>OY744544.1:61818533-61828533 GCA_963556195.1 Sepiola atlantica | reverse complement strand
ATTTATAAAATACAGAAATTCAATGTAACATCAGTACCGTCGGTTTCAAAGCGGGAGGTTGATCCCGATTATCGTCAGCTGATAAACATATTCAGGAATGGTGGGACTTATTCGGTCACGTCTGGGATCACGTAGGACGTGATTTGTGTAAAATGGGGGGGGGTTACATATGTGTATGATTGGTTGCTGGGTGTAGGTATGTTTTTGGTAGAGTAACCGAGGGTCCGTTTCTCCATTCTTCTGGGGACTTAGTTGTTCAGTCCTTTTTGGGTAGGTATTTCTGTGGTGTTGGTTTCTTCCCTGAGATATATATATATATATATATGTGTGTGTGTGTGTGTGTGTGTGTGTGTGTGTGTGTGTGTGTGTGAGCATATTAATAAAGTTTATATATAGGTCAGTTTTGGAAAGAGCTTATTCGCTGACCGTGAAAATATTTTGCCTCATATGCATATTATTATACTTAGGCGACTCTAAAGTTGGTAATACGATATATGAAAGGATTTAGAAGCAGTCAAACGCACTCGAAAAATTAAATGATAGAAAAGAAAAAGAAAGGGAGCGGTTCGAATGTGTAATTGGATAAAAAACCATGCCCATTTAATTATAAACACATCCTTCCCAACCGGGATAATACTCAGGATAAGGAAGTTTGTTATATCTCATTTAATTTTTTCTAAAGGTCTGAAAAAGCTGCACATATGTAACCAAAAATGTTTGTATTAATAAAAATGTATACAAAAACAGCTCTACTTGTTTTTGAGCACTTTTTATAAACACTGGAGTATCATTGGATTAACATCTAGGAAACAAAAATAATACATGTACTATATATATATATATATATATATATATATATATATATATATATATATATATATATGTATATATAATCCAGAGACAGACATTTCGTATTTCGTATTATATTCAAACACATTCACACCTACACACACACACACATATATATATATATATATATATATATATATATATATATATATATATATATATATATATATATATATATATATATATTAATTCGTTAGATTATTCATATATTCATGACATAATTAATTAAAATTTAAAATAGTATAATCAAGCTCTGCTTATCCATACGTACGCGCGTTCCAGAAAACCACATATATATATATATATATATATATATATATATATATATATATATATAACGACTGACTATCGTTGCCTGTTCGGCATAATAGGATGTATTCATTTAGTTATTCAGAATGGCCTCATCGGTAAGGGCGTCGGGATTTGGAGTTAAATGTGATTTTTGTTCGACCGATTTGAATAATTATTTGTACACTGATTATTCCGAAAGGATGAAACGTATATCTGTAGATAATTAAATATTTATTATTAAATACACACATATATATATATATATATATATATATATATATATATATATATATATATATATATATATATATATATATATATATATATATATAACCTCAAACAAGGCAAGTTGCCACTGTAGACGTAAGGGGCTACTTAGAATTAGGGTGACATTTTAGGGGATCATCCTGAATTGAGAGTTGTGCCGTTAGATGTTGGTTCACATTATTTAGAAATGTCTGCATGTAGGTACAGTCGGGGAAACAGGAAGCAGGGAAGGAGTTCCAATGGCCGACAGCTCGAGGACAGAATCTATCGGAGTAGAAGGCTCTCCGGCATTGGGGGACCTCCACAGGGAATGGATGGGATTTAGCTGATTGTCGGGTTGGTCGAGTGTATTTACGTCGAGGGGACACTAGAGCAGCAAGTTCATCGGAGCACGTTTAGCTGAAGTACTTGTAAAATAAGCACAAGTATGCAACATTGCGGCGATGGGACAGGGGCTGGAGCTTGGTGGATAGTGAGGAGCCTATTAGATTAGCGACTCTTTTTACCATGTCTTGCGTTTCCAGGTTATCTCTTTTCTTCAGCTCTGACAGTTTTACAATTATTTATTGACTCTACAAAATTCTGTCTATTCGTAGTAGAATTATAGAGGTCGTATGCCGGGGGTCTTGCTGCCTCTGAGCAATTGCAGCTGCACATTTAGAGGTTAACCATTGTGGAGAGTGGGGCTTGCTGTACAATTTTCTCATCAATACATGCTCATTTGCGCACTGACCAGCAGGGAGTTTCACTACATGGGGCGTCTCTGGTGTGGTCTCTGATGGAATCAAAATCAGTCTGTAGTATCTCGTCGTTTTGAGCAACGGCTCTTCAGCTTTGGGACGAGATTTTAGCGTGATATTAATCATTACCACAAGGTGATCAGCGTTCCCGAGCGGGCTATGGGCATTCGTCACACAAGCTTCGGGCAGTGAGGTTAATAAAAGGTTTCGAAGTGAGGCTTGACGGTCCAAACGGTCAGGGGGGGGGGGTCGGGAACGTTATAGTCTGTGAAAGGAAGTGAGCTATGGAGAAACTATACGTGAAGTTACCGACTGCGTCTGTATAACTGGAGAATCCAAGCCAGTTACGATGATGTGCATTAAAATCCCCAAATACATATATTTGGGCACTCGTGTCAAGTGAGAGTGCTATATCTATGCTTTCAGAGACAGAGTTAAGAAGGGTACAGTCATGGGTCAAAAAGAACGGTATAATAAATACAAGTCCTAACATTGTGCTGCAGGGTTAATCTAAAGCACATGTAGGCTTGATCATCTGTTTCCAGCCTCTGTTCTCTAGTCAAGGAGAGGGAGTTCCGAACATAAACTTCTGGCCCATGCATATGCTTGTCAGAGTCTTTACGATAGAGTGGGATGTAATCAGTCATGTCAAAATAGTGTGAGAAGATTGAGGATTAAAGATTTGTTTCATTTAGTGTTAGGATATCCGGGGAGTTTGTTTAAAATTAATATATATATATATATATATATATATATATATATATATATATATGTGTGTGTGTGTGTGTGTGTGTGTGTGTGTGTGTGTGTGTGTGTACATCTAGGCAGCATCTTCTCTTGCAGGCAAGTATTGTTGAATATAAGAGACAACTCATGTCTAGATATCCTTTGGTAGATCCTTTGAATAGTCCGAATCAGGATCTTAGTTTCGGAAGGGAATTGGCTGATGAATTTGCCATAGTTTGGATTTGTCTCCCAAGTACTTTCAGACCCATCCAGGTCCATCTTCAGAGGAATGAATTTAATCAGGTACAGATCATGTGTTAGTATTATACAAGGTTTTGGCGGGAATTATGTAATAAGTACGAAACTATATTTAGAACTATAGACATTTTAGTATATTATTACTGATATTAAAGTTAATTCTATTAATTAGGGTGTTTTTGGTTTTAATATATAGGGCTTCTAATATATGGAGTTTTTGTTTGTTAGTACTATATTCTAAGATTTTGGTATTTTCTACTAAGATTTTTCTGAATTCCGATCGGGGGCAGGAATGGTCGTTAGTTAGGTGTTGGGCTATTGCGCTAGTGTCAGACAAATGCATCGTTAATCTTCTCGACAAAGTCTTGGTAGTCAAACCTATGTATATGTTTTTTTCTCTTATATATATATATATATATATATATATATATATATATATATATATATATATATATATATATATATATATATATATATATATATGAGTAAGATCAGGAATGGAACCTTCCGATCAACGGACGTTCAAAATAACACATACGGGTCTACCATTACATACCATTTACTTAAAAACCCGCCTTGTGCTAGGAATTTTAGCATGGACTCTTTCACCATTCTCAGTCATGCTCACTCGTTATACGATCTAAAAATCTTGGAGACGATCCACGTTCGTCTTAAACGTCCCTCCCTTTGTAAGCAATGTGAATGTCTATTGGGACTAGATGTGATCAGTTTCTAAGATTCATCCTCACATATAACATTTTTTTTTCTGTACTCTCTCTTTTCACCCCGTTTTTTTTTTTAAATCCCTTGTTTTTTCTTTTAATCCCTCAATACAGCCTTTGTTAAGAGCGGGTGAAACCGGTCGGCTGGCATTATTTTTATTTTTTTTACATTTTTTTTTCTTGATTAACTTTTAATCGTTAACGATGTATTTCATGATTTTATATATATATATGTATTTCATGATTTTATATATATATATATATATATATATATATATATATATATATATATATATATATATATAGAGAGAGAGAGAGAGAGAGAGAGAGAGAGAGAGAGAGAGAGAGAGAGAGAGAGATTGTGCTGATAAAGGAATTTGGAAAACCGTTATAACCAAAAAACAACAATTCGCGTCATACGTAGATGAGTTCTTTTCACAGGCCGTAATAGTTTTGTTGCCTACCTACACATCGGAGGGGGTGGCGGATGGGGGTTCGTTACTGAGCGGTAATTGCTTTAAATGATAAGAGGAAAATGCGAAAAGTTTCAATTCTGTGTTTTGGGGGCCCGGGTGGAATTCTTGTGCCGCTTCCCTCGTTGCAGTGTTGAAAGGGGGAAATGTTATCTCGACTAGTCTGCCGGCAAATACCGAATAAGTTTGCCTCAGATAACGCGGGAAAGAAAAACAGGTAAATGGCGGGAAAGAATAGGGGGAGGGCGACAGTGAGATGTTCGAAGGGATAACTGGCGGCTAATTTAATGCTTACAAATATTTGCTTGTCTTTGTTGGTATTGTTTAGTTGTTTATAGTGTTTATTCATTCTTTTCTACTTACCCCCTCTCTCTTTCGCTCTTTCGTTCTCTCTCTCCCCCTCTCACTCTCTCTTTCTCTCTCTCTATATATAAGTTATGAAAATATATTTATGGCAATTAAGCTACACAGAGGCTCCCGCGTTTCACCAATATTGAAAAGAAAATAATACGACAGGCCAGTACATGTAGAAATTTTGACGACCTCTGTAGATTATGTCTGAATGAGAAATTTGAAATCCTAAACTTTAAAGACCCCCATAATCTATTAAACTGTAGAAGTGAGATAGCAAACAGATGCCTGCACATGATAAAATTTACCTTAGGCTAACAATAAATAAATAAACAAGCAAATAAGTAAAAAAAAACTAAACTAAACTAAAACCTAAAAACTTAAAAACTAAAACCTAAAATAGATATAAAAGAACCACGTGTTAAAACAAGGTCACACATTATATTGACACAACAAAGAAACAGGGATAGGCCACTCTATAGAAAACAGAACAATAGAATAGGAAATAGGAAGTAAAACTAATCAAACCTTTGCTTATGAGAAGCCCAACGATTGGCTACGACAACAACAAAGAAAGAAGGATAAATAATCCTATGGAAAACAGAATAATAGAATAGGAAATAGGAAGTAAAACTAATCAAACCTTTGCTTATGAGAAGCCCAACGATTGGCTATGACACCAACAAAGAAAGAAGGATAAATAATCATATGGAAAACAGAGCAATAGAATAGGAAATAAGAGGTAAAACCTACCGAACCATTGTATGTGAGAAGCCCAACGATTGACTAAGAGAACAACAAAGATTCTGATTGGTTAACTAGCTAATCGTGTATATAAAAACTCCCGGCAAAACTGACTCCATGCATTTTAGCCTGACGATTCCCCCGGAGATGAAACGCGCAAGTCTCTGTGTAGCTTAATTACCATAAATATATTTTCATAACTTACTATGTAGCTCTACTTACGTATCGAGCACTGTTGGAGTAAATACTGAAAATTGATACATAAAAAATTATATCTCCTTATAAAATTTTATGTGGATACATGAAATAGTAATATATATATATATATATATATTTATATATATATATATATATATATATGTGTGGGTGTGTGTGTGTGTGTGTGTGTGTGTGTGTGTGTGTGTGTGTGTGTGATTACAGAAGATTAAGACAACATCGGTACCGTAAGGTTCAAATCCAAACAAATGGGGGCCTATAGATGGCTTCTTATGCCGGACTCTCTTCAGCTTCTGTCTATGTATAAGATTATTTCTAGAAACTATTTACATTAAGTCCTTGCGACGTTCTCTTTGTAAACAAAAGAAAATCTTTTCGGACTTAATGTAGTTTCTATTTGATTCATAGCATTTTTAAAATCTCTTAATCCTAACCTCAATTTAGCTCTGTTGAGCGGGGTTCTAAACTGGTGAGCTTACATTTTCAATCTTTTATTTTTTTAATTCATCATGTTTAAAAATAAATATAGTTATTATATAGCCATCATATATATAATACACACATATATATATAAGAGTTTTATCTTTGAAAAACCATGGTTTAAGGATTAGTGTAACTCCTTGCATCTGAACGTTCGATGTAATAAAATTTGTATCAATTTTATGTAATTTTATGTAATTTTATGCATTTTTTTATCTTCATCTTTCCTTCTTTAAAATTGATTGCTCTACTCAACGTATTGAGCTTTACTTTATCACAATAGATCACTTTATGATACTTCACTTATCGTTAATTATATATCACACCATGTAAACCTTAGTTATTCAGAGAAACATTCCATATTTCCTTCAAAAACACCCTATTGACGGACAATTATTTCTGCCAATTTCAAGAACATATATTTTTATAATATACAAAATATCACTAATATTCATAAAGAGTCTTCATCAGTGTAAATATTCCACAGTCAGGCTAAAAGATTAAAATGCATCCAACATTCATTTAATTTATACATATTTCTTTCCTAATCAAAAAATACAAAGGGACACTTTGGATGCATTTGAATTTTTTCAGACTGACTGGTATTTATTTTTTCATGAGACTAACATTTTTTTTGAGGGGCAAAAATATGTTTTTATCATCATTTAATAAAAAAAAAACACTTGTCCTCTGAATGATGCGACCTGGCAGTGTCTTTTATCTACCACGTTCAAACACTGTCAGAAACAATGCCTAAATGAACCCCGAACGCACTAGTTTGCCCATGTAACCAAAAAATATCTCTAACTGCATTTTTATTTAACGCTAAAATACGATGAGTTAAAGGATATAGTTTTACCAAAAAAATTCTGTTTGTACTTGTTGCAATTTTTGGTTTTTGCCATAAGGCTGTTTTTTTTTGGAGGGGGGCGATTATTTCTTCGGGAGACTTAAAAACTGCTGTCACTGCGGTTAAATTCATTTGGGGTTTGCACTCGTGTGCTTTAGTGTTGTCTGCTGTTTTACATTTTTTTCCTGTTTATTCCGTAAATCGCAAAACATTCGGGCCGATATGCATCCCCAGCACGAGAAATACCCAGACTGACACACTTTCTCTATTATGATAAGTTGGTATGTGTGTATACTAATGAGTCATCGCTTATTAAGGCCGAAAGACCACTCGAGATCAAGGGTTAATAAGTTTGTCAGGTTGACGATAAAACAGCACATTGAGAGGATTGTATATGATGGTTTAAACTTGGCAGAATTTGTTTATTTCAGAGGACGGCTCGACAAGAATTTGTTATCATTGGACTTGAAAACGACAAAATTATCATCAGCTGGGAAGCATCCCCGTGGTATTATGTCCCACAGACGGGAAGAAATGTAAGTTAAGGCGTAGTGAACACGGCTAAGACCAAAAATATTGGAACCGGCTAAGCCTTATTTGAAAAGCTTCCGGGACTGACCTTCACTCCAGACCTGAAATGGAAGACTTACATCAAATCCGTTGCCAACGTTGCTAGAAAAATGGTTGGATCATTCTACCGCTCTAGAAGGTATCTCACTCCTGACGCAATCCTCTACCTATATAAGAGCCAAATACGTCCTAAGATGGCGAGGTACTGTTGCCACATCTAGGGAGGTGCTGCTCAGAGCACCCTTTCCTTCCTTGACAGAGTACAAAACCAACTTCGAAATCTAGTGGGCGATGTCCTCTTCTCATCCCTACTACCTCTTTCTAACAGAAGAGACGTTGCTAGTCTTTCTTTACTATTTTTATGGCAGGTGCTCGGCTGAGCTTCAATCTATAGTCCCCCCCCCCCTGTAAAATATTTACAACAAAAACTCGTCCAACTATAACCACTGTCACTAATTTCTCATTCTCCTTCTCTGTCAACCATTCACAACAAAAACTCGTCTAGCTACAACCACTGTAAATAATTTCCCTTTCTCCCTCTCTTGTGCCTAAAACTAAACGAAACTTCCATGAGCAAAGTTTATTTCCTAGAACTACCCTCCTGTGGAACACAATACCGCAGGGTTGCTTCCCAGTTGACTACAACATTGTCGTTTTCAAGTCTAATGTAAACAAATTCTTGTTGAGCCGTTCTCTTAAATAATCAAATTCTACCAAACTTCCACGATCCTTACAAATCATCACGGTGTTGTCTCACCGTCCACCTGACACTCATTAACACTTTATCCTCGAGTGGCCTTTGGGCCTTGATAAGTCGTGACTCCCTAGTACAAAAAGTATGACAAAGAAATGCATGGGACCTTTGTTGGCATTTACTTCCGTTTTGGCTTGCAGTCTTGGAACCGAGCGACACTTTTCCAGAAAAACAAGTCCGCTTTCTTTGTCCAGAAGGAAGAGGAATCCTAAACGGCGACTGCCGTCTATGCTAATGGAATTCTTCAAACGTGTAATTTAGGCAGCATGTGTAGTGTGCGCACGCGCGCATGTGTGTGTGTGTCTGTGTTTTTCTTTTACTTAACTTAGATCTCATAAATTAGGGGTCCCTTTGGATCTCTATATGAGATACATAGATGTCCGAGTGTGCGATTAATATTGTACTTTACGTCTCAAACGTTTGGTAATGAAGTGAAAAACATTACTATGTTATAGGTTATATTTCTTGTGGTCTCTTGGTCTTGCTGGATCCCAGGACAATAATTCATCTAGTCTGGTGGAGCATTCAGCTTAGTACTGTTACTTGAGTCAACATCTATTGGAGAAGGTGCACTATTCCTCGTATCAGCCAGAGTATAGGAGATCTTATTTCGGCTGCGAATGCGATGTTATTTTGAATATTTGAACAGGGTTTCCTTGTAGGAGGTATCATCATACCAGGTTGTTCTGACAAACCCCTATACAGAATGACAGAAGACATTCGAGCATTGTATCTAGTATGCATGTGTGTGTGTGCGTGTGTGTGTGTGTGTGTCTGTCTGTGTGTGTGTCTGTCTGTGTGTGTGTGTGTGTCTGTGTGTGTGTGTCTGTGTGGGTGTCTGTGTGTGTGTGTCTGTGTGTGTCTGTGTGTGTGTGTGTCTGTCTGTCTGTGTGTGTGTCTGTCTGTGTGTGTGTATGTGTCTGTGTGTGTGTGTCTGTGTGGGTGTCTGTGTGTGTGTGTCTGTGTTGTCTGTGTGTGTGTGTGTGTGTGTCTGTCTGTGTGTGTGGGTGGGGGTGAGGGTGGGGGGGGGTCTGTCTGTGTGTGTGGGTGCGTGCGCGCGTGTGTGTGTGGGTGTATGTGTGTGTGTGTGTGTGTGTGTGTGTGTGTGTGTGTGTGTGTGTGTGTGTGTGTGTGTGTGTGTGTGTGTGTGTGAAAGGAAACGCACACTTGGCCTTTTTCTGTCCTCGGTCAGTGAAGGAGAAATCCTTATTTAGTTTCCAATCAAGTGTGCCCCCTTTTTTAGAGAGCTGAATTTCAACCCAAATTTAAAAATCGACCTTGTGTCTAACTCTCTCCTCGCGGGGAGGCAAGCAAATAGAAACTATATAAAACAAGGAATAATTCACCACAAAGCCATGTTTCGTTAGATTCGATGTTTCGTTTAAGTTATAAAACTTTTTCAAGAACAGGCAATTTTATAACTGAAACGAAATATTGAATCTAACAAAGCATGACTCTGTGTTGAATTATTTCTTGTTTTACATAGTTTGTTCTTTACTTGTTTCCCTTTTCCTATCTAACCCTAACCCTAACTCTAATACCTACATATTCTGCCATTTTATTTGAAAAACAAGTCCGCGTTTTTGTCCAGAAGGAAGAGTAATCCAAAACGGCGAACGGCGCTAATGCTAATAGAATCCCTCCAGAGACAGATGTTTCGTACTTTAAAGACTCATCAGTGAGGCTAGACGTAGCGGGATTCCAAATCC
>OY744544.1:61776033-61813533 GCA_963556195.1 Sepiola atlantica | reverse complement strand
CGTTAACGACGAACAAAAACGCTATTAAAAATTTAAACATTACAGACGAACAAAAACGCTATTTTAAACTTAAACGTTACGAAGAACGAAATTGCTATTTGAATCTTAAGCGTTACAAACGAACGAAAAGATTTTTCCAATTCAAACGTAACAGACGAACGAAAAAATGTTTTCTAACTTATAAGTTACAGACCAATGAAAATTCTATTTGTAAATTCAACGTTACAGACTAAAGATAATGCTGTTTCAAATTAAACATTACAGGCAGATGAAAATGTTATTTCAAACTTAAACGTTACAGACTAAAGATAATGCTATTTCAAGCTTAAACGTTACAGGTTGATTAAAATACTATTTCAAAGTTAAACGTTACAGACTAAAGATAATGCTATTTCAAACTTAAACGTTACAGACTAAAGATAATGCTATTTCAAGCTTAAACGTTACAGGTTGATTAAAATACTATTTCAAAGTTAAACGTTACAGACTAAAGATAATGCTATTTCAAACTTAAACGTTACAGACTAAAGATAATGCTATTTCAAGCTTAAACGTTACATGTTGATTAAAATACTATTTTAAACTTAAACGTTACAGACTAAAGATAATGCTATTTCAAGCTTAACCGTTACCTGACTGATTAAAATACTATTTTAAACTTCAACGTTACAGACTAAAGATAATGCTATTTAACGCTTAAATGTTACAGGCCGATAAAAAATAATATTTTAAACTTCGTGGACGAACGATAATGTTATTTCAAACTTAAACGTTACAGACTAAAGATAATGCTATTTCATACTTAAATGTTACAGACCAAAGATAATGCTATTTCAAGCTTAAACGTTACAGGCTGATTAAAATACTATGTTAAACGTTACAGACGAACGATAATGTTATTTCAAACTTAAACGTTACAGACTGACGAAATCCTGAATATGGAGGAGAGATGCCCCTAAAAAATATTCTCAAGTTTTAGAAATTTTAGAAAACTATATGTCGAACTCATGAACGTATAGGGCATTTATAACTGAACCCTTTATTTAATCCACGGGGTAGATTGTTCTCGTCCCGTCAGCCATGACCGGGTAGAGATGTCAATTATTATAGTATCCTTAGTTATTATCGTCTGTAGTATGGATTGAACCTTCTACCTCCAGAAGACACCCACTAGAATAATTATTAATTACCGGCTTTACTTGCGGATATATGGCGGTACAAATAAAGGCACTTAAAATTGACATAGCTTTTTTGTCGGTTTGTAAAGCTTACGTTTGAAATACAATTTTCGTTTTACTGTCACGCTTGAAATTGAAATAGAATTTTCGTCGGTATTGTAGGGGACCGACTGTCGTGGTGCACCGGTTCAGAATACCGCTAATTGTTTCCCCTTGATTGTGCCCGAAACGGGTCAGAGAGTTTTTAAAATCAACCGCTGTCGAACATCGCCCGTGGGACTCCCACAAAATGAAGCAATGCTGCTATTTTAAAGTTAGAGCAAGAACTAAATATCTTTTATTGTTTTGTATCATGTAATTTGCTTGTCTTTCATAATTGTCAACTGTAAATAAATGTGTTAACCGTACTTTGGTCATAGTTTTTCGTTCTAATGATGGATATGTTTAGAATATATGTTTAATACATGAGCTGTAAATTAAAATAACATATATTCTATTCGGTGATAGAGAGAGAATGAGTAGGTGAGAGAAAGAGAAGGGGGAGAGAGGAGATGTCAGAAAAGAAGAAAGAGAAGTGTGAAAGAGAGAGGTGGATGAGGAGGGGAAGGTAGATAGATAGAGGTAGAGAGAGAGAGAGAAGTGATAAAGAGAGAAGTGGATGGGGAGGGGAAGGTAGATAGATAGAGGTAGAGAGAGAAGTGATAAAGAGAGAAGTGGATGGGGAGGGGAAGGTAGATAGATAGAGGTAGAGAGAGAAGTAGGAAAGAGAGGGGTGGATGGGGAGGGGAAGGTAGATAGATAGAGGTAGAGAGAGAAGTGGGAAAGAGAGGGGTGGATGGGGAGGGGAAGGTAGATAGATAGAAGTAGAGAGAGAAGTGGGAAAGAGAGAGGTGGATGGGGAGGGGAAGGTAGATAGAGAGAGGTAGAGAGAGAGAAGTGGGAAAGAGAGGGGTGGGTGGAGAGGGGAAGGTAGAGGGATAGGTTTTGAATATATGCTAAATACATGAGCTGTGAAATAAAATAACGTATATTCCAATGCTGGTGACCCCGATGTGCTTATATTCAAACAGTCTGTTACGAATAAGTTTTAAATACTATTTTCGTTGGTCTGTCAGGTATAATTTTTAAATAGAATTTTTATCGGTGTGTTACTTTTAATTTTGAAATAGCATTTTTATTGGTATGTCAATTTAATTTTTAAATAGCATTTTCATCGGTCTGACATACTTAAGTTTGTGAATAAAATGTCCGTCAATCTATCGGGCTCATGTTTAAAACAGTATTTTCGTCAGTCTGTCAGACATAAGTTTGAAATAACGTTCTTCAATTTGTCATCTTATGATTGAAATATCAGTTTTTTCGGTCTGTCAGGCTTAAGTTTAATTTTCGTTCGGCTGTCACGTTTAACTTTCCAGTTTACGCGTTAGTATAAAAAGAAGACATTTCATGGCTAAACACATAATTTTTATGTTTGTTTTCATAAAAGACGGTTGGGGTGCAAAATTCGCAACTGGAAAAGCGTGTAGTTTTCATTTTAATAAGAGTTAATCTACGCGCAAATCCTATAAAACTTCTGCAAATTTAAATCATTTTGAGAACCCTGAATGTGGATGGGAAGAGTTGACTCAACTCCATAAAATTAATAGTTTTCTAAGTCCGCGATTAAGCGAGATTTTAAGCTCAATTTTCAATGAAGCGGTAAGTTTTTGAGTGCATTCAAGTTGTTTAGGGTCACAATCTGAGTGCATTTATTAACGTGTCCCAATATGAAAACGTTATGGGGTGGTAGTCACGCTTATATATATATATATATATATATATATATATATATATATATATATATATATATATATATATATATATATATATTACTATTCCATGTATCCACATAAAATGTAATAAGGAGATATAATCTTTTATGTACCAATTTTCAGTATTTACTTCAACAGTGCTCGATAGGTACGTAGAGCTAGGTAGTAAGTTATGAAAATATATTTATGGCAATTAAGCTACACAGAGCCTTCAGCGTTCCATCCTCTTAGAGAATTGTCAGGCTAAAATGCATGGAGTTTGTATTACTGGTTTTCTTTATATAAACACGTGGTGTTTAGTCTAGCTAGTTAACCAATCAGATTCTTTGTTATTCTCTTAGCCAATCGTTGGGATTCTCACAAACAAAGTGTTGTGGTGGCAACCACTCATTTGCATATACGAATAACGTTACACTATAAATGGCAAGCCTAGGTTGGCCTTAGTGTGTGTTACCTAAATGCCACCGGAAGTGACGCCGAAGAGCGTACATGTCCTCCCACCAAGACTCTCTGACTCGACACCTTCATTTGTACATACTGTAACTATACCTTTTCTTTAATACACTTATTATTGCATTCTCCTTGTTGTTTGCGTCTTCATTGTATTCCTCACTAATTATTGTTCAACCTTGCAACCACAACACAAAGGTTCGGTTAATTTTTCGTTCCTATATCCTATTCTATTGTTCTGTTTTCTATAGGGTGGCTCATCCCCGGTTCTTTGTTGTGTCGAAATAATAGATAACCTTATTTTAACACGTGCTTGCTTGTATTTCTATTTTAGGTTTTATTTTATTTTATTCTTTATTTATTTTTTTGTTCATTTATTTATTTATTAATGTATTATGTATTGTTAACCTAAGGTGAATTTTATTCTGTGTAAGCAGTTGTTTGCTATTTCACTTCTGCAGTTTAATAGGTTTTGGGGGTCTCTAAAGTTTAGGATTTCAAATTTTTCATTCAGGTATAATCTAAACGGATCGTCTAACTTTCTACACGTACTGGCCTGTCGTATTATTTTCTATTCGATTATTGGTGAGCGTCCGCTTTCTTTGAGTGCTGTTATAATTCGGCGTTCTTTGTTTTCAAATTTTTTTTTTTAAACATGGTTCACCCCAAACAAGGCAGGCCGCCACTGTAGACGTAAGGGGCTACTGAGAAAAAAAAGGGGGAGAAGGTTGGGGGGTCAGCCTTAATTGGGATCTAAGCAGCAAGATGTCTGTTTACATTAGTTTTAAATTTCTGCATGTCAGTACTGTCGGGGAAGCAGGGGGCAGGGAGGGAGTTCCAGAGGCCAGCAGCACGAGGAAAGAAGCTATTTGAGTAGAAGGCTCTCCGGCATCCTGGGACTTCCACAGTGAATGAATGAGATTTAGTCGATTGTCGAGTTAGTCTAGTGAATTTACGTCGAGTGCTGTTGTGGTCATAATATCTGGTTTTAAAATATATGGAGGTCATACCCACGTAGTACTTCTTGTTATTCGGTCTGCTGATATCTCATGGAACCAGTTTAATACCAAATTCGTGTTTCCCCAGAGGTTGAAGTTAGTTTCATTCTACGTTATTCTTACTACTTTCCTAATTATTGCTAGGTTAGGGTTAGCGTTTATGAGTCTGCACGTTGAGAAATTCTCTTTATGGTCCTTTAAAGGAACACATGCCTTTCTCTTCACTGGATGACTATCTATCTATCTATCTATCTATCTATCTATCTATCTATCTATCTATCTATCTATATCTTTTTCTCTCTCTCTCTCTCTCTCTATATATATATATATATATATATATATATATATATATATATATATCTTCTAATATATAAAGTAGAGACGATTTTTCCCCTGTGCCTTGTCGGAGTATAGGAAAATAACCACATGCATCACAGGATACTAAACTCACCACTATACTACACTTATTCACTCGAGCGTGTTTTAGTAAATTTGTTATTATTTTTTTCTACCTAACACTAAATATTACATTTGGCCCACCATCAACGTCTCTCCGAAAAAGCAACTCCATATAGGTGGTAGCAAAAACTTTTCTCCCTAAAAATTATGTACTGTCACTCTACTCATCGACACCGGGAACTAATACACACAGTTTAATTTTCACAAAACACCGGTTGTTATTTATTATTTGCCTGATATTAATTTAACACGCATGCCAATACTCAAGCTAAGGTTTATTGGCCTATTTTCACATGTATTTGTAAGCCGAAAGAGTGGCGCAATGGGTAAGAACGTAGGTTTCATCATTGTCAGGTTTAGCGTTCGATCCCATTCTACTCCACCACATTTTCTTTTTTCTTAATATTTAAAACCTTCGCCAACACGGTAGACGGGGAAGAAAACACAATAGGCCGTTGCTTTTTTTATTCGACGTCATGCAATAGGTAGTACTTTCTCCCGTGCAACGCCGGGCGACGGGTTCCGCTAGTATATATATATATATATATATATATATATATATATATATATATATATATATATATATATATATATCGTCTGTAGGTACAAAACCACTTTAATATTTAAAAATAATTATATCATTATACCCAATTTGTATATACTACCTAGTATAATATCTGCCCCAGGGCAGGTATAAGCAATAGTAGAGTTTACAAAGATAAATAAATAATATGCCCACGTCACTCACCATGTTGCCTAGAATACATATTCCATTATTCATAATGATAAGTTCAATGTTAGGATTTAACCAATCACATATATATTATTGAAGCTCACCCATGTGCACTTATTCTTTTTTAAATGTATTACGTAATATAACTTAAAATTTGATGCAGAGCAATTTTTTCCTAATTTTAAAGGTTTTTTGGAAAAAGTGCGTGTTTGAGTATGCGCACCCACATGAATAGTAAAGTTAACAAAATTAATAAATAACGTGCCCATGTAACTCACCGTGTTTCCGAGTATTTCGATTTTAAAAAAAGTAATAGTGATCGGTTCATTAGCTTAGGAGTTTATCATGTACAAGGAAATGTATATATATATAAACATATACACTATCAAACTTTATATGTATATGTACCCCCTAAATGTTACTATTTAGAAAAAATAATGTTCCCATGTTACTCACTGTGTTGTTCCCATGTTACTCACTGTGTTGCCTAGAATATATGTTCTAAAATTCATAATGATTCACTTAGAAGTTTAGGATATAATCCTGTATATATATATATATATATATATATATATATATACAAGTCGTGTTTCAAATTATTGCGTGGGAGGTTTTCACGTGTTTGTGCTGTGATGATCTCAATTTTGGCCGGGGTGGGAGAGAAGGGAGATGGGGCGACGGCCAGAGTGAGTTAAATTTAAAATGAGAATAAAATTATGATTATAACCGTCATTCCTATTTTATTTTAATTCTAATAAGTAATTATCATGTGGATAAAAATGTTTGATAATTTTAATTTAGGGTATTAATTGCTACTTCTGCATTTTATTTATTTTATGTTAATGTTTTGTTTATTATTTGTAGTGAATTTTGTTGTGATTATATATTTTTTTTATTGTGATTATATTATACCGAGATCAATACTAGTGGAATCATTTTATAAGAGAAGTTTCATGGTGTTACCAGTTTTATCATTAACAAAACCGATTATAACAATGATAACGCCTGCCAATCATACCTACGATAGTCGCAGTGATAATAGCCTTAATAAAAGCCTTAATAAAAATAAAAATAAAAATGAAAACAAAGATAAATATAAATAAAATTAGAATAAAATTAGAAATAACAAGTTTGTAAGAATATTAATGATAATAACAACAATAATAATAATAATAATAATAATAATAATAATAATAATAATAATAATAATAATAATAATAATAATAATAATAATAATAATAATAATAATAATAATAATAATAATAATAATAGTATTAAATAAAAATAATTAAATAAAAATAATAATAATAATAATAATAATAATAATAATAATAATAATAATAATAATAATAATAATAATAATAATAATAATAATAATAATAATAATAATAATAATAATAATAATAATAATAATAATAATAATAATAATAATAATAATAATAATAATAATAATAATAATAATAATAATAATAATAATAATAATAATAATAATAATAATAATAATAATAATAATAATAATAATAATAATAATAATAATAATAATAATAATAATAATAATAATAATAATAATAATAATAATAATAATAATAATGATAAATATCACCATCATAACCATCTTGCTACTTGTGAAGTCATTGGGCGAAATAAGTCGACAAGTGATGGTAGGCTTTTTTGTTCTACTACCAATGACAAGGACTAAGTACCAGTTAATAATTAAGTGTTCAAGCTATATATATATATATATATATATATATATATATATATATATATATATATATATATATATATATATATATGATTATTTTATTTACACAGACATGTACAAACTCTGCGACACTGGCATGTCGATGTTATCGATCAACAGCTATTATAACTGAGATTTCATCAGGCAGAGTTAGAATCCGATACGCCGGCGTTTCAACCTTACGCTCTCATCAGTGTAGGAAGTGACAATTTCAAAATCTAAACTAAAAAGAAGAAAATTAAGAAATTAAGTTCTATTCATGCCTAAATACAGCGGGCAGTAAATATATATATATATTTATTTAGTCGATATATATATATATATATATATATATATATATATATATATATATATATATATATATATATATATATATATATATATATTATGAATATTAAAATGTTTTTATCTACAGACGATATTGTTGCGGTTTTTCTGCTCTCATCAGTGCAGGAGTGGTGATGTGATGGGATCGAGCGAAGTTCGTAGATTCAGACAAATGCTCGAGACCACACGGCTACCGACAATCAGCACAGACTAATTGAAATTAAGATACACTTACCCAAGGAGGCAGGGAAGCGTTATTGTTGCCTAGAGTGTTCAACGCTCGTGCGGAACTCGCTTTGTCGCAACAAACATTTTTCTCAATTCCACGGTGCTCTACATTCAAGCCTATGACATCTTGAAAGGGACTTTTAACTGTAAATATTTTTTATTCAATATTAAAATGTCTTTTTTACCTACAGAGGATATCGTTTCGAACTTTTTTCCCTCATCAATTTAGGTGTGGTGGTTGCAGGCAGTCGCATAGGGTCGAACGCAGTTCGTAGACTAAGACATGTTTCTGTTGTTGTTTTCATTGGCGATAACCCTGACCCTAACCCTCACTTCTTAACTGATTAGGGGTTACCTCGCTTTACAGTCAATGTCTGTATTGCGTCGCCCCATAAAGGGACGTATTTATTTTTAGTTATTTATATATTTAATTTTACGTATGTATACATTTTATGTACGTACAACTTGCATTTTACTACGTTAAGCATTTTAAAATGGTGTTACTGGTTTCATAATTAATGTTATTAATTGTGAGTTGCTGGGTTTTAATAAAGATAGCCTTGGGTGTTTTTTTTTTTTCTTTTTTTAAATTGGTTTCAAAATGCATTATTTTCGTGTTATTAATTAAAGTTTGTTTTAAATAAGAGGGGGACAGTTATGTTTTTGTAGATGCTGGTAAATTAAGCTCAAGTTTACAAGATGCATGATAAGGCGGCGTGGGATGGGTATTGGTTGTAAAACCAATGTAGCTATTAGCTTAATTATTATTATGGGAGTTGCATCCCCCCAACGGACATTTAAACTTATGAATAACATTAGTTATTTCTAATGTTTTATGGGTTGAGGGGGGAGTTGTTTTGGGGTCTTAAATTTCTTATAGTAAATAATGAGTCTAATTTTATTATTATTGTCAATTGAGGATATCTATCGGTGTACAATATTTTTTATGTTTTTTCTTTTAATCTAAAGTTAGGTTGCATTTAGTTACAATAGTATAGGTTAATATTGTTTGAGTTGTGATGTTGGATATTATCATCATCATCATCATCATCATTATTATTATTATTATTATCATTATTATTATTATTATTATTATTATTATTATTATTATTATTATTTGTAGTAGTATTTTAAAGTTTTTAATTATTAATTTTATTTGTTCATCAACGATATAATTAAATAATTCGTTATTAATAAGGATATGTTTTATATTATTTATTCAATGAAAAGTGATTTTGGGTGGAGGAGATTAGTTTTGCACGGTTTAGTCCCCCCCCCCACCCTCTCTCTCTCTCTCTTTCTCTCTCTCTTTCTTTCTCTCCCTCTCGTTCTCTCTCTCTTTCTTTCTCTCCCTCTCGTTCTCTCTCCCTTTCTTTCTCTCCCTCTCGTTCTCTCTCTCTTTCTTTCTCTGTCTCTCTCTGTCTCTCTCTCTCTTTCTCCCTCTCCCTCTCTCTATCTGCGTTATTTTTACCACTCCTCATTTCCGTTTCTTCTTTTCTAATAAAACATTTCCCCTTCTCTAGGTTAAGAAGTGTTTTGTTATTTTAATTTTCAATAATTAAACAGCGACCAAATTTGGTTTCCGTCAATAAAATGCCGGAAACGAACGCTAATTGCTTCTTCAATTGGGGAAGTTTACATCAAAGGACAAAGTACGGTTCTTCCTTCATCAAACACCTGTCAATCCCGACTTTGTGGCAAGACCATAATAGCTTCACCGCCACTCCCCCAGACCCTCCCCTCATCCTCCCATACACACACTTTCACACCTTTCTTTTCACCTTTCTCTCTTTCTTTCTCTGTCTGTCTCTCTCTTTCTTTCTCTCTCTCTCTCTCTCTCTCTCTCTCTCTCTCTCTCTCTCTCTCTCTCTCTATATATATATATATATATATATATATATATATATATATATATATATATATATATATATATATATATAGTCTTGGAAGTTTCTCAACCATTAAAACTATATTTTAAAAAAAGTCCCAGTCGTTCAGTAGAAAATCACCATTATATCACACTTACATTCATTTTTTCCCCTCTCTCTCCCTCCTTCTCTCTCTCTCTCTCTCTCTCTCTCTCTCTTTCTCTCTCTCTCTCTCTTCCTCTCATGGTCACTTTGGGCGTTAACCTCCCAGCTATCTTCAGCTATGTTAACGCCTTCTGAGCTTGAAACCAATGGTACTGATGGTGTACTGATTTTCTGTACAAAATTAGAAATAAATATATATATATATATATATATATATACAATTCTCTCTCTCCCGTTTCCCTTTTCTTTCTTTCCCTCTATTCTCTCTGTCTCTCTCTCTCTCTTTCCCCATCACTTCCTTTTCCCGCACACCCAACGACCAATACCCCACCCGATGCGACCAATTAAGAAGTGCTTGCAGAGGAAGCACTTGCTTCTAAAACAATAAGTGTTTTGTGGCCTGTGTGTTTTTAATTTCATCAAATTTAATTTCACGAAGCAATTAAAGGTTATAAGTGTTGCTTAATTATTTGCTGATACGTAAATGGTTGGTGGGTCGGGTCTGACATTGTACTGCATCCGGTATCGAGGCTACCATTTGGGAGCTTTATTTTTTCATGGTATTAGAGATCCTCCAAGACGCCCACTCCCCTCATTTATTTTCTCCCTGGCCTCCCCAAGTTCCATTTATCTTAGAAGGAACCATTCACTTTCCCAACCCCCACTCCCACCTAGAGATCGATATGATTGGAGATCCCACAAGATGCCCACTCTCCTAATTTATTTTGTCCCTGGCCTCTCCAAATCGCTTTTATATTGGAAGGACACCATCAACTCCCAAACTTCAACCCGATTTTGTCTTCTTGTCCCACTTAAACCCCCACTCCCACCTAGAGATCGAGCAGTTTGTTTTCAGCAATAACACACAATGGGAAACAGTTGTAGGTCTACAATTACCAAGGGTTGAGAGGGTTTTACTTACCTACCCTCTATCTAATTTTATTTGGTTTCTTCATTTTCTCGCTGTTTTTTTTTGGGGGGGGGGGGGGGGTAGTTGTCTTATACCTAACCCCCTCCAATCATGCATACAACTGTACATATGTGATTGTAAATAAAATTCATCAAACGCTGTTGATTTCCTATGTAGTTAAGTCCATAGAGCAAATGTGGTATTATGGTGTAAGTGTCTAGTTTAAAAGAAGATTGTATACCAGAACGACACCCGACCCCACCTAACTCCCGAAATTTATTGACCTTATGCCTAATTTGTTATGTAAATTTCATAGCGAATAAATATTGTAACAATTTAAGAGTTTTAAGGGGTGTAGCGTCACCTATCTCTTTCCGGTCAACTCTGGCCCGGATGGAGTGGTATTATAGCAATATTGGACTGAGGTGTGTAAAAATAGTGCTAAAACGGTATTTTTCACATGAGGTTAAATTAAGTAGATCAGTGGAAAATTCCATTCGAAATTAAATGTCATCTAGGTAGACTGTCACAAATTCTAGTCTGCTACGCAATATGCACATTACTTGTTGAAAAATGGCTTGTGCAACCTTAATCCCAAATGGGAATCGTACGAATTTTTATAAACCGCTATGTGTATTTATACAAAGTAGCATTTGAAAAAAAATTGCAATCGTTGAGTTCAACGAAAATCACTTCTGGCGATGGATAGTAGTAATCCTTTATTGCATGTTTAAATCCTGTGGAAAAATCTGCACAAACACGGATTTTTGTACCTTTTTTTACGTAGACTGTAGGTGAAGCCCACTCGCTGTACTCTACTTTCGATAATACTCCCATTTTTCAGGTCTATTTAATACATCGTCAATTTTATTTAATGACGCGAATGGAACATTTCTTTTCTTTTAAAAACGGTTGTAATATTTGATTTTAATCAAAACTTGGCGGTCATTATTTTTCATATTCCCAGTCCACAAAAAGTATTTCCGAAAAGCTTTCTTTTAATTCTTTCTTTAGTCTTTCTGCTTCGGCATTTAAAGTTTCCATATTTTGACAGGTGTTTAGGGGCATGTTCCATAACTGAAACTTCTCCATCCAGTCCATGCTGAAGAAGTTTGAGTTATTCATCACACACTTTTTTAAATTCAAAGTTTTCCTTTTAATGTAACGTCAGCGATTACCTCGCCATTAAATTTTATTTGTTCCCCAGTGACACTTTTCACTCCTTTTTTTAGTTCTTATGAAAGCTGCTTTTCCATTTTTTCCACATTTGAAGATTTATTCTTGTTGCAATATATAATTGCCAGCGCACCTAAAAAGGGACACTCTGGCTTATCAAAAGTTGTCTGGACAGCCCCGTCGACATTCTCCGGTCGGGGCTCCTCGGGTAGTTAGCAATAAACTAACTCATCGCCAAAGAGGGGAGGCAAGGCCTAGGAGGGTGGACCTCCTAGGACTACACATGACTAATACCTCATAATAAAAAGGCCACCGAAGTTTCTGTTGGACTGATTGTGTAGAAGGGATTCTCTACTGGTATCTTCCAGTCAAGAGTCGTAATCTCCTCTATGCATAGTGTCTGGAAGAGTCCATTCAGTCACGAATGGGGTAATCACCATCACCCCATAACAACATCAGAGAGACAGCTTACTTGCGTATGCGTGAGAGAGAAAGACAGACAGATAGACGGATAGCTCGTTCCGCTACACATAGTTACATTGAGAAAAAACATACAAGTTTAAATTTGAAAATACGTGGTGCACCTATGACATAGAAAGAATGTTTTTTTGTGTTTTTTTTTTTGTCTTTTGTGTTCACCCCCCCCCCCCCCCAGACTACCACTGAGACGTAAGGGACTACTGTGGATTAGGTGTCAGAAATTAAAAGGGGCATCCTAACTGATGAGGTGTGCGGCGAGATGTTTGTTCATCTTGCATTTAAAACTAATCATGTCGGTACAGTCAGAGAAACAGGGAGCAGAGAGGGAGTCCCAACATCTAGCAGCTCGGGGAAGTAAGCTATCGGAGTAGACAGCTCTCCAGCCCCTCGGGACCTTCACAGTGAATGGATAGGATTTAACTGATTGTTGATTTGGTAGGGTATTTACGTCGAGGGGGGGGGCAGGGCAGCCAGTTCATCGGAGCACATTCCATTGAAGTACTTGTAAAACAAACACAGAGATGCAACATTGCGGCGATGGAACAGGGGTTGAAGCTTGGTGGATAGTGAGTGACCTATTAGATTAGCGACTCTTTTTTGGACCCTGTCTAAGAGGGAGAAACTAGTGGTTGGTGCACCAGCCCAGATGTGACAACAATACTCCATGCATGGGCGGATGGTGGTCTCGTAGAGATATAGGATACTGGTCGGTGTGAGAAGTTTTCTAGCACGATCAATGCACTGGACTAAGTTCGCTTACTTATGGGACGGTTCACGGCAAGTACTTGTTGCCATTGGATTTGAAAACAACTATAGCGTAGTCTGCAAGGAAGAAGTCACTCTGTAATGTATTCCACAGACGGGAAATCCTTGCAAAGAAGCTCTATCTATGGAAATTTCTCCTGTCGAAAGGCACGTGGAGGAAGAAGGGGAGTTCTTGCTGTGAATGTCTTACGAGGGGAACTAGAGATTCCAGTACAGTCGAGCACCTTCCATGAAAATAACGATAGAAAATAGACTCTTTCCTGGGTATTACACGAGACTGCAACCAGCGGTATTACACGAGACTGCAACCAGCGGTATTACACGAGACTGCAACCAGCGGTATTACACGAGACTGCAACCAGCGGTATTACACGAGACTGCAACCAGCGGTATTACACGAGACGTCAACCGGCGGTATTACACGAGACTGCAACCAGCGGTATTACACGAGACTGCAACCAGCGGTATTACACGAGACGTCAACCGGCGGTATTACACGAGACTGCAACCAGCGGTATTACACGAGACTGCAACCAGCGGTATTACACGAGACTGCAACCAGCGGTATTACACGAGACGTCAACCGGCGGTATTACACGAGACTGCAACCAGCGGTATTACACGAGACTGCAACCAGCGGTATTACACGAGACTGCAACCAGCGGTATTACACGAGACGTCAACCAGCGGTATTACATGAGACTGCAACCAGCGGTATACCCATACATTTACGTCATGAATACTAGTTAAAGTAAACACAGCTCATAAATATTTGGAGATATTAAGAACTTCGCTTTAGAATTTAGGTGATGTCTAGCAAGAATGACGGGATTGGAGAGCGAGATCATAAATTCCGATTCAACTCATATAACAGAGGTGACGGTCGAGGCCCTAAATATCTCTAAGCGCTACCAAATAATGTAATATATAAAGTAAAGTTAGTCTCTTTATCGTTTTTTTTGTCATCGATAGTTTTCTTCCTACAAAATCGATATTTGATTCTTGTTTTTCTTTTGGATCATCGCAGCATATTGTTAAGAAGACTAAAATGTTATTCGATTTAATTCCTTCCAGAAAATAATTTTCCGGGTCGTAATTATTTATAAATGGTCGCCATCTTAAAAACAGAACAAAAGTCTAATCTATATAGTAAATCCAGTCACTGTATCGTTATTTTGTCATCGATAGCTTTCTTCCTAAAAAGTCAATACATGATTCTAGTTCGTCAGTTTTTCTTGTACGTCGTTACAGCATGTTGTTAAGAAGAAGAATATGTAATTCGATTTGTCTCCTTGCAGAAAATACTTTGTCCGGGTCGGAATTATTTTCAAATTGTCGCCATCTTAAAAATATAACGTAACTCTGCATTCCTCCATACAGAATCAATTCCTTTTGATTGGAACACAAAATAATATTTTGAAAAAAAATAAAACAAAAAAAAAACGCTATAGTTTGAAAAAGAAAAGAAAAAATCCAAGTAAATACACTACCGGTCAATTTGTATATAAAAACAATTAACTTATGCGGAATTATCTCCCTTTGGGTGGTGGCTACGCTAAATCGTCATCTCGCCAGATATTATTTTTAGAGTAAGAAACCACTTAAATCAGTGTAGAACATTCACCTCTGTTCCCCCCCCCCCCCACGCGCCCTTATTGGTTGCCCCATTTCTTATAAGATTCTTGACACCCCGTTGGAGTTAGTCCAGATGTCAGGAGATCCTACAAAGTTCAGTACGACCTTCCATTTGGGTGCGTATTGTCTTACACGAGTTTTGTCAATGAAAGTCATGTGACCTGGACAGCCGGTAACCACGTGTTTTTCAGTAGCGCGCATCTAAGAATGTCTAGAAAGAAAGCGCATGAGAGCGTGAGAGAAAGATCAAGGGAGAAAAAGAGAGGGAACAAGAGAGAAAAAGAGAGAAAGCGAGAGAAGAAGAGAGAGAGAGAAAGAGAGAGAGAAAGAGATAGAGAGAGAGAAAGAGAGAGAGAGAGGGGGGGATGTTATTTTATACGACAGAAACTCGTGAGAAAAATAAGGTTTTCATTTATTTTTTATGGGAACATAAATGACTGGAATACTTAATTTTATTGTCTTAAAACTTCTTTATGTTTAAGTAAAGCAAATATGTGTCAGCTGATCCCATAAGTTCTATTTAATAGAAATGGGAATCAAGGGAGGCGCGAGAGCGCTCTATCCCGTAATAGACTTCACGAATGGCCTATGCTGGAAATCTCATTTCTTTCATCAATCATAACTCAAAAACCAATAAACCAAATTAGTTAAAACTTTACACAAATTTTTTATTTGATAGGTTCTATAAATGTGTAGAATTCCAGCATCATTGGTCAAGGCAACTAAATAATCTAAAGGAATACTGTGGGTGGGTGTGTCCATCTAAAAGAAAAATACTACACTAGACACGCCTACAAAGCTGATATACTCTTTTTCAGCACTGACTCAGGCAAACATAGGCACGTTTTCTTTTTAATATTCATTGTTTTTTTTATTCACCAAGAACAGAATTAGTTAGGGGGTCGAAATTTAAAGCGATGTTTAATGTTATAATGTAGTTATTCGTCAATGGGTTCTTTCCAGTTGCCAGAGATAAGAAAAGAAGGGTGGGAGAGGGAAGGGGAGAGGTTAAAGAAAGTAGGGGGTTATGGGGAATTTGGGGAGAGAGGTAGAGGTGATAAAGACAGAAGACGAGTGGTAGGAGAGATGGGAGGGAGAGAGGGGACGAGATGAGAGATGAATAAGAAGAGACACCTGTTAACTCTTCTATTTTGTTGTCCATGCTCCCGGGCAACACCGGGTAGCCATGCTAGTATATTGTATAAAGATGAATAAAAAGATGAACAGCGAAAAGGATGGTCTGTTGTTAAATTAGTACCTGGTGATTTAGGTGGCAGTGTAAGGATATTTAACTGTGAGAGCAGAAACTCCGTAGCACTCCTCTAAATATGATTATAACTATAAAATATTGACCAGGATTAATTATTAAAATCGATTAAATCAATTGTAAGTAACAAAAATGTTTGTAACAACACGGACCAATATTTAGCATGACAGATTTATTTTCTAGCTTGTAGTAAAATAGTTATTAATCGTAGAAAAGGAATCGTCTTTATTTTTTATATATATATATATATATATATATATATATATATATATATATATATATATATATATATATATATATATATATATAAGGAGATTGTAGTTTGCTTGAAGCATTGCTGGTAAATATAAGTGTAGGTTTGTAATCCGAGGCTGTAGCAATGCGATGTAGTTGCCGGAAGATGGAGAGGCTGAACAGAAACAAACGAGAAGAGAAAACGAATCTCAAAACGATTTATTAATATTTCACGTAAAAACTGATTAAGTACCAGTTTGATAATGAAAGTTTTCTTTCGAAAATTTAAAATTACCTTTTGCCGAACTTTTTATTTACATGACAGTATTTACTATTCTAGTACTTAATCAGTTTTTACGTGAAATATTAATAAATCGGTTTGAGATTCGTTTTCTCTTCTCGTTTGTTTCTGTTCACCCTCTCCACCTTCCGGCAACTACATCGCATTGCTACAGCCTCGGATTACAAACCTTCACTTATATTTACCAGCAATGCTTCAAGCAAACTACAATCTCCTTTTATATATATATATATATATATATATATATATATATATATATATATATATATATATATATATATATATATTACTTTAATTCATTCCAAATAAGGTACAATGCACTGAGACGGAAGGGGCTACTGTGAATTAGGGGCCAGATTTATAGGGGCATCCTAGGTGGGGAGTTGTGTAGCGAGATGTTTGTCCACGTGACATTTATATTTCAGCATGTTGGTACAGTCAGGAAAACATGGAGCAAAGAGGGAGTCCCAAGGTCTAGCAGCTCGGGTAAATAAGCTATTAGAATAGAAAGCCTTTCGGCATCTGGGGACGTCCACAGTGAATGGGTGGGATTTTGCTGATTGTCGTGTTGGTCGGAGGTATTTACTCCATGGCACACAAGTACGGCAAGTTCGTCGGAGCACATTCCATTGTAAAACTTGTGAAACAAGCATAAGGATGCAACATTGCGGCGATGGGATAGGGGCTGGAGCTTGGTAGACAGTGTGGGACCTATTAGATGAAAGACTCTTTTTGGGGACTTGGTTTAAGAGGGAGGGACAAGTGGTTGTTGCACGAGACCAGATGTGACAATAATACCCCATGCATGTAGAGATATAGGATATAGGCAGGTGTGAGAAGTTTCTAGCACGGTAGAGGGAGTCCATCTTCCGTGCAGCAGCCTTGTCAGTATCTTCTGTGTAGTTGTTCCAACTCATGTTACCTGTGAATGTTAGGCCGAGGTAGGGTTCTATTAGCCATGGAAATCGGTGACTGAAAAGGTTTGTTATAATTGTTAAAGGAAATTAGCCTTATCTTAGTAGCATTAAATGTTGCTATCTATTTGTGGTTCCATGCCACTACATATTAAAGATCATTTCATAAGGGTTCGGCCATTGCCTGGGATATGCGTGTGTTCAATTTTCCCATGTCTTCTTCTTTTTTTCCTTTCTTATCTTTCTGTTTTTGCTGGAGATGGGGCATCCTACCGGGTGCCAGACATTCACCGGCTATTTCAGACACTCCAGCCTAGAGATCATTTTAAGATTCCAACCGTCCCTTTAAGTGCAGTTGTTTGTATTTCTCTTGCACTCGGTTCACCGGGTATACTCGCCAGATAGCTTTTGAAATTCTTCTTCATTAGTCCTGTTGCTCCTATAATTACTGGTATGATGGAGATTTTCCTAAGATTCCAGTTACTTTCTTGTTTCTTTTCATGTCGTACATAAGACCTTGGTATTTCGTAATCTTTTCCCTTTCTGCTCTGTTCAATCCTGCATCATTAGGGACACTGACTTCAACTAGGGTTGCTACTTTCTCCCTTTTGTTCCATATTACGATGTCAGGTTTAACAGCTCCGTTTTCTAGATATGTAGCTGTAGGGATTGCATAGTCATAGTGGATGGTATATGAGAATAGAACGCTGTGTGATCAGCAAATGTACTCATCTCGAACACAATTTCATCAGGGAGGTTGACGACCTGAATCTTTCTTTTGGGGGGCTAAGGAGGATCTGATTATATTAAATGCGAAAACAGAAACACTCGTTTATTTTCTCTCCGAACGAGACCGTATTTTAGCATTTTAAACAGGAACACAAGGTCAATTCCACATTTCCAAAGCGCCGACCACAAATTTAGATCCCCCCCCCCCCGGTTACTCTTAGAAACTGACAATGCTATAAAAAAAACGTTTCTTATGGGAACTCGCTTAATCCACCCGGCATCTGGTTGACTTGTACCCGATCACCTCACGCGTTGAATATTTCTTCCTTCCATATCTATGCGGACTGCGTCTTCCTTGCTATCGCCCTTTGTTTTCTACTCCCTATTTTCTTTCTTTCTCTCTCTCTCTCTCTCTCTCTCTCTCTCTCTCTCTCTCTCTCTCTATCTATCTATCTATCTTTCTCTCTTTCTTTCTTTCTCTCTTTCTCTCTCTCCCTCTCTCTATCTATCTATCTCTCTCTATCTATCTATCTATCTATCTCTTTCTCTCTTTCTCTCTCTCTCTTTCTCTATCTTTCTCTATCTATCTCTCTATATATATCTATCTATCTATCTATCTATCTATCTCTCTATCTATCTATCTATCTCTATCTCTATCTCTTTCTGTCTGTCTCTCTCTCTTTCTCCCCCCCCTCTCTCTCTCTCTCTCTCTCTCTCTCTCTCTCTCTTGCTATATATCTCTCTCTCTCGTGTCGTCTAGCGGCTAAATTCTTATTTTTTATGGCAATCGCCCCAGACAAGTCATGAAGCCACTTGATGTAAGGAGCTAAAAAAAATATAACTTCATGGTCAAAACCTAGCTAACGATAAGTGTTAGATGGATATATTCCGATCCAGAAAACAGAATTTTTCCCCCTTTGTCAGAAACATCACTTATGGAATCTGAGGAGTAAAAGACAAAATAAGGGAAGCGAATATAAGGCTTCTTAGTTTCTTTTCTGCTTCATTGTCGAAGAGACTGGACACAAGAGAAAGCTACTTTTCAGCACACGTCTTGCTACTCGTCAATAGCTACTGTTGGATAATGGCAGTCGAGTGCAGAATATGGCCTGTTCTCACAGTCAGAAATCACAGACGTGACAAGGCCACCGTGTGACGAGACCCCAGATCAAGGGTCAGTGTGCACCTGCGAGAGGCTCTGTGACGTCACATGCCCTTGCGTGGGAAACAAAGGGATCCGTGACGTCACTCGTTCCGCGTGAGAAGCGAGTTTCGTCAGTCTGGGTTTTGGAGGCGAACCTATCAGACATGATTTTGATGTAGTCAGCAATTTGATTTAAGGGAAATATTTCCCTAAGAAAATACAAGCGAGAGATATCCTTTCCCCCCGCTATGAATGGTTGAGAAGATAATTGTTAAGTAACTACGATGAAGTAGTGATTTTCTCTCTCTCTCTCTCTTTCTCTCTCTCTCTCTCGACGTAGTGAATGACTCCCAGCTGATTAAATGACTAACGCTTGTAATAAAAAGAATTGAAAGTTAAGAGGATTGTTTGTCTTCGGAGTGCGTCATGTGGCTTTTGTTGCAGACAACGGACGGCGTGGTTCACGGCAGGAAGGAAAGAAGAAAGAATTCATCCACTAGACGACACGACCCTCTACACGGCGAGGGAGAAATCAAAGGTATGCAAACAATATATGAACTATGTGATTTATGATGTTTTAAAAATGACGAGTATTAAATGTGAACTCCACGGCCCTTTCAGGGACGAGTATACGAAACGACTAAAGCCACGGCCAGTAGTGGGGCTAGTGTGCGAAACGCGTACTGCCGCGGTCCAAGCAGGAGTGGGCAATGCAGCACCACCCTCTCTTTATTTTAGGAAGAAAATATTGACGGGAATCAGAGAAAAAACGATACAGATGAAATATGTTTTGCTATTATGCGATATTCGGAATATGTTATTGTTGAGTTAAGAACAATCTCAATAATACAGCAAGTCATAATAACGAAATAGAACTTTTAAAACTAGTCGCGATAAACTTGCCTATAGAAAATCTACAGATCCACAGGAAGACCGACTTTACTTTATATATTAGATGAATATAGGTTTGCTTAGATTTGCTTATGTATCTGTGCAGTTACTCACTTTTCCCACTTATCTCTCAACGTACATAGATAAATAGTGCGTAGCACTAAGGGGGTAAGTAGTAAGTAAGTAGCATCAGAAGCAGCTGATTCGAAGTATTATATAAAAAGTGAGAATTGTTTGTGGTCGTTTGATGGGAAGCTTATTTTGATGACTGATGTAAATAGTCTATTGTATTATTATTAAACTGCTTTTTATTCTATTATTTGTACGGGTAATATTACTAAACAATCGATATATTTAGTCCGTGAGGCTGGATATAAACAAATAATACTACAAAATGAAAAATGTAATTCGATTTACTTTCTTCAGAAACTACTTTGTGTGTGTGTGTGGGGGGGTTACAGAAGATCAGAACACCATCGGTACCGTCGGTTTCAAATCCAAACAAAGGGACCTATAATTGGTCTCCTTTACCGTGTTCTCTTCAGCCTTTGTTTATGTCTGCCCCCCCCCCCCGGAAAGTGTCGGCTCGCGCGTTGTTTTCAACACAACAACGGGGAGGCGCCATTTTCAGAGGAGGTAGACATAAACAGAGGCTGAAGGGAACCCGGTAAAGTAGACCAATTATGGGTCCCCTTTGTTCAGATGTGAAACCGACGGTATCGATGTTATTTTGATCTTATGTAATACATCATATGTAAATAAATATTACGCTGTTATTTTTTAATTTTCTTAATAATCGAGCACTCTGCTGGGGTTCTCTCCCACTAATTTTACACACACACACACATATATATATATATATATATATATATATATATATATATATATATATATATATATATATATATATATATATATAAAGAGGTGTACTAAAAGCGAACTTTTAGGACAGGTAAAACCTATTGCGAAGAGTATACAGCTCAATATCCAGGATAGAGCAGGTAGATATGCCTACTGGTCGCATATTAGTTTTTGCTTTTTCATTTTAAGCCGGCTTTCTCAACGGGCTTGCTTTAAACATTTTCGCTGCCTTTTTCCCCACTTTAAAACACTTTCCATTGTTATCTCTGCCCAGGAAGTACTTATAATGGCGAATATTTTCCACCTCAATCTTCTCTGAGTCTACCTGCTTCCACGGACTTTTTACCCTTTTGGATTTTCTATTTTCGCCGTACCTGAAGTTGTGGCATCTTGGATTTTAACTTTGAATCCTCTCTCATTATTTATTGTGCCGTTAATGACCCACCTATCTACACCTTATTCTCTCCGCTGGACTTTTCGACACCGGACTTTTTAGCAATCGGACATTTGCTTGCATTCGGGCAGAGTTTTGCCCTGCGTTTTCTTTCCCTACAACTTTTATTTCTTTTTTTCAAATTTTAAATCTTGGCCATTGCCAACTTATCTATCCCGGCAACTTCCTCTGATGATAAGATTTTGATCTTTGAAAAGCCTGGTTTAAGGAAAATTTAACTTAAATAAATTGCCTTTTTGCAGAATATACCTTGCTCTGAGCATTTGAATTGAATTTTGATTTGGCTTTTGTTTCTCTAATTCCTTTCCATTCTTCTTCATATATATATATATATATATATATATATATATATATATATATATATAAATGATGAGAATAAAAATTGTACAAAATAAAATATCTATTAAGTCATTAGTTGTTCAAAATAAGGGGTTTTAAATAAGAGAAATTCTATCATTTCTTTCCTTAAACCATGGCATTTCAAATAATGATATCTTATCGCCAGATTGTTTAGACAGGTAAGTAGGTAAAGGAGAAATTACCAACATGTCAAAATTTGAAAAATTATAGAACTAAAAATCGAAATAATACAAAGTGTAAAAAGGAAATGTAGAAAATATAGGCAAAAGTTCACCGGTGAAGGTACCAAAAGAGTTTGTTGAAGTAGATTCGAGGTAAGGTAAAATTCAGTCCTGTTTTAGGAAAGAATATTGGCGTCTGAAGTTGTAAAAATTCCTTGAAGAGTTATTGATTGGCAAAGAGCATTAAATGGACCAGATGATCCGACCTGTTTGGAAAAGTTGGATAACAGTGACGTTTTAAAAGCCATTTGTAGGTAAACTTCCAGGACTGGATTTTACCTTACCTCGAATTTGCTTATAACCAAAGAAAGAAAGATAAACAGATATCAGAAGAAAGAAAGAAAGAAAGAGATAAAAAGAACGAAAGAGAAAGAGTTCAAAAATAGAAAAAATAGAAAAAAATACATCAGAAAGAATGAAAGAAAGAGAAAAAAAAGAAAGAGAGAGACAAAAAAGAAAGAAAAAAGAAAGAAAGAAGAAAGAAAGAAAGGAAGAAAGAAAAAGAAAAAAGAAAAAGAGAAAGAAAAAAGAAAGAAAGAAATGCAGACGAAAAAACGATTAAGAAAATTTATTAAAATGGCTAGCTTATATTAACTTTCGTGACACTTTATTGTAAAAAAAGTCAATTAGAAGTAAGAGAGATTTAGAAGGAGAGAGAGAAAGAGAGAGAGAAAGAGAAACAGAGAAAAATAAAGAGAAATTGGAGAGGTAAGAACAGACAGAAAGATAGAATGAGAGAGAAGAATAGAGAAGGAATAGAGAAAGAGAGAGAGGGATGAGAAAGAAAGAAAGGAAGGAAGAAAGAAAAGAAATAAAGAATGAGCATATAAAGAGAGAGGGGCAGAGAAAGACAGGGAGACAGGGCCGAGACGGGGAGGAGGAGAGAGAAAAAAGAGGCAGGCAGAAAATGAGATAGAAGAAAATAGGCTGACAAAGAGGGGCTGTGAGATTGTGAGGGATATATATATATATATATATATATATATATATATAGAGAGAGAGAGAGAGAGAGAGAGAGAGAGAGAGAGAGAGAGAGAGAGAGAGAGAGGGAGAGAGAGAGAGTATGGAGAAATAAAGAGGAGGGAGTAGAGAGATGAGTGGAGAGAGAGAGTATGTAGATAGGATAAGAATGTGTGTATGTGCGTGTGTGTGCTTGGGCAAGAGAGAGAGAATATGTGTATGTGTGTGTGTGTGTGTGTGTGTGTGTGTGTGTGTGTGTGTGTGTGTGTGTGTATGACACAGAGAGAGGGAGAGAGAGAGAGAGAAAGAAAGAGAGAGAGAGTATGTTTAAGTGACCCTTCCTTTGATTTGGTTCGTATTACACAATAGTTCTTTCAAACAATTGGAGCAGAAAAACAATGCAGCATCATAAGAGATGGGTTGAGGATAAAGAGGGGAGTGGGGAGAGGTTGTGCTTATTTTCTTGAAGAATGGCCGGCGGTCCACTTCCGGTTTGATGGGAGTGCGGAAAACGTTTCACTCTCACGGTTTTTGGTAAACAGGAAGTCCAGGTGTACGGATATAAGTAAATGTAGGTCTCTCTTTTCTTTATTTACCGAAGAAAACTGAATAAACAGACATTCTTGTTTTTCTATGCAAGAAGCCGTTGATACCGAAAACATTGTTTGATAATCAGACGAATTGTATCTATACAATAATACGCTGAAGCAATTCAATTTTCGGGGTATATGTTACGACGCTCAGCAGAGGCGCGAACGGGGTCCAAAAAAAGAACGAGAAAGAGTTTAAAAACATAAATTTGCAACAAGTAAAGTTGACTTATGTCTAGAATAGACATTTTTCTACTTACCTATGTAATTTGTTTGTATTTTTACGTAGTATAAATGGCTTTTTATTAGATGTTAAAAAAAATTCTTGTTTTTTAAAACATCTAGTTTCTCAAAGAAAATGCCGGCCAGTCCCTCTATATTATTACGTAGAGCGGCCATTTTGAATTCTTCGAAAACCGTGTGTTGAACTTAAATTTCTAATAAATAGCACTTCAAACGGGTTTAAAATACAAACAAATAGCACATGCAAGTTTGAAACTAACTTTTACAGCTTACAGTTACTTTTATTTGTTGTATATTTGTTTTTTTAGCGTTTTTACTCTGCTGAGTCTCGTAAAAGATGCCCAATTTTCGTACGTACGTTATCACTCTCGACACTTTTTTAAATAGATGAGATCACCCGATCGCCGAAGATGCAATGTAAAAAAGAAAGGCATTTTGGCTCTTGTAGAGATCGAATACACGAGCGAAATTTATTTTAGAAGAGTTCCAATGGTGTAAGGGGCAGTAACTCTAGTACCTCAACCAGGAACGTAAGTATATAGATAGTAGATATCTATACAAGAGCCTTAAATTACTCTACATTTGATTGAAGAATCAGTCGTTAGTCAAATTCGACTAATTCCGACATATTTTTTCTTTTTCCAGATTAAATAATATTTAAAAAATGTTAAGAGTCAAATGCACTGTACGGGAGGGAATGTTTTTTATATCCATAAAAGGCTTTAAAGTTACTTCTATATCTACTATCTATATACAGGGTGGGCAAAATTAAGGGTCCTATTTTTAAAAATTCATAACTTTTTTATTTATTGATTTTTTTTATTTTTTTTTTTAGAATAAGTAAAGGACCCCTTCCGAAGCAAGCATGAGCCGTATTAGCCCTAAGGAACGTACCCTCATTTAGAAAACATTATTTTTTCTTAAAAAACTCAAAACAGTGTAAAAAACAATACTTTAGTTTTTGTAAGTTTTAAGAAGTGTTTTTCGGCTAAAATTTGTTTTGTTTATTTCAAAAAATCTCGGAAGGGTCAGTCTACACACACATAAAGTTTGGTGAGTTTAACTTTTATTTTGTGGAAGTTATTCAAATTCAAGTTATTCAAATTTAAAGATAGGACCCTTATTTTGGCACACCCTGTACTTACGTTGCTGGTCGACGTAGTAGAGTTACTGCCCCTTACACCATTGGAACTCTTCTAAAATAAATTTCTCTCGTGTATTCGATCTCTACAAGAGCCGTAATTTTTTTAAATTTCGTCTGATTACACTGTTGTGTCGAACGTTAAACTAGAACCAAGATACACTTTATTGGCCTTCGGGATACGATCAATGTGTAGTATCTGTTCGGCCAATGAATCTGTAGATATTTATATTTATAAATGAATTTTAAATGTTATAAAACCTTTTGGGGATATTTTAAATAGGTGGTGTACCTAGAGTAAATTTATTGTGGTGACTGAGATGATTCTAGCCGAAACCCTGGTGATACCAGATCAGGCTGCCCTGTGGCTCCCTGAGACGAAATTCACCTACATTGACGTTTTTGTTTTTCTTCTTTTTTTTTTTTTTGTAAAACTTAATTATGTTCTACAAAACCAAAAACAAAAACAACAGCCCCTCTCCCTTTCTCCCTCCCCTTTTTTATTTTATTTTTAGAACTTGAAGCATAAATCTTTTACTATAATGACCAGATTCGGCATTAAATAACCCAAAAAGGGTTGATATGCCGTAAAACAAAACTACCAAACCAAAAACGATGATTAAACATTTGAAGATATAAAGAACTTGAAGCATAAAAACTTTTACTATAATGACCAGATTCGGCATTAAATAACCCAAAAAGGGTTGATATGCCGTAAAACAAAACTACCAAACCAAAAACGATGATTAAACATTTGAAGATATAAAGAACTTGAAGCATAAAAACTTTTACTATAATGACCAGATTCGGCATTAAATAACCCAAAAAGGGTTGATATGCCGTAAAACAAAACTACCAAACCTAGCCGAAACTAAGATAGTCAATTTTGTTACTTTAGAGCAAGGATGACCAATGACCTTCATTTTCTCCAACCTTTTGATGGACTTGTGCCTAATTTGTTCAAAATGTAGATTTTTACATGTTTTGCATGAAAATAATTCAAAGTGTAGTATCTGTTCTGTCCAGATATTTTACAATCTGTTCATAGAATGGAAATACAGTGGAACTCCTCTATAGTATGTAGAATTTGGTATATTCGGACTACTGTTGTCATCTTGGGTGTTTTTATCACAACGTTTCGGCCGATGTAACCTCCGACCTTCTTTAGGTGTACCTTGTCGAACTCGGGAAGCTGGACGGAATTTCCTCTATAGTAGACTTCCTCTATAGTGAATATTCTTTTATATTGGACTTTTTTTATTATTCTAACGACTATGTTCGTTCAAATAAAAGAACAAAAACATTCCTTTCTATGGTATTGCACATCCCAAAAAAAAAAACAAGAATATGTTTAAAGCTCCTAAAATTCATACTGGAATGTCTGCAAGGACCCGTGGCGTAACGGATAAAGTACTGAGTGAAAATCCAGTTCTAAGTGACATTTTTCTACAATTGTGAATTACTTAGTACTTTTGCCCGGTCATGGCTGACAGAACTGGAGCATGTTGTCCCTTTGGATTAAATAAGGAGTTCCGTTCGATGTTCCGTGCGAGTTCCCGGGTTCGACAGAGGGGTTCCCGAGTTCTACAAGATGCATCTGAGGAGGATTGAGGGTTGCATGTGCCGGGGCGTTGTGAAAACCACACTCAAGATGAGAACAATAGTCCGAATAATCCAAACCATTCTAGGACTAAATTGTTTAAATTCTACTCCTCTATCGTAGACTGTCCTCCTCTGTAGTGACCAAAATATTGGTCACTATAGAGGAGTTCTACTGTGTGTAATAAAATCCTACAAGATAGACCTTCATTACTAGATGTATTATGAATGTACATTAACCAGAGTACTTAGATAAGTATTTTTCAAATTGAACAAATTACTGTGTGTAATAAAATCCTACAAGATAGACCTTCATTACTAGATGTATTATGAATGTACATTAACCAGAGTACTTAGATAAGTATTTTTCAAATTGAACAAATTACTGTGTGTAATAAAATCCTACAAGATAGACCTTCATTACTAGATGTATTATGAATGTACATTAACCAGAGTACTTAGATAAGTATTTTTCAAATTGAACAAATTACTGTGTGTAATAAAATCCTACAAGATAGACCTTCATTACTAGATGTATTATGAATGTACATTAACCAGACTACTTAGATAAGTATTTTTTCAGTTTGAACAAATTACTGTGTGTAATAAAATCCTACAAGATAGACCTTCATAACTAGATGTATTATGAATGTACATTAACCAGAGTACTTAGATAAGTGTTTTTCAGTTTAAACAAATTACTGTGTGTAATAAAATCCTACAAGATAGACCTTCATAACTAGATGTATTATGAATGTACATTAACCAGAGTACTTAGATAAGTGTTTTTCAGATTGAACAAATTACTGTGTGTAATAAAATCCTACAAGATAGACCTTCATAACTAGATGTATTATGAATGTACATTAACCAGAGTACTTAGATAAGTGTTTTTCAGATTGAACAAAGTACTGTGTGTAATAAAATTCTACAAGATAGACCTTCATAACTAGATGTATTATGAATGTACATTAACCAGAGTACTTAGATAAGTGTTTTTCAGATTGAACAAAGTACTGTGTGTAATAAAATTCTACAAGATAGACCTTCATAACTAGATGTATTATGAATGTACATTAACCAGAGTACTTAGATAAGTGTTTTTCAGATTGAACAAAGTACTGTGTGTAATAAAATTCTACAAGATAGACCCTCATTACTAGATGTATTATGAATGTACATTAACCAGAGTACTTAGATAAGTGTTTTTCAGATTGAACAAAGTACTGTGTGTAATAAAATTCTACAAGATAGACCTTCATAACTAGATGTATTATGAATGTACATTAACCAGAGTACTTAGATAAGTGTTTTTCAGATTGAACAAATTACTGTGTGTAATAAAATCCTACAAGATAGACCTTCATAACTAGATGTATTATGAATGTACATTAACCAGAGTACTTAGATAAGTGTTTTTCAGATTGAACAAATTACTGTGTGTAATAAAATCCTACAAGATAGACCTTCATAACTAGATGTATTATGAATGTACATTAACCAGAGTACTTAGATAAGTGTTTTTCAGATTGAACAAATTACTGTGTGTAATAAAATCCTACAAGATAGACCTTCATAACTAGATGTATTATGAATGTACATTAACCAGAGTACTTAGATAAGTGTGTTTCAGTTTGAACTAAGGTAGTACAATAATATAGTGAGTGTCTGCGTTCGCGCCGGACTCTATGGAATAGAAATATGTTTAAGCACAGCAGCAATATACGAAAATGTTGCGTCGCTAACGAAAGCGAAGGGAAAAGAGGAGGGGAGAGAGGAAAGGAAAGAGAGTAAGAAAGTAGTTAGTCACTTTCTTGCTTTCTTTTCTTGCTTATGTTTCGTCGGTATATCTTTCTTTCTAGCTAGAAATGTTTAAAGAAAGATTTTAGTAATTTATCATTATTTTTATTAAATAACTTTAATTATTGTTAATATCGACAAAACTGTTGCATATATGTAGGCAAAATAGAACAATAGAATTACAAATTAATAACACAAACCATTAATTTATTATGAACTGTTTACAAAATAGTTATGCAAATTGGGCATTCAAATATATGCTTTTTGGTTTTGGGTTAGTATTATATATACAGTATTTCAAAATATTATGCTGCATTGTTGATTTAAATAAAAGCGAGCCGTTTTGATTTTAATATAGGAGTGATAAATGAAAACAACTTTCGCATTTATTCATTTAGATATATGAAGCAAAGTCAGTCTGTTTCTCGGATCTTTGTTATGAAGAGGTTTTTTAACAAAGCGGGCGCACATAATTAAATCTGTTTCTTCAGTCATGATGCTTATACTTCTGACAAGGGTATCTATTACCGTAAGTACTCAATTTTATATAAAAAAAGAAGTTTTTAAAGTAAATAAATAATTTATTTAAAAAAACAACAAATATCTGCGTTGTTCAGGTTTCAAAATATTTTTTTTTTAAATTCTCCTTATTATTGCCATTTCATCAACGTCTCAATGTGTGATTTTACAAACTACATTATTCACATAACCGCGTGGTACACACAAGAACATTTCAACTTTGTCGTCGATAACAACAGGACGAATTTCAACTTGTCTGCCATAGAAATGTCTCAGTAAGGAAGAAAAAAGAAGAAAAAAAAAAGAAGAAAAAAAAAGAACTATGCTTATACTTCTGACAAGGGTATCTATTACCGTAAGTACTCAAGTTTATAATTAAAAAAATTTTTTAAAAATTTAAAGTAAATAAATAATTTATTTAAAAAAAAATTAATATCTGCATTGTTCAGGTTTCAAAATATTTTTTTTTAATATTCTCCTTATTATTACCATTTCATGAACGTTTCAATGTGTGATTTTACAAACTATATTTTTATTTATTTATTTTATTATTCACTCCAAATAAGGCACATTGACACTGAGAAGTAAGAGGCTAATGTTAATTAGGGACCATACCTACAGATAAATCCTAAGTGGTATGTTTAGCAGCGAGATGTTTGTTCACATTACATTCAAATTTCTGCATGTTGATACAGTCAGGGAAAACGGGAACAGGGAGTAAATTCCAAAAGTTAACAGTTCGTAAACATAAGCTATTAGAGTATTGATTTACTCCTCTCCAGGAGTTAGGCACAAGGCCAGTTTTTATCTTACTCCCACAAGTAAGATGTGACCCAAGGTCGGGTCGGGAAAGTGGGGTTTAAAAATTGCCTGGGCAGACTCGTCGGCATTCCCCGGTAGGGTCGCCTCAGGCAGTAAGCAATAAACTTACGCCTCCCCAAAGAGGGGAGGCGATAACTGCACAGGACAGACCCATAGACAATACCAGTCTATGGGGTGCAGTATCCATCGGAACAGATACTACACTTTGATCTTAGCCAAAAGGCCAAGAAAGTGATTAGAGTAGAAAGCCTTCCGGCATCTTGAAATCTCCACAATGAAGGGGTGGGATTTTGTCGGGTTAGTCAGGGGTATTTACATCAAGGGGGCACCAGTGCCGCAAGATTGTCGGAGCACTTTCCGTTGTTGTAGTTGTAAAACAAGTATAGAGATACAACATTGCGGTGATGCGACAGGGATTGGAGTTTGGTTGGCAGTGTAGGACCTATTAGATTAAAGACTCTTTTTGGGGCTCTGTCTTAGAGAGAGAGAGAGAGAGAGAGAGAGAGACTAGAGGTTGATGCACCAGATGTGACAACAATACTCGATGCATGGGCGAATGGTGGCCTTGTAGAGATATAGGATAATATCAGGTGTAAGAAGTAGAGGGAGCCCATGTTCTCTGCAGCAGTATTGGTAATATCTTCTATACATCTGTTGCAATTCATGTTACCTATGAATTTAAGGTCGAGTAGTTTGAATGGTGGCCTCTCAGGTAGGATGCTATACGACAAATATTGGTCTTTGTTCTAAAAACAAAAGGTGAATTTCTGATCGATTTTAATATTTAATCCGGGTCGATATTGTATTTTTTTTTATTAAAGAGAGTATGTTCAAGTGACCCTTCCTTTGATTTGGTCCGTATTACACAATCGTTCTTTCAAACAATTGGAGCAGAAAAACAATGCGGCATCATAAGAGATGGGTTGAGGATAAAGAGGGGAGTGGGGAGAGGCTGTGCTTATTTTCTTGAAGAATGGCCGGCGGTTCACTTTCGGTTTGATGGGAGTGCGGAAAACGTTTCACTCTCACGGTTTTTGGTAAACAGGAAGTCCAGGTGTACGGATATAAGGAAAGCGGGGGAGTTTTACTCTAACACTTAGAACTCCTAATACTGCTATCAATAACACCGGGAAGAAATTTAATAACAGAGATTATTTTCACTAATCACCGGCTGGTCCGTATTCGAATAGAGAGAGAGAGAGAGAGACAGACAAACAGATAAACAGGCACACATACATACATACATTCATACAGACAGACAGACAGACAGACAGACAGACAGACAGACAGACAGACAGACAGACAGACATACAGATGTTTATTTATTGAAAATTAAAAAAACTAAAACAAACTCTTAACACAGGGAAGTATAAATTTTTATGTGAAAACTTGAAACGTCAAGGAAAAGCGATAAGAATAAAGAAAACGTATATGTGAGAGAAAAAGACGAAAAGAGAAAGAAAGGGAGAAAGTAAAAAAGATAAAGGAGAGAGATAGTCGCCTGTTCTGGTTTATGTAGGTAATAGCGTTGCCATTTCTTAATTTCATTTTAGCTCAATTTGGGTATAAGTATTTTTTTCTCTGATTCTGTCCCAAACTGAACTTAAACATTTCATATTCAGCAGATTGTTTAGTTTTTCGCTTATTTACGTAACTTACGGAAATTAGGACACCGAGCAACGCCGGATAGCCCAGCTAGTTTCTTTTATATATATGAATAGAAAGGCTACCCAGCGTTGCCCTGGGAAAAAGTGTACCATATTTGTATTAAAAATTCTCTATTTTTATTCTCTTCCCTCTCCCCTGTTTTCCTTCTCCCTCTCCCAACCCTTCTTTCCCCTACGTCCAACCCATTCCTCTGTAGCTGAACATACACACACATAAACACACAGACAACTCTACTTTATATAATAGATTCCTGGCGGAATGAGTCAGCATTTTCTTTCCAAATTAGTATATAATAACATTAAAAAATAGCCAAAAAATCGACCCCCTCCTTGATAAAACTTTGCCCATTTGACCCGCTAATAATGAAAAAAATGTATTTTAAATGTTAGATATTATTCAGCCGGAGCAACGTCGATCAAGAATGTGCCAACTTTGTGGCTTTTGTTTTGTCGTTTTTGACATACATACACACATACACACAGACAACTTCTCTTTATATAATAGACATTATTTCATCCACCCGAGCAACGTCGGGTTGCCACTCCAGTTTATTTACATACCCGTCTAGGATTACCCGTGTAAGTGATATTGTAATGTCTTGTTGTGGTACACGGTATTAAGGAACCATTTTGTTTTTCATTGGGGTTAAATTAAAGGGAAGTTGTGTATTTAGGGGTTTCTTTCGTTCGTCTGCTCTGTCCACAAATGACGGGGCCATAAAGATTAGAGGCCTAACAACAATAACAGAACTTCTTTGCTTAGAAAAAAAACAGAAGGCTGGGAGTAAATGAGAGAAATACTTTATTTCTCAACCGAAAAAAAAGAACAAAACAGTAAAAGCCTTTTAGGAGATTCACCTACTCAAAGGCTTTTAGGATATTCACCCACTCAAAGGTAAACATGGACGAATCCACTCTGAAAATGCGTCCATTCGATCGGCGCGTTCAACAAGAAAGATGGCATTTAAAATGTAAGCGTGACAGACTAAAGAAAATATTATTTTAAACTTAAGCGTGACAGACTAAAGAAAATATTATTTTAAACTTAAGCGTGACAGACTAAAGAAAATATTATTTTAAACTTAAGTGTGACAGAATAAAGAAAATATTATTTTAAACGTAAGTGTGACAGACTAAAGAAAATATTATTTTAAAATTAAGCGTGACAGACTAAAGAAAATATTATTTTTAAATTAAGCGTGACAGACTAAAGAAAATATTATTTCAAATTAAGCGTGATAGACTAAAGAAAATATTATTTTAAACTTAAGCGTGACAGACTAAAGAAAATATTATTTTAAAATTAAGCGTGACAGACTAAAGAAAATATTATTTTAAAATTAAGCGTGACAGACTAAAGAAAATATTATTTTAAAATTAAGCGTGACAGACTTAAGGAAAATATTATTTCAAAATTAAGCGTGACAGACTAAAGAAAATATTATTTTAAAATTAAGCGTGACAGACTAAAGAAAATATTATTTCAAAATTAAGCGTGACAGACTAAAGAAAATATTATTTTAAAATTAAGCGTGACAGACTTAAGGAAAATATTATTTCAAAATTAAGCGTGACAGACTAAAGAAAATATTATTTTAAACTTAAGCGTGACAGACTAAAGAAAATATTATTTCAAAATTAAGCGTGACAGACTAAAGAAAATATTATTTTAAAATTAAGCGTGACAGACTAAAGAAAATATTATTTCAAAATTAAGCGTGACAGACTAAAGAAAATATTATTTTAAAATTAAGCGTGACAGACTTAAGGAAAATATTATTTTAAACTTAAGCTTGACAGACTTAAGAACATATTATTTTAAATTAAGCGTGACAGACTAAAGAAAATATTATTTTAAACTTAAGTGTGACAGACTAAAGAAAATATCATTTTAAACTTAAGTATGACAGACTAAAGAAAATATTATTTTAAACTTAAGCGTGACAGACTAAAGAAAATATTATTTCCGAATTTAGCGTGACAGACCGACAAAAATGCTAATTGAACTTTAAAGGCTAGTAAAAAAGATGGTATCTAAAGATGAAAATAATAATGGTTAATTATTAGTCTAACATGAACTGAAACAGCTAATACACTGAGGTGTTATATTATATGTTGCCTAAGCTACTCTCTTTTTCTTTGCGTGTTGTTTTAATGTTGTAATGAGTGGGTCAATCAGAAAACGAACAATAATAGAAAGTGAAGGTCAACCGTATGTTTTACAAGGTGGAGGTAAATCGTCTGTTTTACAATGTGAAGGTCAACCGTCTGTTTTAATGGTGAGGGTCAATCGTCTCTTAAGGAATGGCGACCTTCAAGCAGACCACTACACACCGACGAAAATTCTATTTCTGACTTAATCATGGCAGACCCACGAACATACTACTTATTCTTAATCGTTAAAGACATACGAACATTCTATTTTAGCTTTAAACATGACAGACCGGCGAAAATGCTATTTAAAACTTAAGCATGACAGACCGACAAAATGACAATTTTAATCTTAAAGGTAATAAAAAATATTATTTATAACCTAAAAAAACTATTGTAAAGTAATGCGTGACAGACCGACGAACATGCTAATTTAATCTAAAACGTCACAGACAAGTGAGAAAAGATGAAGATGAAAATAATAGTTGACATTATTAGTTTAAGCTGACATAAACTGAAATAGTTAATACGCTGGGGTTTTATATTATATATTTTAAATTCCAATGACCAAGCCTTTATTCATTTTTTCTTGGCGAATTTCAAAATAATTCAATGTAACATGACAATTGTTTCGCGCACAGAAAAAAAAACAACCCGAAATTAACACATGTTATCTAAAGATGAAAATAATGGTTAATTATTAGTCTAACATGAACTTAAACAGTTAGTACACTGGGGTGTTATATTATATCTTTCGTTCATGCAGTCCATCAGAATACCATCAGATAACTTCAGGAGAAAAATCCTACAACAAAAAAAAATCAAAAAACCTTTTTCATCCATTTCCCACAGAAAAGAGTTCCTTAAAGAAACCAGATTCCATTTGTAGACAATTAGCTATTTTGTATTTATAATGCAGAGCTATGAAAAATACGATCAACATTACAAACGATGCAAGTCAGATAATCTAATATTTAATGGAATATATATATATATATATATATATATATATACATATATATATATGTGTGTGTGTGTGTGTGTGTATATATATATATATATATATATATATATATATATATATATATATATATATATATATATATATATATATATATATTGAAAAATACTTGTAGTCCGGGGTTTCCAATCGCATGACCGGTAGTGAATAGTCATATCTCTATGCTGATAAATCCCGATTGAAAAAGGACGAAACGTATACGTACATAGATAATAAACAATAACAAATATTATATATATATATATATATATATATATATATATATATATATATATATATATATATATATATATATATATTATAATATAAAATGAAGTAATAAAATAAGGTGTCAATCAAATTTTATTAGAATTCAAAGTTCATGCAAAGCATCCTTAAGGACTTAAGGATGCTTTGCATGAACTTTGAATTCTAATAAAATTTGATTGACACCTTATTTTATTACTTCATTTTATATTATAATATTAATGCTCTATCCAGTATATTGAGCTTCAGTTTTTTATCCGGATGTTTCACTAATTATAAGATATTAGTTGACGCTTATATCTTTTGTTGGATTGCTTCATATATATATATATATATATATATATATATATATATATATATATATATATATATATATATATATATATATATATATATATATATATATATATAAATATATATATCGGGAAAGTGTATGTTAATTTCAATTACTGTCTGTGGCGATTTCTCGTGATTCTAGACTGACTCTACAAACTGCGTTCAATCCTATGCGACAGCCTGCAACCACTACTCCTGCACTGTAGGTACAAAAACACTTTAATGAAAATTGATGCATAATAGATTATATCCCCTTATAACATTTTATGTGGATACATGACATAATATATATATATATATATATATATATATATATATATATATATATATATATATATATAACTTCTTTGTAATATAGCAGGAAAAATCACAGCAGCGTGCTCGATTAATTGAGAATTAAAGTTAAAAATTAAAAATTGAGAGAGTAATATTTATTTATTTTGGCACAGAAATATTAGTACAACATTCGTACCGTCAGTTTCAAGCACAGAAGAACTTAACCATCCGGCTCTCTTCAGCTTCTGTTGTCATCTGTTTCGGAAACATGCAAACATTATTAAAAATAACAGCCCTCGTCTGTCTAGTTATACCCTTTTTTTTAATCTGTTCAATATTTCTTATTATCTTATTTGTGTTAAAATCAAACAAATTAATCAAATTTCCGTATGTGTCACTAACGTTTGCGATACCTCTTCGAATCATCTTCAGGTGTTCATAGGAAAATGGACTAAAAAGCTGGTTAAAAGAAGAGACACGAGAGACTTAAATAAATGAAAATGATTTAATCTGTCAACGTCTTTCTTGGAACAATGTAGCGTTCTTTTATATGTGCGTTGTTGGAATCGGGTCGTGTTCCCGACTATAAGCGAGTTTATAAAATCAAGCAATTGTTGCATGCAAAAACAGAGTAATAATTAACAAACAAAATGAGGTAGTTCAAATAAGGCTTATTGAACATGTGTGTATGTGGGATGATGACGTGTGTGGTGTATGTATGTGTGTCGATAGAAAACAGTTCTTGAAAAGAGTATGTGAAGAAATGAGTCCGGCGTGGGAAAGTCCTTGAAAACCGTATACAAAGAAAATGAGTTGAGAACTCTTACCGTTGTTGAACACGTGTTGACGGAGCGCTGGTGTCTTAGCGTCGTTCAGCGAGGCCAATTGAATAGAGAAGAGGCCTTTTTCCGGTGTCCCTTGGTTATATATCCCCTAAAGGCAAATAACTCATGGTCGCTTTCAGCGCCACCTGACGGTGAACAGTGACACCTACCGGCCGGTTAGTGCAGTTATGTTTTCAAAGGAGGGGATAACTGCTACAGCGTCTTTACGGCAAAAGTAAAAATTATTTACGAAATAAATCAATGTTTGTTTAAATGGTGGAGTTATTGTCCTATAAAGGAAAAAACGAGGAAAGGATAAAGAAAGAAAAGAAGAAAAGGAAAAATGAACAAAATATAAGTAAGAAGAAAAAAGAAAAAATAGGAGAGAAAAGAAAAAATGGGGGGGGGGCTACTTTTTTCATTAATTCTAAACTTTATAAATTTAAATCTGAATCATAAAAAGGCATATCACAAATGGTTACGGATCCGTAACAAAATAAAAAAGGGTCCGATGTGTTACCAAGTCGATTCAAGTAAACAGAATCGTTAGACATTCAAAAGTGAACACAACAAAAAAGATTCAAGTCATTCCGATTAAAAGAAGACGTTTTGTCTGCAAATAGATGTTTATAAATTTCGGTTACTTGTTAAAACCTCCAGGAATACTGCCATTCCAAAACACTTAACAAGAACTCTTAACACCAAGAAAAAGAGAGAAATTCTGGTGCTTATTCTGATGAGCGGCCGTACGAAAAAATGATTTTTTTATAAAAACAATATTAATAACTTATTCAGCGTTATATTCTTACTCACTGTACAAAAAAGTAGAAAAATTATCCTCTAGGACTTTAATTACAAGTATTTTTCCATTCTTTGTATCATAACAGCGATTCGTTCAGTAAGCGTCCATCTTTTTTTCTGAAAAATAATTCAAGGGCAGATAATTCGCAAGGGAGATAATCATGCAATTTAAAAAAAAAAACAACTGCATATATAAAAATT
>OY744544.1:61763533-61771033 GCA_963556195.1 Sepiola atlantica | reverse complement strand
CCTACAATAAATAAATAACATTAAATACGAAACTAGCTTCCTACAATAAATAAATAACATTACATACGAAACCAGCAACCTACAATAAATAAATAACATTACATACGAAACCAGCAACCTACAATAAATAAATAACATTACCACGAAACCAGCAACCTACAATAAATAAATATTATTACATACGAAACCAGCAACCTACAATAAATAAATAACATTAAATACGAAACTAGCAACCTATAATAAATAAATAACATTAAATACGAAACTAGCAACATACAATAAATAAATAACATTACATACGAAATCAGCAACCTACAATAAATAAATAACATTACATACGAAACCAGCAACCTACAATAAATAAATAACATTACATACGAAATCAGCAACCTACAATAAATAAATAACATTAAATACGAAATCAGCAACCTACAATAAATAAATAACATTACATAGGAAATCAGCAATCTACAATAAATAAATAACATTACATACGAAACCAGCAACCTACAATAAATAAATAACATTAAATACGAAACTAGCAACCTAAAATAAATAAATAACATTACATACGAAACTAGCAACCTACAATAAATAAATAACATTACATACGAAATCAGCAACCTACAATAAATATGATTTTTTTGTTATTCTTTTTACTGGCGATAGTGCACGGGTGTTTTACCGATGCGCTTATTATTAGTCGCTACCCTGAGCGTTTTAATTTTTTTTTTAAAGAATATTCATTCGCCCTTGATCATCAATTTTTGTATATATAGATTTTTTTTAAATTAATTAATTTATAAAGTAATTTATGCGTGCATATTTAAATTCATTAATTTATAAATAAATTTTTGTCGGAGGCAGCTAGAAGAAGGCTTTGGGATTAAAATAAATATAATAATTTTTTTTTTAAATAAGATTAAAGTAAATAATTTTTTTAAATTTAAAAAACGCACGCACAAAACCAGCACACTGAGTTCAACAACGCAAGGAACAATACAAACTTGAAGTAAAAAAAAAAAATTTATAGAAATTTACAAAAAAAAATTATTTTTTTTAATTTCATATTTGACAAAAAAAAATTATTTTTTTTAAATTCAAATCTAGTGAAGAGTACAAATGGCGGAGAGGAGTGGGATGTGGAAATTAACCCTTCAATTTTCAAACGAGGAATTATTTGCTTTTCTCCCTCGATTTTTTTTTCGTCTTCCAGTAAGGAATATCTTTTTTCTATTTTATTCAAATTTTTATATTATTTTTTTATTTTTGTTCCTTAATTTAAAGAAAAATTATTGTTAATTGTAATTAATTAATTTATAAATCATTATTTTTTTGCATGCATAAAAGAAAGACATGGGCACGTGTTTCTGACTATGAAACGTCATCAGCATCACTACCCCGCCAGAAACGCGTGTTCATGTCTTCCTTTTATGCATGCAAAACATTAATTTTAAAAAATGCACGCATAAATTAATTTAAAATGTAATTAAGAAAAAAATCTCTCTCATATATATATATATATATATATATATATATATATATATATATATATATATATATATATATATATATATATATATGCCCTATATGGGAAAATGAAAAAGGAAAACCAAAAAATGGATGTTTTTTATGTGTACATCAACGTTTCGTCTTTATTTTCTCTATATTATCATCCTGATGAAGTCTTATAAATAAAGATAAAAAGATAAAAAAGATAAAAAACATCCATTTTTTTGGTTTTCCTTTTTCATTTTCCCATCACGTCGGATTACCTTCATCCTTCTCTTCCCATATATATATATATATATATATATATATATATATATATATATATATATATATATATATATATATATATATATATATAATGGTAAGTATCCAGGTAAAAACATCCACAGGGTAGTAATCCAAAGAATTTCAACCGTGTTCATAAAAAATGCTCAATATCAAATAGAGCTTTATATATGATTATTTTTATTTTTATGATATATATATATATATATATATATATATATATATAGTAATCCAGGTAGGGTAAAAATCCACAGGGTAGAAATCCAAAGGGAATCAAACCGGGCTTATAAAAGAGTGCTCAATAAAAAATATAGAGCTGTATTGTGAATGCTTTTATTCAAACATGTACAAGGTCTGCTACGCTGGCATGTCGATGTTATCGATCTACAGCTCTCAAGAGCTGAGGTCTCATCAGGCAGAGAATTTTTTTATGATCCAACCTGGTCGTTGAATTCCAGGAAGAATGAAGTCAAGCAAAGAAGAAGAGGAGAAAAAAATAATAAAAGTCATGTGACCGATATATATATATATATATATATATATATATATATATATATATATATATATATATATATATATATATATATACTAGCGGAACCCGTGTAAATTACACGAAATGATGTTTTCAATACGGGTCCTAATGTAACAAAGCACCCTCTATTTGTTAGTAAGTTACGCTTGCTTTATTATGAGCCCCCCCCCCCCCACTCTTCTGGATAAAAGTGAAATAATTGTTTAAAATAGTAACTCGTGTACGATGGACACTGCGCATATCTACTAAAAAAGGTTGATATGCCATCCGTTCAAAAAAAAAAAATAATAATAATACTGGCCGATACCCTACTTTTTAAGCAGTCAACGTAATTAAATAGACAATGCCATTAAAAACGCCAACATAAAAACAAAAAATAGTTTTAAGTTTTAAGCAACACAAAAAAGTAGTTTTTAACCAGGTGATAAAAAAAATGTATTATTTCTTCCCCTTCCCCTCGAAATGTAGAATAAAAATCTTAGAGGATGGTTGGGATCGAACTATAAACCAGTCGGGCCGAAGTAAAATAATACTACCTCGCTAACCATTGCACCAGAGGGAAAGACACGTACATATTTCTAAACCCAGGCTACTTGAATGTTTTTCAAAATTTAGGTGCGACACGCATGCGCAGAGCTTTTGCCGGAAGCGTGACACACGAACACACACGCTATCGTATTAATATATATATATATATATATATATATATAATACCTTTCAAGCGGTTGTTATTGCTCAGTGTCATATCATGTTTAATTACACTTACTGGGCTGTGTTCAAATCGGTTTTGCCTATATGTTATTTTATTAGAATATCCAGAGTTAAGGAGGGCATTGTTGTAAAACTGAGCATTCTGGTTAAAAATCGCCGGGTTAGCAGAGAGCCTAGAAATTCTATTAGGGATCGAAGGGACTATTGCGTTAATGATTGTTTTCGGGTGGTTTGATAATCTGTTCACGCAGAAAAGAGCCGAGTTAGGTTTATGGAAAGGGCCATAAGATCCGTCATTAAGGTTAAGAGTGGCATCAAGGAAATTAGAAGTTTTCCTTTCGGGATCAATTGTAATATATAATCCGAAGTTTCTGAAGAAAGCATGCAAAGCTTCAATAGTGTTGCTGTATCTTCTTGGTCTCTCTTCAGATACAAACAGAGCATCATCTCTGTAAAGACCGCCTTGTATATTTTTAAAATTATGCCTGATTTCATTTAAAAGGAATAAGCCCACTAGATTAGTAATCTGTGCAGAATCTGACGCACCCATAGTAATATCAAAATCGCTAGGGATGTCTTTTATAGTCCAAAATTTGCCATCAAATTGTAGGATAGATCTTCTTGCTATAGTAATTATTTTAATTTCAGTATTAGTAATGTCAGAATTATTTTTCGCTAGTATTAGAGTTTTATTACAGAGAATAGGGGAGATAGATTGGTAGTAGTTGTTAATATCGAAGGTAATAAAACTTAATCTAGGCTTATCTTTAAGTTCTAAAAACCAATCTATTACATTGTCAGATGATTGCCAAAGCGAGAAGAAGATTTTTTCCTTAATGCCTGGAATAATTCTATCTAAAATTTTCTTACTGAGTATGCCCAAGTCCGACTTGGATGGGCAGATTAGCCGGATTGAAGGGTTATGATGGAAGTTTGTTTAAATTTTAAATCATACAGAATATTAATTTTGAGTTGTCAGAAAGTGTCCAGACTTCGGCATGGCTGTTGATGCGAATAAGCAGAGAATGAAAACATGATTTTCGTGGTAATGTTATCAGCAGTGGCCTGTCTTCTTCAAAGGGCGCGAGAGGAATGGGATTGATGGCTATTTTAGCTAGGAAGTGTGTCGGGGTCAGAACATGTCTGGACACTTCCTGACAACTCAAAATAAATAATCTGTATGATTTTTTTACATTGCTTTCTTCAACCTGAGGAAGTCTTTCAATAAAGATGAAACGTTGATGAATACATAAATCACATAGTTTTTGGCTTTTTTTTTTCATTTTACATTACATCGAATCATTTTATCCCCACTTTTCTTCATATATATATATATATATATATATATATATATATATATATATATATATATATATATATATATATATATATATATATATAGAGAGAGAGAGAGAGAGAGAGAGAGAGAGAGAGAGAGATAGAAGAAAAAAAAGAGTGATAAATATGCGACGATTGTCCAAATTTTTTCAAATTTCAATTGTTCAATGCAAGGTGCATTAAGTAATAAACTAGTGTTTATTATTCTTTCCTTAAGCCAATATATATCTATATATCTATATATATACATATATATAAATATATATATACATATATATAAATATATATATAGATATATATAAATATATATATATATAAATATATATATATATGTATCTATATATATAGATATATATAAATATATATATATATATATATATATATATATATATATATATATATATATATATATATATATATATATATATATATATATATATATATATATATATATGGGAAGAGAAGGATGAAGGTAATCCGACGTGATGGGAAAATGAAAAAGGAAAACCAAAAAAAAATGGATGTTTTTTATGTGTACATCAACGTTTCGTCTTTATTTATAAGACTTCATCAGGATGATAATATATATATATATATATATATATATATATATATATATATATATATATATATATATATATATATAAGATAGATGAAAGAAGAGTGATAAACATGTACGAATGTCCAGATTTATTTCAAACTTCGATTGTTCAATACAAGGTGTATTCGGTAATGAAATTATGTTTATTATTCTTTCCTTAAGTAAAGGCTTTTCAAAGAACAAAATCTTATCATCAGAGGAATTACATAGATAGATAAGTTGGCAGTGGAAAAGCCAAAATTCAACATTTGAAAAATATTAAGAAGTGGAGAGTGAAAAGAAAGTTCGTGTAAAAAAGATATGGGGTTTGTCCAGTTGGTAATTGTTCGTTGATATATATATATATATATATATATATATAATGTGTGTGTGTATATATATATATAAATAGAGAGAGAGAGAGAGAGAGAGAGAGAGAGAGAGAGAGAGAGAGAGAGAGAGAGAATAACAAATAATAATTAATGCTACATTAGTATCACTAGAACTTTCAATTCTCCGCCAAATCATATCAAGGTGACAAAAAGAAATTAACAAAAAGCTGAAGAACAGAAGAGAATTTTGAAAATCAGCCGAGAACGCCACATGTGAAGTCGTTAGACGTCGAAACAACAAACCGGTGTAGTTCTAGAAGAACGTTTACAATTTAAATTCCGGGGCGCCAGAATTAGCGTCAGATTATAAATTGTATTTACGTTAAATGTTTGCTTAAATGAAAGAATGCTGACCAAGTTCACACACACGTCGGGGTATGTTCGCTCAAGTGTCCCTTTTAGGGAAAGTACCGAGATGCACTTAAGCGAATTCACCGGACGATGAAACCGGCGATCGTCAAATTCCATTTTTTGAACTGTCTTGATTTCGTCAGTCGCCAAAGATTTGAGATGTTAGGGCCTTTTCTAAACAGTAAAGGTCTAATCATGTCAATGAAACCATGGTACGTCTCTGGAATATGTAACGTATAGTTTTTAAATAATTTTTTTTTTTGTTCTCACATTCTGACGATCGAGAACTTTATTAATTTATTTTCAACATATCCCGCCGCCCGCGCGTGTGTGCATTTAGGCAGCATTCTTTCATTTAATATATTATATTAAATTTATTATATATTCAATTTATTATATATTCAATTTTTTCTTTTAAAAAAAACGGGTTTAATTTAATTTATTTTAAAAACAATTACCGTGGCTGTTTCTGAACGTTAACACGCTATTTGGAGATATTTCAAGATGCCCGTTTTATGCTGGGTGATGCATTCTGGTCTTAAAGGAATCTTTTCTACAAATCTAATTTTATTTCAATCTTCCAAAATTTGTCATTTCATTTTTCTGCAAATTTATTTTTTCCGAAAAAAAAAGGTCCTTCATGACTAGAATGCATCAACCAGCGTGAATAATAATCTTGAAATATCCCTAACAAGGGTGTTAACCAATGTAAATAGATAGAGCCATTTTGAAATTAGCCTCAAGTTCGCGTAGTCATGGAAATTTTTTTTATTATTAAATTCATGTTATAGTTTCGCAAATTTATTTGGTCCGAAAAAATTTTTCTTTGTGACCATGATGCATTACTCAGCATAGAACGGCCATATTTGAAATATCTTCAACAAGCGTACAGTGTTAACAATATCTTTTGAAATTCGCCTCGGACTAGCGTATTAAATCATATTAAACTTTTTTTGTTGTTTTTTGTAAAAGAATTCAATATAACGATTTTAATACAAAATAAGGGGTTTTAAAATAGTGCCGAACAGCATTTTTTAGGATTCAATTCAAAGTTAATATCAACAAAAAACTAACCTGTCTCGTCAGCGAGCCCTCACGAATGAGGGCACCCCTGGCAACAGGAAATAACCCCCCACTGAACGGGGGAGTTAATGCCTGGGAAGATAGTCTCATGGCACTGTGTGCTAAATGAATTAATGTTATCAAAACATGTAAATAAATGTGAGGGGGAGAAATTACGCAAGAAGTTCCTATGTATCCAAGATTTATGAACTTTTAGTTAGAAGGTCGTGTTCCGGAGGGGGGTCGGGAGACCCAAGGGGGTGGGACAAGGGACCGGGGGTGGTTAATTCCGACAGATGGTCTCTTGCCGGCTTCTAATTGCCTGGCGGTTGACTGACATTTTTATATGGGATGATGAAAACACAACCCCAACGTGACGAAATCCGGGACCTAGACACACGTGGTTTTCTCAAAAGTCAGAGAGAGAGAGAGAGAGAGAGAGAGAGAGAGAGAGAGAAAGAGAGAGAGAAAAAGAGAGAGAGAGAAAGAACAAGAGAGAGAATGAGAGAGAGAATGAGAGAGATAGAGGGAGAGAAAGAGAGAGAGAAAGAGAGAGAAAGAGAGAGGAAGGGAGAGAAAGAGAAAGAGAGAGAGAAAGAGAGAGAGAAAGAGATAGAGAGAAAGAGAGAGAGAAAGAGAGAGAGAGAAATAAAGAGAGAGAGAGAAAGAGAGAGTGAGAGAGAGAAAGAGAGAGAGAGTAAGAGAGAGAACGAGAGAGAAAGAGAGAGAAAGATAGA
>OY744544.1:61721033-61758533 GCA_963556195.1 Sepiola atlantica | reverse complement strand
TGCAGCTCATCTAAACGTGTATTACTGTAAACTGCTGAAAAGGGGGGGCCGAAACCCCAGAAGCAAATAATGGTGTTATTTGCGTGTTTTTTTTATTATTATTATTCTGATTATTCCAGCTACCAGAAAGAAAAAAAGATAGAAAGCATAAATATTCACGAAGCAACTACAACGTGTCAGACGAACAAATATTCGGACAAAATGGCGGCCAGGGATATTTTGTTACGGTTTGGGATTAAAGAATTTCTCTACACTATGTTACATAAATAGTTCTTGTTATCTATGTTACCGAAAACACGAATTGAGATCCCAAGCTTCGGTCTTTTTTATTACCCAGATTATCCAAACGTGTTTTTGCTTACAAGATTGACTGATCTACGATGTTTATTTAATTCACGTAACCCGACAGATAGGAAAACCGTTTTCGTAACGTAGGAAATCATTTTTGATATCTGTATGAGAATAGACACAAGAACTTACCATCTTGAGAGCGTGTAAAGCCAGGTGAAATGAAACAATCTGTAATTGGAAATATCTAAATGTATTTTGTGGCAAAAGCAGAGTAAAACTATGCCCCGAATGAGGTTCGAACACACAACGTCTGCCTCTAAGTACGACGTGCTTCTATTTATCTTCCTCCCACAAGGCAAGATGTGACACAAGGTCGGGAAAGTGGGAAAGAACCAGCGCTCGAGAATTTGAGCACTCTGGCTGTTTAAAAATTGCCTGGGCAGCCCCGTCGGCATTCCCCGGTAGGGGCGCCTCAGACAGTAAGCAATAAACTTACTCCTCCCCAAAGAGGGGAGGCAAAGCCTGGGAGAGTGCACCTTCTAGAACTGCACAGGACCGGCAACCCCCAATAGACCGGCGTAAATCCAGACCCAAAGGCCCGGACTATACCGGTTTATTAGGCGGGGTAAAAAATACCTCTGGTTGAACGGCGTGCTAACCAATATGGTAATGTACGAACTGATGACGTAACTAAATACATAAATAAAACTTTTTTCTTCCACTCTCACTCTCCCATTCTCTCTCTCTTTCTCTTTCACTCCCTCTCTCTCTCTCTCTCTCTCTCTCTCTCTCTAGTCGAATTTACGTCAGCCTCTTATCAAAATAGGATGACTAATAATTTAAAAAATATTGATCAGGATTAAATATTAAAATCGGTGAAATCGATTGAAAATGTAATGTCTCTTCTTTACAAGACGGACCAATATTTGCCGTAAATCACCAATGAAACAGATATATGTCGATTGTCGTGAAAAAATATTAATCACAAAAGTATAGGAGATAAGTTGTACTTACATATCAGGAAATGCGACCAGATAGCTATAAATGAGGCTCTGTTCGTCGACTGGTCTGCCACTCTTAAATTTCAAATAGTATTTTCTTGCGTCCGTGTACGTCAGTCTATCACTCCATCTGGCACATCGTTAAATGCGCAGATTGAATGGACGTATCTTTTTGTAAACGAATTGTCCCGATCCGGCGTTGCCCGAGATGGTATTGACTTTCATTTTTGTTTTCATTTCTTTTTTAAAACTACGCCATTTTATTGTTGTTGTTTTTTGTGTTGTTTTTTGTGTTGTTTTTTTGTGTTGATTTTTGTGTTCTTTTTTGTGTTGATTTTTGTGTTCTTTTTGTGTTCTTTTTTGTGTTGTTTTTTGTGTGTTTTTGGTGTTGTTTTTGTGTTGTTTTTTGTGTTGTTTTTGTGTTCTTTTTGTGTTTTTTCTTGTGTTGTTTTTGTGTTCTTTTTTGTGTTCTTTTTGTGTACTTTTTGTGTTCTTTTTTGTGTTCTTTTTTGTGTACTTTTTGTGTTCTTTTTTGTGTTCTTTTTGTGTTCTTTTTTGTGTTGTTTTTGTGTTGTTTTTTGTGTTGTTTCTTGTGTTGTTGTTTGTGTACTTTTTTGTGTTGTTTTTTGTGTTCCTTTTTGTGTTGTTTTTGTGTTCTTTTTTGTGTTCTTTTTTGTGTTCTTATTTTGTGTTCTTTTTGTGTTCTTTTTTGTGTGCTTTTTGTGTTTTTTGTGTTGTTTTTGGTGTTCTTTTTTGTGTTGTTTTTGTGTTGTTTTTTGTGTTGTTTCTTGTGTTGTTTTTGTGTTGTTTTTGTGTTGTTTTTTGTGTACTATTTTGTGTTGTTTTTCTGTTCTTTTTTGTGTTCTTTTTTGTGTTGTTTTCAAAAATATTATTTTTGTTCCGATCAGAGTTATGTCTGTTTTTTATGATTACGACCATGTGAAAGTAATTCCAACCCGGGCAAAGTATTTTCTGGAAGGAATTAAATCGAATTACATTTAACTCTTCTTAACAACGTACTGCAACGGTCCACAAAAAAAACTGACGAACCAGAATCAAATAGTGATTTTGTAGGAAGAAACAATAAAGAGACCGACTTTACTTTATATATTATGCGATCAAGCATTTCTATAAGGGGTTCTGTTTGCGTGTTAGTCCGTCACGCTTCAGTTTGAAATAGCATCTTCGTCAGTCTGTCGCGGTTACTTTTCAAATATCATGTTATAGATGCGTCCACACAAGTCTAAAAAGGGTTCTGTCCGTTTGTCGGTCTGTCTGTCACGCTTAGAACACGCATTGTTGTTTTCTTTTCAAATGTGTCGGATTACGAATAGACGTGACTTGTCATCAGTCATTGTTAAGATGACTTCAGGACGGCGATAACAGAACTGGCGGGAAAAAAAAAGAAAATCTCAAATTCATTTTTTATTACGTCGTTAATTTCCAATCCGCCATTTTTGTTTATTTTGTCGAATCAGTTTGTCATTCTTACTTATCAGTCGCAGGATTTATTTCACGGAATCTTCTTCTTCTTTTTCTCTTTCTCATCCGCCTTCTTCTTCTTCTTCTTCTTCTTCTTCTTCTTATTATTATTATTATTATTATTATTATTATTATTATTATTATTATTATTATTATTATTATTATTCATCTTCCGTCTCCTCTTCTTTTTCATCTTCCTACCTCTTTCCCTTCATCTTCTGTTTCGTCTTCATCATCTCCTTTTTCTTTTTCTTCTTCTCCCCCACTTCTTCTTCTTATTATTATTATGTGTACTCACTAGGAGTTCTCACACAGATCATCGTCAGTGATTGCTCACCGACAACAACGAGTGGTATTTCCTGGAGTCTGAGTGAAAACAAGTCTCCCCAGATTTCCAGTATTCTTCACCTCTTTTTGATAACGATGCGGTATCGCAACAGCCACTTGCCATTGATTTCTCGCTGGTAAGGACAATTGGTATTCTCTGGGATTTGGGTGGCAATAAGCCTCCCCAAGATCCCAGCATTCTCTGCACTTTTCCAGTGGAGGTCTGGTTTGTGCTGTCCCTCCTCGGTCTTCTACTCCTCCTCGACCCGTTACAAATATTTTGTCTTTTAAAAAAAATATTATTATTATTATTATTATTATTATTATTATTATTATTATTATTCTCCTCTTTCTTCTTCTTCTTCTTCTTCTTCTTCTTCTCTTTCTTCTTCTTCTTCTTCTTCTCCTTCTTCTTCTCTTTCTTCTTCTTCTTCTCTTTCTTCTTCTTTTTCTTTTTCTTCTCTTTCTTCTCTTTCTTCTTCTTCTTCTTCTTCTTCTTCTTCTTCCTCTATCTTCTTTGTCTTTTTATTTTTACTTTTCTTAGTCTTATTTTTATCTTCTTCTTCATTCTCCCCCTTCACCAGTTTTTCTTAGAAACCATCATTGTTTTAACTTTTAATTTTATCATCATATAATAATAATAGTACTACGAATAATAATAATAATAATAATAATAATAATAATAATAATAATAATAATAATAATAAAGGAATATGGAGCATGAAGAAAGTCCGTATAATACCAATAATCGTAGGAGCACTAGGAACAGTCTCAAAAATATTTGAGAAAAAAACTGGAAGAAATTGGAATCAAATGGATGATTGAGACATTACAAAAGACGGCAATGACGAAAACAGCTGCAATCTTAAGGAAAATCCTTGAATGCGGAAACCAACCCGCATAAGCTACAAATGGTAACGAGTCACATGGAAGTACAAGAAGAAAACAAAACCACAGGAAAAACACCACCGCATGAACAGAAACTGCAAGAAATATCATAAGCCCCCCCCCCCCGAACTAGGCTGACACCACACAAAATATTTGTAGATGGTCAAGGAGGATGAGTAGATCGAGGAGGGACAGCACAAACCAGACTTCCACTGGAAGAGTGCGGAAAGTGCTGGGACCTTGGGGAGGCTTATTGCCATCCAAATCCCAGAGAAGACCAATGATTCTTACCAGCGAGAAATCAATGATAAGCGGCTTTTGCGATACCGAAAAGAGGTGGAGAGTACTGGAAATCTAGGGGAGGCTTGTTGTCACTCAGACTCCAGGGAACACCTCCGGTTGTAGTCGGTGAGCAATCACTGACGGTGATCTGTGTGATAACTCCTAGTGAGGAGTACTACTACTACTACTACTACTACTACTACTACTAATAATAATAATAATAATAATAATAATAATAAAATAATAATAATAATAATAATAATATGAAAAATATTAAAGAAAATCCTCGAGTGCGGAAACCAACCTAAATAAGCAACGAACGGCAACCAGCAACACGTAAATTGAAATAGAAATAGAAATAAAACAAAAAAATATAGAAAAAAAAATACACGAGCCTAAGAGAACTGAAACTGCCAAAAATTCCATAAACTGACACCACCCTCATAAACACACACACCACAATATAAAGTGGACACAAGTCTCGGCTGGTGCTACGCAAAGTTGTCGTAAATGGTCAAAAGGGGGGGGGGCGATGAGAGAGAGAGAGCACTACCTAAACCTCCACTAGAAGAGTGCGGCGAGTTCTAGTATATGACAGGGGCGCGCTCAAACTCCAGAGAAAGCCAACGTTCGTTATCAGCAAGAAATCAATGGTAGGCAGCTGTAGCGATAACGCAAAGCGATTTACAACGGTTATTGAAAGAGACGGAGAGTGCTGGAAATCTGGGGAGACTTGTTGTCACTCAGACTCCAGGGAACAGCACCGATAATTGCTCGTGTGAAAACTCTTAACGCGTAAATAATAAAAAAATACATGCCCCCCCCTCCCCCATGCAAAATAAAAATGTAAAAACACAAATGCACGAACACCGGTTGGTACCACGGAAAGTGGCCGCCGAAAATCTGAGAGAATAGAAAGACGGAAGGGAGGCGAGCATAATTCACACCTAGATTGGAAGGGGACGGGGAGTACTGGACTATTGAAGAAGCTTATTATCACTACTCAGATACCCGAGCAAAAAGTACTGGCCGAGTTCAGCACGTGATCACTGTTAACGGCTGGTGCGAGAACACAAAATGACGTACGATAGTAGTGGAATTAATTGAAGAGAAGTGCGTCACTCAGTATCCAGGGAAAACAATTGGTTTTGATCAGCGTTTCAATCACTGGTAACGACGGGTTTAAGAACTCCAAATGAGTCATAATAATGATAATGTCTTTCTTCATCTTTTCTTCATCTTCTTCTTTATTTTTCTCATTTTTATCTTCTTTTTCCTTTTTTCCTCCTTTTTTTTCTTCATCTTCTTTTCTTCTTAAACGTCTTCATCTTTTCGTCCTTCCTCTTCCTCGTCTTCGTCTTCTGCATATTAATCTTTTCCCATCTTCCCACTCCTCCCTTCTTCTTCATCATTTATTTCATATTACATCCCTCCTACTATTCCCTTTCTTGCTCCTTATTCTCCTTTGTCTTCTTTTTCTTCTACTTCATCTTCTTATTCTTCTTTTCTTCCCTTTTCCTCTTCTTCTTCATCATCTTCATCATCTTCTTCTTCGCCTTCATCTTTTTATTTTTCTCCTTCATCTTCTCCATCTTCTTCATTTTATTCTTTCCCCCTCCTCCTACTCCTCTTTCCTCTTCTTTTTCGTCTTCATCTTCTTCTTTTTCATCATCATAATCATCATCATCTTTTCTTATTATTATTCTGATTCTTTTTCTTTTTTCTGCATCTTCTTTCCCTTCTATCCTCTTCTCATTTTTCTTCTCATTATTATCCTCCTCCTTCTCCCTCTCCTTTTTCTTCTTCTCCTTCTTCCTCTTTTTATTCTCATCGTTTTTCTTCTCATTCTTCTTCTTCTTCTTCTTCTCATTCTTCTTCTCCTTCTTCTTCTTCTTCTTCTTCTTCTCCTTCTTCTTCCTCTTCTCCTTCTTCTTCTTCCTCTTCTTCTCTTTCTTCTTCTTCTTCTTCTTCTTTCCAGCTGCAATTGTAGTTAACGGGGACGAAACATAAAGCATAAAAAAAAACTAGAAATTAAAAAAAAACGTGATTGATAAAACACGAACCCTTTTTCTTCCCTTCCATTTCATTCATTTCATTTCATCACGTGTGACACGATTTAATTGCTTGTCATTGCAACAAGATGTGGCACAAGGCCGAAAGGTTGGGTGGAGCTTCTTTGAGATGGGGGGGGGGGGCACTGTGGCTACATGCAAAAAATAGCCGGAAGGTGAGACAAACCAGTTTCCTTGTTTGGGGGTGGCGACGTTGTCAGAAGCAAAAAATAGCCGAGAACGGACTCGTCGGCATTTCACGGTTGGGGCGTTTCGGATGACCAGCAATGAACCAACCAACATCACCTGACGGAGGAAGTAAAGCCTGGGAGGATTTACTTTCTATTACCGAGCTGAACTCTACCTCATTCCGATTACCAGTGGGAAAGGTTAGACTCGAAGTCAGTTTAACATAAAGGTTGGAATACCATTTCCCCTAATGGGGGAGGGCACTCTGAAAAGTCGCAAAAAATAGCCAAGAACGGACACGTAGGGATTCCCCGTTAAGAGCGCCTCATGCAATCAACAATAAACCAACCTATCCCTCCGACGGAAAGGGTAATTACTGGGAAGTTGTACCTCTTAGGATCAGAGCCGGCCATAACTGATTCCGATAAAAAAAAAATTTTTTTTAAAAACAGTCTGATGGTTCAAGTAAGTCCCTAGGTTGCCAGAATGACGTCAAGGCGATTTTTCCCAGAGATACGTGGCCGAGACGACTAAGACGTCGATTAATGTCTACGGGTTACCTTGACGTTCTCATTTCCTGGCACTACCGTAGTAAGTGTTGCTCTCACCAGTCAAGGTTACGTCCTCGACACTAAGTTCGACAAAGTCTGGTCCATTTTGAAGTAGGCGATGACCTTGCTTTTGTCGAGCTGACGTATGGTACTGTACAGCCATGTGAGGTCCACCCTCCCAGGTTTTACCTTTCTCTGTGATAAAGGGGGTGAGTTTATTACTAATCGACTACCGGAGAATGCCGACGGGGATGCTCAGATATTTTTTCTACTTGAAGAAGGTTGGAGATTACATCGGCCGAAACGTTATGAGAATAACATGTAAGATTAGAACAGTAGTCCGAATAATCAAACGATCAATTTACAAATGTCTAAATGACCAGATCATTAGACTTAAGTACGCAGAGAAAATCAACCTACAAAATATATCCAAAAAATCAACCTACAAAATATATCCAAAAAATCAACCTACAAAATATATCCAAAAAATCCACCTACAAAATATATCCAAAAAATCAACCTACAAAATATGCAAAAAATCAACCTATAAAATATGCAAAAAATCAACCTACAAAATATGCAAAAAATCAACATTGAATACAGAAGAAGAAAAAATATCGGCAAATAAATAAAAAAGGAAAAGATAACTGTTAAAGAACTTACAAAATTTTACTAAGAAGTATTAAGGTTAGGGTTAGGGTTAGGGTTAGGGTTAGGGTTAGGGTTAGGGTTAAGGGTTAGGGTTGGGGTTAGGGTTGGGTTAGAGTAAGGGGTTAGGGTTAGGGGTTAGGGTTAGAGTTAGGGTTAGGGTTAGGGTTAGGGTTAGGGTTAGGGGTTAGGGTTAGGGTTAGGGTTAGGGTTAGGGTTAGGGGTTAGGGTTAGGGTTAGGGTTAGAGTTAGGGGTTAGGGTTGGGGTTAGGGTTAGAGTTAGGGGTTAGGGTTGGGGTTAGGGTTGGGTTAGAGTTAGGGGTTAGGGTTAGAGTTAGGGTTAGGGTTAGGGTTAGGGTTAAGGGTTAGGGTTAGGGTTAGGGTTAAGGGTTAGGGTTAGAGTTAGGGGTTAGTGTTAGGGTTAAGGGTTAAGGGTTAAGTGTTAGGGTTAGGTTTAGGGTTAGTGTTAGAGTTAGGTTTAGGGTTTAGGTTAGGGTTTGGGGTTATGATTAGGTTTTAGGTTTAGGGGTTACGGTTAGCGTTAGGGTAAGGTTTAGGGGTTAGGGTTAGGTTAGGGTTAGGGTAACGGGTTAATAGTTAGGAGTTAGGGTTATGGGTTAGGGTTAGGGGTTAGGTTTAGGGTTATGGTTAGGTTTAGGGGTTAGGATTAAGGTTTAGGGTTAGGGTTTAGGGTTAGGGTTAGGTTTTAGGGTTACGTTTAGGAGTTAGGGTTAAGGTTAGAAGTATTAATTCTTCCTTAAACCATCTTCGCCTGAAGATATTTGAACTTCTTCTTTCGGACACTGTCCTAAATTTCTTTCTACCTATACCAAACGGTATAGGTAACCTCAAATATACGAATAACCCCCTTTCGTGGGTTGTAAAAAAAGGTTTCGTTTGTTTCTTTAATTCATTTCGTTTGTTAAATTAAGATAGGGGATAACAAACCCTGAATTCACATATCCCCATAAAAAAACATAATGGAGTCAAATCTGGCGAACGCAGAGGCCAATAAAATGATCCACCTCTTCCGATCCATATGTTAGGAAATTCCTGATTTAGAAAATTGTTGCAAATGTTGTGGTGAAGAATTATTCCATAACTATACTTAAAACTAAGTAGATGAAGCGTTATAAAATTTTTTACAGATCATTTCTATCACAAATACAAATAAAGTTATACATTTTTTAAGGGCACACGGACTTCATGGACAGCCTGTACTAGCTGGTTTTGCCAGCTCGTTATCGCTTCGCTACTTGAAACCAAAATTTAAAATAACAAACATTTAATCCATAAGTTTCTTGTAAACACGAGACAAAAACTTTCGTATTTGCTCATGTAATTAACCAAACTTACAAAAATTAAAATCTTCTTCGTCTTTCGTGTGAATCAGATGATTCTGGTATTAGCATTAGTTTCCCCGACGTTTTTCTAGTTAGAAATCTTTCTGGAAAGACATCGGGTACTTACAGGAAGAACCACGAGAAGGTTGCCAACATCCTAAAGTGAAAGTGGTATTGTGGAACCGACTGGATTCGAACTTGGAACACCCAGGTCTACAGTCCGTGTCGAGATCCACATAAAAAAATGTTAATGTAAACATTATATATAAACATTAACATTCTGGTAATTTTGATACAAAATTATTTATCTTTTAAATAAGACTGTAATGAAATGAAAAGAAAGAAGAAATCAATTCGCATGAGCGATGGTGTGTGTATAGGGGGCTCTTATAATTTAGAAATGGGTGGAAGAAAATAACTCGCCTGAGAAAAATACGGCATCATTAACAGGATAGAGCAAGAGAGGGGGAGAGAGACAACGTTAGTAAGACAGCCAACTAGACACCCTCTCAACCAGCTAACCGTTCCTTTCCTTTTTCGCTTCTCGCTTTTGTCTCTCGGTAATAAATTTAGCAAACGATGTTAGAAGAAAGGTTTCAGTAAATTATCCATTTTTTATTAAATCATTTTAATTAATTACTGTTAATATTAACGAAATTATTGCATATATATAGACAAAATAGAACAATAAAATTACAAATGAATAACACCAAATATTAATTTATTATGAACTGTTTAAACGAAAGTTATGCTAATTAGGCATTCAAATGATTGTCTTTGAACCGTTCGTCGGTACTATATATAGAGTATTTTAAAATATGTTGTATTATTTATTTAAATAATAGTAACCTGTTTTGATGGAAATATGAGTTATAAATGAAAAAAAAACTTTGCATTTATTCATTTACATTTGATACAAATTTATTTATCTTTTAAATAATGAAATCAAAAGAAAGGAGAAATCAATTCGTCTGATGGCAACTTGTTGAAAATGGAGTCAGGGTGCAAAAGAACATTTAAACACAAATGTGAAAGTTTTGCTTATAGGTTCGAAACAATCATTAAATTTTAAAAACATAGAAAAGAAAATAGGTGTCGCTAACGAGAGAGAGAGAGAGAGAGAGAGAGAGAGCAAGCCAGATTATGCTTTGTGACGAGCAATGTTTGTTTAAGAAAAGTTTTTCGTAATTTTTTTTTTTACTAAATCACTTTAATTAATTAACATTGACAGAACTATTGCATATATATAGTAAAAAATAGGAGAATAAAATTACAAATGAATAACACCAAACATTAATTAGGCATTCGAAGGATTGTCTTTTAGTCGTTCATCTGTACTATATATAGAGTATTTCAAAATATTATGTATTATTGATTTAAATAACAGTAACCCGTTTTGATGGTAATCGCCGTGGTCAGCCACTCATGGGTGAGGATGGTAACTGTGTCCGAGCACAGGCACGTCCTTTCGCCTGCGCTTCTTCTTCTCGAGAACAACCAAGCGACTCTCTTCAAAAGTCTTTGTTCCCTCGGCCACGATCCCTTACCAAGTGGCTCTGTTCTTGGCATGCGACAACCACAAGTTCTAGTCGACACCGCACTTTTTGAAGCTGGCCTTTATATGGCTTTCTCTGGCACCCTGACTGCGGTTTCCTTTTCTAAGTTTTCCATAGAAAGATCTGCTTCGGCAGTGAGGAATCCGGCATCTTGACAACGTAGCCACTCCATCTCAGTTGACTCTTGATGACGAAGGTTTCAACGCTAGTGGTCTCGTTCTCCTGAAGGACGCTGATGTTCATGCGATCGCCGCACCACTGCATGCGCAAAATGCTCCGAATGCGGTGCTGATGGAACTTCTCTATAGACATCAGGTGGCGACGATATGGCGCCGAGGTCATTTCACGTTTCGCCACTACTGACTTCTCGCAGCCTGGACCCTCGTCCAGCGCTCTTAGTAGCCACGGCTACTACTTTTCCTTATCAACCCATCATGTCAACCCAATATTTCAATGTACTTGCATGACATTTTTCTTAAAATTATCATCATGAGAAAGTCTTACAATAAAGACGAAACGTTGATGCATATATAAAATATATCTCTTTTTTTTCCTTGTTCATTTCCCATACAAGCTTTTGTATACGGCCATCTTAGTGCTCGTCTGAATGTCTCCATCGTTGGAAGACACGTGTTCGGGGACGGGCGTAAGCGGCACCGGCACGTTTCAGTCAGTATTGGATCTCATCGTGGATGTCAGCACCTGATGAAAAATGGCGCCTAAGGTTTGCGAAATTGCTGACGTTTCCCAGAGTTTCCGCGCGCGAGCTTCTGGCCAGCGGTGGATTGTAATATAGGAATGGTAAATGAAAAAAAAAACTCTGGCATTTATTCATTTAGATTATATTTACATGAGGCAATTTGAGTAGGTATTGTTCATACAAGTCGGGGATACATCCTCAACAATCAGTACTACACCGGTAACATCGAATTATCTGACCTAGTGGCCGCTATTCCGAATTCATCATTAAGTATCATCAGTAAGTCGCAATAAAGTAGACTGTTTCATTTGTACCAAACGGTCATAAACGACGTTTGGAGTTTAATTTGACTGTTTCATTTGTACCAAACGGTCATAAACGACGTTTGGAGTTTAATTTGACTGTTTCATTTGTACCAAACGGTCATAAACGACGTTTGAAGTTTAATTTGACTGTTTCATTTGTACCAAACGGTCATAAACGACGTTTGAAGTTTAATTTGACTGTTTCATTTGTACCAAACGGTCATAAACGACGTTTGAAGTTTAATTTGACTGTTTCATTTGTACCAAACGGTTATAAACGACGTTTGAAGTTTAATTTGACTGTTTCATTTGTACCAAACGGTTATAAACGACGTTTGAAGTTTAATTTGACTGTTTCATTTGTACCAAACGGTCATAAACGACGTTTGAAGTTTAATTTGACAGTCTCTCCCTCTTGGACAGGGTACAAAAAAGAGTCTCTAACCTAATTGGTTTTGCGCTGTCTACCAAGACCCAGTCCCTGTCGCATCACCGCAGTGTTGCATCTATGTGCTTATTTTACAAGTACTTCCACGGAATGTGCTCCGATGAACTAACTGCACTTGTACCCCCTTCACGTTAATACTCTCGACACACCCGACTAGCAGCAAAATCGCACCCCTTCACTGTAGAAGTCGCCAGATACCGGAAAACTTTCTACTCTAATAGCTAATTTCCTCGGATCGCTTACCTCTGGCTGGAATTACCTCCCTGTTTCACCGCCTGTACCAACATGCAGAAATCTAAATATAATGTAAACAAACATCTTGTTGCACAACTCCCCACTTAGAATGTTCCCTATAAATCTGTCCCCTAATTCACAGTAGCCCCTTACGTCTCAGTGGCAATCTTACTTCCTGAAATAGCAAGATGTCTGGCCCCTTTACTCAGAACCAATATTTACGGTAACTGACGTGCTTATATCTTTAAAAACTTTAAAGCATATACGTTACACATGGGTAGGTGAACTAAAATAAATTGTTTTTGGTTAATTTTCCAACTGCATTTTCTTTAAACTCTTTTGTGGTGCTTACCGGACAAAGTTAGACACAAGGTCAGTTTTTAATGAGAGATAAATCCAGCTCACCACATAGGAGCAATTCTGGATTGGGCCAAAACTAAAGGTTAAATTTGACACTTTGTCCCGACGCTGTAAACAGAAGAGAAAAAACGAGACTATATTTGTTTTCTTTCGTGCAATAACACCTGGACAAATGTTTAAAAACCTAAAATTAAATTAGACTTTATAGTAGGGGTTCACTTAACTATATAAATTAAACATAAAATGATCACTCAATTATTGACCACATAGCGCAGGACAGAACTAACAGTCGCTGTTTTGTTTTTCCAAAATGGTAGCCATTTTGGAAAAACAAAACAATGGTTACTCGTTCTGTCCTTACGCTATGTGGCCAAGAGCTTGGCAATCAATAACGCTTTCTGGTTAAGAAGTGGATGATCATTTTACATTATATTTAAGTCTACGATAAAAAATAGAATCTTCTTTTCATTTTTCCGTTGCCAGCGTGAGGGAATTTTTTACCAATGTTTGCCTCGGTTTAGGAAGATTTCTCCTGCTTCGACTGAGGACAGTAGGCTGAAGGTCAGGAAAGTCAGCCTTAAAAAAAAAAAAAAAAAAAAAAACAGCCAGTCCAAGCGTAAACGCCATAAAACGAAGAGATATCTATCAGCGTATAAATAGACACAATCCTATAAATCATTAAGTTAAATAATGCAGTTTATGGCCGTGCCTGCCCCTATAGCTCAGTGGTTCAGAGCACTGGTCTCGTAAACCAGGGGTCGTGAGTTCGAATCTCACTGGGGGCATTGGTTGTTTGTCTACAACATTTTACTTGAAAATTAAGATAAAATTGATAGATAAAACTTCAACTGCTGTTTGTCTGTCATTTTTGTTTAGAACTCATGATCAGGGGACTGCAAAGGTAGCGATTGGGTACAACCCCTCCCTCCCCCCCCCCCCTGTATTAAATTAAAATTGGGTACCGGTTCGTCTTTTTTTCCATAGTCCGTTTTTCACAAATTTTTACTGACCCTTTTTTTGTTTCTTTTTTTGATGTACACTTACCTATCAGGCTGCTAGAGGATTCCGGGGTTTTTGGAGAGAAAAAATTCAAATATTTTAATTTTTTTTTTTTTTTTTGGTACATTCGTCGTTTCCCAGCCAAAATGGCGGAGAATGAATAGTCTGCATTTTTTTCGATCTCACAAATAAACCGCCAAAAATTGTAAGTAAACATACAAAAATTGTAAAGTAAGTAAACCGCCAAAAATTGTTTTGGACTAATTTCAAATTTATATTAAATTATTTCAAAAGAAATACAGTTGGGGAATTAGGCACAAACAATTTATTTGGGTTTACTTGCTCATTTGTGAGGTCGGAAAAAAATTAGAAAAATGAAGTCGATTCATTGTCCGCCATTTTGGCTGAGAAATGACGAATTTACCCTTTTTTATTCTTCGGAACACAATAGTTTCCATTAAGAACGAAATTCAATAATGCTATCAATATCTTGCCGGCATTGCCCGGGAGTGATTTTACTTTCATTTTACTTTCATTTTACTTTCGTTTTTCCTTTTTTTTTCTGTTGTTGTTGTTTTGTTTTTGTTTTTGTTTTTTTTGGGGGGGGTCTTTATTAATCTTTTTCTAGGTTTTTTTTTGGGGGGGGGGATTGAATGAGGAAAACTACTATGTCTTTTTTGTTCACTATTCTCATAAAATCTTCCTTTCTTTTTTGTTTTCTTATTTTTATTGAATGTTGTCCTCTAATATGGTCGAAAGAAGTTGAAATTGTAGAAAACCCCTCTAAATTAATGTCTTATGCATATGCTTTAAATTTCATTAAAATCGGATTTGAAGTTTTAAGGGAGGGGGCACGTAGAGATGCGGCACATAGACCACTTCCATTGTCTTCCCCTGAGAATTTTATGCATATAATTTAAATTTGATCAAAGTAGGATATATTTGAAGTTTTGAAGGAGGTTCGCCCCCCCCCCCTAGCTCCCTTATGAGGGCACTTAGAGATGTGCGGTCATTGTTTTCCCCGGACATTTTATACACATGATTTAAATTTAATAAAAATAGGATATATTTGAGGTTTTAAGAGGGTTCCTCTCTTCATAGCTGCACTTAGAGATTCGAGACCACTTCCATTGTCTTCCTTTTAATTTTTTACATATGAATACACCTTTAGTTTTTTATGTAGATTCTCTAGCCTTTCTTTCCCTAAGGAACACTATATATATATATATATATATATATATATATATATATATATATATATATATATATATATATATATATATATATATATATATGATTTTGAAAGTTAAATGTAATTATTAAGATATTGTTTAGTATTTAAATTATTAACTGAACCAAATTTTTATGAAACTATTTTATTTATAACTAAAAAATATTTTTTTTTTAATATAAATGTTAAGGTTGGCTTCTGGATATATATATATATATATATATATATATATATATATATATATATATATATATATATATATATATATATATATATATACATATATATACATATATATATACATATATATATATATATATATATATATATATATATACATAAATATTATATATATATACATATATATATACATATATATATATACATACATATATATACACACATATATCGAAATATCTATCTATCTATCTCTCTCTCTATATATATATATATATATATATAAGTTTAATACAACAAAAGATATAAGAGGCAACTAATATCTTTAATCGTTTTATTCATTTGCATACACCTTGAATACAATTTTCACTGCTATCTACTGCATCGATAGCAAACAAATTTCCCGCCTGGATAACTTTTTTCGTTTTTGGACCACCATTCACCACTTAGATTATTTTTTAATCAACCTATTTGATATCTTTCCTGGAGCTATTTAAAAAATGTTTGACTTGGATGAACTGTATATATTTACAAAAAAGTATGTTTCGGGCCGATATATTTGATGTTTTATATACCTTTATGTATTTTTATATATATATTTTTTTATATATTTTCAAAGTTTAATTTTTATTACCTGCAGTAATGTCATTGCGGTAATGGTCCTCTGAGGAGAAGATTTTCTTTGAAAACTCATGAGTTAAGGATTTTAAAGTACTTTGTCTGAAAATTGAACTGTAATAAAATTTGATTCGCACCTTATTTTATTCTTTCACTTCATCTATTGCTATATATATATATATATATATATATATATATATATATATATATATATATATATAGGATTTTGAAAGTTAAATGTAATTATTAAGATATTGTTTAGTATTTAAATTATTAATTGAACCAAATTTTTATGAACCTATTTCATTTATAAGTTGACAAAATATATATTTTTTAAATATAAATCCTAACTAAGGAGTGCTTCTAGAACTTGTAGAAGAAGTGCAAATGTGTCCTCGCTGATTCCTGGGAAACGCCGAGTGTGCCTCGAGGGTGTTAAGCATTATAAATTTACTGATATTTATCTCAATTACTTTTCACATTGCTTAAATAAGAATTAAGAAGGTAACATGGTGTTATGGACTGCCAACAGGAGGGCAGAGTTCCTCCTTCAATCCCAGGCAACGCCAGATCTTCCTATTTATTATCTATTACTCATGGAGATTCGATATCTGTCTGTCTGAAGCCGAAACTATACTATTACTTCGATTAATTGTACTATACTATTTCAGATTAATGTACTATTTTTCAATGTTAAATTCGATGGTGATGGTAGTATATGTACTGTTATCATGATACTATCCTCCCAGGCATTACCTCTTCCTTGGGGGATGGAGGATAGTGTAGTATCTGTTCTGAAGTGAGGGCAAGAGCTTCTTAATTTTCCCGAGTAACGCTGGGAAACGGGCCTCGCTAGTAACTATTAAAATTTAAACTTAAGTACTTCTACAGAATTTGAACCGAACCGCGGGGAGGGGGGGGTCACCCTAACCCTAAAGTAACCTAACATTACCCTCAGTTCTGGGTTTAGCTTCGGTTCAAATCCTGTAGAACCACATAAACTTCTTTAATTTAAGTACGAAAACAAATAGGAGTTATCTAAAAACTTGTGATGATTTTGGGATATCGTCTCTCGTAATTATTTAAAGAAAAAAAAACTAACTAGCACGAGTGGGGTTCGAACCCACGCGGACATTCGTCCATTGGAACTTAAGTCCAACGCCTTAACCACTCGGCCATCGTGCTGGATGGTACGAAAAAGTAATCTTAGTTTGGGTCTATGCAGCGCTTGAACAAGTGCCCGAAGTTGTATGCAACGGTTTAGTACATAAGTTTATTATTTGTATTCTATTATATTTAATTAACTATTAATGGAGAAACGGTTAGTTATAATAATTGTTATTATTTCGACCTTAATAGGCTTGTATTTATTTATTTATTTATATAGATAACTAAAGTCGTTTGATAGTTTAGTTGCGTGAATAAAAAAAAAAGAAGTGAAGTGCGCGTCTTTAGCTGTTGAAAAAAAAATGACTGTATGTTTATATCAACAGTTTTGTTTTCTTTGTCGTTTGCAAAAGTGACGCCCACATCGGGTCGTTGTGTTGTTGACTGCTACTGCGAGCAGGAAGTTATGTAGCTAAGGTTACTTGCCCCCAACAGCGGTTAGGTCAGTTATTTCTTATGAGAATACAGCTGCCCCCCCCCCCCGCCCTCAAAATAAAGGGGGGTGGGAGGTACTAACTTTTAATGATCACTTCAGGGGTGTGTGTAGTATTGATTTACTCCTCTCCAGGAGTTAGGCACAAGGCCAGTTTTTATCTTACTCCCACAAGTAAGGTGTGACCCAAGGTCGGGTCGGGAAAGTGGGGTTTAGAAAAGCCAGCGCCCGAGAAGGTGAGCACTCTGGCCATTAAAAATTGCCTGGGCAGCCCCGTCGGCATTCCCCGGTAGGGGCGCCTCGGACAGTAAGCAATAAACTTACTCCTCCCCAAAGAGGGGAGGCAAAGCCTGGGAGGGTGGACCTCCTAGAACTGCACAGGACCATCCCATAGACCGGCGTAAATCAAACCCCGAAGGCCAAGACAATACCAGTTTATGTGGTGTAGTATTCATCGGAACAGATACTACACTTTGATCTTAGCCAAAAGGCGTAGAGAGTCTGTACAATATACAGACTCTCTCTTTTACAGTGTACATCCATTTTTTATGAGGCCGATCGTCGCGCCACCTTCCATCGCGAAAAGGGGAGTTAAATCAGGTCTAACGCTCTCTGATAGAGAGTTTATAATTGTGTTAAGAAAGGGAGGTGATGCTACACGCAATAGTAAACTCCTGCCCTTCCGAAAAAAAGCAGAGGTAAAATAATAAAACCGTTCTCTGTCTCGGAAAAGAGGATGTAATGCCAGGGAGCATCACCTCTTTAGACAGAACAGATTTGTTTACATGCGTCCCACAACGGCTAGGTTAAACACAAGTTCAGTTTATAGTAGAAATCCGGCCCCCATAAAAGATGACTGCAAAAATAGACATTTCTAAAGAACACATGCCATAATAATATTTATAAAAAAGACTAGCACGTCTATGAGAGAGAGGGTGTGGAGAAGAAGAAAGGGTGTGGCCAATCAAATTACAGATACGTTTCTGCAACTTATCGATTTCATGGTAACAAAAATATCTAAACGGAAAAAAAAAATAATAAAATCAGTGTCAAGTTAGTAAGACCCTCCCAACCCCTTTTAAGGGTAGAGCGCTCATGGTTTCTTTAGAACCGAAAACAAGCGGGTTAATGTCTAAGTGCACGTGGGATTTAAGTGAGAACAAATCGAAATGGGGATCGGGTTTCGGAGCACATGGTACCTTTCTGAGATTAAAAATACATAAATAAAATAATGGAGTGGAGAGGAAAAATAAAAGTAGGTGTATGTAATTTGGTTTCTAACTGATTATGAAAATAGAACCGAATACAATGATAAATTAAATCAGTGTTTATTTTCATTCATTCATTCAAAAATGTCTAGACATAAAACATTATTTTTATATTTTTCTTGGACTTTTGGCTAAGATCAAAGTGTAGTTTCTGTTCTCAGCATTGCAGCGATATCAGACGTGAATTTAAAAATAATACGTCGTCGTTTACGGTGTTGGAAATATATACAGCCATTCAGTAGCTCGCATACTAGCCAGCCACGCCCTTTCTCGTTTTTTTCCGTTCAGTAATTCTTGCAAGCGATGTTAAGAATAGTTTTACTTAAGTTATCCTTTTTCATTAAGTAATTTTAATTAATTACTGTTAATATCGACGAAACTATTGCACATAGGTAGACAAAATAGTACAGTAGAATTAGAAATGAATAACGTTAAATATTAATTAATTATGAAGTGCTTAAAAAATAGATATGCAAATTAGCCGATCTAATGTCTGTTTTTGCTCGTTCGTCTCTTCTATATATAGAGTATTTAAATTTTATATTATTGATTTAAATAACATTAACCCGTTTTGATAGTAATATAGGAGTGACAAATGAAAAAAAACTTTCGCATGCATATATATATATATATATATATATATATATATATATATATATACATATATATATATATATTGACGACTGGTATCACAGAAGCAATTTTCCAGCTATCAAGGAAGCAGGATTCAGCAAGACATTTGTTGTAAAGTTTGGAGAGGACAGGAGTCAGTTCAGTAGATCATTTCTTTATTACTATTACTCGTATAAGATCAGGCCCACGTGCTTTGGAGGTGTCAAGGGTTTTTATGATGTCTATGACATAATATATATTGTCTACAACAAATGCCTTGCTAAATCTTGCTTCCTTGATAACTGGAAAATTTCATCTGCGGTGCCAGTCTTCAAGAATTCTGGAGATAGAACTGACTTTCAGTATTATCGCGCCATCAGTCTACTCCCGCTTTTCGCTAAAATCTTTGAATCCTTAATCAATCTAGCGATAGTGCGGTACCTCAATAATGCTAAACTTCTTTCTGACCATCAGTATGTACCCAAGGGGTCGATCCTTTGACGTTTATTGTTCCTGATTTTCATTTCATGATTACATTGTGTCTGAGATGGGTATATTTGTGGACGACACCACGTTCTATTCTAGGCATGTATGTAAAACGGACGCGCACATATCCGAGGCAATGGCTGAATCCTTAGAAAGTGACCTCCACTCTGTAGTGGAATGGGCTCATAAATGGATGCTAACATTTAATGCTGCTAAGACAAAGCTCCTTTCCTTCAAAAACTACAAAAAACCTTCAACCTCAGACTGCCATGGCAAATAACACCCTACCTAACAGTTCAACATTCAAACTCCTCGGCCTAACATTCACAGGTAACATGAATTGGAACAAATACATAGAAGACATTGCCAAGACTGCTGCAAAGAAGGATGGCTCCCTTTACCGTGCTAGTAAACTTCTTCCACTTGACAGTATCCCATATCTCTACAAAGCAACCATCTACCCATGCATGGAGTATTGTTGTCACACCTGGGCTGGTGCACGAATCACTAGTCTCTTCCTCTTAGACAAAGTCCAAAAAAGAGTCTCTAATCTGATAGGTCCCTCACTATTCACCAAGCTCCAGCTCCTGTCCCATCGCCGCAATGTTGCATCCTTGTGCTTGTTTTACATGTACTTCAATGGAATGTGCTCCGATGAACTTGCTGCTCTAGTGGCCCCTCGATGTAAATACACTCAACCAACCCGACAATCAGCTAAATCTCATCCATTCACTGTGGAGGTCCCCAGATGCCGGAGAGCCTTCTACTTCAATAGCTTCTTTCTTCGAGCTGCCGGCCTATAGAACTCCCTCCCTGTTTCCCCGGCTGTACCGACATGCAGAAAATTAAAACTAATGTCAACAAACATCTAGCTGCACAACTCCCAATTAAGGATGTTCCCCTAAACGTTCACCCTAATTCACAGTAGCCCCTTACGTCTACAGTGGCAACTTGCCTTGTTTGGGGCGAAGTAAGTTAAAAAAAAAAAAAAAAAAGTTTGTTGCAAAGGCCATGCGCCCCTGTCATATCAAAGAACCTACTTTTGATTCAATGGTTTGAATTAAAGTAATAAAGTATCTGGCCCTCATTTACGATCCGGTCTAGTATCTTACTCCCCGAAAAAGCAAGATGGCTGCCAATGATGACTTTAATTACAGCCAATATTTACGATAACTTCACGTGCTTATACAGGGTGGGCCAAAATAAGGGTCCTATCTTTAAATTTGAATAACTTGAATTTGAATAACTTCCACAAAATAAAAGTTAAACTCACCAAACTTTATGTGTGTGTAGACTGACCCTTCCGAGATTTTTTGAAATAAACAAAACAAATTTTAGCCGAAAAACACTTCTTAAAACTTACAAAAACTAAAGTATTGTTTTTTACACTGTTTTGAGTTTTTTAAGCAAAAATAATGTTTTCTAAATGAGGGTACGTTCCTTAGGGCTAATACGGCTCATGCTTGCTTCGGAAGGGGTCCTTTACTTATTCTAAAAAAAAAAATTTTTTAAATCAATAAATAAAAAAGTTATGAATTTTTAAAAATAGGACCCTTATTTTTGCCCACCCTGTATTTATATGAAATATGAAATATTAAACCTTTATAACGCAAATAGGCCACAAATGAGTAGGTAAACCAAAACTAAATTGTTTTTGACTAATTTCCCAACTATATTTCATTCAAAATAATTTATGTCGCCAATAGTAACGGTTACCCGGATTTCTCCTGCACTGACCGAGGACAGAATAGACAAAGTGTCGATACTACATAACAGATACTACACTTTGCACCAAGCCAAAAGGCGAAGCACTGTCTGTTTATCTTATGTGTGGTTTTGTGTTGCGGGTCGGCCATTTTGTTCGGAGCCGTTCAACTTTTAGGGGCCTTTAGCCCAATTTCGCCGTTTAAAAGTAAAAGTCAAGGTCAAAAATGTAGTATAGTTAACAGCCGAGAAATCGCAAATAAGCAACAAAATATACAACAAATAACGTTTACTAAATGATAGAAAAATTAATTTTCTATCGACCTGCATAGTTTTAAACTTTTGAAACTGTTTGTAAGTTTTGTTATTTCAAAATTTGTTTCGTTACTTTCACTTAGCCGATTTCGTCAAGTAAAAATGGCGGTCAAATTTTTTTTAGGTGGTCGCTAATTTAAGGCTTAAAAAATATTTTTTTTTTTTTTTACTATTACCCTAATCCGACTGGAAACAAACCCTGGACTTAGGGTTAGTTGTACCGTAAGCCTATTTTTTTTTTTTAACTATCTTTTAAGCATGAAATTAACGATCGCCTCAAAACAAAAAGTCGACCGACATTTTTGATTGACAAAATTAGCTAAATCGAGAAAACAAATTGAAATAATAAGACTTACACACAGTTTCAAAAGTTAAAAACTATGCAGGTCGATAGAAAATTAAATTTCCTATCGTTTGGTAAAAGTTATTTGTTGTATAATTTGCTTATTTGCGATTTCTCGGCTGTTAACTATACCATACGTTTGCCAAGTCAAATAGTATGGCTCTATTGTGTGCCTAAACTAGAAGAAACAAATGCGCTTAGAATCCCCCCACCCCTTCGTCATTAAAACTAACCATAATGGGGTTCCTCGCCTAACACGCAATGCAAACAGCTAACGCGAGGCGCACCCAAGTACTCCAAAGTAGGCCAACAAGAGCAACAACCGTATCAGAAACTTATAACCTATTGATAGAAGAAAACCTACTGTATTATGTGAGATCGTATGTAGCACGATGGCCGAGTGGTTAAGGCGTTGGACTTAAGTTCCAATGGACGAATGTCCGCGTGGGTTCGAACCCCACTCGTGCTAAGTTGTTTTGTTTTTACTGTTGTATATGTCTGTGCTACACTTCACGACTATAAAAATGCAGATTGTGGAATTGACTATAAGTAATTATTCGTACTTGATATAAATCTAGTAAGGGAAGATTCTTTTTTCAAACCTATTCGAGTACTGAATATTATGCACGTACCTAATTATTAACATGGCTTTTTTAATAAAATATACTGAGCTTGAACACTTTACTGCAGTTTCACGGTATCACCAATCACTAGAAGTATCTCCGACTGGCATCAATCAAACAAAACAAAAACTATATATATATATATATATATATATATATATATATATATATATATATATATATATATATATATATATATAAATATATAATTTATTTAGATACTGTATATTACATATTTCAGTAATGTACCGCGGTTTCATCCAAAAGTGCAGATTTAGACATCTTTAGTAAATCTCTGTGCCCAGTGGAATCATCGGCAAGCTGAAACGATTGTAGTCACGTCCCGATAGGGAATGGATTTCCAGTGAAATGTTTTGAACATCAACAATCGTGCAATTTAAATGAATTTATTTCATTTTTTTTTTTTTGCAAGCTTTCGTTGTAGAACAACTTTGTCAGGCGAGACTGTCTTATAGGTTTTTTTCTTCTTTTCTTCCTCCTCATTTTGATGGTATTAACCCCGAGGGGTCGAATCCCGATATGAGCAGAAAGAGACGTCAAGTTCTAAAAGACGTTAGGATAAGTGTAGTCCTGGCGATGTTATGTGCAGATTGGCGCTTTTTTAAGTAATGAAATTGACAACATCTTTGAAGCATGCATGCGAATGTATTTAAGTGAAATATTTTGAAAATCTGCGCATAACATCGCCAGGATATGTTAGAAGGGCATTTAGAGGTTAAGGACCACTTTCATTGTCTTCCCCACAAAATGTTATACATATAACTTAAATGTCATTAAAATAGGATATATTTGAAGTTTTAAAGGGGCTATGCTCTCATGGGCCCCCTTAGGGGTGCATTTAGAGGTTCAGGACCACTTCCATTGTCTTCCCGGTAAATTTTACATAAGAATAAACTTTTAGATTTGATGTAGATTCTCTAACCTTTCTTTCTTTAGGGAACACACAAACATGACACATACAGACAGACACTGTGTTTTATATACAGAGAAGATATCTAAATAACTAAATTTGATTTTTGTTTTTCCATTTATCTTAATTATATTAATAGCAAAACAGGTTGTACTTAATTTTATTTTTTATTTTTTTTTATTTACCTCCCCTGGAGGTTAGGCACAAGGCCAGTTTTATCTTACTCCCACAAGGTAAGATGTGACCCAAGGTCGGGTCGGGAAAGTGGGATTTGAAAAGCCAGCACCCGAGAGGTGAGCACTCTGGCCATTAAAAATTGCCTGGGCAGCCCCGTCGACATTCCCCGGTAGGGGCGCCTCGGGCAGTAAGCAATAAACTTACTCCTCCCCAAAGGCAAAACCTGGGAGGGTGGACCTCCTAGAACTGCACAGTGCACAGGGCCGTCCCATAGACCGGCGTAAATCAAGCCCCGAAGGCCAAGACGATACCAGTCTATGGAGTGCAGTATCCATCGGAACATATACTACACTTTGATCTTGGCCAACAAAATATTATTTTGAAATATTGTATATATAGGAAACTGCAAACACAGTTCAATCTACTTAATTTGCATATTTATTTTATAAACAGTTTCTCATAAATTTATATTCTGTAATATATACAGGGGATAATGTAGTATCTGTTCTGTCGTCATGAGACCATCTTCCCAAGGATTACCTTCTCATTTTTTTTTTTGGGGGGGGGGCTAGTGAAGTATCTGTTCCGTTGCCATGACACCATACTCGCGGGCATTACCTTCTTTTATGTAGCGATATTCCCAGATATTACCTCCTGGGTTTTTTTTTGGGGGGGGGGGGAGCAGTATAGTATACGTTCGTTCCTTATGATACCATCCTTCCATGATTATCTTTTTCGTTTGGGGGAGGGGGTAGTGTACTATATATTCTCCTCACAAAAAGTAACTCCCCCTTGGGGAGGGGCGTTCAGGTGTGGACAAAGGTAACTAAAATAGCCTCCTTTTAGTCTTGAGAGACAATGGCTACCTGCACATAGTGAAGCAAAGGTTGCGCAATCCTGAACCGCACCTAACCCTAACCATAACCTTTCCTGGACCGGTTGCACTGAAGAGTCTGAAAAAATGGAAAGACCGAGGAGGGATAGCGTCATCCAGACCTCAACAGGAAGGGCATGGAGAGTACTGGAATACTTAGGGTGGAGCCTATTGTCACTCAAATCCATTAGAACAACGTCGACCGTTATAAACGAGGGCGATTTGGCAAACGGCTGGTGCGAGAACGCAGAGTGAGTTGCTACAGTGATTGAATGAAACCACTCATACTCCAGGGAAGGCGCACCTTTTTTCACCAGTGAGCGATCACCGATAACGACAACACACAAGTTATTTTATATTTTTACAATATTCCTACAATCATACCGTATTTATATTTAAGAGCAATCGTTTCGGTATTATTGTAGATTAACACCCTCCGCTAAATCCCTTCCGCAAAATAGATTCTACTTTTTAAGGCGATTACATGTGTACATGTGAAAAACTGGACGAAAAAGAAAAAAAAAATGATTACTTTAGCATTTAGAGTGGCCAGGGGATCAGTTTCGCATATAAATTTGACATAAATGAACCCCCAATTTCCTGGCAAGTCTAGCGTTTTAGAGCAGTTAACCATTTTCTTTTCTTTTGCTATGGGAGATAAATCCTCTGCAGTGGTGTGGGGTGAAGGAGGGTGTACTTTTTAGGCGCTTACGTTCGGTTTTACAACCTTACCTTTCGGACAAAATGTCGGAAAAAACGGTTACCTGCTCTAAAAAGCTACAATGGCTCGGAAATGGGAGATCATTTTCATCAAATTACATACGAAAATGGTCCTGCACTCGAAATTCTAAAATATTTTTTTCTGCTAAGTTTTTCAGGGTTTTCACACGTAATCGCCTAAAAAAAGTAGAATCTCATTTTTCGGATGGGATGGGGGGGGAGATTCAACGGAGGTTGTTAATCTACAAATTTAACACCGTTGCTATCAAAATCAAGAAGCACTTGTTGAAATGAAATGAAAAAAAAATAACGACAGCGAGCACTTGCCTTCGCATCTTAAAATAAATCGCGTATATAACAATGAAGACGCACGCCTCCAACGCCGCACATGACTAACGATTAGATTATGTACCTGCTTTTTCTGAAGCGTAAGTGGCTCGTTGGTCTAGGGGTATGATTCTCGCTTCGGGTGCGAGAGGTCCCGGGTTCAATTCCCGGACGAGCCCAACCTGTTTTAAAATATGTATTTTCTCTTTCTAGTACATGATTTTCAGATAAGTTTGCAAATTTCGGTAGAAATGTTTGAAATAAGTAATCGCTTTGTACTGGCGTAATAAATAAAATCGTGAAAAAAACGTGCACCCCCGCGGAGATTGTGAACTGAAAGACTAGTTTATATTTTACCCGTGCAAGCAACTGTGTCCGTCAGTCGAAAGGTCACACGACGACTGTGCAGTATAGTTAAAAAGAAAAAAAGGGGTAAAAGAAAAAACACAAACTGACAACAAAAAACAAACAAACAAACAAACAATAAATAACTGTCACCAAATGCAAGAAAATTTACTTAATTTTCACTTTTCTACTTATATCATTTTCACTGATTGTAAGATTTATTATCTATGCATTTGTTATCGTCACTTTTACTTGGCAGCCACCCTCGGACTTAGGCTTACAGTTCCACTAACCCCGTTTTTGAATTTACTATCGTTAAGCCTTTTAAGGGGGATTATTATTATTATTAGTAGTAGTAGTAGTAGTAGTAGTAGTATTATTATTATCATTATTATTATTATTGTTGTTGTTGTTGTTGTTTTTGTTAACTCTTATATAGAAGTTAAAGAGACTTATTATTTTGCCATCTACTTTACATATGTGAGTGTGGTGTGTCCATACACACATATGTAAGTTAGATGACGATGCCGAAAAAAAAGAGTCACTCTTTCTCTAAATTATCAGAGAGACACGAAGAAATATCAAAGAGTGTTTGAATCAACATAGTGAGAAGAGGTGCGAAAAATACATAGATAGCTTAAAAGAGATGAGTGACTTGTTCAGTTAATTATAAATTACGGCTAATATTACTCAGTCACAGAACTGAAGAATATTTTAGCATGTATTTTGTGTTATTAAAGTATACTAATAAAATATGCTCTCTCTCTCTCTCTCTCTCTCTCTCTCTCTTTCTCTCTCTCTGGTTGCATATTTTTCTTAGTATACAAGCAGAGCTACCCGCCGTTGCCCGGGGACATAAAAACAAAATAGAAGTTAAATAGCATGTGTAATATCTTTATTTATATATTTTTTTTTTTAATGGAAATCGCTCCAGACAAGGCATGAAGCCACTTGATCTAATGAACTAACAATAACGAAAGATGATTATCACCAAAGACAGGAGATGCCTATCAGCCTTAGTCTTGAAAAGACCAAGGCTATAGGTAGGAGGAAAACAGTCAGCAGGAAGAGAGTTCCACAAGCCTGCAGTTCTTGGAAAGAAGCTACTGGAATAGGAAGCTGTATTACAATGAGGTATCAAAACAGCAAATCGATAGAGACCACTAGACAAACGAGTCAAACGAGCTGGAACAGACAAAGCGGGGAATAGATCACATAACTCTGAAGAACACATGCTATAACAGTATTTATAGAAAAGACTGAGACTAGCAACATCCCGTCTGTGAGAGAGAGAGAGAGTGCAGAGAAGAAGAAAGGGAAGAGCCAATCAAATTTCTGCACCTTACCAAGAACCCTCAAATGGGACAGAGATTCACCAGCCCAAATATGACAACAGTACTCAATGTTACGTAGTCGTTTCTTAACACAGTCAGTTCTTTTTTTAAAATCGGTTAATCTTATTTCGTTTGTTCTCGTTATACTGGTGCGTCGGCGCTGTCGTCATCATCATCGTAGTTGGCCGCACTTCGCAGTCATCGTCTAGTGTCTGTAATCAAAACTTTTTCATACGCAAAGAGGAGAAAGGCGAGACGGGCGGAGAATTTAAACTTGGTCTTTATTTGTGAGAGGTTTTCTTGTCATACGATTAAATGTTACACATTCATTAAATTTTAGAGAGGGGCCAAATTGTTTTTCTTAACTTAATTCTACTTAGTTACGGAGAAAGGAAGAAGAGCGGACAGACCAGTCGCTATCAACTCTTTTAGGAGTTAAATTCCCATTTTCCTTTTTTTTAAATTACATCTCGAATTCACATCTGCTCGTCACGGCTTCTCAAAACAGACTGACTAAACCCGTCTATCGTTCACACGATATCGGGACGTTACTAATCAAGGGGGCATAATATTTCATAACATTTATGTTTGACCTTTCCTTGAGCTCCAAACCTGAGTTCAGGCTTGTTTATTCTTTTAGTCCGAAAGTGAACTTGTTTTTCAGATTTTCGTGTCAACAAACTTGCACTGGTCCACCTAGCTGATATAATCGTTCTTCACATACATACATACATACATTATGTAAAACTCCATACATGGTCTTATAGTAGGTTTGTAGAGATAAAGAATAGCCTCAGGTGTGAGAGAGTGTTTTAAGCGATAGAAAGAACCGACTTTATAAGAAGCAGAAAGAGCAATGGATCTAATGTATGAACTCCAAGAAAGATTTGATGGGAGATGAAGATCAAGAAGTTTCAGAGTACATTTCTCCTCAAGAACAGAGCCATCCATGCTAATCTCAGGAAGAAAAGGGACACTCCTATGGTTGAAAGACACGAGCTGAGTCTTAACTGGATTGAATGAAACAAGCCATTTCATACCCCAATTCAAAATTGAACCCTGGTCAACTTCTAGATCAACTAATCCGATGGAGATGGACGAGGAGCAACACCAGAATAGAGAGTGGTATCATCAGTATATGCGTTAACCTTTTGAAAAATATTCTCTTGAAGATCATATAGAGAAGAAACAGTGTTGGGCTTAGAATAGAGCCCTGATGAACACCAGCATTGATAGGAAAAGAGAATGAAAAGACACCGTCCAAAGTTACTCGCAAGCTTCGATCAGAAAGAAAAAACCTAATAATGTCAAAGACCTCACCACCAATACTATAACCCTGAAGTTTGTGTCAAGCGCAATGGCTCTACCCTCTCCTGAATCATGAGAGCTAACCCTTGGAAATGAGATAGAATCACAAATCGTTTGAGAATAGCTAGACTTAGTCTCTGCGATTGCTCTTTTGCAAGCATTGCTAGCTCTTCTGTAGGATTGTCTCGAAGTCTCAGAACCATCCTGACGATACTGATTAAAGTAATGGTTACGATAAACAATGGCAGAAGCACAAACAGATGAAAGCCATGGAGGAGAATGAGGTTTGGTTTGAAACTTACGATCAGGAATGAAGGTGTCAATTCCAACAAGAAGCCAGTCAGTAAACTCTTAGTCGCAGCATCCGCAGAGATACCAACTATAAGACCCCATGGAACGTCACATAGGAAGCTGTGAAGTCCATCCCAATCAGCCTTCCTGTAGTTTTAAACGTCTTCCTATGGAAGGGAAGATCAATAGAAGACTTCATCGAAAAATCAACAACTTAAACAACAGCATGATCAGAAGAACTTGATGGAGGAGAAGAGGAAATAGAACATGAGTCAGGAACAGAAGTGAGAAAAGATCAAGTAAGGATGGTTGATGAAAGTCATTATCAGGAAAATGTGTGGGGAAGGTGACAATTTTGGGCAAGTCATGAGCCAGAAAAGTTAAGACAGATTTCACGAGCTAGATCTGCACGGTTAGAGTGAGGGAGCCAGTCAAAATGATGAGCATTGAAGTCACCAAAAACAAAGATGGAGCTTGACGGATCAATTTGCAACGCATCATCAATACTGCTGGATATAGCATCAACAACAGATGGGTTATTGTCAGAAGGGGAACGGTATAAAAAGAACAAATACGAAGTGAAGTGCAGCAAAGACAACCTCAGACAGATAAAAGGACACCCATGAGATTCAAGGAGGCTAAGGGCACGCACAATGAGGAGATCCTTGCGAAGGAAAAGAACAAGACCGTGGAAGAGTTTAAGTGAACAGGGGGGCAAATAACCATCCACATGTAGATCGTTGCTATCAATAGAAACATCCAGATTAGTCTCACAAAGAGCAAGGATGTGAGGAGATTTGCCGAAGAGAAAGGACTGGACATCAGGAAAGATTGACCTGAGACCTCTGATGTTGCTATAGGAAATAGTAAGGTGTTTGTTGTGTAGATTTATAGAAGGCATAATAATAAAAAGGGAGAGAAAGGTAGAATCACTTCAAGACAAACTAAGCCTGAAAGAGACTAGCTAAAAAAAAAAGCCCTTCAAGAGCCCAATATGTAGGGAAGGGGTTACTAGGCTGGCTGACAAAACAAAGCTCTACCCCTAAACTGGTTACGTGGCTAACTAGAAATCGGTGTTTTTATCGTGACACCATCACGCTCGAACAAAGGCTAAAGATGACCTTCTCCCCAAGAGAATATAGCATCAACAACAGAGCAGTCATTGTCAGAAGGGGAACGGTACAAAAGGAACAAATAGGAAGTGAAGTGCAGCAAAGATCCCCTCAGACATATAAAAGGACACCCATGAGATTCAAGGCTGGAGACATGTGCAATGGGGATATCCTTTCGAAGAAAAAGAGAAAGATCATACAAATGCGTGAAAGAGTCTAAGCGGACAAGTGGCAAATAACCATCAACATTTATTCGTTGCTATCAATAGAAGCATCCAGATTAGTCTCACAAAGAGCAAGGATGTAAGGAGATTTACCCAAGAGAAAGGACTGGACATCAGGAAAGTTTTATGTTACTATAGGAAATAGGAAATTATTTATTGTAGTAGGCATAATAATAAAAAGGGAGAGAAAGTTAGAATTACTCCGAGACTAACTAAGCCTGAAAGAGACCCAACCACTAGCATTCAACCCCCTGGACTCCAAACAGGCTAGCTAAAAAAAAGAAGCCTTTCAAGCGCCTAATCGAGAGAGAAGAGGTTACTAGACTGGCCGACAAAAACGTCTACCCCTAAACTGGTTACGTGGCTAACCAGAAACTGGTGTTTTTAACGTGCCGCCATCCAGCTCGAACAAAGACTAAAGATGGCCTTCTCCCCAAGAGGTAAGACACCAGCCTGTCATTTTAAGAGTCTCGGGATCAAGAGTGACCAGGAACTATGCACGACAGTAGAGGGGGTCAGCTCCCTGAAGTATTTGCATACCCACATATATGTTAAACTAGTATGACTTTTTTTTTTTGTTTGCTTTACATTTTAGTAAACCTTATAATATACTCGCACATATATAACAATAATAAATACTCGCACATATATAACAATAATAAATACTCGCACATATATAACAATGATAAATACTCGCACATATATAACAATAATAAATACTCGCACATATATAACAATAATAAATACTCGCACATATATAACAATAATAAATAGTCGCACATATATAACAATAATAAATACTTGCACATATATAACAATAATAAATACTCGCACATATATAACAATAATAAATACTCGCACATATATAACAATAATAAATACTCGCACATATATAACAATAATAAATACTCGCACATATATAACAATAATAAATACTCGCACATATATAACAATGATAAATACTCGCACATATATAACAATAATAAATACTCGCACATATATAACAATAATAAATACTCACACATATATAACAATAATAAATACTCGCACATATATAACAATAATAAATACTCGCACATATATAACAATAATAAATACTCGCACATATATAACAATAATAAATACTCGCACATATATAACAATAATAAATACTCACACATATATAACAATGATAAATACTCGCACATATATAACAATAATAAATACTCGCACATATATAACAATAATAAATACTCGCACATATATAACAATAATAAATACTCGCACATATATAACAATAATAAATACTCGCACATATATAACAATAATAAATAGTCGCACATATATAACAATAATAAATACTCGCACATATATAACAATAATAAATAGTCGCACATATATAACAATAATAAATACTCACACATATATAACAATAATAAATACTCGCACATATATAACAATAATAAATAGTCGCACATATATAACAATAATAAATACTCGCACATATATAACAATAATAAATACTCGCACATATATAACAATAATGAATACTCGCACATATATAACAATAATAAATACTCGCACATATATAACAATAATAAATACTCACACATATATAACAATAATAAATAGTCGCACATATATAACAATAATGAATACTCGCACATATATAACAATAATAAATACTCGCACATATATAACAATAATAAATAGTCGCACATATATAACAATAATAAATACTCGCACATATATAACAATAATAAATACTCGCACATATATAACAATAATGAATACTCGCACATATATAACAATAATAAATACTCGCACATATATAACAATAATAAATACTCGCACATATATAACAATAATAAATACTCGCACATATATAACAATAATAAATACTCGCACATATATAACAATAATAAATAGTCGCACATATATAACAATAATAAATACTCGCACATATATAACAATAATAAATACTCGCACATATATAACAATGATAAATACTCGCACATATATTACAATAATAAATACTCGCACATATATAACAATAATAAATACTCGCACATATATAACAATAATAAATACTCGCACATATATAACAATAATAAATACTCGCACATATATAACAATAATAAATACTCGCACATATATTACAATAATAAATACTCGCACATATATAACAATAATAAATACTCGCACATATATAACAATAATAAATACTCGCACATATATAACAATAATAAATACTCGCACATATATAACAATAATAAATACTCGCACATATATAACAATAATAAATACTCGCACATATATAACAATAATAAATACTCAAAAGGAACCAATAACAACACCCACTGCAGCTTCACAGTAAATCCGATCGTCAGAAGTGTATTTCGATCCTACTATCCTACACGTCTGTATACACGCGACTGCAAGCTCACACTAGCAAGAATTCGAATTTGAACATTAGATTTCCGAACGCTTACTTTCCAAAATTCTTTCACATAGAAATCGCCTCCCAAAATAATGTTCAGTTACGGTTAAATAATATTGTTAAACTATATTGTGTCTCTTTTTTGTTTCCTTTATTCTATTGATTTATTTTTTAGTATACCTTAAAGGGCCCTAAGGGAGGGCCTGTGGACGAGTGGTTATAGCACTTGTCTTTGGGCTGGACGACCTGGGTTCGATCCCACTCATGGCATGCGAATTTTCGCTCTGTCCACCCAGCAGTAAATGGGTACCTGACTAAAACTCAGGGAAGGTTCAAGGCAGCGGAAGGAAGGAAGGGGATGGGCTCCGCCTTCCATATGCTGTGCCCTAGACACGGTGATTCTTAACAAATCACCACCGCTACGGCCATGGTCAGTGTGCGATGTCGGTAACGACACTCGTGCGCGTCCAGGCTATGCAACCTTTTATACCTTAAAATATACTTGTATATGTATTAAAAAAGAGTTGCACTGTATAGAATGCGTTTAAATTTTGTAATTGAAACGGTTTTGTTTTTTTTTAAACAGTAAAATGCAGAGACTTTTTTTTTAAATAAACATATTATTTATTTAAATTCAAATTTTCCATTCACACAGGAATCTTCATCAGGATAATAGACAATATTTTTTTCTTCCTTTTTTTTTTAAACGACATGGTGCTGCTTGATCTTGTGCTTCAGATATTAACGAAGCCTGTTGTGTAATAATAATAGTATTGTTCAACATCAGATACCAAATCTTCATCATTAGCCAGGCGCAGGGGTACTAGCGCATGGACACCTCAAAGACACCCAGTGCTTGGCCTTGTTTCCTGGCTAGGACAATGAATGCCGTCTCTCTTTCTCTCTATCTAGGCAACATGGGAGAGGTTTTTGTCACTAAGTCTCACATGACTAGTCTGGGTCGCTCTTGTTCCGACAGGTTGAAGGTACAGGTTAGACAGTTTGTCTGGCTGCTGTTTTCGACTGCTAGTGCCGGAGCCCTAACGCTTAGGTGGCGCTAAGAGCAACATCTCTATCAACAGTTGTATAATATCGTAGGTAACTGTACGTGCCATGTTGCGCATGGAAACGAACCCTACAGTTATCCTCGGTGGGCTTCTACAAGGCCACAACCCTAACCATGGATCAAATCTCAACTAATGGGCTGGATGTGTGAGCTTATTGGCACCAAACAAGCACCCACTTTGCCCTCCCCACTCTATCTAAAACCAAAATGACAATACAAAGAAAGAAAAAAAACCTAAACCAGACACCCAACAAAAAAAATTGTCGACCCTGCCCTTGAGGCTAGCATTCACACATATCCGGGGGTTTAGAACATCCTAGCACTAAGTGAAACAAACCTACAATCCTCAATCTCCTCACACCATTTTGACATGACTGAATATCTCCCACTCTACCGTAAATACTCTGACAAACATATGCACGGGCTAGGAGTTTATGACTAGAGAACATAGGCTAGAATCAGATGATCAAGCCTACATGTGCTTTAGATTAACCTTACAGCACAGCGTTAGTTACTTATATTTCCTATACCATTCTCCTTCGACCAAGGACTGTACCGTGCTTAACTCTGTCTTTGAAAGCATAGATACAGTGCTCTCACTTGACTCGAGTGCCCAAAATACATGTATTTGGGATTTTAATGCACATCACCATGACTGGCTTGGATTTTCCAGCTATACAGACGCAGCTGGTAACTATTTTCTCTATAGCGCACTCCCTCTCACAGACTGTCACTTTCCTGACCAGCTTCCCTCATCGTGTGGACCAGCAAACCTAACTCCTCAACCTGTTCTTGACCTCACTGCACGAGGCTTGTGTGACAAATGCCAATAGCCCATTCGAGAACGCTGACCACAACATTGTCGTAATGATTGATATCACCCTAAAATCTTGTCCCAAAACTGATGAGTCGTTGCTCAAGACGACGAGATACTACAAACGGGCTGATTGGGAATCCATCAGAGATCACATCAGAGACGCCCCATGGAGTGAAACTTTTTCTCCCCCTGCTTATCAGTGTGCAAATGAGTTAACTGAATGGGTCAAAGCAGGCATTGAAGCACATGTCCGCATGCGAAAATTCTTCAGCAATCCCCACTCCCCACTCTCCACAATGGTGCACCTCGAACTGTGCAGCTGCTATTGCTCAGAAGCAGCAAGCACACCGACAATTAACCCGCCATAAGTCAACTACAAATAGATAGAAACGTATAGTGTCAAGAAATCATTCTTAGACTTTAATAGATGAAGCAAAGAGAAGATATACAGAAAACGCATTCAGTCGCAGAAACTAGGTATTCTGGAAAATCTTCAATAGTGTGGTGAACAATGGGCAATCAACAATTCCAACCACTATCCAACCTCAATAATGTCATTTGCACGGCAACTAATCAGGCTGAACTACTTGCCCAGCGTTTCGCCTTAAACTCCACATTGTGATCCGCAAACCTCTCCCTTCCAAATTTCCCATTGCGGACTGAGGCCACACTTGATGGCTTGACCATCACCCCATCTCATGTCCGAGACACTATAAAAAACTTTGACACCTCCAAAGCATGTGGGCCTGATCTTATACCAGTAATAGTAATAAAATATGCTCTGCTGAACTGGCCCCTGTCCTCTCTAATAGCTGATAGCTGGAAAATTGCCTCTGTGGTACCAGTCTTCAACAATTCTGGATATAGAACTGACCTCAGAATTATCTCCCCATCAGCCTACTTCTGCTCTTCGCTAAAATCGTTGAATCCTAAATTAATCTACCGATAGTACATCACCTCGTTAATGCTAAACTTCTTTCTGACCATCAGTATGGATTTAGACAAGCACAATCTACTGCAGATATCCTAATGCCATCTCTGAACGCATATACCATACACTGTGCACGCCAAGGCAGTAGCGCTTGATATATCCGCAGCCTTTGACAAGGTCTGGCATAAAGGTCTTCTCATAAAAATTAATTCATGTAGTATTACTGGACGAATATCAAATATAATTAGATCCTTCCTATCCAAAAAAAAAGACCCAGGTTGTCCTCAAAGGCCGCTCATCCAATCAACATGACATAAATGCAGGTATACCCAATGGGATCGATCCTTGGATCTTTATTGTTCCTGATTTTCATAAACGACCTCCCTGATGACATTGTGTCTGAGATGGGTATATTTGCTGGCGGCACCACGCTCTACTCTCGTCGTGTGGGTAAAACGGGCGCGCACATATCCGAGGCAATGGCTGAATCCTTAGAAAGTGACATGAAATGGGGTCAGGAATGGATGGTAACATTTAATGCTGTTAAGACAAAGCTCCGTTCCTTCAATAACTACAAGAAACCTCTTCAACTACCGACTGTCACGGCAAATAACACCGTACCTGAGAGTCCAACGTTAAAACTCCTCGGCCTAATATTCACAGCTAACATCAACTGGAACAAATACATAGAAAGTGGGTTTCCTTCTACCGTGCTAGTAAACTTCTTCCACTTGACAATATCCTATATCTCTACAAAGCAACCATCCGCCCATGCATGGAGTATTGTTGTCACATCTGGGCTGGTGCACCATCCACTAATCTCTCCCTCTTAGACAAGGTCCAAAAAAGCGTATCTAATCCAATAAGTCCCTCACTATCTACCAAGCACCAGCCCCTGTCCCATCGCCGAAATGTTGTATCCTTGTGATTGTTTTACAAGTACTTCAATGGAATGTGCTCCGATGAACTTGCTGCTCTGTTGTCCCCTCGACATAAATACACTCGATCAACCTGACAATCAGCCAAATCCTTTTCTTTTCCTTGTGGAGGTCCCCGAGATGCCGGAGAGCCTTCTATTCCAATAGCTTCTTTCCTGATGCTGCCGGCCTATGGAACTTCCTCTCTGCTCCCTGTTTCACCGCTGTACCAACATGCAGAAATTTAAAAGTAATGTGAACAAGCATCTCGCTGCACAGCTCCCAATTTAGGATGACCCCCAAAATTTTCACCCTAATTCTCAGTAGACCTTTACGTCTACAGTAGCAACTTGCTTTGTTTGAAGTGAACTAAAAAAGTTTTTTTTTAATATATATATATATATATATATATATATATATATATATATATATATATATATAGAATAGTGTCGTTTCGGCTTCAGACAGACAGGTACCAAATCTCCATTAGTAATAGAAGTAATAGTATAGTTCTGGCTTCAAACAGACAGATACCAAATCTATATTAGTAATAGAAGTAATAGTATAGTATAGTTTCAGCTACAGACAGACATATATCAAATCTCCATTAGTAATAGGGGTGGGACGTAATGGGTGAAAATTTCAGATTCATCTGAGTAGTATTTTTTTGTGTTCATTTATACATAAATAACACTAAACAATCAAACATTTTGAAAATTTTGCAAAATTCAGAAGGAGCAGGCCACTAGTTTTTGGCTATTTTACATTCATGAAAACCCTTTCACAGCCTGAAAATGGTCCTAAATTAAAGTACTATATCAGATTTAACCATCTATATTCATTCATAGCTTTTGAGGATGTTTTATGACCTGCAATGTCGCATGAAACCACTTTTTCACCGAAAATGATGGATTTTGAGTCCCGTGGAGCCCTAACGGCTATTTTTGGCCTGCACCTTCTGAAGTTTGTAAAATTTTCAAAATGTTTGATTGTTTAGTGTTATTTATGTATAAATCAACACAAAAAAATACTAATCGCATAAATCTGAAATTTTCACCCATTACGTCCCACCCCT
>OY744544.1:61688533-61716033 GCA_963556195.1 Sepiola atlantica | reverse complement strand
AATGGCTGAAGAGGGACGACCAGGTCTGGGAGCTGTTTCCACAGACTTCCAGCCATGTTTGAATTCACAATGCCAGTGTTTTACAAGGTCATATGATGGGTCATCATCACCATGAGTTTCTTTCATTTCATCAAAAGTCTCCATTGGTGTGCGTCCTTTCAAATACAAAAACCGGATCACTGCGCGACACTCAACTGGCTCCATTTCACACCTGACTCAGTTCAAACACCTGTAAATCAGAAACCACAATTAGTTCAGAGCTGCTTTTTGCAACATAACCCATACAGATATAAATCATTACACATGCAAAATTTCATCTAGATCAGACAACTGAAAGTGGATCAGGGGCATTACTTATTGAACGCCCCTCGTAATTCAACTTTAAAGCAGTTAGGAACTACAGAAATAAGGCACAATCGGACGGCGGTCGCCATGATGACAACATCCGATAGGGCACGTAACACCAACAATCTTTGTTTTGCGCCGTCCAATGATAAACACACCTGAATTGCAAAAATTGTCAATAACGCTGACACACTCCTCTCTTGGCCTGATTTTGATTCGACAAAGAATATTTTTTCGGCGATAGTGCTGTATAGTTAACAAGAATATAAGGATATAAAAAACTCTTGCAACAAATAACTTTTACCAAACGCAAGAAAATTTAATCTTCAGAAAATTTAATCGGCCAGGGGATGTTTGTTGCGACCTCTTTCTTTGTTTGTTTACTCAGCCCGTCTTTGTCTCTGAGGTAGAGAAGAGGGATTTATCTCGTGAAAGCACGTTGGCCGAAGATTTCGGTCAATCAGGGACCAACAGGTCAGCTTGACCACGCGTGATTTGACTCCCTATAAAACAAGTCACGCACCCTCTTTTTTCTCTCTTTTTCTTCCGCTTTCCGGCCGAACGCACACAGAGGTGATCGTCGACAACCCCCACCCCCCCACCCACCCCACCCCCACACACACACACACCGGCTCAACCGAGGAGGTGGGGGGAGGTAAAAGTCCAAAAGTAGATAATCTCTTTTAATTCCTACCACGAATAACGAACCATTCTGTCAGGCCCACACATTACAATTACCACACAAAAATCATTTTACATCAAACACGCTCGCATATACGCATACATACAAACATGAGCTTAAACAAACCGAAACATTTCGCATATACACATTCGTACAATCATGAACTTACAAATGGAACTTTTCACTCCTTAAAAATATTAACTCTGTAACTGATAGCTCTACAAAATTTCTTAGTCAAATAAATTGTTTTGTTTTAATATAAATGTTTTACTCTAATTATTGATTTTACAAAATACCATTCTTCTGTGTAAGCTTTATTATTCCTTCGCTTTCTTTCTAATATAATTTCAGATATTATAATAATGTTTTCTTTCTTCCCTTTATTTGTTTTATTCTGTTAATTATATCCATACGTGGGCGGGTCGTTTCGACCAATCCACACGGGGTCGGGCCACTTCAAACAGTGGGAATGACATGCCGCTATAAAGGCATCTCTCCCAGAACGTTTGATCGGGGGATCCCACATGGGTTTAACCCTTTGTCCAAGAACAACCCCTGGCCAGATGAGGTCGAATGGTTCTGTAATGTGCAAAGTATTTGGAAATAAAGAAAAACTTAAAAACAGTTTCAGTAAGTAAAAAATATATACACATCGGTTGAAAATTAAATAGTTGACCGATCGGTGACAGTTATTTGTTGTAAAGATTCAATGCCATATGCTTCACAACTGAAAAATCAAAAATTAAGCAAAAAGTTTATTTTTTTATTTTTCTGTTGTGAAGCATATGAGATTGAATCTTCACATAAAGGAAAGAATAGCAGCCATTTTGAATCCCTATTTTCACAATTTTGTATCATAGCCTTAGAAGGATATGATACATTTTTTTTTTAAACACTTAATAAATTTCCAAAGCTAAAAAATCTACGCAGATCGATAGAAGATTAAATTTTCTTGCGTTTGGTAAAAATTATTTGTAGCAATTTGTTTTTGTTGTTGTTTTCTTTAATCCTTTCTTTTCTTGTTAACTATACTGCACAATCGCCGCCTTTCCTTTCTTTCTTTTTCTTTCTTTTTTATTATATGGTTCACTGAACGGATATTTTGAGCACTAATTTGAAATGTTGTTGATATTTACACGGGTTCAACAAGTGAATTCTAAACAATAAGTTGCTTGTCCGTGTATCCGATAGGCGGGAAATAACAAAATGATCCGGATTTTTATACGCTGGTTTCTGCACTTCTTTTGTTTTTTATTACAATTATTTTTAAGAGACAGTTAAGTAATCGGCAAAAAACGAACTTCCTGTGTCAAAATTCGGTTTTATAATTTGACAATCTTTTAAACCATTTTGGCGCCAGGAATTTAACGCATTCAGTCTGGAAACCAAATAACGGTATGCAGATATTTTTAACATTGTCCATTCAATCTGTGCGTTTAGCGATGACAATGCTATTTCAAACTTAAGCGTGACAGATTAAAGTTAATTCTATTTCAAACTAAAGCGTGACAGATCAAAGTTAATTCTATTTCAAACTTAAGCGTGACAGATCAAAGTTAATTCTGTTTCAATCTTAAGCGTGACAGATCAAAGTTAATTCTATTTCAAACTTAAGCGTGACAGATCAAAGTTAATTCTATTTCAAACTTAAGCGTGACAGATCAAAGTTAATTCTATTTCAATCTTAAGCGTGACAGATCAAAGTTAATTCTATTTCAATCTTAAGCGTGACAGATCAAAGTTAATTCTATTTCAATCTTAAGCGTGACAGATCAAAGTTAATTCTATTTCAATCTTAAGCGTGACAGACCAAAGTTAATTCTATTTCAAACTTAAGCGTTAAAACGGACGAACAGACCGACTGTCGGCTATAGCATCTTAAGCGTGACAGACCAAATACGATTATATTTAAAAATTACCCCAACAGGAAAAAAATGTTACTTCAAACTTAAGCGTGACAGACCAAAAATATTATTTGAAACTTAGGCATGACAGACAAACGAAAATACTATTTCAAATTTGAGCGTGACAGATCAATGAAAATGCTAATTCAAAATCAAGCGTGACAGATCAACGAAAATGGTATTTCAAATTAAAACATGGCAGACCAAATAAAAACCTATTTAACACTTGAGCGACCAACGAAAATGCGACTTCAAGCTTTAGCGTGACAGACCAAAATTTATGCTATTTCAAACTTTAGCGTGACAGACCAAAGTTAATACTATTTTAAACTTAAGTGTGACAGACCAAAGTTAATGCTATTTCAAACTTAAGCGTGACAGACCAAAAGTTATGCTATTTCAAACTTTAGCGTGACAGACCAAAGTTAATGCTATTTTAAACTTAAGTGTGGCAGACCAAAGTTAATGCTATTTCAAACTTAAGCGTGACAGACCAAAATTTATGCTATTGCAAACTTTAGCGTGACAGACCAAAGTTAATGCTATTTTAAACTTAAGTGTGACAGAGCAAAGTTAATGCTATTTCAAACTTAAGCGTGACAGACCAAAAGTTATGCTATTTCAAACAATAGGCTGACAGACCAAAGTTTATACTATTCAAAACTTAAGCGTGACAAACCAAAGCTAATGCTATTTTAAACTTAAGCGTGACAGACTAAAGTTAATACTATTTCAAACTTAGGCGTGACAGACAAAATTAAGTACTATTTGAAACTTAAGCGTGACAGACTAAAGTTAATACTATTTGAAAGTTAAGCGTGACAGACCAACAAACGGACAGAGTCTTTTACATAGAGGCTTTCACGTAGCGAAAATAAATATTTATCTTTTTCTTCTCTCCAAAGTCCAATAAAAAAATAACAAAGGAGTGTTAGTTCTCCACCATTGTTTGTCAACAAAAATCTAACCGCAAAACGTGACATTTTCAAGGGCAGATCAATGGTTAGAGCATATGATTTAAAAGTGCATGATCAGAGGTCTCAGTTTTTCCCCCATAGAAAAGTGACTAGACAAATAAAAACATGTCAACGAAAAATGTAGGTTAGAATCCCTAGGTTTAACTACTTTATTAAAAAGAGGATTGATGAGACACGGAGCGGATGGTAGTAATTCGTCGGAACTCATATTTATCAATTTGGAAAAAATACATGGAAAATTAAACTTAACTAGACCTTCACGGTCTAGTAAAGTTCGTCTTATATATATATATATACTAGAAAATATATGCTCCTTCCGGTCATATATATTTGCTAGGCTGGGAGGATATCATGATGAACGAACTACATATGCTGACCCTCAAAGGAGGAGGAAATGCCTGGTAAGATGGTATCATTACAACAGAACATTAACCATAATGTCCCTCCAAAATAGAGAAGATAAACCCTAGGAGGGTATTTCCCATAAAAAGAGAAAGAACAATAGAAAACATGCTACGTTAGCCACCCACCCCCCAAAAAGGAGAAAGTAATACCTGGGAAGATAGTCTCATTACAACAGAACAGATACTACATTAACCCTACTACAAAGGGAGGGTGTAATACCTGGGAGGATTAGCCTCACACCTTTAAGAAGAAGGAGGGTGTAAATACGACAGAAGCGATACTACACTGTTCATCCTCCACTAAAAGAAAATACAAAAAATTAAATCAGTTTTCTTTTAATCCATTTAAAAATGGCTGTCATAAAAACATTCTTTTTATAGTTTCTTGGCCTTTTGACAAAGATTAAAGTGTAGTATCTGTTCTCAACATTACAGCGACATCAGACGCGAAAAAACAACAACAATCCGGCGTCATTAACTGGAGAGAGGAATGGTTGAGAGGGAGAGAGGGGAAGGGGGAAACAGACACATAGCCAGCCATAGAGAGAGAGAAAGACAGCCAATCAGTAACTAGCTTGCTGGCTAGCCACCATCTTTCGATCGATATTAAGTTATTAGTGTTTTATTAAATCTTTTAATTAATTACTGTTAATATAGACGAACCTATTGCACAGAGGCAGATAAAATAGTACGATAAAATTAGGAATAAATAACATCAAATATTAATTAATTCTATAGTTCATACAAAATACATATGCAAATTAACCATTTCAATGGCTATCCTTAGATCGTTCTACTATATATATATATATATATATATATATATATATATATATATATATATATATATATAGGCAGCATCTTCTCTTGCAGGCAAGTATTGTTGATTATAAGAGACAGCTCATGTCTAGATATCCTTTGGTAGTCCGAATCAGGATCTTAGTTTTGGAGGGAAATTGGCTGATGAATTAACCATAGTTTAGATTTTTCTCACAAGTACTTTCAGCCCCATCCAGGTCCATCTTCAGGAGGATGAGGTTAATCAGGTACAGACCATGTGTTAGTATTATAGAAGGTTTTGGCAGGAATTATGTAATAAGTACGAAACTATAGTTAGAACTATAGACATTTTAGAATATTATTACTGATATTAAAGTTAATTCTATTAATTAGTTTTTATATATATATATATATATATATATATATATATATATATATATATATAGGGTTACTCATATATGGAGTTTTTGTTTGTTTATTGTAAGATTTTGGTATTTTTTACTAAGAGTTTTCTGAATTCCGATCGGGGGCAGAAATGGTCGTTAGTTAAGTGTTGGGCTATGGCGTTAGTATCAGACAAATGCATCGTTAATCTTCTCGATAAAGTCGTGGTAGTCAAACCTATGTATATGTTTTTATACCTAGTCACTGTCCACATAGTCAACCGACGACGTATTCTATTTTAATAGATGACGTCAACCGTTGTTACTTTATTATTTACTAGCGGAACCCGTCGCCCGGCGTCGCACGGGAGAAAGTACTACCTATTGCATCGGGGTTCGAATCGTGCAATCGGTGGGGATAGTCCCCCCCCCCATACTGATGATTAATTATATATATATATATATATATATATATATATATATATATATATATATATATATAATTTAGATACTGTATATTACATATTTCAGCAATGTACCGCGGTTTCATCCAAAAGGGCAGATTTAGACATTTTTAGTAAATCTCCGTGCCCAGTGGAATCATCGGCAAGCTGAAATGATTGTAGTCACGCCCGACAGGGGAAGGCGCCTGAAATATGTAATATACAGTATCTAAATAAATTATATTAGCTCTCTTATATGATCGAGCACTTTATTTGATTTCTTTTTATATACAACCTGACACACACACTCTCTCTCTCTCTCTCTCTCTCTCTCTCTCTCTCTCTCTCTCTCTCTCTCTCTCATATATATATATATATATATATATATATATATATATATATATATATATATTGAGATGAAATATTTTTGAAGATAAACACATCGTCATTTATTTATTTTTATTTTTTGCAAGCTTTCGTTGAAGAACAATTTTGTCAGGCGAAACTCTCTTATAGTTGTGTTTTTCTTCTTCTTTCTCATTTTGACTGTATTAACCCAGAGGGTTCGAATCACGGTAAAGGCAGAAGAGCACGTCAAGTTCTAAAATACGCTTTCATACGTGCCTCAAAGATGTTGTAAATTTCGGCAGCTCTTACCATTAGGCTATGGGAGAAGCGCTCGTAAATGATATCTACAATGTTTATTTATATAAACACTGACCGATGCTTTCACCGTGCTCAAATTGTGTATTTAACGCTAAAAGCAGCAAGAAACATCATCCAACGACAGTGTTTGACCCGATAAAATATGGGGGGGGGGAGGAAGCTTATATAATCATCGCTCTTTCACTTGGTTCACCGGGTATATTCGCCAGGTAGTTTTTGACTTTTGACATTCTTTTTAATTAGTCCGGTTGCTCCTATAATTACTGGAATGATGGAGATTTTCCAGAGATTCCAGTTTCTTTTCATGTCGTACATAAGACCTTGGCATTTCGTTATCTTTCCCCTGTTCCATCTATTCTAATTCCTATGCACATTAAGATGCTGACTTGGTCAAAGATATCGCTCTTCAATCACGTGGTGCTGGGATGCATAAAGAAAAACCGAGGATGCAAAAAATAGGCAATTTCGGAAAGGCGTTTGTGTGTGTGGGGGGGGGGGGGGGTGTGTGTGTGTGTGTGTGTGTGTGTGTGTGTGTGTGTGTGTGTGTGTGTGTGTGTGTGTGTGGAAAAGAGAGAGAGAGAGAGAGAGAGAGAGAGAGAGAGAGAAAGGTTATTTATCTATTAGAAATTTTCCACTTTTTCCCATGGTAATCAGAGGTCTGGGAACGATGTAAAAACTAAAATCTGGAACAGCAGAAGCGAAACGAAATTCGAACCCGAATCGAAAATTGAAGATCACGAAATTTGCGAATTTGCTGAATCCGCTAAAAATTAGTAAAAGTATTTTTTTGTTTTTTTTAACTTAAAACGAATATCGCCCGTCCCAAGTGACACTCACTTCTTTTCTATTTTTTTCTATTTTTTTTTTTTTTTCAGGAATTCAAAAATGTTCATTTTGATTTCGTGAGAAAATAGAAATGCAACGATTAATAAGCGAACATTCCGATGGATGCTTTTAATCTTTTAAACCAGACTAGCAGCGCTACCCGGTTTTGTCCGGGCATATAAAAAAATAATACCACTGATAAATAAAGAAAAAAAACTAATTGGTAAAAGAATGGTGTAGTTTGCTTGAAGCATCGTGTGTATTGTACAAATTATTATTAAAGGCTACAACCATGGGTATTAATTTCATTTCTCAGCCGTTTTAATTATTCTGGCAAACGTTAGAGGGGTGCGCTCTTCTGTCCGGAAATTTAAAAAATAATAATAATTTCACGCATGTACGGAAATTCAGAACGAGTATATCTCTTTTTCTGGCTGTTCTTTCAAAGCTATCGGACATGTCTCGACCACAATTATTATTTTTTATTATTATTATGTTCGTCTTAATATTGACGCTAGAATCATATGGCTCTCGATAAAGGGATTCTACGTTAAAATTCCGCCAGTTGCTAGACACGAAGGGTGAAAGGAAAGTCTTTTCCGTTGTAGTAGAGAGACGAGTTCTTAATGTGAGGAATTAAAGATTGGAGCCCAGTTTACGTCATCAAATCAAAATACTTGTTGCCATGGTGACTTACCAGACAGACAACCGTTTATGGGTTGACTCGTTATTTATGGCATTTATTTATGTACGTTATCCTCTTCCTCTTGATTTTCTCTTCCCTCTATTTTCCTCCTCCTACCACTTCCCCATACTATTATTCCACTCCTCTTACCACCATCTCGTTAGGCCAAAAAGATCACATCACGAAATGATGACGTAATTAAAGGATGATGTCTTCCATTAAAACAGAGATAGGGGAAACCGGACATATTAGATGACGTCATCCATCAAATAAGCGAGAGAAGGGGGAATAAATCCTTTATGACCTAAAAAGGGTCACGGGTCGTCTACTAGACGAAATCTAGACTCCTGGGGGGTCTAGTATTCTACTAAAACTTTAATGTTTTCATCTTGCTTGCTTGCTTGCTTGCTTGCTTGCTTGCTTGTCACCGTGCATACTTCATCTGAAATGCTGGTGAGAGAAATGGAATGCTGTAAATAAGTAAAATTAACAGAGAAAGGTAGGTTAGGGTTAGGATTAAGGTTAAGTCTATTATCACATCACAAAGAGAGAGTAGACACAAAGAGAGAGAGAGAGAAAGAAAGAGAAAGAGAGAGCGAGAAAGAAAGAGCTGGGAGAAAAGAGAAAGAATGGGGGGAAAGAAACATGATCCATTATGACATCACAATGTATTTAGACTGTGAAATCCTTTGTCTTTGTAATCAAATGATGTAAATACTTAAAAGAGAGAGAGAACAACAGGAGAAAGAGAGGAAATTAAAGGAGAGGAGAGAATGTGAAGAAAGGTGGATATATTATGACATCACAATGTATTCTGAATTTAGAAATCCTTTGATTTTGTAATCCTTGTAAAAACATGATTCATAAGCAATGTCAAAATTTTTAAAATGTATATTTAATAATATATATAACAAATACTGACGCAACGGGTTACTGGTTATATAGCTTTCAGTAAAATCTGATAATTTTCTGATTTCTTTTTTTGGGGTGGAAGGGGGGCGTACAAAGAGTAAGCCCAAAGTTATTGGTGGGGGAGTGAGGTATGTTGACTTAGCATTGTCCGTAAATTGCGATGAAGGCGGAATTCTGTTTAAAATAAAAAATGTCTATGACTTTTGGGAGTCGCAGAGACGATTAGTATGAACGGAACGACGCGTGGGAGTCTCTCTCTCTCTCTCTCTCTCTCTCTCTCTTTCGCTCTCGCTCTCTCTTTCTCTCTCATATATATATATGTGTGTGTGTGTGTGTGTGTATGTGTGTGTGTGTTAAAAGGTACTTGTCATAATATACGGGTAAAGGGTATAACCGTGAGAAAGTTCAAAGGGCGAAAGAAAGACGAGAAAGATGAAATAAAAAAACTGCGAAAATTGTGAGAAAGAAATAAGTTTAGAAAGAAAGAAAATAAAAAGAAAGAGAAAGAGAGAGAGAATGAATGAAGAATGGGCAATAAAAATTGATATGGAAAAGAAAGGAAAAAAGAAACGTAACTAGAAAAATGAAGAAAGAAAGAAAGAAAGAAAGAAAAGAAGGAACGAACGAACGAACGAATGGAAAGAAATACGAATAGGTTCCGAAGGAAGCTGTATTACAATAAGGTATCAAAACAGCGAATTGATGGAGACCACTAGACCAACGAGTCAAATGAGCTGGAACAAAGGAAGCGGTGAATAGATCAGACAATTCTGAAGAACACATGCCATAATAGTATTTATAGAAAAGACTGGGTTAGCAACATTACGTCTGCGAGAGCGAGGGTTCAGAGAAGAAGAGAGAGTGGGGCCAATCAAATTGAATTTGTGCAAAATAAATAGCCGGTCCCCAAAATGTAAAAACATTGTGACCCCTCCCTTCACTTAAAAATTCACCAAAATTCAAGAAATCAACCAATTTTAATGAAATTTTCAGTATTTATAATCAACGATCGCGGAATAAAATGAAACCATCATTTTTTTTTTTAAATCTTAGTGAAAATGTATTATTTTGTGAAAACAAATACATTTTTACTAAAGTTACATTTCTAAGTCCTAATAAAAAATGCATGAATTTAAAAAAAATTTAATGAAAATAAAGCACTGTAGATGTTAACAATTAAAACATTAAAAAAACTTTCTTACATATTACGAAAAAAAAAACCTAAATTCCGTGTTAATAAAATCAATATAACTCGAAGAAAAATTAATTTCTCGAATTAACGATATTATCATTGAACAAAGTATTGTTTAATCAATATTTTTACAAGAAAAATAATACAATTGCAAAAAATATTTTATGTGATTTTATATATAACAGTTTCCGGGAAATTTTAAAATGCGAAATTATAATATTTCCCCTTCGCGCATCAACGTGTAATCATCAGCGTAAGAATTTTTTTTATAATCTTGAAAAAAAAAATCGAAAAAATTGAAAAACTGGGACGTTCCGAAAAAATTAATTTTAAAAATACGATAATTTCTACTAACGATTAACTTGAAGATATATGGATGTCCAGTATTGCAAAAAAACAGACGAGATTTGCACCACCACCCGGCGTCATCAAAATAAATTTTTAAAAAAACAGCGTGTGATTATATGACAAAGAAATGTAAACAACCTCGTTTTCAATTCGTCTATTTTGCTCAAAGTTTGGATAAAATTGATTGTTGGTTTTAATTTTATTTCTTGTTCTGCAATAAAATTCTAATTGACTTTTTAAAGTTTTGAGAATCGAATTTAAACTCAATGTTTTAATCGGTGGCGGCCATATTGTTTTCTATGCACCTAAAAATATTTTTACGGCGTAAAAGGTTTTATTACATACAAAAAAAGTGTTATTACATACAAAAAAAAGTTTTATTACATACAAAAAAAAAGTTTTATTACATACAAAAAAAAGTGTTATTACATACAAAAAAAAAGTTTTATTACATACAAAAAAAAAGTTTTATTACATACAAAAAAAAAGTTTTTGATACAAAATAAACTTTTAACATTATTTTACAAAAAAAACTTGTTTAAAACAAAATGAAAAGGTTGAAACTAAAATATATTAATTTAAATTAATTAATATTTAATATTAATTAATAATAAATTAATATTTAAAGAATTTTATTATCACATTAGAAAATAAAATCCTATTAAGCTCGATAAAATATTAAATGCCATTAATAAGTAAAAAGAAAAAAGAAAGAAACTATGGTATAATAATTATACTATTTTTATAGACTATTACAAAACCATATCCTTTTTATAAAAGTAAAAAGAAAAAAATGATATATTATTGCGATTATGAGCTCCCATATAATCTTTAAATGTCGCTAACAATTTTGTTTACATTTTATCGCTTACAGATTTTATCATTGCTTTTACAATTTTCGATAATTATGCAATTTTTTAGTAAAAAGTATGTACATTTTTTTTAATTCAGCGTCTTAAGACTTTAATTTACTAATTATTTTTTAAATTGTCCCAGAAAACTGATATTTATCTTTCAATGAGATGTTTTAATGAATTTCTTAAAGTTTCAATTTCCCTGATTTTTTTGATTTTTTTAGCCGACGTGAGAACAGTTTTCATTTTTTTAATTTTAAAATTTATTTTCATGCGTAAAATTACATTTTTCTTTTTAGATATAAACTTTAGGTTTTTATCTTTCAAACACAGCCAAAAATTAAATGGATACTAATTAAAATAATTATTATAAGCCGGTTTTAATAACCATCGTCCGTATAAGCCACGTCGATTTTTTTTTCACGTACCTACAAATTACAGATACATTTCTCCACTTTATCAAAAACCCTTAAATAGGACAGAGATTCACCAGACCAAATATGACAACAGTACCCCATACATGGTCTGATAATAGATTTGTGGAGATAGAGAATAGCTTATCCATAAAATGCTGTGAATTTTCCGAACCCTAACCCTAATTATAACCCATAATTACAGCGATAATAAATGTTTATTTGTTTTTGTTTTGTTCATATTTCGGTTTACTGCTTTCTCTTTTACGACAGGTGTGTGAAAAATAACTCCTTGTTATAAAGTGTCCGTAATCTATTACTGAATTATAATTCTTACAAGAAATAAATATGATAAGAAAGTGTATAGCATAGGGCTTCAATTAGAATTCAATATGGACGCTTGCATTAGCCACCAACTTTCAACGCCTGGGGGGGGGGGGGGGGGGCTGCATCAACTGATTTCACGAGGAACTTTTTCTATTTTCAATTATCAAAGAAGGAAAGAACAAAGGTAAAACGAAAGTTGGTATTTTTTATGGAAGTCGCTCCAGAAAGGGGCTAATCATAATAATAAAAAGGGAGAGGAACGTAGAATCACTTCAAGACAAACCAAGCCTGGAAGAGACCTCACCACCAGCATTCAATCCCCTGGAATCCAAACAAGCTAGCCAAAAAGTAAGCCATTCAAGAGGCCAATAGGGAAGGAAAGGGTTACCTTCTAATTAACTGTAATTTGTAATTAACTGCAAAAATAGGGAAGAAAAGGGTTACAAGTTTGATTTGCTTTCGAAAAGTGATACAAAGTCGGAAGTCAACATAACTCATCTCCCTTCTCGAGGGGAGCACTCTGGTTTGGTACAACATAAACGATAACGAATTCGTCGGTAGTCCCCGGTATGGGCGTTTCAGGTGATTGACAAGAAACCACTCCCTCAAAAAGATGGGGTCCTGTAGACCATAGATTGAGGAGTCTTTTCCGTTTAATACCTGCCACATGATTATCCCCCCCTCCCCGTAGTATCTGTTAGTTCGTTTGTCATGATGCCATCCTCCCAGGCATTACCTTCTCTTTTAAAGGGGGTAGTGTAGTATCTGTTGTGTTGTCATTATACCTTCCTTCCAAGCATTACCTCTTCCTTATGGAGGGTAGAGTTAGGGTTAGCTAGTGAGAGTTCGCTACGTTTAGGGGTTAGGGTTAGGGTTAGAGGTTAGGGTTAGGATTAGGGTTAGGGTTAAGGTTAGAGGTTAGCTAGGGTTACAGGTTAGGGTTAGGGACAATGTAGTAATAAAATGTTACACTAGTAGTCGGCATTGACGTGATGATGATGATGATGATGATGATGATGATGATGATGATGATGATGATGATGATGATGATGATGATGATGAATTTTAGTATAAATAATGGCAATGTTAAAACTCATTCAAAAAAGCGCCTGCTTTTCCTTTACCCTACCACTAACCCTAAGTGCGAGTGGCAACACGAAACATAAATAAAAAATAAATCTACTAAAAGACAGGAAAGGTGCGCGCAGTGTGGGTGTAACGGGACCATTAAACATCAAACCCCCCCCCCCCAGTAAGTAATTATTTTATTGATAACACGTTTTAATGCATATTTTATCAGAAAAAAATACCTCAAACCCAACACACCCACAATTAATCTCCACGAAATTAAGAAAATGCCCAAGATTTTAAAAAATAAAAAATGATTATATGTCCTTAAAAATGCTATCTTGTCCGGAAGTCGGTTATCATTTTACGTTAAATTTTTATGCGGATCTGATCCCCGACTCTAAATCTAAAATATTTTTTGTTTGTTTTATTTTAAATCGATTCAAACCAGAATAAATTTAATTTTAATGCAAATGTCATAAATAATTTACGGAGCGAAGGAGAAGAGGGCTCGTTTTATATTCAACGGGAGTGGAGCGGGAGCAACTCCATTTGGGACTAAAGTGTGTGGTTTTATCGCTCCGCGCTCCTCGCTCCAAAATTATTCGATTTTATTTTTTTACACATTAGTTTTTTATTCATCAATAAAAAGGAAAAGAAAGTCTCAGCAAAACTCTGTGTTATTTTTAAAAATTATATCTCTGATATGGAGAGAGAGAGAGAGAGAGAAAGAGAGAGAGAGAGGGGGAAGGAGGAGAGGAAGAGAGAGAGAGGGAGAAGATTTTCAAATCGACATGTTACATTTTTGATGGAACAGTTTTCTTAAGGCACAGACAATTTGGCAACAAATGTCTTCAAATGCGCCAGTGAGTCTATATATGTCTTTGAAGTTATTTTCTTAAAGATTTTAACTGTTTTTGTATTTATGACAAGGATGTTTATTGCTGATTGAATAAATACGCCAATTTTTCTTTTAATTCATGATTTTGAATAATGAATTTTAGGTTCAATTGTACTATAGGGGCCGTTGGATTTTCTCGCCCATTGCGTTCGGTATTCACCCAAATGTTTGATAAAATCGATTTTTGGGGTGAAATGGTACATTTTGTCCGGACAAAAATTCTAATTTATTTTTTAGCATATATCAAATTGAACTTTTATGCCACATTTTTACCCGTCGTCTTTTCGGCGACATTTTGTTATTCTTAAATTCACGACTAGTATGTTTTAACCTTTTCATGTTTGCTTTTAAATTCGTTAAATTCCGTTAAAACTTGCTTTTGTAAATAGAATGTTCAAAGTTTTTTTGTGTGTGTGTAATAAAATGTTAAAGCAGTAAAAATATCTTTAGTCCAAGGAAAAAAAACAATAAAAACAAAGATGGCCGCCAGCGATTAAAACCTGGAATTAAAGTTAGATTCTCAACACTTTAAAAAGTAAATGAGAATTTTATTTCAGGCGTGAAACCTATCTGATAAAAATTAAGACAAACAATCAGTTTCATCCAAAATTTGGACGAATACCAAGCGAAATGAGCGAAAAAGAAAACAGCGGTCCCTATTCTACAATTAAACCGATGTTAATTAAATTAGAAAATAAATTTCTTAAATCTTAATTTAAAAAAGAAAATAATTAGACTTTCTAATTAATTCGTTGTTGCTTTAGAACCGAAAGTAGATTAGATATCTTTCTTTATCTTAAAAAATCTATTATCGAATATTAAAATTGTAAACAGTTTGTTTTTGTTAGAGATTTCAAATATAGACGTTTTGACCTTTTTTATGCAAATTTTTAATTTTAATAAATGTTTTTGCCCGACCTAGGAAAAATTACTTCAGTTAATTTTGGGGGGGGAGGAACATTTGCTCCAGTTAGTTTTTCGGGGGAGGAAAATTTGACCCGATATTTTTTCAACTCCCAAGGTCTAGACCAGATATTTTGTATGAAATTTTAAAACATTAAATGGATCTCTGAATTCTTTATTGACAATTTATTGATATTTTTTGTCCAACTTATGAAAAATATTTTTTATTCAATCTTTAAAAAGTAAACTTTATTGGGTGTTTTCGTCGCAAATTGTACTATTGAAGGAAAAAATTGAAGAAATCGATTTGTTTGAAAGTACTTGCGCGTTTGTCTGTTGTAAATAATAATATACATTATACAATATAGTTGCGTTCGTAAAACAAACAAATATTAAACAACAGTACAACGATTATTGTTGCCCTGGATGTCTCTCCTCTCCCAGAGAAATGTTTTCTTTAAAAAGAAAATAATCACTAATAATGTTTAAAAGTAAAACTTTATTTACTTAAAACAAAATAGAAAAAATATCGGGTCAAATATTCCTTTCCTGCAAACATAGGTTGTTAATGTAATGAAAATTAAAATTGTTTTAAAATACTTCAGGGATTTTTCTATTTCTATTTTATACCTCAGGAAACGAAAATTTACGTATGCGTCGTCCGACATGTTCTCCTATAACCCTTAGCACATCTCAAAATATTAGCGAGATTTTGTCAAATATTATCTTACGGTGATATCCCCACCCATATTGACGAGATCCTTTGACGTCCACCCCAACTTTCGACCACTCATTGGCAGAATAGAACGTTTATGAAAGAATTTACATTTTCATTATGGAGCGCTGAAAAAAGAGCCGCTCCCTTTTTTATAGGAGTTGGAGCTGGAGTGGCTCCTTTTTGAAAATGGGGAGCGTGATTGGAGCCAGCTCCAATTTTAGGCGTTGGAGCAGGGGTGGGAGCAGCTCCAAAAATAGTGGAGCGCGTAAAGCCCTGTAAATAAACATGCCTTACCTTAACCCTATCACTAACTCTAAATTCGGGTGGAAATACGAAAAATAAATTTAAAATTAAAAAAAGAAAAAACAGAAAAGGTGTGAGCGAAGTGGACGAAACGGAGCCATTAAAAGTACCCATTTACTTGCCTTCCCAGACAATGTAGAGAAATCCAGCTCTCCAAACAGGGCTCTATGGATTGAGACAAAAATTAAAATGGTCTCAGTCTAGAAGGATTTCTCCTTCACTGACAGAGGAATAAGTGTAGTATCACAACAGATACTACACTTTTGAAGAAAAGGGAAGGAACGAAAAGAGAGGAACGAAATTTAAAGGAAAAAAAAGAAAAAACGAACACGAATAATAATAAAAGGAAAAAAGAAAGAGAGAAAGAAAGAAAGAAAGGGCTTAAAGCGAGAAAAAGAAAAGGCTGAAAGTGAAAGAAAAAAGAAAGGAATGAAGAAACTAGTAAGCGAAAGAAAGAGAGAGAGTAGTAAGCAAGAAAAAGAAAGAAAGAAAGAAAGGGTTTAAAAGAAAGAAAGAAAGAACGAGCAGTAAGCGAAAAAAGAAAGAAAGAAAGAAAGAACGAGCAGTAAGCGAAAAAAGAAAGAAAGAAAGAACGAGCAGTAAGCGAAAAAAGAAAGAAAGAAAGAAAGAACGAGCAGTAAGCGAAAAAAGAAAGAAAGAAAGAAAGAACGAGCAGTAAGCGAAAAAAGAAAGAAAGACAGAACGAGCAGTAAGCGAAGAAAGAAAGAAAGAAAGAGTAGTAAGCGAAAAAAGAAAGAAAGAAAGACAGAAATAAAGAACGAGCAGTAAGCGAAAAAAGAAAGAAAGAAAGAACGGGCAGTAAGCGAAGAAAGAAAGAAAGAAAGAAAGAAAGAAAGAGTAGTAAGCGAGAAAAAGAAAGAAAGACAGAAAGAAAGAACGAGCAGTAAGCGAAAAAAGAAAGAAAGAAAGAAAGAAAGAACGAGTAGTAAGCGAAAAAAGAAAGAAAGAAAGAACGAGCAGTAAGCGAAGAAAGAAAGAAAGAAAGAAAGAAAGAGTAGTAAGCGAGAAAAAGAAAGAAAGCCAGAAAGAAAGAAAGAAAGACAGGTTTACAAGAGAATGAAAGAAAGAAAGAAAGAAAATGTTAAAGGCAAAAGAAAGAAAGGAAAAAGAAAGAAATTTTATAAGAAATGAATGAAAAAAGAAAGAGTAGTAAGCGAAATAAATAAATGAATAAATAAATAAATAAATAAATAAATAAATAAATAAATAAAAAAGGTGTGAGAAAATGTACCATTTTGCCCCAAATCAAAGGGAGGCAACTCTAGTTTTCTTTATCGCTTGGTTGCTAACGTACACACTCCTACAACCCATGAGCTCTTTAAACTGATCAACCAAGGCAACACCCCCGACCGACGATCCCCGACCCCCTGACAGCCCAGACTTATTGACAAAACAGAACACATACGAAAAAGAAGGACGCCCTGGCAGATGGAAAGATCGGCTGACGAGCCGGCAGAGCAAGTTTTCTTCCTTTTCTTTTTTTTATAAACATTAAACAAAATAACATCACGCAATGGAGAAGGAAATACGCACGAAAAAGTAGCGATCGGAGTTTTTTGGGTGTTTTTTGTTTTTTATATCAGAAAAAAGATTTTTATTATTATTTATTATTATTATTTATTTCTCCGTAAAAAAAAACAAAGCAAACAAAAAAGAATGGATCTGTATTGTTGGCCCGCTGCGGCGTTGCTGTGTCGTGTGAAAGCAACGAAAAGGAATTCCGGGGAAATACTTTTGTCATTTGTGGACACACACGCGTGCTTTTCGGCCCTAGACGCAAGTCTTGCAACATAATATTTATTTTTTGAGAGAGAGAGAGAGAGAGAGAGAGAGAGAGAGAGAGAGAGAGAGAACAATTACATATTCGACAAATCTCCTCAAGAGAAACATTCTTACACATCTCTCTCGGCCAGTACGGTAAGTGCATTTGTTTATTTATTTTTATTTATTTTTTACTAGCAAGAGAACCTCCTGTTGCCCGGGTTTGAATGAAGAATAATAATTCATTTTTCGCCATAACACAATATTAGGTAATAATGTAGAAAAAAAAAATTGTAGAATCATCTTTGACCTTTTGGCTAAGATCAAAGTGTAGTATCTGTTCCGATGGATACTGCACCCCATGGACTGGTATTGTCCTGGCCTTCGGGGCTTGATTTACGCCGGTCTATGGGTCTGTCCTGTGCAGTTCTAGGCTGTGCCTCCCCTCTTTAGGGAGGAGTAAGTTTATTGCTTACTGTCTGAGGCGCCCCTACCGGGGAATGCCGACGGGGCTGCCCAGGCAATTTTTAATGGCCAGAGTGCTCACCTTCTCGGGCGCTGGCTTTTCAAATCCCACTTTCCCGACCCGACCTTGGGTCACATCTTACCATGTGGGAGTAAGATACAACTGGCCTTGTGCCTGACCTTCTGGGGTGGTAAATAAAATGTAGTTCCCCGACCCATGTAATTTCATCGGAAAGACAAAATACAGTAGTTCAAAAATTGTATATTTTTATCAAGATTAAGACATGCTGAACGTATTGGCGTTCAAATCAATAAAATAGGACAACAACAACAAAAACTTTTTTAAATTAGTAAATTAGACGACACGCATATCTTCCTGGCAATGGACGTTCTCTAAGTTAGTTGACTTAAAAACTTGGAACGGACACTGGTCAAGACGAAGCGAAAACAAGTGATGTCTTTTAGTGAGTTATATAAAGAATAATAATTTATTTAAAACAATAAAAAATATGGTAAAATCGTCTTTTCCCAACCAAAATGGCGGCGGACAATAAATTGTCTGCGGTTTTCTGACCTCACAAATGAGTAAGTAAACCCAAAGAAATTGTTTTGGATTAATTTAAAATTTACCTTAAATTATTTTAAAGGAAATACAGTTGAGAAATTAGCCGAAAGCAATTTATTTGGGTTTACTTACTCATTTCTGAAGGGGGGGAATCTGAAAACTGCAGATGATTTATTGTCCGCCATTTTGGTTGGGAAATGACGATTTTACCGAAAATATTTATTAAATTGTTTGTTTCACAACATAATTCTTTTGTTTTCGCAACATTTCAAAATCAATTTTATTTCGCTTCGTCTAAACCAGTCTCCGTTTTTAGATCGACTATCTTAGAGAACGTCCACTGTCATAAAGAAAAACTGTCTGTCGACTAATTTCCGAATTTTAAAAGTGTTCCCTCTATTTCACACATATTACTAAATTGATCGTTACGTCGTTCACCATGTCATAGTCTTAAACAAATACAATTTTTAGCGATTCAATATCGTCTTTCCGATAAAATTACATGATGATCCAACATTACTTTTTATTCTTATTTTTTTAATATCTAATAAACATTCAATGTTCGGAGTTTGACGAAGAATATACTCAGAAAACATTATGTATACGTAAGTACCATTTATTGAAATTAATTTCGATAAATGTATCATCTTCAATACACTCGAGGCACACTCGGCGTTTCCCAGGGTGAACGAGGACCCCTGGTCCAAGTTCTTAACCCCTTAAAAGCATTTCTGTTCATATCTTCTAATTTTTATAATTTTCAAGTTATAAAAATGCACTTTTTATCCGGTGAAAACGCATACCCCACAATATTGTTGTATCTCTCCTTTTATCAAAATGAAATATAATTATCCAAGAAACCTTCGTAATGTAGTTTCATCATGCATATATATATATATATATATATATATATATATATATATATATATATATATATATATATATATATATATATAAAGTCTCGGAAGTTTCTCAACCATTAAAACTATGTTAAAAAAAAACAAAAAAACTTTTAGTCCCAAGTCTTTCAGTGGAAAATCACTCATGTAAGTCAATTTATTTTTTACAGTTATAATATTAGTTTGTTTCTAACACTATTTTAAGGGATCATCAGTTGTTTACCATGAAAAACTGTTTCGATAGGTCTATCACCGAAAACCTACGCGGTGTTCATGAAACAATAAACAGGAAATGCAACTATACCACGTCTAGCCGCACCAGTTAGTCGGAAAGACAACCAGACATGTGGTGTCTATATATATAATATATATATATATATATATATATATATATATATATATATATATATATATATATATATATTGTATTTTTATGCAATTATTTTTATTGGTGATTATTATTTATCGTTGTTATTTTGCTTACTATTATTTCGATTGTCTCACTTCCTAAGTGATTAAGATGCAGAAAATTGCATTATTAGTCGCCCTTATAGGACGTATTTTTTCCGTTAATATATATTTTTATTTATTTTATACGTACATTAGTAATCCATGGTTCACAGCCGTCATCAGCATGACTAACTTAGACAGAGATCGAACCTTCGATATTGATGTCTATAGTCCAGCGTTCTACCACTGGACCAAGACGCTCCGTCTAGAAATATGTACGATTTTTATCACCTAAATATTTCATGTATTTTTATGTAATTATTTTTATTGGTGAGTGCAGCGTTCGTTGTTATTTTGCTTACTCTTATTTCGATTGTCTCACTTTCCTAAGTGATTAAGATGCAGAAAATTGCATTATTAGTCGCCCTTAACTTCATAGGACGTATTTTTTCCGTTAATATATATTTTGGAGGGAATCTTCAGGCTAAAGGGGATGAAACCCGGGAGCCTCTGTCATAAATATATTTTCATAGCTTACTACCTGCCTCTACTTACTCTAATTACGTATCGAGCACTGTTGAAGTAAATACTGAAAATTGATACCTAAAAAATTATATCTCCTTATAAAATTTCATGTGGATACATGAAATAGCAATATATATATATATATATATTTGTGTGTGTGTGTGTGTGTGTGTGTGTGTGTGTGTGTGTGTGTGTGTGTGTGTGTGTGTGTGTGTGTGTGTAATGAGAGAGGGGGAGGAAGATATTAGTTGTAATTGTAATTTCATCGTTGTTTGGGAATGAATGAGAAGCCATGTATAATCCGGTGTTTTATTTATCTACCTCCCACAAGGTAAGATGTGACACAAGGTCGGGAAAGTGGGATTAGAAAAACCAGCACTCGAGAAGTTGAGCACTCTGGTCATTAAAAATTGCCTGGGCAGCCCCGTCGGCATTCCCCGGTAGGGGCGCCTCGGGCAGTAAGCAATAAACTTACTCCTCCCCAAAGAGGGGAGGCAAAGCCTGGGAGGGTGGACCTCCTAGAACTGCACAGGACAGACCCATAGACCGGCGTAAATCAAGCCCCGAAGGCCAAGACAATACCAGTCTATGGGGTGCAGTATCCATCGGAACAGATACTACACTTTGATCCTAGCCAAATCCGGTGTCTTGTCCTGAACCGCATAGGAGAGGAGAGTAGAAAGTGACTAACTTTCGGTTTACTTTCGGCGGCCGCGTAACTCTCGCATCCCTTATTTTGTCATTTAGTCCTCACATTCCATGGGCGATGTTTCTGACAAAGGGGAAATAATTGCTGTTTTCTGGGTCGGAATCTATCCATCTAACAATTGTCGTTGGCTTGTTTTTTTTTTACTTTGAAGTAGTAATTTTTTTAGCTCCTTACATCAAGTGGCTTTATACCTTGTCTGGAGCGATTTGTCTTATTTTTTTATCTCTATATTTTTTGTAATTTGAAATTTATAAATTAAAACAGAGAATGTCATCTTTGCTGATTATATGTGTCAGGCACGAACGCGGACCGCACACACACACACACACACACACATGATGATGATGATGATGAGGAGGAGGAGGAGGAGGAGGACTCAAAGAAATTGAAATAAAAGCGAATACTGAGACCATACAACGAACGGCAATGATGGAAACAGCTGAAACCTTAAAGAAAATCTTTGAATGCGGAAACCAACTAGCATAACCAACGAACGATAACCTGCCACAGATAATTTTAAATAGGAAAAGAACAAAGGTTATAGAAAGAACAGCACACGAGGCAAATGAGAGTTGTGAAAACTGCCAGAAATGCAATAACTGCATCACACACACACACACACACACACACACACACACACACACACACACACACGCATGTGGTGACACGAGCCTCAGTTGGTAGCACACAAGACTGTCGTGAATGAAGGGTCAAGGAGGATGAAAAAACCGGGGGGGGAGAGCACCGACCAGACCTCCACTGGAAGAGTGCAGAGATTACTTGAACCTTGGGGGGGGGGGGTTATTGCAAACTCAAATTCCAAGGAAGACAAACGGTGGTCGCTAGCGAAAAATCAATTATAAACGGCTGTTGCGATAACGCAAACTGCTTTACAATGGTTATTGAAAGAGATGGGAAGTGCTGGGAATTTGGGTAGATTTGCTGTTACTCGGGCTTAGGGGAACACCACTTATTATTGTCAGTGAGCAATCACTACAATGAATTGTGCGAAAACTCCTAGTGAGTTAAAAGACAAAAAAAAAACAATCATCATCATCATCATCACCATTACTACTACTACTACTACTACTACTATCACCACTATTACTACTACTACCACTACTACTACCACTACTACTACCACTATTACTACTACTACCACTACTACTACTACCACTACTACTACTACCACTACTACCAGTACTACTATTACTACCAACATCATTGAATTCCTCATAAAATTTTACTCGAGCAAAGTTGGGTTTTATCTTGGTATTGAGTTGTATTTGCATCCCTTGGAATGTACTCCTGTAGACGCCTGCTCCAATCCCTGAACCCCTTGTTAACATTTCTATTCTTTCTTTTTTTTTCAATTTCTATAATTTTCAAGTCATAAATAAAATAAAGTAAAACGTTGTATGTCCTTTTTATGGATGTCAAGCGCGAATGCAGACCCCACAATGATGCTGCGCTCTCTTTGATACAAATGAAATATATGTTTATTTATTCAGTCATCCTGGGTAATGTAGTTTCAGAATATATATGGTTATGAGGTTTGGCACACTCGGCATTACCCGGCAATCAATGAGGACCCATATGTACTCCGGCTCCCAGCCCTGACCCCAATAATACCATTATTTTTAGTTTTAAGTTTTAATTTCTAGAGTTAAGTAAGACGCCGTTTTTTGCTTTTTTTTTTGTTTTTTTTTTTGTTTTTTTCATGTGTATAGTGGGTATTCGGCGCGAACGAAGACCCCACGATATTATTATAAAAATATTGTATTTCACAGAATCCATGCTATCATTGGACTTGAGGCAATTTTTAATGGCCAGAGTACTCACCTTCTCGGGCGCTGCCTTTTCAAGTCCCACTTTCCCGACCCGACCTTGGGTCACGTCTTACCTTGTGGGAGTAAGTTAAAAGTGGCCTTGTGCCTAACCTCCTGAAGTGTAGTATCTGTTCCGATGTATACCGGTATTGTCTTGGCCTTCGAAGCTTGATTTACGCCGGTCTATGGGTCTGTCCTGTGCAGTTCTAGGGAGTCCACCCTCCTAGGCTTTGCCTTCTCACCCTTTGAAAAGGGGTTAGTTTATTGCTAATCGCCTGAGGCGCCCCTACCAGGGAATGCCGACGGGGCTGCCCAGACATTTTTTGTAGGCCAGAGTGCTCACCTTCACGGGCGCTGGCTTTTGAAATCCCACTTTCCCGACCTTGTGTCACATCTTACCTTGTGAGAGGAAGATAAATAACTTGTATTGGTTGACAGTTGTGTTTGATCTTGGTATAGAACTTTTTTTTCAACTGCATCCCTGAACAGAGACAGACAGCAACCGCACAAAATATCGGTGAAACGGTATCCTTTGCCCCCATGCTGTCAACGGAAAAATAAAAATGAGATTCTATACTTTTTTGTGTGTGCAATTTCACGGCAACCCCCCCCCCCCCTGGAAATACCCCGAAATATTAGGGGAGGCGATGAATAAAATATTTTAGACGTTAGAGTGGTGTTCACTTTACTATGTAAATATCACATAAAATAATCACCCAATTGTTGACCATAAAACATTTTTAATCGCACATTTCTTGATCACATAGTGAAGGAAGAACGGGTAACCATTTTTTAGGGTAGTTCTAAAATGGCCGCCAATTAATTTTTTTTCAGAACTACTAATATATTTAAGGTTTCTTCTTGTATTGCCAAACCATTTTCTTTTTTCGTATTGCCAACTCAGACTTAGGGTTAGTGTTGGGATTAATGAAGAGGATATCTTTTAAGAGTCCTGCTTTTTTTTTCTATACGGGGGTTCGCCCCACCCGTATTGGGGGGAGGCATAGAAGGCGTGGTACGAAAAAAGTCTAAAATATATTAGTAGTTCTAAAAAAAAAATATTATTATTGGCGGCCATTTTGTAAATACAAGAAATGGTTACCCGTTCTGTCCTATGTTATGTGGTCAAGAACTGGAGGATCATTTTACGTTAGATTTATTTAGTAAAGTCAGTCCCCATTCTAAAGTCTAAAATATTTTTTTATTATTTATTTTTAATTTTGCGTATATTTATTTCCAAGATGTGGACGAATAAACTACACGAAAAGAAGAGAAAAAACAGAATCTCATGTTTATTTATCTTTTATTTTATCTGCCAAACAGCATGGGGGCAAAAAATAGAATTTAACCAAGAATAGTTTCTATTGTTCACCGTTGAGAGTAGTAGTAGTAGTAGTAGTAGTAGTAGTAGTAGTAGTAGGTCGACTATTACTACTACTGTCACGACTTTCACTTTACGTGTGCGTCAATTTATTTGGTTGTTTAAGTGCGCGTTTTAATTCATACTTGAAACGCCGAAGTTTTGAAAAACGGTCGGTTCAATTGTAGCATAGAGACCGTTTTTTTTGTGTATGTTTTTTTTTTGTCCAATATTTAAATGCAATTTATTGTTGGTTTGAAATGGTATTTCTTGTCTTGGAATAAAATTTTATTTTGCCTTTTCACGTCTTTATAGGTGAATTTCTATTCAAAATCTTTTCTCGGTGACGTATATTTTATTTTTGTACATTTGTTATTATTAAATTGACTAGTATGTTTTAATCTATGCATGTCACACATGTGGCCCGTGGGCTGCATGTGGCCCTTTACAAGCACGCTGGTAAGATACTGTAATTTCGTGTGTTTCAGGACTAAGATTGTATGGTTTTTTTTAATTATTATTTATAAGAGTCAATCATTTAAACTCCTCGGCCTAACATTCACAGGTAACATGAATTGGAATAAATACATTGCCAAGGCTGCTGCAAAGAAAAGTGGGCTCTTTCTACCAGGCTAGAAAACTTATCTCACCTGTCAGTATCCTATATCTCTACAAAGCCACCATTCGGCCATGCATGGAGTATTGTTGTTACCTCTGGGCTAGTGCACCAACCACTAGCCAGGGTCCAAAAAGAGCCTCTAATCTAATAGGTCCCACACTATCTACCAAGCTCCAGCCCCTGTCCCATCACCATAGTGTTGCATCCCTGTGCTTAATTTACAAGTTTTTTAATGGAATGTGCTCCGATGAACTTGCTGCACTGGTGCCCTCCCCCTCTCGGCTTAAATATCCTTGACCGACCCGTCAATCAGCAAAATTCCACCCCTTCACTGTAGTGGTCCTCAGATGCCTAAAGGCTTTCTACTCTAATAGCTTCTTTGCTTGAACTGCTTTTCCTTTGGAATTCCCTCCCTGCTCCCTGTTTCCCTGACTGTACCAACATGCAGAGATTTAAATGTAATATGAACAAACATCTTGCTGCACAACTCCCCACTTTTGGCCTTTTGGCTAAGATCAAAGTGTAGTATCTGTTCCGATGGATACTGCACGCCTGTCCTGTGCAGTTCTAGGAGGTCCACCCTCCCAGGCTTTGCCTCCCCTCTTTGGGGAGGAGTAAGTTTATTGCTTACTGTCTGAGGCGCCCCTACCGGGGAATGCCGACGGGGCTGCCCAGGCAATTTTTGATGGTCAGAGAGCTCACCTCTCGGGCGCTGGCTTTTCAACCCCCCACTTTCCGACCCGACCTTGGGTCACATCTTATTTGTGGGAGTAGGATAAAACTGGCCTTGTGCCTAACTCCTGGAGAGGAGTAAATAATACTCCCCACTTAGGATGCTACTGTAGATATGGCCCCTAATTCACAGTAGCCCCATACGTCTCAGTGGCAATGGGCCCTGTTTGGAGTGATTCAAAGCAACAACAAAAAGGCACATGTTCGTCTTTTACCACAGTCCGTTTTTCACAACTTTTTACTGACCATTTTTTTTGTTCTTTTTTCGGTGTACACTTACCTATCAGGCTGCTAAAGAATTCCGGGTTTTTTGGAATTTTTGTTCAAATATTTTACATTTTAGGAGGGGGGATAAGTTTCCAATGTAAATTCAACGTAGACTGATCCCCCTATTTTTGACCATCTCAATTTTTAAAAGACGAACAAATAACAAAAATGTACATTAAAAAAAAGTATGTGTGCGTGTGTATGTGTATATGTGGTGTTGGGGTTAGGTTAAATTAAGTGTACCTGCGTGTGTGGGGGGTAGGGTTACGGTTAAAATTAAATGTGTGTGTGTGTGTTGTGAAGGGGGGGTCTGTAATTCGCCTCCACATTATCATTCGTTCATTACTATTCCTATTTACTTGCCTCCCCACGAGGGCAAAGTTAGACACAAGGTCGGTTTTTAATGTGGCGAAAATCCAGTTTCCCTTAAATAGGGATACTACTGGATTGGAACAAAAATTAAAATTGCCTCAATCTGGAAGGATATCTCCTTCACTGACCGAGGACAGAACAGACTAAGTGTAGCATCAGAACAGATACTACACTTTGTTCCTAGCCAAAAGTCTAAGCAATGTTCTTCGTTCTTTGCTATTAATATTTTAACGTTAAATACTAACCCGAACGTTTTTTTAAATTTCCATTTTTTTTAAATTGAACGATTTGAAAGACTAAAAAAAAAACAAATACAAATACAAATACAGTACAAATAAATAAAAGAAAACGAAATCTAAAAAGAAAAAAAAAGAAATAGTCAGTACAGAACTAATATATATATATAACTAATATATATATATATATATATATATATATATATATATGTGTGTAATAGATAACTAATATATATAATAGATAACTAATATATATATATATATATATATATATATATATATATATATGATACATAACTAATAAATATATATATATAATACATAACTAATATATATATATGATACATAACTAATATATATATATATATATATATATATATATATATGATACATAACTAATATATATATATATGATACATAACTAATATATATATGATACATAACTAATATATATATGATACATAACTAATATATATATATATATATATATATATGATACATAACTAATATATATATATATATATATATATATATATATATATATATATATATATATATGATACATAACTAATATATATATATGATACATAACTAATATATATATATATATGATACATAACTAATATATATATATATATGATACATAACTAATATATA
>OY744544.1:61648533-61683533 GCA_963556195.1 Sepiola atlantica | reverse complement strand
ATATATATATATATCTATATATATATATATATATACTAGCAAAAATATGCTCCCCCGGTCGCATATTTTTGCTAACCTATGAGGATATCATATTGAACTAACATATACTATACTTACCGCCAAAGGAGGGGGTAATGATTGATCGGATTGTATCATTACGAACGCACCCCCAAATAAGGAGTTAATGCCTGGGAGAATGATATAATGGCAACAGGATAGATAGCACACTACCCTCCCCTTTTAACAGAGAAGATGACCATGCAATGGATGGTATCAGGGGCAATTAACATATACTATATTGCCTCTAATAAAAGGAGGTAATACCTGGGAGGTTCGCCCCATAAAAGAAGACGGTAATGCCTGTGAGTATGGTATCATGTCAATAGAACAGATAATTCACTACCCCTCACCCCACACAACCCCAAAAAAGAAGAGGGTAGTCCCTTAGAAGATAGGCTCATGTCAACAAAACATATACAACACTACACCTTTCACAAAGGAGGACGTGATACCTGGGAGGATGTACTAATTACAGTTTACTATGTATACAATATTACAAACTCTTTTGTTGCATCATTGAATAAAATAAAAAGAACCTGTTTGGATTTTAATATTGTTAGGATAGATGGAACAAACTTACGCATTTATTCATATATATATATATATATATATATATATATATATATATATATATATATATATATATATATATATATACCTTATGAAAAGCCGTATCCGAGCCTCTAATTTCAGTATCGACTTATTCTCCATTCTCAGCAATCATCTTAAGATTTTAGAAACTATACATATTTAGTTTATGCGACTGACTCTCTCTCTCTCTCTCTCTCTCTTTCTCTTTCTCTTTCTCCTCCTCCCTCTCTCTCACTCTCTTTCTCTCTCTCTAAACAGAGAGAAAACTTTCTTGGACTTGATGTAATTTCTATTTATTTTTCTTTGTTGTTTTTCTTGCTGTAATTTTCATACAACACTTTGTTCTCTTAACTTTACCTCGATTTATCTCTGTTTAACGAGGTACGAAGCTGGTTACCTGCCCTTTTCGTCATTCGTTTATTATTTTAATTCATCATGTCTAGTAATAAAACATAATAATATGGTCTGTTTATAGCCATCATTAAATTTTGTACCACAATAATATATATATATATATATATATATATATATATATATATATATATATATGTATATATATATATATATATATATATATATATATATATATATTTTAAAGCAAGGAATACAGACGTTTGTGACATTTTGGGGTTGAATGAAATTGAAAAAGTATAAAAACGAAGGGAAATAATTTTTTTTAATTCATGAATATACTAAGCCGGCTTTCGTCCACACTCATCAGAGTATCTACGTGGAAATAATTCAAGCAATTACGACTAAAAACTAAAAAAAAAGTAGAATGAAGACCAGTAACAAGTTTAGGAGGAAAAAATGGGGAGAGGGTCACAAGTTGATCACATTGAGTCCTAGAAGCCACTCCTTTGGTTAACATTGGCTCTACGAGCGCTTTTTCATTGCTATAATTTTGAGGTACGTCTTGAGCCTGCTCCCGGCCTGCCAATACAGCAGAACATCATATAATACTCCTTGATGCTCCGGATATATCTACAAATGGTTTTTAAGTTTGGAAATTTCGAATCAAATGGCGACAAAGTAAATCTTCACATTAACTTTTTAATGTGCTTAAAATTGAACTTTCAAATTTAAATCTAATTATTATATTTTGTCAAATGTTGAATTAATAATTTATTGAATGAATGTCGTATAATAATAAAACAAATTAACTCTCCGTGTGACTGAAATTTTGAAGAAAAATAACAATAATCACGAAAACATTGAGCAAAATAAAAAACAACAATTTTCGTATCTTTCTATGCATAAAGTTATATATATATATATATATATATATATATATATATATATATATATATATATATGTGTGTGTGTGTGTAACATTAATACGAATTTAAAGATAGGTGATGTATCCTTAAATAATAATCTATCGTGATAATAGAAAGCTCAATATATTGAGTAGAGCAATAAATTCAGAAGATGGAAGATGAGAGTAAAAAATTGTATAAATACAAAATTTATTAAAACATCAGAAGTTCAAAAGCAGGGAGTTTCATTATACTTAACCCATGGATTTTCAAAGAAAAACTTTTTTCATCGGAGGATAAAACTCGGTAATATAACTGTAAATATTACGGGTAACATTTAACTTTGAAAATTCACACACACACACACACACACATATATATATATATATATATATATATATATATATATATATATATATATATATTTTTTTTTTTTTTTCGGTTAAGAGGAACGTACAGTTAGGACATTCACCGTCAACCAAAATGCTGTTAAAGTAAAGAAGTTTTGAAAAGTTCTATTTAAAAACTAATTTACTGTAGTAAAATGGGACGAGGTAAAAAATGTTCAGTACTACGTAACAGGGAGGAAGAGAGAGAGAGCGAAAAAAGAGAGAGAGAGAAGGAGATAGAGAGAGGGAGAGAGAGAGAGAAAGAGAAAGGGAGATAGAGAGAGAGATATATATATATAGAGAGAGAGGGGGAGAAAGAGAAAGGGAGGGAGATAGAGAGAGAGAGAGAAAGGGAGATAGATATATATAGAGAGAATGTCTAATTAGTATTTATTCATTTCCCACCCTGTCGCACACCAGACAATGAAGTTTCTCTCTCCCTGTATTCGTCACGTAATTAGCAATCTCTATCCCCCCTTCTCTCTCTCTCTCTCTCTCTCTCTCTCTCTCTCTCACTCTCTTTGAATGCTTGCTGAATTGGTACCTGTGGTTCTTAAATTCTCATTATTGATAAAGAGAGAGAGAGAGGAGGAGGAGGAGGGGAGATGGAGAGTATATGTGTGCTGATCACGTGGGGAATACAAGGAGAGAGAAACTGGCTACATATTTATTCATTGGCTGCTGCGCGTGAAGGAGAGAAATGTATGAATACTAAATCCATCGACGAGAAAAGTTCGGACACAGATTTGGGCCATGCTGAGTGAACGGGGGGGGGGGGTAAAAAAAAAATCGGTCACTTCGATGGGCTTGGTAAGATACAATTCCGAGAAAAAAAAGAATTCTGTCGGGAAACTGCCATCTTCCATTTCCTTCCGGAGGATATAACGAAACTCCTTATTTTCATCGGCTTTCTCGTATATTCAAAATATTAACAACTTCCCGACAAACATTTATGTATGAAAATCATGTTTTAGTTTATTTATAGAAGGCCGTAAGAACCTGTTCGTTTCTTCAACGCTATCTCCTATTTCCTTCCCCCTCTCTCTTTTTCCCTTCTCTCTCCCCCTCTCTCGCTCTCTTTCTCTATCCCCCTCCCTCCCCCTTCTTTTCTCTCTCCCCCTCCTCTTCTCCATCTCCAGTTCTATCTCGCCTTTCCTTCTCCTTCTCCGTCTCCTTCCTCTCATTCTTCTTCTTCTCTCTTCGTCCTCCCTCTTCTCTTTCTTCTCCATCCAATCCCCCATCTCTCTTTCCTCCTCTCCCTTTCTTCCTCCCCACTCACACATCATACCAAGACATGACATAAAAAGCTATACTTTTATTAATAAATAGATATTTTAGCATGCAACACCATCCCCGTATATTTCTCCATCTCTCCTGAACACTAGCCCAGTCTAAGAATATTAAGCCAGCAGTGGCAATAGAATCTACGTGTGTTTTGTTTCTTCTTTTGTTGCTTACCTTTTTCTCGACACTCACTGCTGCTGTTGTTGTTGTTGTTGCTGCTGCTGATGATGATGATGTTGTTGTTGTTGCTGCTGTTGTTGCTATTGTTGTTGCTGTTGCTGTTGATGATGATGATGATGATGATGATGATGATGATGATGATGATGATGATGATGATGATGATGATGATGATGATGATGACGGATTTCTGAATAGAGCTCATGAAGATCGTGCCTCAGGATTGTCGGGTCTGCGTGAAGTTCCCATCGTTAGTTGCAGCTACATGTTGACATGCAAGATTATAGGTTTGTTACACCTGACACCGAGAACAGCAAGGTGCATGCAAACTCGGGGAAGGTTTGGTGCAGAAGCATTGTTGTCACTCTCTGTCCATTGGTTTGCAGTTCCACGTCTGACACGTATTTGCAGAGGCATAGACAACCAGAGGACGGCATATCCTGATACCAACTCCTTCTGGATTTTTACCAGAGCCCGATTAGCCGGGTGACTTTGGCCCTACCACGTCACCATGGTGACGAAGGGTTGGACTTTAGCAAGATGTTGTTATTTTCGCACTGTTTTTCACGTCGTTCCTTCTTCTGCTGGATTCTTCTCTTTTTCTATCAAACGAATTTACAGACGTTTTGTCTTAATGTTATTTATTTAAATCTGACCCAATAAAATAAGAAACGCATTGGATTAGAGAATGTGCATGGACAAGTAAATATGACTTGCATTTGTGTTGGTTGTGGTGTTCTGAGAGTCTATGCCACTGATATCAGAAGGCGCCTAACGTATGCAGCATTAATGTTTGTAAAACCATGCAAAATGGTGAGCCGATTGAACCGTGTCTGATCGATTTGAACGACCATTCAGAAAGAGGATGTGGCCTCGTTTTCACTTCCGCAATGTGTAGAACATATTTTCTAACTTCTTGACAAGAGACCACATTCGTCTAACGTTGGTCAGAATAATTCAAGGGAGATAACTTGAATATGAGTCCAAGGGAGATTACTCTAGGACAACATCCCCATTGTTACTGCTATTTAGTATTATTGAATTGAACTTTGAACTTGTGACAGCATTCACGACGAATCGGTTGAGCTGGCTCATTCTAGTCAATTCACTGGGCGTTAAGACGAACAACGGGCAGTCTTGATTCCACCTGCGAACACCATTCACAGATACGTGGGGGGTATTTACCTCCTCTTCAGGAGGTTAGGCACAAGACCAGCTTTATCTTACTCCCACACGGTAAAATGTGACCGAAGGTCGGGTCGGGAAAGTGGGACTTGAAAAGCCAGCGCCCGAGAAGGTGAGCACTCTGGCCATTAAAAATTGCATGGGCAGCCCCGTTGGAATTCCCCGGTAGGCGCGTCTCAGGCAGTAAGCAATAAACTTACTCATCCCCAAAGAGGGGAGGCAAAGCCTGGGAGGGTGGACCTCCTAGAACTGCACAGGACCGTCCCATAGACCGGCGTAAATCAAGCCCCGAAGGCCAAGACAATACCGGTCTATAGGGTGTAGTATCCATCGGAACAGATACTACACTTTTTCACAGATACGTGGATCGATTATCTGTACTGGATCCTGCCTCACCGTTCTTAGCCATGGAAGAACTGGGGAGTTAGCTTGTGTAATATCATAAAACGTTTGTACCCTGAACAAATGGAAAAGTGACGTCAAATGAATAGAAGAAGAAGAAGAAGAAGAAGAAGACTTGTGACGTCATTCACCTTGGCTCAGTTGAGGTGGCTCCTTCACATAGATTCACTGAGTGCAGAATTACAGCCGACCAAGTACGGCATTTGATTGCCAACGTCGAGACAAATGACAGCCAGTCTTGACTCCACTGGCGCACACCATTTACAAATACATGGACCGATAATCAGTATTGGATCCTGCTTCACCGTTCTGAGTTGACCACCACACCGCATCTTCCAGCCCCGAAGTGGAACTGGGTCGATGGCTTTTCTGGTAAATTCGTCTCGTTGACGCCGAAGAGCGGTAACCAACCCAGCAAAGACGCCTCATGAGAAGAGCGTGATGAAAGGAGGAGATTCGGCAATGTTGCCAGACCGACACAGGCGGTAGTGATAATAAAACAACCTTAATCTGCTGTCATCGGGCAGGGCTCTCGCCCATAAAGGGTGAATGGAACAAAAAGAGCTTGATAAGCTTATATTTTCGTAGCTAGTTTAATTTCGCGTTGGGACCGCAATTGGAGATTGTAGGCGGCAAAAAGTGTTTTTGACGCTGAAGAGCATGAACAAACAAGTGAAGACGCGTCGCGAGAAGAGCTTGTTGAAGGGAAGATATTCTTGAGCGCCGCGTTTGAGACGAACTGTTGCCAGCGAACTCAGAGGATGCGACATAGAGAATAAGGATCAAAGACTTCCAGTCTACACTCCTCTACCTGTATAAGAACCAAACCTGCCCTAAGATGGAGTACTGTTCTCATACCTGGGCAGGTTCCGCTTCGAGCACTCTTTCTTGCCTTGACAGGGTACAAAACAGAATCTCGCCCATAAAGAGGGGGAATGACACAAACAAGAGCTTAACCACAATCGAGATTGTAGGGAGCAAAAAGCAAGGCGCCCTTTTCTGATGCGATCATTTATAAGAGCCTCTACCTGTCGAAGAGCCAGATCCGTCCTAAGATAGAGAACTGCTCCGACATCTAGGGAGGTGCTTCTCGGATCACTCTATCCTTTCTTGACAGAGTATATAATCGACTTAACAATCTAGTGGGGGATAATCTCTTCCCATCCCTAAAGCCTTTTTCACACAAAAGAGATGTTGCCAACCTCTCTCTACTGTATCGTTATGTTTATAGTAGGTGCTCGACTGAGCCCCAATACCTGGTACCCCTCCCCGTAAAACATTCACAGCAAGAACTCGTTGAGCTACAACCCCAGCAAAGAACTTTCCTTTCTCCCTTTTCTTTCCCCAAAACCAAACGAACCTTCTATGAACAAAGTTTCTTTCCTAGAACATCCCGCCTGTGGAAGCAGATACAACAAGTCTGCTTCCCAACTGACTACAGCATGGTCATCTTTAAGTTTAATGCGAACAAACACTTGTTGAGCTGTCCTCTTGGGTAATCAATTTCGCCTGTTTCCGGTCCTCTGATGGAGGTGATCATCGTCTAACTGATGACCTCTTTAACCTTTATCCTTGACTGGCATCGGGCCTTGGTAAGTGATGACCCATTTGTATATATATATATATATATATATATATATATATATATATATATATATATATACTCCCACGCCGCAAGTGCATCAAAAGCTCTGTAATCCTTCTCTCATCACCATCTAATGTAAACCTTGAACTCAAATCTTATTCCTTAAGCAAACATCTTGCAAAACCCGCACTGAAACAGTACATATATATATAGGTTTAAAATTGTCACCGATTTATGTAGTTGTTCATGGTGGCCGCATGAGATAAGGCGTCGGAATTCGAGTTTAAAACATGACTCATTTTATTTATCTACCTCCCACAAGGTAAGATGTGACACAAGGTCGGGAAAGTGGGATTAGATAAGCCAGCGCTCGAGAGGTGAGCACTCTGGCCATTTAAAAATTGCCTGGGCAGCCCCGGTAGAGGCGCCTCAGACAGTAAGCAATAAACTTGCTCCTCCCCAAAGAGGGGAGACAAAGCCTGGGAGGGTCCAATAGACTGGCATAAATCCAGACCGGTCTATTAGGCGGAGTATGACTCATATTCTGGGGTTTTGAATCCTGCGACCGGCTTGAATAATTATCTCCACACTGACGATTCCAGAAGGATGAAACATATACGTGTGTAGATAAATAAACAATTCCGGTTTGGCACTGTAGTGAGTAGTATTGATACAGCCATCAAAATCATAGCTTTAATGCATGAGTTGAACACTGTTGACGTCGGTTGCCTATCGAGCAAGCTCGGTATAATAGGTTTAAAATTCTCACCGATTTATGTAATTGTTCACGGTGGCCACATGGGTTACGGCGTCGGAATTTGAGTTAAAAACATGACTCGTGTTCCGGAGTTTCGAATCCTGCAACCGGCTGGAATAATTATCTTTACACTGACGATTCCCAAAGGATGAAACGTATAGGTATGTAGATAAACAAATGTATATATATATATATATATATATATATATATATATATATATATATATATATACATATATATATATATATATATATATATATATATATATATAGGTAAAGTAAACATCCACAAGATAAAAATCCAAAGAATTTCAACCGGGCTTATAGAGAGTGCTCAATTTCCAAATTTGACGCAAGGGAAGGGTCAGACTTTCATTCTGCCTGATGAGATTTCAGTTTCTCACAGTTGTTGATCGATAACATCAACATGCCAGTGTCGCAGATAAAAAAAATAATCATATATATATATATATATATATATATATATATATATATATATATATATATATATATATATATATATATATATATATCCTTCCGTTGGTCTGTTACAATGAAAAAAAATCCGAGGTATTTGAAGCGGTTAACCTCATCAAGAAGTTCCCCACCACAAACGATTGGCTGTTTGTTTTTTTGTCAGCGGCTTCTCGGCGTGAAGATAATGATTTACTCGGCAAATGTCGTCTAATGATTCTTCCCCTTTTATACAAGTCGAGAATACGTTCTCGACAATCAGTCCAACAGTAACTGGCCATTTCGGTGGCCTTATTTCGGTCGGACTGAGGTATTATGTCTTGGGTAGTCCTAGAACGTCCACCCTCCCAGGCCTTGCCTTCCGTCTTTAGGAAAGGGTTGTCTGAGGCGCGCTTACCGGGGCATGCCGATGGGGCTACCCAGGCTATTTTTAGAGGCCAGCCTGGCTCTTCTGCTGGGGTGCTGATTTCCCATCACCACCACCAACAACACCACCACCACCACAAACACCACCACGCACACACACACACACCTTCCGGCCTTGGGCCACATCTTCCTGTCGTGCGAAGGAAGTAAATAAACCAGCTTGGGTGTTGCCACGCCACCATTCATGCCAAAGCGCTGCAATTCGTCAATTGCTGACTGGATGCCAGCAAAATGGTCGACTGCGATCGCTATGTAGCCCAAATCCTTAACTACAAACTCCCACTTTAATGTTATTAGACTAGGATCGTGTTCAGAAAAATTGGATAACAATTGGACGTTAATTATGAAATTCTGGTATTTCATAAATAAATGATGGTTTGGCTGTTGTCCAACTACGTTAGGGAAGATTTACTGACCTCTGCTTAAGACACTGTCCACTCTGAAAACCGGTTCATCGCCTGTTCAACTGAGCCGAGTAAGACCGCGTGTTTCGTCTGTAGATTTTTAGATGATCGATGTATTCATCAATAATTAACCAACCGAGTAGCTGAGGAATATAAGTTCACTCACAATACAAACCACGTTTTGATAAAAAAAAAATATCTCTCTCTCTCTCTCTCTCTCTCTCTCTATATATATATATATATATATATATATATATATATATATATATATATATATATATTACGTACTTAAAAGTAATCCATGGACACGTGTTTCTGGCTATCCAGTTGTCATCAGCATGATCGAACCCACAATTACATTGTCTGTAGTCTGGCGTTTAACCTCTGAACTACGACGCCTTGCCTGGAAATATGTACGATCTTTATCGCCTAAATATTCAGGCAGGTATTTGTTATTGTTTTTACTGGCGATAATAATAGCGTTTGTATTTTTTTCCACTTCTTTAGCGGTAAAGATGACTGCCTTACGTCGACCTTATCAAGACGTATTGTTATTTATACACACACACACACACACACACACACACACACACACACACACACATATATATATATATATATATATATATATATATATATATATATATATATATATATATATATATATATATATATAAAGAGGTGTACTAAAAGCGAACTTTTAGGAAAGGTAAAACCCTATTGTGAAGAGTATACAGCTCAATATCCAGGATAGAGCAGGTAGAAATGAAGAAGAATGGAAAGGAATTAGAGAAAGCAAAAGCCAAATCAAAATTCAATTAAAAAGTTCAAAGCAAGGTATATTCCGCAAAAAGGCAATTTATTAAATTGCCTTTTTGCGGAATATATCTTGCTTTGAACTTTTGAATTGAATTTTGATTTGGCTTTTGCTTTCTCTAATTCCTTTCCATTCTTCTTCATTTATATATATATATATATATATATATATATATATATATATATATATATATATATAAGTTAATCCAACAAAAGATATAAGAGGCAACTAATATCTTTAATTAGTGAACATCCGGATAAAACTGAAGCTCAATATACTGGATAGAGCATTAATAGCATAATATAAAACGAAAGAATAAAATAAGGTGCGAATCAAATTTTATTAGAATTCAATGTTCAGGCAAAGTACCTTAAAGTCCTTAACTCATGAGTTTTCAAAGAAAAATCTTCTCCTCAGAGGACCATTACCGCAATGACATTACTGCAGGTAATAAAATTAAACTTGGGCCGATATATTTGATGTTTTATATACTTTTATGTATTTTTATGTAAAAAAATTTCATATATTTTCAAAGTTTAATTTTATTACCTGCAGTAATGTCATTGCGGTAATGGTCCTCTGAGGAGAAGATTTTCTTTGAAAACTCATGAGTTAATGACTTTAAAGTACTTTGCTTGAACATTGAATGCCAATAAAATTTGATTTGCACCTTATTTTATTCGTTCACTTTATCTAGGGCTATATATATATATATATATATATATATATATATATATATATATATATATATATATATATATATATATATATATATATATATATATATATGCAAACATTATTAAATAGCACAGAGTGTTTTTGATTGATAAGACTTTTTTTTTTTCAATTTTCCGAATTGTCCATTTAGTGTTTCCGTCAAATTGCTGTATGTAAGTTCCATGTGTTTCTTGTTCCATTTTCTTTCCTTTTTTTCGAGTACTTTCGATTTGATTCGTCAAATCATCTTCAGGCGGTGTTAATTTTGGTTTCTTAAAAAATATGTATTTACTGTTAAGTTTTGTTTGTTATTATAACGGCCAGTAATTTGCAACTTAAAAGGAGCGTCTATAATATTGAGATGTTACATGAGAGCGTGATTACGTTCTAAGAGCGTGCAAGATTCAAAAGTTTGATTACTTAACCGTTAAGAATTTGATTACGTTCTGAGCGCATTCAAGATTCAAACGTATAATTACTTAATGGCTAAGAATTTGGTAACGTTTATTATTATGCTAGACACTTTAAAATATTGTGACTAGTTTCGTAATTCACATTATTGATTGTGGGATATTTAGTTTTTATGTAGAGGGCTTCAAGAATTTGAATATATATATATATATATATATATATATATATATATATATATATATATATATATATATATATATATATATATATATATTACGTACATAAAAGTAATCCAAGGACACATGTGTCTGGCTATCCAGCCGTCATCAGCATGGCTTAGACATAGATCGAACCTCCGACTACATTGTCGAGAGAGAGAGAGAGGGGGAGAGAGAGAAAGAGAGAGAGAGAGAGAGAGAAGAAAGATGGAATTATCCAACCAGGTTTTCCATTAGAGTGTTATTTTTCAAATGCGCACTCCCTTATCAGTTTAAGTATCGCCAAGTTTAATGTCTGGGCATGCGCAGACAACACAACCAATTTCCGCCGATGGCAGTAATGACTAAACGGTTGTTTTTAAAAGAAAATCGCGTGTTTTTCTATGAAGCGACACGTTATTCGATTATTTGGTTGCGTGTTTTCCAATTCACTCGCTTAAATAATTTGTTTACAATAAATTTTCCTTTGCGAAGAAATAGATTCTCTGGAGGGACACACACAAACAAAATAAATAAATGAATAAAGAACTGAAAACATCTCCGTCGATTGTGAATAACGCATGCGCAGACATGCTTCAGGATCGTACAAGCACCAAAACATTCGCTTAGATAGCTAGGAGGAAAAACTTCCGTAAACAGTGCAGGGCAAAGTTAATATGAGAACCGCGATGCGTTTCCAATATGTCATATGCCGAATGGTTTCTAATCCAATATGTGATCTTCAGATGTGTTAGGGTTAGGGTTGTGATCTACCGTCTGTTGAAAATAAACTGATGCCGATTTTTAAATGAATAAAACGAATTTCATTATTTATTAATTTACCTAAAATTGTAACTATTAGATTTATTAAAATTGAAGATAGAAGCCTTTATCAATGCAAGATTAATTTTTTTTTTGTTTACTTTAATCTTATTAATTTCGGAATAAAATTACATCATCAGAGTAAAGAAAAAAAAGCATTTTATTCATTTAATAAAAATATATTAAAAAAATAATCACATTACTTGGTATTCTAAATTTTCCTAGTAACCTTAAAAAATGTTTTCTACAGATGTTCCACCCCTATATATATATATATATATATATATATATATATATATATATATATATATATATATATATATATATATATATATATATATATATAAATTTTGGCTTTTCCACTGCCAAATTATCCATCTATGTAATTCCTCTGATGATAAGATTTTAATCTGTGAAAAGCCTTGGCTTAAGAAAAGAATAATAAACATGTTTTTACCGCGTACTCCTTGCATTGAACAATCGAAGTTGAAATAGATTTGTCATTCGTACATGTTTATCCCTCTTCTTTCATTTATCTTATATATATATAACTTCTTTGTAATATAGTAGGAAAAATCCCAGCAGAGTGATCGTTTAATTAAGAATTAAACTTAAAAATTAAAAATTAAGAGCGTAATATTTATTCATATTGGTACAGAAAAATTAGTACAACATTCGTACCGTCGGTTTCAAACACGGAAGGACTGAGTCATCCGGCTCTCTTCAACTTCTGTTGTTCACATTTCCGAAACAGATGAGAACAGAAGCTGAAGAGAGCCGGATGGCTAAGTCCTTCCCTGTTTCAAACCGACGGTACGAATGTTGTACTAATTTTTCTGTACCAATATATATATATATATATATATATATATATATATATATATATATATATATATATATATATATATATATATATATATATGGGAAATGAAAAAGGAAAAACCAAAAACGATATATTTTTTATGTATTCATCAACGTTTCGCCTTTATTTGTAAGACCTCCTCTGGGATGATAATATTAAGAAAAATGTCATGCAAGTACGTGGACATATTGGGTTTACATGATGGTTGATGGGAGGAAATAGTAGCCCCTACTGGAAGCAGTAGGAACAGTGTCCGGGCTTGGTGAAGTCAGTCCTGTAGAATCAAAAAATGTTGATGTTCTGGGTTGAGAAAAGTGGAAGGGATAGTGTGGAGGGTTGTAAGTGAAAAAGTGGAGGGGTGGGGGTGAGCAGGAATAATGTAGATGGCAGTGAGTGAAGAAGTGGGGAGGTGGGGAAAGAGGAGGGAGGAGTGTTTGACCAGGTGGCTGCTTCAAGAATATGAGGGATGAGTAGGATGGAAAGTTTGGGTTCATGGTGAATGAAGATGTGTGTGTGGGGGAGGGTGTATGCAGAGAAGTGGAAGGTAGGTGTGAGATATTTGAAATATTTTGAAAAGTGGGAATGTATGATCGGCTTACTATGTTAAGAATGTGAGTGAATGAAGATGTGTGTGTCAGGGGGGGTTGTGTGTGTATGTGTATGATCTGGGAGGAGTTTTTGTTCGGTAAGGATGATTTTGCTTATTAATGGGCGATAGGTTATACAAGCCATTTCGTTTCTTGATGGTGTTGGAGGCAGTGATTAGTGCAGTTTCCAGTAGTCTTCGCCGAGTTTGTTGTGGATGTATTTGGTGATTTTGGCTTGTTCAAATTTGAAGGCATGATCGTGCTCTAGTGCCTGGGAGAAAAGTGCACTGAGAGAGTTATTTTGTATGTCCCTTTTGTGTTCACTCAATCTTTTTTTCAATTCACGTTGTGTTTCTCCCATGTAAATTTGATGGCAGTTGTTGCATGGGACAGTGTATAAGCCGGCATGGGATGTGGGTTTTTTTTTTGGGGGGGGGGAAGTGTCTTGATGTGTTTAATGTTTGTTTTATGGATTGTGATGTGGTTTGTACTGTTGGAATGCCTAGTTTGTAAAGTGTGTTGCAAATGGATGTGTTATTGGAATGCGTGGGTAAGAGAAGGGGTCTGTCTATGAGGGAGGTGTTTGGAGTTGGATTTTTTTGTGTGTTGTTTCTGGAATTGAAAATATAAGCCTAATTTCGGAATAATATTCAATCATCAGAGTTGACCAGTATTGTGTCATTTTCTTTTCAACAAAATAAAAAATAAACAAACTTTTTGGGGGGTTTTGATATAACGTCCTTGTAATCGGTGTTATCCGCAGTGTAGTCTTGGCGGTTATGAATTAGATTTATATTAAAATTGCATTAATTATTTTTTTCAAAAACGAATGTCACTTTTTAAAATTCATTTATTTTACAATTTAACAACTGGATGTGTCTTGTAACTACATCAAAATTAAAAACAAATGCAAGGAGTATCTTTAAAAAAAACTGGTAATGTTGACGTGAGGACGGAATTCGATGTTGGAACAATTCATTTAAAAGTGGGTAAAGTCGGAATTTTTTATTTTAGCGTCATCAGTTCATTTCCAACACACGTTGGCGTGAGGGAAGGGGTCAAATGTATTATTTATTATTTATTATCCAAGATGGCGGACGCAGAAGTTTCTTTAAGAACATTTTCACCGAAATATTCTTTAAATAAATAAAACGAACGTCACCTTTTAAAATTTACTTATTTAAAATTGTAATAATTAGATGTGTATTATAATTACATCAGAATAAAAAATGCAAATAGTGTGTTTTTTAAACTTTTAATTGCGATAGGGCGATAGAATTCGATTTTGGAACAATTCATTTTTTAAAAAAGAGTAAAGTCGGAATTTTTTACCTTGGCGACATCGGTTAATTTTCACTTGTATTGACAAATCATTTTAAAACAATAAAACTTGTCAGTTAAATAAATAAAACGGTGATTTTGTTAAATTTATTTATATATGTATTAAAGATTAAAAAAAGAAAGAATGCGAAGTGTACGGAGTTAAAACTAGTTAAGTCGACGTGGCGAAAGAATTCGATTTGGGAACAATACATTTTAAAATGGGTAAAGTTGGAATTTTTCACCTGGGCGACATCAGTTTTTTTTTTTTTTTTTTTTTTTCAACAGACGAGATCTCATTTTTAAATGGGTGTTCATTCATTCAGTTCGTATGAATCAGATATTGTTGGCATTGTTTCTCCGATATAATTCTTTCTAGAAAGACATCGGGTACTTACAAGAGGAATCAACATCCTAAGTGAAACGAATTGGATTCGAACTTGGCACACCCAGGTTGCCAGTCTCCGCCGTTAACCACTTAGCCACCATCATCTCCCTAAATCAGTGTGAAATTTGTCAGCTAAAAAATTAAGTACCCACATTAATGACATTGTATAAACGAAGGTGCATCATTGTGTTAATGTGGGTAATTCAGCTCCCCTTCGGAGGGAGACTCTGAAAAGTAACGAGATATATCCGTCTCCCAAAAGAGGGGAGACCACTACTCTTATTTTTAGCCCGAGAGCCAGGAAGACGTATTATTATCCAAGATGGGCAAAAGTTACTTTAAGACAAGTAATCGTTAGACGCTGTGACGTCATGCATGGTTAGCTGAAGTTTTGGGCGCAAATGGAAGATAGGATCTCGAACAGATCGGATTCGAGGATTATCCAATTTCTAAAACACGGATGATGAATGGGAGCAGTTGATGCTGGTGATATTTATCTTGTTTGTTTTTTTGTTTTTTCTCAACAGGAAACTCCCAACTTTGTAGATTAGGGAAACACAATAGGCCTGTCTTCAGATTACTGAGAACAATTCAACCTGAAAACGAGAATTGGTCTTTTCAAGATGTGTCCAGCGAATCTGAACGTTTGGCGTTGAAAATGTTATTTCAAATTTGAAGCGAAACAGACCAACGAAAATACATTTTTCAATGTGTGACAGACCAACGAAAATGCTATTAGAAATTTAAGCGTGACGGACTAATGAGAATGCTATTTTAAATGTAAACATGACAGACCAATGAAAATGCTATTTCAAATTTAAGCGTGGCAGACCAAGGAAAATACTTTTTCAAATGTAAGTGTGACAGACCAACGAGAACGCTATTTTGAATTTAAGCGTGACAGACCAACACAAATGCTATTTAAAATTGAAGAATTATACACTAACGAAAATGCTATTTTTAATTAAAGCTTGACAGACCAAAACAAATGATATTTCAAATTTAAGCGTGGCAGACAAAAAGAAATACTATTTTAAATTTAAATGTGACAGACAAACGAGAATGCTATTAAAAATTTAAGCGTGACAGACCAACGAAAATGTTATTTCAAATTGAAGCATGACAGACCAAAACAAATGATATTTCAAATTTAAGCGTGGCAGACAAAAGGAAATACTATTTTAAATTTAAATGTGACAGACAAACGAGAATGCTATTAAAAATTTAAGCGTGACAGACCAACGAAAATTCTATTTAAAATTGACGCGTGACAGATCAAGGAAATGCTATTTTAAATTGAAGCATACGACAGAATTTGGCACGGTTTATTAATTGACGGCCAGGAAAAACAGACAAAACTAATCGATAAAAAATGGTAGCTTCCTTCGGAGCTAACCGGTTAAAGATAGCCGCGTATTATACATAGGATTGTTAATTTTTTTAAATCAATTTTTCTTAATTGTTGTATTTTTTGTTTGCTTTTGTTTTTCGTTTAGAACATAAAACATATTCTTACACTACGGACAACACCGGGCATCTCTTATATAAAAGGCAGTTGTCTGGTTATGTGTGTGTCCACGTAAAAGTCAAAAACCACACAAGATACAGAAATCTTATATATTTCTTTTTTTCGGAATTGCCCCCGAGAAAATATCGATACATTTTTTTCGGAGGTAAATCGGGGAAAAAAAATAGTCAGGGGTGGGGGGGGGGGGGGAATTTAGAGCGATTTTTTCTATTAACCTTTGGTGTGAAAGGGTACTTGCAATAGATAGAAGTGATAGAGAGGGGGAGATGGGTGACAGGGGGAGAGAAGTGGGATAGAGAAGGAGATATAGAGAGGAAGAAGTTTAAAAAAAGATTTTACACACACATTTTTTTTAACTTTTCTACTTTGTTAGCCAATCCATGTTCCCGGGCAACGCTAGCTATCCTTGCTAGCCATAAATAAATGGTTGTTTAATATGGTGTCTTTTTACACGGTGACTTTATCTTTTTTTATTCACATCCGGTTCATTTCTCTCTTACGCCTCGATTACAAACGACGCAGACGCCATTTTGAAAGAGTTATCAGACAACGAAGATAACATGGATTCCCCTGAAAATAAAATCAAATCAAATAAAACTGAAACTTAAACTTTTCGTAGCGACCAAAAAAGTAGGGGCCACGAATAACGAAGGGAATAACGAATCACAGAATAAATAGGGGTACAGTTGCAACACGAAACACAACAGCCAAGACTAGCGGGACCTGTGGAAATTCCACGGTTGTTTCTTTTTTCGTCTACGTGTGTAATTTTAAACTATCTTTTAGCCGCTCCTTGGGCGGTGTTGCACCCTTTCCTAGAGTCCAACGTTCAGACTCCTCAGTCTGACATTCTCAGGCGACATACAATGAAATAAGTACACAAAAGATGTTCCCAAGGTTGCTACGAATAAGACAGACTTCCTTTACCGGGCTAGAAAACTTCTCACACCTGTCTGCATCCTATATTTCTACAAAGCCGCAATTTGCCCGTGTATGGAGTGCTGTTGCCACATCTGGGCTGGTGCACCAACCACTAACCTCTCCCTCTTGGACAGGATGACAAAAAGAATTTCAAACCTTATAGATCCTGCACTGTCTGTCAATCTGCAGCCCCTGTCGCATCGTTGCAGTGCTACATCTCTGTGTTTGTTTTACAAGTATTTCCATAGAATGTGCCCCAATGGACTTAATGCGCTTGTACCCCCTCAAAAAAAAATACCCCCGACCCACCCGATGAGCTGCTAAGTCAAGAGGGGACTTAGCTGCTCGTCGGGTGAGTCGGGGTATTCTAGGGGTCCTTAGATGTCTGAAGATATTCTATTTTAATAGCTTATTTTTTTGAGCCGCTTGCCTTTGAAATTCCCATTGTTTCCCGGTTCCCCGACCGTACCAACATACAGAAATTTAAATGTAATGTGAACAAACTTCTTGCTGTCCAACTCCCCACCCAGATTTCCCCCTACAAACCTGGAATGTACCATAGTATCATCTTACGCTTCAATGTGCTTTGTTTGGTGTGAATAAGAGTTTTTTAAAAGTATCTGGGTATGTCAATTCCCATCTTTATCTACAGTTTTATAGCTAGTACGAAGCACATATTTGATATTTGTGAGATTTTGTAGAAAAAAAATACGCTACTTAGTATTTTCATGAGAGAGTTAGTAACTACAATTAATATATTTGCGTAGAAATGATGTTTTTTTAAGTAGAAATAATTAGCTTTTTAACGAATACTGGATACTCTTTATGTATTTTTTGTTTTGCAGATTATCAAAACAAGGTAACTTAGTTTTAATAATAGCTATGTACTGTTTAATATGTACTATTTAAAAATAGCTATGTACTGTTTAATATGTACTATTTAAAAATAGCTATGTACTGTTTAATATGTACTATTTAAAAATAGCTATGTACTGTTTAATATGTACTATTTAAAAATAGCTATGTACTGTTTAATATGTACTATTTAAAAATAGCTATGTACTGTTTAATATGTACTATTTAAAAATAGCTATGTACTGTTTAATATGTACTATTTAAAAATAGCTATGTACTGTTTAATATGTACTATTTAAAAATAGCTATGTACTGTTTAATATGTACTATTTAAAAATAGCTATGTACTGTTTAATATGTACTATTTAAAAATAGCTATGTACTGTTTAATATGTACTATTTAAAAATAGCTATGTACTGTTTAATATGTACTATTTAAAAATAGCTATGTACTGTTTAATATGTACTATTTAAAAATAGCTATGTACTGTTTAATGTGTACTATTTAAAAATAGCTATGTACTGTTTAATATGTACTATTTAAAAATAGCTATGTACTGTTGAATATGTACTATTTAAAAATAGCTATGTACTGTTTAATATGTACTATTTAAAAATAGCTATGTACTGTTTAATATGTACTATTTAAAAATAGCTATGTACTGTTTAATATGTACTATTTAAAAATAGCTATTTACTGTTTAATATGTACTATTTAAAAATAGCTATGTACTGTTTAATATGTACTATTAAAAAATAGCTATGTACTGTTTAATATGTACTATTTAAAAATAGCTATGTACTGTTTAATATGTACTATTTAAAAATAGTTATGTACTGTTTAATATGTACTATTTAAAAATAGCTATTTACTGTTTAATATGTACTATTTAAAAATAGCTATGTACTGTTTAATATGTACTATTTAAAAATAGCTATGTACTGTTTAATATGTACTATTTAAAAATAGCTATGTACTGTTTAATATGTACTATTTAAAAATAGCTATGTACTGTTTAATATGTACTATTTAAAAATAGCTATTTACTGTTTAATATGTACTATTTAAAAATAGCTATGTACTGTTTAATATGTACTATTTAAAAATAGCTATGTACTGTTTAATATGTACTATTTAAAAATAGCTATGTACTGTTTAATATGTACTATTAAAAAATAGCTATGTACTGTTTAATATGTACTATTTAAAAATAGCTATGTACTGTTTAATATGTACTATTTAAAAATAGCTATGTACTGTTTAATATGTACTATTTAAAAATAGCTATGTACTGTTTAATATGTACTATTTAAAAATAGCTATTTACTGTTTAATATGTACTATTTAAAAATAGCTATGTACTGTTTAATATGTACTATTAAAAAATAGCTATGTACTGTTTAATATGTACTATTTAAAAATAGCTATGTACTGTTTAATATGTACTATTTAAAAATAGCTATGTACTGTTTAATATGTACTATTTAAAAATAGCTATGTACTGTTTAATATGTACTATTTAAAAATAGCTATGTACTGTTTAATATGTACTATTTAAAAATAGCTATGTACTGTTTAATATGTACTATTTAAAAATAGCTATGTACTGTTTAATATGTACTATTTAAAAATAGCTATGTACTGTTTAATATGTACTATTTAAAAATAGCTATGTACTGTTTAATATGTACTATTTAAAAATAGCTATGTACTGTTTAATATGTACTATTTAAAAATAGCTATGTACTGTTTAATATGTACTATTTAAAAATAGCTATGTACTGTTTAATATGTACTATTTAAAAATAGCTATTTACTGTTTAATATGTACTATTTAAAAATAGCTATGTACTGTTTAATATGTACTATTTAAAAATAGCTATGTACTGTTTAATATGTACTATTTAAAAATAGCTATGTACTGTTTAATATGTACTATTTAAAAATAGCTATGTACTGTTTAATATGTACTATTTAAAAATAGCTATGTACTGTTTAATATGTACTATTTAAAAATAGCTATGTACTGTTTTTTTAATGTTATGTTAATTTATTTAAATTCATAAAACACGCATCCAGTTTTTTTGTTGTTTTTTTTTAATCTTTTAGACTCCGCGAGATTCGAACTCGGGTATTGACATCATAAAAACTACTGCCTTAGTAATGTGTATTCTGCCTATTCCTTTTTTGTCAATCAATCACGTGTTTCTATTTAATAGTAGATAGATTAGTTGACAAGACTCGTATTACTTAGCAAACATCGTTTGATAAATTAAATTCTCTTTTTTTTGTATAAGTTTTTAAAATGTCGAAACAAATGAAAATTAAAAACTAAAAAAGATTTCACTGTATCTGAACAATGCCGGATAAGTACAACTAGTATGCTATATATATATATATATATATATATATATATATATATATATATATATAATTTGGTACAGAAAAAATAGTACAACATTCGCACCGTCGGTTTCAAGCACAGAAGGACTTAGCCACCCGGCCCTCTTCAGCTTCTGTTGTCATCTGTTTCGGAAATGTGAAGTCACGTGTCACTCTCGTTTGGACGCGTTATTTGCTTAGAGTGTTATGTATGTTTGTTTAAATTTAGTGTAAAATATATATATATATATATATATATATATATATATATATATATATATATATATATATATATATATATATATGCAAAGGGATAAAAAGGAGGTGGAAGTTCTTCGTGAAAATTCAGATACTCCCGCAATTTGTGTGAAATGTTAAAAATAGCTATTATACATCAGTTAATAAATATTCCCTTTAATTTCAGTTTCTTTGGAGTATTTAAAAAAAATTTAGAGGGCATAATATGGGCACATTCTCCAATTTGAAAATTAAAATATTTCAGATTTGCATTAAATTTTATCCATATTCATTAGTCACTAATTAATAAATATTCCTTGAATTTCAATTTCTTATCAAGACACCTTAAGCTTAATCTTTAAATCTTTGATATTTTGTAGAATCAAAATCATGTAATGGTTTTGATTAAAATTGAAATAAGGATTCTAGACACAAGGTTCAGTATCAGTATGTGTTGATTTTAATCTTCATAAAGAGACATAAAAGTGGTGCAAAACTGTTCTGTTTCGGGAATTTATTTTACCCGTCCTGGGACAGGTGTTTTTTCTAGTAAGGAATAAATACTTAGGGATATAATATTATTTTACTTTGTATTCACTGATGATGCTTACGCTAATATCTTTTAAATAAAACTAACATTTTATTACTTACTCAAGATTTGGTCTTTTGGCTAAGATCAAAGTGTAGTATCTGTTCCGATGGATACTGCACCCCATAGACTGGTATTGTCTTGGCCTTCGGGGTTTGATTTACGCCGGTCTATTGGTCTGTCCTGTGCAGTTCTAGGAGGTCCACCCTCCCAGGCTTTGCCTCCCCTCTTTGGGGAGGAGTAAGTTTATTGCTTACTGCCTGAGGCGGCTGCCCAGGCAATTTTTAATGGCCAGAATGCTCACCTCTCGGGCGCTAGCTTTTCAAACCCCACTTTCCCGACCCGACCTTGGGTCACATCTTACTTGTGGGAGTAAGATAAAAACTGGCCTTGTGCCTAACCTCCTGGAGAGGAGTAAATCAATACTCAAGAGTATGAAATTCATTCATGTCGTTGAGTATTTGCATAAAATAATCGTTCCCCTTATATGTCTGCTTCCACATAAACTCATACAGATAGATATTCACCATTGCGCGATGCGTTCCACAGTGGTCTTTATTCTGCATTTTCTACTGTTAGAAATTAAGGCTTCATCAAATTCAACGTGGAGACCTGGACCCTAACTCTAATCCAACCCCAACTCTAACTCGACGCATTTTTGACGACGAGATATTAGAGTTTATTGATCTCAACGTGGAGACCGTGACCCTAACCTAACTCCGACGCATGTCTAGACAGGACTCACAAAAGTAGGTCGAGGTCGTGTGCGCGCACTGCGCACGATTGGCAAGGATATGTTTTGTTTTTTTTCATTAGTGTTGTTTCTCTTCTACAAACGATGTACGTATTATTATCCAATATGGCGAACGCAGAAGTTGCTTGAAGAACAGAACGCAGTGACGAGTCATCCCCAGACGTTGTGACGTCACGCGTTGGGTAGCCGAAGTTTTGAGTGCAGATGGAAAACTGAACCTCGAACGGATCGGATTCGAGGATTATCTAATTTTTAAAATACGGATGATGAATGGAAGCAATTGATGCTGATGATATTTATCTTGTTTCCCAGGGGACAACTCCCAACTTTGTAGATTAGGGTAACACAATATTCTTAGCCTCCCCCCCCCCCGCCCCGCCTCACACACACGCACACACTTTTTCAATGGTAGTCTTCTGGTATGAATTGCTAAACAAGGTCTTGTGTTAATCAAGCTTCCGTCGTTTGGATATCTTGGAATGATTTAATATGCTGCTGCTCCTGCTGCTGTTGCTGCTGCCGTTGTTATTGTTGTTGTTATTGTTGTTTGTTTGTTTCTTTCTTTGTTAGCGTACACGTGGTGTAATAATATATATATATCCGTAGTTTTGATAGCCATGGATAACCTCTGATGGGGTGCCAGCGCGATGATCGGTTTATAGTGAAGGAATGTTTTTGCAATCCCCAGCTGCATTTCTGATGACCCGGTATTTGTTGTGCCTATGGTAATGGTATGTTTTTGAATTTTTTTACTTAAATATTGACAATTTGAACTGTTCAGACTACTACTCTAATCGTGGTTGTTATATCTACCGAATGGAAAATAATATCGGTCTTCCCATTCTAAATGTAAGAGTTTATTCTTGGTATTTATTCTCAGTTTTTCTAACTATTGACTCTTAAGTTTCTAACCAATGAGCCGTTTTCGGTGTGCAAGCGGATTTTTTTCTGAACATTCGAATCCTAATGATCTAAATCTTGTTTAAAGTATATTAATTCCCATTTCGCCATTGTGTTTTTTTCTTTTGTTTTTCGGTATAGCTTTTATGGACACTTGAGGATATTTTGCATGAATTTTCATTTCGATAATGTACAGTTGTTCATCTGATAACAATGCTCTGACGACGTGAGCTTTTTGTTTATTACTTGAATTTCTTTCAAGTATGTTTTTGATTCTTCTAGAAACACGTGTTAGCTTTACTTTGCTTCGAAACTGACAATAAATCATGACATAAGTTTGATTAGTCAATTATATATATATATATATATATATATATATATATATATATATATATATATATATATAATTGACTAATCAAAAATGTCACACACGTCTATATTCCTTGCTTTAATATATATATATATATATATATATATATATATATATATATATATATATATATATATATATATATATATATAACTTCTTTGTAAAATGGTAGGAAAAATCCCAGCAGAGTGCTCGATTAATTAAGAATTAAAGTTAAAAATTAAGAGCATAATATTTATTTATTCTGGTACAGAAAAATTAGTACAACATTCGTACCGTCGGTTTCAAGCACGGAAGGTCTTACCCATCCGGCTTTCTTCAGCTTCTGTTGTCGTCTGTATTGGAAATGTGAGGTCACATGACACTCTCGTTGGGACGCGTTATTTGCTCAGTGTGTTGTGTGTGTTTGTTTAAATTTAAATTTAGTGTAATAAGACCGTTGAGATTTAAAACACGAGGGAATTCAAGATTAAAGGGAATAAAAAATCAAAAATATATGAAAATATATATAAAAAAATATATATAAAAACATATATATAAAAACATTTCAATACTAAGAATAAAAGAATAAAAAAAGAGAGAGAATAAAAAAGAAGAATAAAAAAAATAAAAAAATAAATATATATATATATATATATATATATATATATATATATATAAGAGGGTTAGGGTTAGGGTTAGTGCAGTTCCAACGAGAAAAAAGTATATATGTAAAGGGTTACCCCTTTACATATATACTTTTTGTATACATTTGTAAAATGTTTTTATTAACATGTATTTATTATTTTGTTATTTTATCATTTTATAATTTTATATAACGCGTTTCATCAGATATGTAAATCCATATATATATATATATATATAATTATTTACAGACACGTGTTTCGCTGTTACTATGGCTCATCAGCGCGGCTGACTGACGTGATTCGAAACCACGACCACAGAGGCTGCAGTCGGAAGTTTTACCGTTTATCCACGAAAATAGTTCTCCAAAGATGCGTAGTGTTTCGTCATCTCTACGAGATTCGAAACCAGAGGGAGTGGGCATCAATGATGACGCCACGCGCTCTACCAACTGAGCTACGAACCTGCTAGTGACAGTGGGAGAAATTGTATTGCATTATAAATGATGCCGTTTATTTATTTATATTTTCTTTACTTATGATACTGATTACTGAAAGGCTAAGTGGTTAACGACGCGGAATGAGGACCTGGGTGTGCCGGGCTCGAATCCAGTTCGTTCCATAAAAACACTTTCATCAAAACCCACAGATGACCTTGTGTCTAACCTCCTGGAGAGGAGGTAAATAAAATACTGATTTCTGAAAGTATTCAATTATTTTTACGGAAGAGCATTATGAGTATTACAGAGACTAACAAACGGGGCAGCAAGTCTTATCTATCGAATGTGTTCTGTTTTGAATTCATGCTATCTCGCTTCTCGGGCTCTTTTTCCTTTTCCTCCCCCTCACCCACCCCACCTCCACCCAGTTGATTACTCACTCCCACTACTCTTGCTTTCTTCATCAATCTCTATAATTTACTGTTATGGTTTCATTGGTTATCTACCCTATTTCGTGAATAAATCGACTCTTCCAGACACTATGTATAGAGGAGATTACCATACGCAATTTGTCTGTGAAAGTAAGAGACGCCATTCTTACCATGTCGAGGATCCGTTCTCGACAATCAGTCCGACGGAGGTAAGTCATTATGACTGGTGGTGGCCTTTCTTCTGTCGGGCTGAGGTATGGTTCTCGGTAGTCCCAGGAGTTCAACTCTCCTAGGCCTTGCCTCCCCATCTTTGGGGTGGAGTTAGTTTATTGTTAACTGCCTGGGGCGCTCCGACCAAGGAATGCTGACGGGGCTGCCCAGGCATTTTTTGTGGGACCAGAGTGCATTACCTCTTGTGCGCTGGCCCACCAAATGCCACTTTCCTAACTTGTGTCACATGACCCTGCGGTGGGAGGAGGGTAAATAATCAGTCTTTATATCACTTTTGTTGCTTAAAGACTTCTGCTGCTGCTGCTGCTGCTGCTGCTGCTGCTGCATACCAGTCGAGGATCCGTTCTAGACAATCAGTCCGTCAGAAACTGGGCCATTTCGGTGGCCTTTTATCTGTCAGGATGGGGTATTAGTTCTGGATAGTCCTAGAAAGTCCATCCTCCCAGGCCTTGCCTCCCCTCTTTGGGGTGGAGTAAGTTTATTGCTTATTACCTGAGGCGCCCGACCGTGGAATGCCGACGGGGCTGCCCCGGCAATTTTTAATAGGCCAGAGCGCCCCTTCTTTAGGGGCGCTGGCTTGATTCTCCCTACCTCCGGCTTTGTGCCACATCTTCCTGTCGCGGGAAGGAAGTAAATGCCCATTCTGGGAGCAGTTTTTCTGTAACATACAGGACCGGCGGGACAGTTATAAAAGTGTGGGGGGGGGGGACTTTCCTAAAAAGTGTGGGGGGGGTCGGTTAAACACATGCATATATAACTTCATTATTGATGACCGTAAAGTGGGGGGGGGCAAAGTAAAAAAGTGTGGGGGGGGGGCAAAGTCAAAAAGTGCCCTCCCCGGTGCCGCCGTCCATGACATACTATTCTGTACTTCTGTAAATACACACTCTTGTAAATATACCACCGTGTTGTCTTATTTATTATTGGCCCGTCAAGGTCAGAACATTTACTGTTAAGGATATTTTTTTTAAATAATGCTTATATGTATTAACATTAAGAAAAAACAGTCATTTTATTTTTTTTCCGTACAAATAATTGTTATTCTCATGTAAATATTGCTTGAATAAATAAAACGGATATATATCTTTTTTAAATGTATTTATTTAAAACTGTAACAATCAGATGAAATTCCACTAAAATAAAAGGCATGCAAAAAGTATGTTATTAAAAAATTATTGCGATTTTAGCAATATGTTGAGATTCTTAAAAGCGACACCGGAAGTTGAAGGTTGCAACAACAACAAAAATACTATGTTGCGGCTTGTTCGCCGAGTGGAACTGCTTGATTCCCGCTCTTCATGGCGCCTTTTAATAATGAGGAAGGCGGTCAAAGAATACCACGTGACTACAAAAGACACGTGGTATTTCTTTTCTTCTTCTTTCCTTCCAAAACTGGTCGCCTAAAAATATTTAATTTTTATAAAATCAACTGGACGACAAAATTCCTGTTTCGCTTTAGTTTTCAACTAAGAGTTTTTAAAACTTAATGCGCAAAATTGACTTTTTTAATACAAAATCTAACACTTCTTTCCCTATTTCTCTCTTTCTTTCTCCCTTTTATTTCTTAAAACAAATTAGTCAAGTCGTGCCGGCATGAGAATTCTCTCCGAGTGAAAAAAAAGTCCATTTGTAATTCTTTATTTTTCTTAATATTTTGTTATTGTGAACTGTTAACCAATGTTGTCTTGACTTTAAGCCTTTTCCGCTAAGAGTTCTTAAAACTTAAACTTAATTCAAAAATTGACTTTTTTTTCTTTTGAAATATAATATTCAAAATGTAATTCTTCTTTCTCTTTTTATCCCTGACATTTTTTCTTCGTGTTAAAACCTAACTTGTATTTTTTTATTCTTTTCTTTTATCTTTTATTTATATCTATTTCTATATTTATGTTTTTTTCTTAATGACTCTTTAGTTAATTCAATTTTGTTATTCTTTGTCTCTCTACTGTCTGGAGAATTGACTGTCAAAGTGCATTCAAGTTTTTGGGAGACCCCAAAAAGACTTGAAACTCCGTATTTTTAGACCATTCTTCTCTCTCGACAAATGACGGTTGTGTCTTTAAAAGAAAAATGAATAAATAAATAAAAGCAAACTGGTATGCTTCCTATGCTTTAAATTTACCCCCTTTCTATCTATTATGAGATTTGGCGGGGGGGGGGATATGAAAGCGTTATTTAAGTAAAAACTTATATTTGTTAAATATCCATACGGGGGCGCAGAAATACCTGGATTGGTATCCAGGCGCGGGATTACCCCTCTCTGTGTGATGTATCTATAAATCATTTCAGGTCATCTATCTAGGAGAAAGAAAACTCCTATGTAAAACCTGTTTTACTGACTTCTACGCCTTGGAACCCAACCACTGGGGGAAGGAGGCCTCCTTTGTTCTGGTCGACAATCTTCCTAGAGCTGGAGACTCGAACACAATATCCGGTTTACAAACTTGAATTGCTTAAGGATATGGATGGATATAAATCCACTATCCATCTATACCCGAATAACTCTTTAACATCGCCTTAGAGTTTGCCGAGATGTATACTGATATATCAAAGGAGGAAATCCACATCATTAAAAAATGTAGAAGATCAGTTTTAATCAATAATAATGACCAATGGATTAAAACAAAAATGACAAAATCCTTTAATTTAGCCATGGGTGCCCTTGACTCTGCGGTGGCATCAGATCTTGTGGGGTTATTTATTTTATATACACTAACAAATATATTTGATAATACAGATATCGGCCTATATAGAGATGATGGATTAGCTATAATAAGGAATTCCAACAAGGTCAAGGGAGAAAACTTCAAGAAAATTATACATATGGAAATTTTTAAAATTAGGCCTAAGAGCAGAAGTACTGTCTAACGTAAAGATAAGTAACTTTTTAGATGTCACCTTAAACTTAAATGAAAATACTTACGAGCCATATTTAAAAGATAACGCTAATCCAATATAGTCTAATTACGCCCCATCAATTATAAAACAGATTACTAATTCTATTGAAAGTAGGCGTATCAATAAGTCTGGCAACGAAAGTATTTTTTTTAAATCAAGTAACATTAACAATACAGCTTTAAAAAATAGTGGGTACCATAATATCGGAATTAAATATAGGAAACAGGACACTAATAATTATAATACAATTAAAAATTAAAGAAAATGAAATATAATCTGGTATACACCGCCCTATAATCAGATGCTAAAAACTGAACTGGGCAAGAAATTCCTTTATCTCATTGAAAAACACTTCCTCGTAACCAATCCCTTGCATAAAATATTAAATAGAAATAACCTAAAACTGTCTTACAGCTGCTGCGAAAATCTAGAAATGATAATTAAGGTACGCAATAAGAAAATACTAAACGAGAACAGTAGAGAAGAAATATAACAAATTGCGTAAATAAGTGACCAATATAGCAAAAAATAACGCTAAGAATAACAAAGATATCAGCACTACAAATAGTAATAACCCGAATAGAAGTTAAAAAGTTAGTAATGAAGAGAAAAGCTGTAACTGCATAACTCGTACACTTTGTCCACTACAAAATAAATGCATGACAAAAAGTATTGTTTACCAAGCCACAATTTTTGCCAAAGGAAGACCGAATAACAAGAAGTACTACATGGGTATGACCTCCCGAGATTTTAAACCCAGATATTACGACCACAACAGCACATTTAAAAACAAAGAACGCCGAATTAAAACGGCACTAGAAAACCATTATTGAAAGCTCAAAGATAGCGAACGCTCACCAATAATTGAATGGAAAATAATACGCAGACCAGTACAGGTAGAAATTTAGACGACCCGTGTAGATTATGCCTGAATGAGAAATTTGAAATCCTAAACTTTAAAGACCCTCAAAACTTATTAAACTGTAGGAGTGAAATAGCAAACAACTGCTTACACAGAATAAAATTCACCTTGGGTTAACAATACATAATAAATAAATAGACAAATAAATAAATAAACTAAACTAAAACCTAAAATAGAAATACAAAGAAGCACGTGTTAAAATAAGGTCACACATTATTTCGACACAAGAAAGAAACAGGGATGGGGCACCCTATTAAAAACAGAACAATAAAATATGAAATAGGAAGTAAAATGAACCGAACCTGTGTTTGTGAGAAGCCGAACGATTGGCTATGAGAATAACAAAGAATCTGATTGGTTAACTAGCTAGACTAAACACCACGTGTATATATAAAACACCCGGCAACACAAACTCCATGCATTTTAGTCTGACAATTCCCTACGGGGATGAAACGCGGAAGCCTGTGTGTAGGTTAATTTCCATAAAGATATTTTCATAACGCACCACACACACACACACATATATATATATATATATATATATATATATATATATATATATATATATATATATATATATATATATATATATATATATCCAATCTCGTCACAAAAGTCTGAATAAGAGAAAGGAGAATGCAAATCTATTTCCTTTTATTCTTTTTCCCTTCTGCTTTCTATACCGATTTATACGTTTTTTTCTTTTTTTAATTTCCAGTTAGAGAAGTTTTCTATCTTTCGTATTCACTTCCGCTAACGTCTTTGATGTTATAATGTCCGGCGTCGTTTTTTTTATGTTTAAAATAATCAAAAGAGGAAAATTAAAGGAAGAAATTTTTTTTTAAAGTAACGTCAACGGCTCGTTTTTTTTGGGGGGGGGGGGGTTGTAGGTTTTTTATTCAACTCGCGATAGTGCAGTCCCTAATTACCCTGTTGAAATAAAACAAAAAAGTATTAGAAAGACTTACATTTGAAAGCAAATAGCAAGTCATACAACCTCCGCCGCCTGAAATGAATTCAGAAAGAAATCTTTCACTCTATAATAAAAAGTCAACGGTAGGTGTGTTTTTTTCTTTAGGTCATCAGAAGTGATAATAATAATTTATATATGAAAAGTTAAATTACTAACGTATTTCTATGATTTTATATGAATATTAGTGGAACACTGGCATAGCATATTTTGTTTTCCGTTATTTTTTGTGTGTGTGGGGGGGGGGGATTGTACACTAGTATGAGAATAACAGATTCATCGAAAGTGACAAAAACATAAGTCCTTTCCGGTTGGCATCGGGGGACCAAACAGCTAGTTTTAGATTTAAGACATATACAACAAAACGTGCGCTTGTGGTATGGGTGTGATTTTTGTGTCGTATTTATAGAGAAGAGGAGGTCAAAGTTCCCGACGTTAAAAATAAGTGGCTGAGGTCACAAACGTGACACGTGACCCGTGACACTTGGAAGTGTGAGTTTTTTTTAATTATAAACATCTAAACATAGACTTTTTTGTTTTTGTTTTTTTTTCTCACGTCTATACGTGGCGAAGCTTTTATATATAGTTTTATTTCTCACTTTCATATATTTCTTCGGTAAGGAGGGGCTATGATCTCTCTCTGTCTCTGTCTGTCTGTCTGTCTGTCTGTCTGTCCGTCTGTCTGTCACCCTCTCTCTCTCTCTCTCTCTCTCTCCCTCTCTCCCTCTCTGTGCCTTACCTGCCTCCCTTCGATCCCTTCGAGGGATGTATGTGACACAACGTCAAGCTTAATAAGGGGGTGCCTATTACTGTAGTGGCGACTAAGAGCTTGACGTCTCGTGTCAACTTTGTGACCCCTTTCTCTCTCTCCCTCCCTCCTCTCCCAATCTCTCTCACCCTCGCTAGTAGATGAAATAATGGTTTCCACTTAGCGTAATGCAGTATTCTTTCGTAAATAAAAGTAGGAAATTTAGAAGTGGAGGAATCAGCAAAAAACGTGCCAAAGCTTTTATTAAAGCTCTCAAATCCAAAATCCTAACGTATTCAACCATAAGAAAATGGTAATTGAACTTGAAGCAGACAACAAGACTAATAGAAATGCAGTAAAATATGATTCAAAGTTAAAATATTACACAAGAAAATCAAAACACTTGTTGGCAAAGAGATCTTAACGTATTCAACCATGAGAAAATGGTAATTGAACTTGAAGCAGACAACAAGACTAATAGAAATGCAGTAAAATATGATTCAAAGTTAAAATCTTACACAAGAACACCAAAACACTTGTTGACAACAGTTATGAAGGAAAAAAATGTTAACACGTGCAGTAAAATTTTTATACGGTTTAAGAAAAAGTCCTCCATTGAAATGATCTTTTCAGATGAAAATATCTTCACTGTCGATGCTGTTCTGAACCGCAGAAATGGCAGATTTATCGCAAAATCGACAATTGGGGTTACGGGGACATTTAGAACAAAACATCCTGCTCAAGTTATGGCTTTTGGTGTTATGACTTTCGATGGAAAGAAAATGTCTATAAAATTCTACAAAACTGATGAAAAGATCAATATTAATACAGGTTAGGGTTAGGGTACTTAGGGTTAGGGTACTTATGGTAAGGGTACTTACTACAAGACTCTGAGATATCAGGTATTACCATGGCTTAAAGATAACTACCTAGATGTTAATTATCTATGTACACAGGATGGTGTTCCAGCCCACAACGATAGCAAAATACAAGATTTCTGCAAATCCAACTTAAGCAATTTTTGGGAATCCAGCCCACCTATGGATTATGCTATTTGGAGCGTTTTAGAACATGCTACCAATAAAACATCACAAGCAATGTCGACTCTTTAAAATATACTATTAAAGAAAAATGAGAGAAGTTGCTTCCCGAATGTTTGAATGAACACTATTGCAAGTTTGAATGAACACTATTGCAAGTTTGAATAAACACTATTGCAAGTTTGAATGAACACTATTACAAGTTTGAATGAACACTATTGCAAGTTTGAATGAACACTATTGCAAGTTTGAATGAACACTATTGCAAGTTTGAATGAACACTATTACAAGTTTGAATGAACACTATTGCAAGTTTGAATGAACACTATTGCCAGTTTGAATGAACACTATTGCAAGTTTGAATAAACACTATTGCAAGTTTGAATGAACACTATTGCAAGTTTGAATGAACACTATTGCAAGTTTGAATGAACACTATTGCAAGTTTGAATGAACACTATTGCAAGTTTGAATGAACACTATTGCAAGTTTGAATGAACACTATTGCAAGTTTGAATGAACACTATTGCAAGTTTGAATGAACACTATTGCAAGTTTGAATGAACACTATTGCAAGTTTGAATGAACACTATTGCAAGTTTGAATGAACACTATTGCAAGTTTGAATGAACACTATTACAAGTTTGAATGAACACTATTGCAAGTTTGAATGAACACTATTGCAAGTTTGAATGAACACTATTGCAAGTTTGAATGAACACTATTGCAAGTTTGAATGAACACTATTGCAAGTTTGAATGAACACTATTGCAAGTTTGAATGAACACTATTACAAGTTTGAATGAACACTATTGCAAGTTTGAATGAACACTATTGCAAGTTTGAATGAACACTATTGCAAGTTTGAATGAACACTATTGCAAGTTTGAATGAACACTATTGCAAGTTTGAATGAACACTATTGCAAGTTTGAATGAACACTATTACAAGTTTGAATGAACACTATTGCAAGTTTGAATGAACACTATTGCAAGTTTGAATGAACACTATTGCAAGTTTGAATGAACACTATTGCAAGTTTGAATGAACACTATTGCAAGTTTGAATGAACACTATTGCAAGTTTGAATGAACACTATTGCAAGTTTGAATGAACACTATTACAAGTTTGAATGAACACTATTGCAAGTTTGAATGAACACTATTGCAAGTTTGAATGAACACTATTGCAAGTTTGAATGAACACTATTGCAAGTTTGAATGAACACTATTGCAAGTTTGAATGAACACTATTACAAGTTTGAATGAACACTATTGCAAGTTTGAATGAACACTATTGCAAGTTTGAATGAACACTATTGCAAGTTTGAATGAACACTATTGCAAGTTTGAATGAACACTATTGCAAGTTTGAATGAACACTATTGCAAGTTTGAATGAACACTATTGCAAGTTTGAATGAACACTATTGCAAGTTTGAATGAACACTATTGCAAGTTTGAATGAACACTATTGCAAGTTTGAATGAACACTATTGCAAGTTTGAATGAACACTATTGCAAGTTTGAATGAACACTATTACAAGTTTGAATGAACACTGTTGCAAGTTTGAATGAACACTATTGCAAGTTTGAATGAACACTATTGCAAGTTTGAATGAACACTATTGCAAGTTTGAATGAACACTATTGCAAGTTTGAATGAACACTATTGCAAGTTTGAATGAACACTATTGCAAGTTTGAATGAACACTATTGCAAGTTTGAATGAACACTATTGCAAGTTTGAATGAACACTATTGCAAGTTTGAATGAACACTATTGCAAGTTTGAATGAACACTATTGCAAGTTTGAATGAACACTATTGCAAGTTTGAATGAACACTATTACAAGTTTGAATGAACACTGTTGCAAGTTTGAATGAACACTATTGCAAGTTTGAATGAACACTATTGCAAGTTTCAGGAAGCGTGTGAAGGCATTTATTGATAAAGGACGCATAGAATATATACATTTTCTATTATATACATTTTACTTGTGGCAAACACATTCTCATCACTTTCAATAAACTAATTGGTCATACACTGTCTTTCAATTCCCGCCTCAAAATATGGTAATTTTTGCTTCTCCACCCTGTAATACTGTATACATCGTTTAAGTAGAAAGAAATAAACCAGAGTGCTCGATTGTAATACAAAATCAGTATATGTGTTTTATTTATATAGTATATTGTTAAGATCCCATTGAATTGTATCCGAGTTAGCCAACATCCTGCTAGTTCAAAAAACTTAGCAGTATTGTTGTCACACATGGGCTGGTGCATCATCTACTAGTCTCTCCCTCCTTGACAAGGTCCAAAAAAGAGTCGCCAACCTAATAGGTCCCTCACTGTCAACCAAGCTCCAGTTCCTGTCCCATCGCCGTAATGTAGCATCCTTATGCTTGTTTTACAAATACTTCAATAGATTATGCTCCGATGAACTGGCTACTCTGGTGCCCCTTCGACGTAAATTCACTAGACCAACTCGACAATCAGCTAAATCCCATCCATTCACTGTGGAGGTCCCCAGATGCCGGAGAGCTTTTTACTCAAATAGCTTCTTTCCTCGTGCTGCTAGCCCCTGGAACTCCCTCCCTGCCCCCTGTTTCTCCGACAGTACTGACATGAAGAAATTTAAAACTAATGTAAACAGACATCTCGCTGCGTAGCTCCCAATTTAGGTTGATCCCCCAAACCTTCTCCCTTTTTTTTCTCAGTAGCCCCTTACGTCTACAGTGGCGGCCTGTCTTGTTTGGGGTGAACTATGTTAAATAATAAAAAAAGAACGATTAGAGGACAACGATCTGGAAGGTCCTCAAAAAAGGGGGACGAAACTGATAATCGTTTTTTTTTTGTTTTGCAAAAAACAATGGTCCGATGTTCTTCATTGGGAAATATCGGATAATCACGTATAGGTCTGATATATGAAGATGATGCACAAAAATTATATAAATCATGTGACAACTAAGAGAATTAATTAAAAGTTAAGAAAATTATTCAATATATATATATATATATATATATATATATATATATATATATATAT
>OY744544.1:61633533-61643533 GCA_963556195.1 Sepiola atlantica | reverse complement strand
GAGTGTTCGACGAACGTATTCGGAACTTTGCATTAGAGCTTTTTGACAGTCTATTTTTAACTTCCCCGAGAGTGCTCAACTTTAATTTCTTAAAGGGGCTTAGTATAATATTTATAAATAAATATTAAATTATTTATACCTACAGACGCTAGCGTTTCAAGCTTATTGCTCTCATCAGTGCAGGGAAGTAACAATTTCAGACGGTCGGGAGGCGCAAACCTGGTACACAGAGTCAGCCATATCCACTCGACCCACGGAAACTGTCACGTAATTTAGGGAAATTAAGATCTATAGGTACCTAGAAGCGGGCACAGATAGAAGACTAGTCGAGAGTGTTCGACGAACGTATTCGGAACTTTGCATTAGAGCTTTTTGACAGTCTATTTTTAACTTCCCCGAGAGTGCTCAACTTTAATTTCTTAAAGGGGCTTAGTATAATATTTATAAATAAATATTAAATTATTTATACCTACAGACGCTAGCGTTTCAAGCTTATTGCTCTCATCAGTGCAGGGAAGTAACAATTTCAGACGGTCGGGAGGCGCAAACCTGGTACACAGAGTCAGCCATATCCACTCGACCCACGGAAACTGTCACGTAATTTAGGGAAATTAAGATCTATAGGTACCTAGAAGCGGGCACAGATAGAAGACTAGTCGAGAGTGTTCGACGAACGTATTCGATATATATATATATAACACTTTGGAAAAAAAACAGGCAAAATGTCTTAGGAAACCATGTATAAGATGCAAATATTTTTTTTATTAAAAATCATTTAATTATTTTTTTATCTTGACTTTTGTTTTCAGATAAAAAAAATTCATGATTTTTAATTAAAAAAATATTTTTTTATTAAAAATCATTCAATTATTTTTTATTTTGACTTTTGTTTTCAGATAAAAAAAATTCATGATTTTTAATTAAAAAAATATTTTTTTATTAAAAATCATTCAATTATTTTTTTTATCTTGACTTTTGTTTTCAGATTTAAAAAATTCATGATTTTTAATTAAAAAAATATTTTTTTTATTAAAAATCATTCAATTAATTTTTTATTTTGACTTTTATTTTCAGATAAAAAAAATTCATGATTTTTAATTAAAAAAATATTTGCATCTTATACATGGTTTCCAAAAGCATCTTGCCTGTTGTTGTTGTTTTTTTGTTTTTTTTCAAAGTTTTAAATTGTTGATTAGATTTATTATACACATGTATAGGTTTTTTTTCTTTCTATGAGATACAAAGATACCCGAGTGTTCAACTAAAGTTCTCCTCTACTTATCAAGCGTTGAGCTAAAAGGGTAGTGAAGAAATCTAATTTTCCAATTGGTTACTATGTTATATTATAGTTTATCATTCTTGTGTTCTTTTTATGTGTCTTGCCAGATTCCAGGACAAAGAATTCATCTGGTCTGGTGGAGTATTTAGCTATATGATGTTACTTGAAGATAATATAACTTAAAAATGGTGCACCATTCCTCGTATTAGCCGGTGTGTAGCCATGCCGAGGGTGTCTTATTTTGAATATTTGGTCAGGGTTTACTTGTATGGTGAACTATCCTCATTTAAGGTTGTCCTGACAAACCCTTGTACAAGAAGACCGAAGACACCGAGGATGGTGTCTAGTAGGCATTCAAACTCTCTCCTATATATATATATATATATATATATATATATATATATATATATATATATATATATATATATATATATATATGGAGAGAGAGAGAGAGAGATTTCACTTAGAAAATAGATTATTCAGTGAAGACCGGGATTAGGCCAATAAAAACAAGCTCGATGATACTCGATTACAGGGTACAGAGCATTTATATGTGATGTTTTGAAGGCTTACCAAAGCATTCCGTTCAGGAGACCAATCATCACCACAAAAGACTTTTTCATTCAAAGATTATTTATTTATCATATATATTCAAATTAAAGAGTTTTTTCCTACACGTGTTTCACTACCAAGTCTTTTGTAGTGATGATTGGTCTCCTGAACGGAATGCTTTGGTAAGCCTTCAAAAAATCACACACACATATAGATATATATATATATATATATATATATATGTGTGTGTGTGTGTGTGTTCACGTGATTATGATAATTGGCGGATGTGTGTATCTGTGTTAAATTGTTTGCTTCATCACAGATCCTCAGTGTGGCTAGACAAGCAAGTACCTAAAGCACAGATCGTTACAGTCGTTGCTCCTAACTATTCGGTCATCAGTCACCTTCGTGTGTTGGCAAAATCTCAATGTTTATATAAACACTGTCACTGGCCGAAGTACCCACATTGGGTATACAAAGAGCTTTGTATTTCAGCTGATTGCAATTGGCGATTTCACTTACCACAATGTTTAACCCAAGAATGGTGCATGCACATATATTTACATATATATATATATTGGGTTGGTGCAAAAACAATGTCGTTTTTTGACTATCAACTTCAAAAGACCATAACTTCTTTTATACCAATCAAAATAAGAACCATTAGAATCAACACATTTTTGCCATCAGGAAACAAGTTTACTTATTCCATTATCATAAAATTCCGGAGTTCTGGAAGCGATGAAGTCATTGAAGGCCGATTCGCCATCATCTCGGCTTTTGAAGCATTTCTCGCGCAGGAAGTTGTCGAGATGCTTGAAAAAGTGATAATCGGTGGGCGAGAGGTCCGGTGAATATGGCGGATGAGGCAGATTCTCATAGCCCAATTCGTTCAGCTTCTGCAGGGTTAGTTGTGCAACATGATGGCGAGCGTTGTCATGGAGGAGAATTGGTCCCTGCATATTGACCAATCTCGGGCGCTTCTGGTGCATTTCGTCAATTTGTTGGCAGTACCTCTTCCGCCGTAATCGTTTCGCCCGGATTCAAGAAGCTGTGATGGATGAGACCGGTCGCAGACCACCAAACAATCACCATAATATTTTTGGGTGCAATTTCGGCTTCGGAAAGTCTTTTGGAGCTTCGCCAGCATCTAACAACTGTGCCGAACGTCACCGATTGTCATAAAGGATCCACTTCTCATCACACGTCACAATTCGCTTGAGAAATGGGCAGTTTCTGTTGCACAGCAAGAGCATAGAAGACACCTCAAAACGACGATTTTTTTTATTATCGTTCAATTCGTGCGGCACCCATTTATCCAGCTTTTTTTTTTTTACTTCCCTATTTGCTTCAAATGGCGAACGACTGTTGAGTGGTCGACCTCGTGTTCATCAGCAACTTCTCGTGTGGTTTTGCGATGATCGGCTTCAATTAAGGCTTTCAGATCTTCGTTATTAACCGCAGTCGACCGGCCTTGACCGTCTTCATCTTCGAGGCTCTCGTCACCATTGCGAAATTTCTTAAACCACCTTTGTGCCGTACGTTCGTTAGTGGTTCCTGGGCCAAACGCATCATTCATGTTACGAGCTGTCTCGGCAGCTTTTCGGCCTAGTTTGAACTGGAACAAGAATATCGTGCGGATTTCAATTTTGCCCATGCTGTCGAAAAGCCTGCAAAATCAATAAATGAAGAGATTAAAAATGGAAACGAATAACATGATTCGATAGAGCGAAAAACATGCTTTAAAATGACCTATAACAACGTTATATTTATCAATAAATTAATTCAGAAAACATATATAAATATAACATATGTGAAAAAACGCCAATGTTTTTTCACCAACCTAATATATATATATATATATATATATATATATATATATATATATATATATATATATATATATATATTAGTATTTGATGTATCCACATAAAATTTGATAAGGAGATATAATTTTTTATGTATCAATTTGCAGTATTTACTTCAACAGTGTTCGATACGTAAGTAGAGCTAGGTAGTAAGCTATGAAAATATATTTATGGCAATTAAGCTACACAGAGGCTCCCACGTTTCATCCTTGGGGTGAATCTTCAGGCTAAAAGGTACATTTTAGCCTAAAGATTCCACCCAGGGATGAAACGCGGGAGCCTCTGTGTAGCTTAATTGCCATAAATATATTTTCATAGCTTACTATATATATATATATATATATATATATATATATATATATATATATATATATATATATATGAGGATAGATGAAAGAAGAGGGATAAACATGTACGAATTACAAATTTATTTCAACTTCGATTGTTCAATGCAAGGTGTACTCGATAAAAACATGTTTATTATTATTTCCTTAAGCCAAGGCTTTTCAAAGATTAAAAACTTATCATCAGAGGAATTACATAGATAGATAAGTTGGCAGTGGAAAAGCCAGAATTCAAAATTTGAAAAAAATATTAAGTAACATATATATATATATATATATATATATATATATATATATATATATATATATATATATATATATATATATATATAATTAATATATATATATAACATATATATAATATATATAACATATAATATATATACAACATATATATATATATATATATATATATATATATATATATATATATATATATATATATATATATATAATCGGTTAGCAAAGTTCACTACTGGAGATACTTGAAACCAAAATTTAACATAAGTTTCTTGTAAATACAAGACTAAAACTTTCGCATTTATTCATATAAATAGATAAACATTAAAGTTTTGGTTAATTTAAATGGAATCAAAAGAAAGAAACAAGTCAATTCGCCTGATGGCAAATCAGCCCCCAAAAGGCTACAAAAGAACGTTTAAACACAAACTCGAAATGTTTTTTTTTCCTGTATGTATCATTGAAGTTAAAAAGTTTTTTAAAAAGAAAACAGTATCTCTAACGGTAGAAAAAGAAAGGGAAGATAGAGAAAGTGAGCAGCGGGCGAGCAAGAAAGCGAGCAAGAAAGCGAGCAAACAAGCAAACAAGCCAGCTCACGGTTATCGTAAAGGAAGAAGGCCTGTCAACTGAGTCGAGTTTTCTAGCGATGTTATTGCAAGTTGGAGTAAGAACCACTATCAATGAGGACCGGAAGTCATCGGGACGCTTAACGCACATGCGTCTATCTGTAATCAGAGCAAGTAATCAGAGCAAGCAGACTCAGTTCCATATTATTATTCATTCACTTAGAAATCATTGTTAACTTGTTCCTGATATTGTGACTTTATTCCCCTGCCAAGAACACGGCTACCCTCCTAAGGATGATTCATTCACTTAGAAATCATTGTTAACTTGTTCGTGCTATTGTGACTTTATTCTCCTGCCAAGAACACTGCTACCCTCCTAAGGAGTATTCATTCCCTTAGAAATTATTGTTAACTTGTTCCTGCTATTGTGACTTTGTTTCCCTGCCAAGAACACGGCTACCCTCCTAAGGATGATTCATTCACTTAGAAATCATTGTTAACTTGTTCCTGCTATTGTGACTTTATTCCCCTGCCAAGAACACTGCTACCCTCCTGTTGTGAAGTTGTCCAACAGTAAATAATAAATAAAGGAAGTCAAGTCGAGGGTTGGTTTAACAAGTGTATTAACAAAGTAAGAAAGTGACTAGCACTTGGCTAGACAGTTACAAGACTGTGCTTTGTCTTCTCTGTGTCTCTGGTGACTCGCACTATTTATAGTGACAACCGGTGCAGTTTCTCTTGTGTAAGAACGGCCGGTGTAACACCTCCTAAGGATGATTCATTCACTTAGAAATCATTGTTAACTTGTTCCTGATATTGTGACTTTATTCCCCTGCCAAGGGCACAACTACCCTCCTAATTATTATTCATTCATTTGGAAATCATTTTTAACTTGTTCCTCTTTTCAAACGTATTTCCTTTTTTTATAAATGTCAAGCACGAAAGATAATTAGGAAATTACAAGATGGCGTCCAACGATTAAGGCATTGCATTAAAGTTCGAATTTCAAGTCTAAAAATAAAATTAAAATTAGAACTTTATTTCGGGATAAAAAATACAATTTTAGACTAATTAATAAGTTTCGTCCAAAATGTGTGCGAAAATCTAACGAAATAAACGAGATATTTAATAATATATTGTAAATAAACTATCCGTTTCAAAAAAAATCCACCCCCCCCCCAAAAAAAAAAACATGACTATTTTAATTTATTACAAATGTTTACTATATTGTAAATAAACTGTTTGTTTTGCAAAAAAAAAACACACACATTTTAATTTATTTCAATAAATGTTCTTTTAATTAATTATTTTAAATTATCGATTTTGTGTTGCTTTACTGAATTCGTAATCTTTCATGTTTGATTTACTTTTAAGTTAAAGAAATCAAGAAATATTTACTTTTTTCGGAACTGAGAGCAACTCTTATCAAATTATTCAGCTAAAACTAATGATAATGAAAAGATATTTCCATGCAGTATAACTGATACTAGTCTTTTCATTTGATGTAGACTGGAAAGAATGAACTTATTAAAAGAATAAATATTAAATCAAACTAATTATTTTTTAAAGAAAATATTTTCATGTTTTAAAAATTAAAAAATTTATGACAACACCATTTTATTATTAAGTATTAATTTAATGTTTGCTGTCTAGCCTACGCAAATTACACGAAATAATACATTTGCACTAAGATTTCTAATAAAGTAATGGGTTAATTATAACCTGTGATCATTACTTAATAAATACTGAAAATTTCATTAAAATTGGTTGATTTCCTGAATTTTGATGATTTTTTAAGTGAAGGGAGAGGTCAAAATGCTCATAATCTGACTGTTCGACAGATCTCGTTCATTACTTTACAGCATGACGTAATTTTCCAGCACTCTTACCTGCTTTATTACGATGGCCGTGGCGACCCACCCCATTTCAGTCATTTCCTTTTTCTTCGCTTATGCCTCGTTGCGAGCGATGTTAGTTTAATTTAAGTTTTTAGTAATTTAACAGTTTTATTTATTAAATCACTTTAATTAAATGCTGTTATAATCGACGAAACTATTGCATATATATAGTACAAATAGGCGAATAAAATTACAACTAGATAACACCAAACATTCATTTTTTATAAACTGTTAAAAAAACGTTATACAAATTAGGCATTCAAATAGCTGTGTTTGAATCGTTCAACTGTACTATATATACAGTATTTCAAAATAGTATGATGTATTTGTTGATGGTAATATAGAGTGATAAATAAAACTTGGGCATTCATATATATATATATATATATATATATATATATATATATATATATATATATATATATATATATATATATATAAAATTGAATTGAAATATAAGTCAAATTAGCAATACAAGATTAATTTTTTTTTTCTTTTACATTTAAAAAAAAATAAATAAAATAAAATAAAAAAATAAATTAATCTTGTATTGCTAATTTGGCTTATATTTCAATTCAATTTTATTAACTTTCCCTGTAATACTTTGAAACTTGAACGATAACCACACACTTTTTATATATATATATATATATATATATATATATATATATATATATATATAATACTATAAAATATACTATAACATTATAAAATACAGCAAATTTTTGTAAATAACGGATACATTTTCTTAGACACAGACGAACAACACAGGCAAGGAGGACAATTTTGTAATAAGAAAATAAGTTAGCAAAACATTAATCTATAAGATTTTTGTTCTTGTTTTATTTTAGGGAAGTGGGGTCTGATCAACTCTGCTGGGAAGCCATGAGATAAAAATACTGTTTTGTTTTTAAATTCCCGAAACAGTTTTTGATGGTAAACAACTGATGATCCCTTAAATAATGTTAAGACTAGCGTAAATTCTTGGAAGCAAACTAATATAGTGACTGTAAAAAGTAAATTGACTTACAAGAAAAGTAATTTCCCACCGAAAGACTTGGGACTAAAAATGTTGTTTTTTTGTGTCTTTTTTGTATAGTTTTAATGGTTGAAAAACTTCCAAGACTATATATATAAAGTAAGTTGAGATAAACAAATTTAGAACATTATTTATATCAGTTCCAAGAATTCAAACACAACAATTATTTGACGTACGATCGTTTCCAAGACAATTTTGGAAAATTTATTTTGTGTTTTACTTTTGATGACTCCAAATAGTCACTTCATAAACGCCCCTTACAGCATCACATACGTAAATTATTTCAGAAAAAGCTTCAAAATTCAGTATTATTTCAAAACGACATATATCCAGTCAATAATGGAGACAAAACCTCCTATTAAGTCACCATATATTACTCTATCCGTAAGGTCAAAGATGATAATAGCAATGAAAGTACATAGGAAACAGCAAAATAAAATTTAACATTTTTTCAATAGAGAATGAACCATGATGAAAAATAAAATAAAAGTTAAGAAATAAAATTAAGAAACAAAAAAGATGAAAGGTAATTAATAATTATTATATAAAATAAAATATTATATTAAATAATTTTAAAAAGTAATAAAGCAATGATAAATAAAGGAGAATAAAGAAGATTAATACAAATAATTAATTAATAAATTAATTAATAAATTAATAAAATTAACAAATATATATATATATATATATATATATATATATATATATATATATATATATATATATATATATATATATATAAGTTAGGTATATTTTAGTGGTAGGGTAATGGGGTGAAAACATTTCCATCAACAGGAACAGTAAGGCGCCTCCTTCCTTCCGCTAGCCTGTGGGAGACCCTTGGACAAGTTCGAGTATCCACTTAGCCCCCCCCCCCCCCCGCGCCCCGATCAGGGTACGTGAAGTCATGGCAGGCGATGGATGGAGGGTTGAGCCGTGGCCACCGAGAGTTACTACAGGCCGGTTGGCTAGAAAATGACGTCACTGCATTGCGTGTCAAAACAAGGACCGTCGTAATGACAATAAGAAGGCATTTCGACTTCTCTATTCACTAAATAATCCATCAAAATTCAGGAAATCAACCAATTTTAATGAAATTTTCAGGATTTATTAATTAATGATCACGGAATATAATAAATCCATTACTTTATTATAAAGCTTGGTGCAAATGTATTATTTCTTGTAAACAAAAAACACCTTTACTAAAGTTATTCAAAATATCAAAACATGTTGAACATACGATATTGTAAATATTTAAAACAAAGCATTAGAAAACTTTAAAAATTGCATGTAAAAAAAGAAAAGAAAAGAACACGATTCGATTCATTTTGAAACTGATCTTTATCCAATATAAATTTAAAGAAAATAATAATTCACGATCAAATACTTCAAAAAACTGAATTATGAATTACCATTATTTAAACTTCTTACCCAATCAACCGTAAGTAATTCAGACTTTGAAATTTGTTTAAAAATTATACAAAAAAAAAGTTCAATGTTAACTGCCTGTTTAATAATGGAATCACCAACTCCTATCTTGCTATTAAGAGACAGGTACGTGCAAAATCAAAGGCCGATCCCCAAAATGTAAAAACATTTTGACCCTATCTTCACTTAAAAATTCACCAAAATTCAGGAAATCAACCAATTTTAATGAAATTTTCAATATTTATTAATAAACAAGCACAGGAGATATAGTGAAACATTTTTAAAAAATCTTAGTGAAAATGTATTATTTTTTTTAAAACAAAATACACCTTTACTAAACGTATATTTTTATATATATATAAAAAATCCATGATTTTTTTAAATGAAAATAAGATCTGTATATGTTTAAAATATTTAAAAAAAAAAAACTATTTCGTATATATTACGGAAAATGCCCCTACACTCTTGTTAATAAAATCAGTATAACTCGAAGAATTAACGATATTATCATTGAATAAAGCATTGTTTAATTAATATTTTTTGTGAAAATTTTGATTAAATATGATGTTATTTCATTTATTTAATCTACAAAAGTAGAGAAAAGATAAACTATGCTACACTTAAGACATCGAAAAAAAGTAATAAAAAAAAATGGAACACTACTTTTTTTATCAAATAATGAATAAGTAATTCAGACTTGATTTTTTATATAATTAAAAAAAATTCAAACTTACTACACTATATTTAGTCGGTGTAAACATAATTACGTGTATCCATATTTGCAGT
>OY744544.1:61499164-61633333 GCA_963556195.1 Sepiola atlantica | reverse complement strand
CTCTCGTCTGACCTGGAGCACGTCATCGTCCAACGGGGAAAAAGATGGCTGGTTACCTTTAATACATCTAAAACCAAGCTTCTCTCTTTCCACCACCAACGCTCGGATCCTCACTTTGCCCCAATTCAAATGAATGGCTCTCTCTTTAAAGAAGCCCCCTCCTTTGATAAGCTTCTAGGACTGACTTTTACTCCAGACCTCAAATGGAAGACTTACATCAAATCTGTTGCTAAGGTCACTGGAAAAATGGTTGAATCATTCTACCGCTCCAGAACGTATCTCACTCCTGACGCAATCCTCTATCTAAAAGTTGTTTTCCACAGATACTTCCGTTCACAAGAATGGCCAAAGAAAAACAAAGGAGTGGCGTCTGCAGGGATGTGCCATGGGGTGCTTATCTAACATAAAATTAAGTTGGTCTCAGAGTCTAGAACTTGGACCTCTAGAACTTATACCTCTAGAACTTGGACCTCTAGAACTTGGACCTCTAGAACTTGGACCTCTAGAACTTGGACCTCTAGAACTTGGACCTCTAGAACTTATACCTCTAGAACTTGGACCTCTAGAACTTGGACCTCTAGAACTTGGACCTCTAGAACTTGGACCTCTAGAACTTATACCTCTAGAACTTGGACCTCTAGAACTTGGACCTCTAGAACTTGGACCTCTAGAACTTGGACCTCTAGAACTTGGACGTCCCCTGCCTTGATAAGCTTCTAGGACTGCCCTTTACTCCAGACCTCAAATGGAAGACTTACATCAAATCTGTTGTTAAGGTCACTGGAAAAATGATTGGCTCATTCTACCGCTTCAAAAATTATCTCACTCTTGATTAGTGATGGAGCGGTTTCATATTTTCCCCGATTCCAATACAATTACCGATTCTGTTCTAAATTCCCGATTCCGATTCTTTTTAAATCTCTAAATATTTAGCTATAGAGTTTTTGTTTTTTTGTTTTTTAATTTTCGGATTACCGTAATATGCGAATATATTTTTGCAAACGTAAAAATACACTTGTGGGAGGTGATCTATAGATTTTAGTTGTGCTGGTAGTTTAAAATGAGTAAATATTTATAATTTTATCATTAGTACCAGCAATGAAAAATTAAGTTTTAAACAAAAAAACAATTAAAGAATCATTTTTTGTATCGGAAAATAGGCACAATTTTTCTGATGCCGATACTAATTCTTATACCCCAAAAAGTTATGATTTTTCCGATTCCCAATTCCGATTAATCATCCCAATACTACTGCAATCTCTACCTGTATAAGAGTCAGACATGTCCTAAAATGGGGAGGTACTGTTACCACATCTGTTGCTAAGGTCGCTGGAAATATGGTTGGAAGGTATCTCACTCCTGACGCAATCCTCTACCTGTATAAGTCAAAAACGTCCTAAGATGGGGAGATATTGTTGCCACATCTGGGGAGGTGCTGCTCAGATCACCTTTTCCTGCCTTGACAGAGTACAAAACCGACTTCGAAATCTAGTGGGGGATGTTCTCTTCTCTTCCCTACAGCCTCTTTCTCACAGAAGAGAGGTTGCTAGTCTTTCTCTACTCTATCGTTATTTTCATGGTAGGTGTTGACAGAACGAGAACAAACTACCCTTGTGGATTAAATAAAGAATTCAATTTGAAATTCTGTACAGATTCCTGAGTTCTATATAAAAATTCCAGAGTTCGACAAGAAGGTCGGAGGTTACATCGGCTGAAACGATGTGAGAATAACATCTGAGATGAGAACTGTAATCCGAATGATCCAATTCATACTAATTGAAATTTATTTTAAATTTTGTGTTTCACTTACATGATATACATTTATAGTCATCTTTTATATCTAATAACAGTTGATTTCAAAATATAAATTCTTTGTCTCTCTACAAAAGGAAACTACTTTACTTCTACAATATTTCCGAAATGCGTGCATCTATGGAACTTTATATTGGTCAGAAATAATGTTGAATATCCTGGTCGGGTGTGCTGAAAAAGTCACCTCGCAGGAATAAAACATACTTGACACAGACATGCACCTGGCCAGAAGAAACTAAACACAGTTAATGGCCGGAAGTATCGCTAGACAAAGAGACAGAAAATCTACCCCCAGAAATTATGTGGTTTACCGACTTCCGACTGAAGTCACCTCTGACCTCTGACCCTTAAAAATGTCACTCAAATTTTTTCAGACATGCACCTGGCCAGAAGAAACTAAACACAGTTAATGGCCGGAAGTATCGCTAGACAAAGAGACAGAAAATCTACCCCCAGAAATTATGTGGTTTACCGACTTCCGACTGAAGTAACCTCTGACCTCTGACCCTTAAAAATGTCACTAAATTTTTTTCAGACACGCACCTGGCCAGAACAAATAGAACATGATTGATTGTCGAGAATAAAATAATTGTTGATTGATTCGAAACCACCTGCAAAGTTTATCCTATCCAAAGGTTAGCTGCAGATGGGAATACCCTGTCGCTTAATAAACGCCCTGGCTACATTGACAGCAAAGGAAAAATCCCAGAATGGGCGTTTACCGGTGGATGTATAGGTGTCACAAATTATTATATAAACTAAACCAAAATTGAGATCGGAAGTTGACTGGCGATTAGGTATGAAAAAAACACACCGTCAATTCGTGTGTATCTTCTACTTCCTCACTCAACCCCACTTGTTCACCGCCACCGACAATAAAGATATATCATTATATTTTTATGAATCAGTGTCGTCTGCAATTCTTTTAAGCACAACATAAATACAAAAACTGGGATACATGTTTTGTTCTTTATAATATATACTTTACTATAACTTAACTAACACTGTGGATCCAATACTTGCATTTTTCTCATCATACATCAGTGTTGTCATTATTTTTTTAAGCACAGCAGAAATACAACAACAAGACCATTAAAAAAATGCGATACATTGCGATTGCCTCAACCAGAAGCCGATGAGGGGCTATGCAACATCCACCTGTTGTTGGACGTATAGAAATGTACAGACAACAGGTAGGCATATATATATATATATATATATATATATATATATATATATATATAATTTTTTTTATGTATATACAAAGTTATCTTGTGAAAGTTGGGCCTAAATAGAATTTAAGCTGACATATCAAACTTTGATTCTGACTAGTCAGTTTTCATTTGTTATTGTTGTATCATGTTATTGACACTATAATAACGGACTTCGCTACAGTTTATTTGAAAAATTATGTAGTCTACCCGAATAACTTGTAATATGAAAACATTTTTCAATTATGACTGAAACATCAAAATAAGCAAGGGGAATAACTAATATTTTCAGTTGAAGAATATAAAAAGAGTTCTCTCCCTTACAACTAAAATTGAAGTTCTTTTTTCTGTATAAGTTTTTAAAATGTGTAAAGAAATAAAAATTAAAAACTGAAATGACTTCATTGCATCCCAGGCAACGCCGGGTAGGGACAACTAACATCCTAATAAAATGAAAGGAAGATGGATTAAAAAAAAATTGTAAATGAACGTATTTACCTCAAATGTTGATGGAATTCCGACATAAGTCGGATCCTCCAGTTCTGGGGAACCACCGATGAAGAAACGACGCAGTTCCGCCAAGATGGAATTGCCGCACGGCCGCCAACAGTCAATCTTCTTTTTGTGTAAACCTTAAACGGAAAAGATAAAAAGGAACACAAGTTGATGTCAACTAAATATTCAAAATATCTCATCAAAAACAAGCGTTACATAAAAAGGAGGGAGGAATGTCGAGATGCTGATTGGCTGAGATAGGTCACGCGGTCATGTGAATGGAAAGAAGGCATGTTTGAAGAGATTTAAATGGAAGTTGGTGTCAGATAGTAATGTTGTACAAATGTCATTAGGCCTATATTCTCATGACCAACTTAGAAGGTTTATTGAAAGTTCCGGGGTGTCAATTATGTGAGAAATAACCCTTCTGTCCTCATGACTAACCTAGAAGATTTATTGAAAGTTCCGAGATATCAATTACATGTGAAATAACCCTTCTGTTCTCGTGACCAACTTAGAAGGTTTATTGAAAGTTCCAGGGTGTCAATTATGTAAGAAATAACCCTTCTGTCCTCATGACCAACTTAGAAGGTTTATTGAAAGTTCCAAGGTGTCAATTCTGTGAGAAATAACCCTTCTGTACTAATGATCGACTTAGAAGGTTCATTGAAAGTTTCGAGGGGTCAATTCTGTGAGAAATAACCCTTCTGTCCTCATGACCAACCTAGAAGGTTTAATTGAAAGTTCCGAGATATCAATTACGTGAGAAATAACCCTTCTGTTCTCGTGACCAACTTAGAAGGTTTATTGAAAGTTCCTAGATATCAATTCTGTGAGAAATAACCCTTCTGTTCTCGTGACCAACTTAGAAGGTTTATTGACAGTTCCGAGGTGTCAATTCTGTGAGAAATAACCCTTCTGTCCTCATGACCAACCTAGAAGGTTTAATTGAAAGTTCCGAGATATAAATTACGTGAGAAACAACCCTTCTGTTCTCGTGACCAACTTAGAAGGTTTATTGAAAGTTCCGAGGTGTCAATTCTGTGAGAAATAACCCTTCTGTCCTCATGACCAACCTAGAAGGTTTATTGAAAGTTCCGAGATATCAATTACGTGAGAAACAACCCTTCTGTTCTCGTGACCAACTTAGAAGGTTTATTGAAAGTTCCGAGGTGTCAATTCTGTGAGAAATAACCCTGCTGTCCTCATGACCAACCTAGAAGGTTTAATTGAAAGTTCCGAGATATCAATTACATGTGAAATAACCCTTCTGTTCTCGTGACCAACTTAGAAGGTTTATTGAAAGTTCCAGGGTGTCAATTATGTAAGAAATAACCCTTCTGTCCTCATGACCAACTTAGAAGGTTTATTGAAAGTTTCGAGGTGTCAATTATGTAAGAAACAACCCTTCTGTCCTCATGACCAACTTAGAAGGTTTATTGAAAGTTCCAGGGTGTCAATTATGTGAGAAATAACCCTTCTGTCCTCATGACCAACTTAGAAGGTTTATTGAAAGTTCCAGGGTGTCAATTATGTAAGAAATAACCCTTCTGTCCTCATGACCAACTTATAAGGTTTATTGAAAGTTTCGAGGTGTCAATTATGTGAGAAATAACCCTTCTGTCCTCATGACCAACTTAGAAGGTTCATTGAAAGTTTCAAGGTGTCAATTACGTGAGAAATAACCCTTCTGTCCTCATGACCAACTTAGAAGGTTTATTGAAAGTTCCAGGGTGTCAATTATGTAAGAAATAACCCTTCTGTCCTCATGACCAACTTAGAAGGTTTATTGAAAGTTTCGAGGTGTCAATTATGTAAGAAACAACCCTTCTGTCCTCATGACCAACTTAGAAGGTTTATTGAAAGTTCCAGGGTGTCAATTATGTAAGAAATAACCCTTCTGTCCTCATGACCAACTTAGAAGGTTTATTGAAAGTTCCAGGGTGTCAATTATGTAAGAAATAACCCTTCTGTCCTCATGACCAACTTAGAAGGTTTATTGAAAGTTTCGAGGTGTCAATTATGTAAGAAACAACCCTTCTGTCCTCATGACCAACTTAGAAGGTTTATTGAAAGTTCCAGGGTGTCAATTATGTAAGAAATAACCCTTCTGTCCTCATGACCAACTTAGAAGGTTTATTGAAAGTTCCAGGGTGTCAATTATGTAAGAAATAACCCTTCTGTCCTCATGACCAACTTAGAAGGTTTATTGAAAGTTTCGAGGTGTCAATTATGTAAGAAACAACCCTTCTGTCCTCATGACCAACTTAGAAGGTTTATTGAAAGTTCCAGGGTGTCAATTATGTAAGAAATAACCCTTCTGTCCTCATGACCAACTTAGAAGGTTTAATTGAAAGTTCCGAGATATCAATTACGTGAGAAATAACCCTTCTGTCCTCATGACCAACTTAGAAGGTTTATTGAAAGTTTCGAGGTGTCAATTATGTGAGAAATAACCCTTCTGTCCTCATGACCAACTTAGAAGGTTTATTGAAAGTTCCGAGGTGTCAATTACGTGAGAAATAACCCTTCTGTCCTCATGACCAACCTAGAAGGTTCATTGAAAGTTTCGAGGTGTCAATTACGTGAGAAACAACCCTTCTGTCCTCATGACCAACCTAGAAGGTTTAATTGAAAGTTCCGAGATATCAATTACGTGAGAAATAACCCTTCTGTCCTCATGACCAACTTAGAAGGTTTAATTGAAAGTTCCAGGGTGTCAATTATGTAAGAAATAACCCTTCTGTCCTCATGACCAACTTAGAAGGTTCATTGAAAGTTTCGAGGTGTCAATTACGTGAGAAACAACCCTTCTGTCCTCATGACCAACCTAGAAGGTTTAATTGAAAGTTCCGAGATATCAATTCTGTGAGAAATAACCCTTCTGTCCTCATGACCAACTTAGAAGGTTTATTGAAAGTTCCAGGGTGTCAATTATGTAAGAAATAACCCTTCTGTCCTCATGACCAACTTAGAAGGTTTATTGAAAGTTTCGAGGTGTCAATTATGTGAGAAATAACCCTTCTGTCCTCATGACCAACTTAGAAGGTTTATTGAAAGTTCCGAGATATCAATTACGTGAGAAACAACCCTTCTGTTCTCGTGACCAACTTAGAAGGTTTATTGAAAGTTTCGAGGTGTCAATTCTGTGAGAAATAACCCTTCTGTCCTCATGACCAACTTAGAAGGTTTAATTGAAAGTTCCGAGATATCAATTACGTGAGAAACAACCCTTCTGTTCTCGTGACCAACTTAGAAGGTTTATTGAAAGTTTCGAGGTGTCAATTATGTGAGAAATAACCCTTCTGTCCTCATGACCAACTTAGAAGGTTTAATTGAAAGTTCCGAGATATCAATTACGTGAGAAACAACCCTTCTGTCCTCATGACCAACTTAGAAGGTTCATTGAAAGTTTCGAGGTGTCAATTACGTGAGAAACAACCCTTCTGTCCTCATGACCAACCTAGAAGGTTTAATTGAAAGTTCCGAGATATCAATTCTGTGAGAAATAACCCTTCTGTCCTCATGACCAACTTAGATAGTTTATTGAAAGTTCCAGGGTGTCAATTATGTAAGAAATAACCCTTCTGTCTTCATGACCAACTTAGAAGGTTTATTGAAAGTTTTGAGGTGTCAATTCTGTGAGAAATAACCCTTCTGTCCTCATGACCAACTTAGAAGGTTTAATTGAAAGTTCCGAGATATCAATTACGTGAGAAACAACCCTTCTGTTCTCGTGACCAACTTAGAAGGTTTATTGAAAGTTTCGAGGTGTCAATTCTGTGAGAAATAACCCTTCTGTTCTCGTGACCAACTTAGAAGGTTTATTGAAAGTTTCGAGGTGTCAATTATGTGAGAAATAACCCTTCTGTCCTCATGACCAACTTAGAAGGTTTAATTGAAAGTTCCGAGATATCAATTACGTGAGAAACAACCCTTCTGTCCTCATGACCAACTTAGAAGGTTCATTGAAAGTTTCGAGGTGTCAATTACGTGAGAAACAACCCTTCTGTCCTCATGACCAACCTAAAAGGTTTAATTGAAAGTTCCGAGATATCAATTACGTGAGAAATAACCCTTCTGTCCTCATGACCAACTTAGAAGGTTTAATTGAAAGTTCCGAGATATCAATTACGTGAGAAACAACCCTTCTGTTCTCGTGACCAACTTAGAAGGTTTATTGAAAGTTTCGAGGTGTCAATTCTGTGAGAAATAACCCTTCTGTCCTCATGACCAACTTAGAAGGTTCATTGAAAGTTTCGAGGTGTCAATTACGTGAGAAACAACCCTTCTGTCCTCATGACCAACCTAGAAGGTTTAATTGAAAGTTCCGAGATATCAATTACGTGAGAAATAACCCTTCTGTCCTCATGACCAACTTAGAAGGTTTAATTGAAAGTTCCGAGATATCAATTACGTGAGAAACAACCTTTCTGTTCTCGTGACCAACTTAGAAGGTTTATTGAAAGTTTCGAGGTGTCAATTCTGTGAGAAATAACCCTTCTGTCCTCATGACCAACTTAGAAGGTTCATTGAAAGTTTCGAGGTGTCAATTACGTGAGAAACAACCCTTCTGTCCTCATGACCAACCTAGAAGGTTTAATTGAAAGTTCCGAGATATCAATTACGTGAGAAACAACCCTTCTGTCCTCATGACCAACTTAGAAGGTTTATTGAAAGTTCCGAGATATCAATTACGTGAGAAACAACCCTTCTGTCCTCATGACCAACTTAGAAGGTTCATTGAAAGTTTCGAGGTGTCAATTATGTGAGAAATAACCCTTCTGTCCTCGTGACCAACTTAGAAGGTTTATTGAAAGTTCCGAGGTGTCAATTATGTGAGAAATAACCCTTCTGTCCTCATGACCAACTTAGAAGGTTTATTGAAAGTTCCGAGATATCAATTACGTGAGAAACAACCCTTCTGTCCTCATGACCAACTTAGAAGGTTCATTGAAAGTTTCGAGGTGTCAATTATGTGAGAAATAACCCTTCTGTCCTCATGACCAACTTAGAAGGTTCATTGAAAGTTTTGAGGTGTCAATTACGTGAGAAACAACCCTTCTGTCCTCATGACCAACCTAGAAGGTTTAATTGAAAGTTCCGAGATATCAATTACGTGAGAAACAACCCTTCTGTCCTCATGACCAACTTAGAAGGTTTATTGAAAGTTCCGAGATATCAATTACGTGAGAAACAACCCTTCTGTCCTCATGACCAACTTAGAAGGTTCATTGAAAGTTTCGAGGTGTCAATTATGTGAGAAATAACCCTTCTGTCCTCGTGACCAACTTAGAAGGTTTATTGAAAGTTCCGAGGTGTCAATTATGTGAGAAATAACCCTTCTGTCCTCATGACCAACTTAGAAGGTTTATTGAAAGTTCCGAGATATCAATTACGTGAGAAACAACCCTTCTGTCCTCATGACCAACTTAGAAGGTTCATTGAAAGTTTCGAGGTGTCAATTATGTGAGAAATAACCCTTCTGTCCTCGTGACCAACTTAGAAGGTTTATTGAAAGTTCCAAGATATCAATTACGTGAGAAACAACCCTTCTGTCCTCATGACCAACTTAGAAGGTTCATTGAAAGTTTCGAGGTGTCAATTACGTGAGAAACAACCCTTCTGTCCTCATGACCAACCTAGAAGGTTTAATTGAAAGTTCCGAGATATCAATTACGTGAGAAATAACCCTTCTGTCCTCATGACCAACTTAGAAGGTTTAATTGAAATTTCCGAGATATCAATTACGTGAGAAACAACCCTTCTGTTCTCGTGACCAACTTAGAAGGTTTATTGAAAGTTCCGAGGTGTCAATTCTGTGAGTAATAACCCTTCTGTCCTCATGACCAACCTAGAAGGTTTAATTGAAAGTTCCGAGATATCAATTACGTGAGAAACAACCCTTCTGTTCTCGTGACCAACTTAGAAGGTTTATTGAAAGTTTCGAGGTGTCAATTCTGTGAGAAATAACCCTTCTGTTCTCGTGACCAACTTAGAAGGTTTATTGAAAGTTCCGAGGTGTCAATTCTGTGAGAAATAACCCTTCTGTTCTCGTGACCAACTTAGAAGGTTTATTGAAAGTTCCGAGGTGTCAATTCTGTGAGAAATAACCCTTCTGTCCTCATGACCAACCTAGAAGGTTTAATTGAAAGTTCCGAGATATCAATTACGTGAGAAATAACCCTTCTGTTCTCGTGACCAACTTAGAAGGTTTATTGAAAGTTCTTAGATATCAATTCTGTGAGAAATAACCCTTCTGTTCTCGTGACCAACTTAGAAGGTTTATTGAAAGTTTCGAGGTGTCAATTACGTGAGAAACAACCCTTCTGTCCTCATGACCAACCTAGAAGGTTTAATTGAAAGTTCCGAGATATCAATTACGTGAGAAATAACCCTTCTGTCCTCATGACCAACTTAGAAGGTTTAATTGAAAGTTCCGAGATATCAATTACGTGAGAAACAACCCTTCTGTTCTCATGACCAACTTAGAAGGTTTATTGAAAGTTTCGAGGTGTCAATTCTGTGAGAAATAACCCTTCTGTCCTCATGACCAACTTAGAAGGTTTAATTGAAAGTTCCGAGATATCAATTACGTGAGAAACAACCCTTCTGTTCTCGTGACCAACTTAGAAGGTTTATTGAAAGTTTCGAGGTGTCAATTCTGTGAGAAATAACCCTTCTGTTCTCGTGACCAACTTAGAAGGTTTATTGAAAGTTCCGAGGTGTCAATTCTGTGAGAAATAACCCTTCTGTTCTCGTGACCAACTTAGAAGGTTTATTGAAAGTTCCGAGGTGTCAATTATGTGAGAAATAACCCTTCTGTCCTCATGACCAACCTAGAAGGTTTAATTGAAAGTTCCGAGATATCAATTACGTGAGAAATAACCCTTCTGTTCTCGTGACCAACTTAGAAGGTTTATTGAAAGTTCCTAGATATCAATTCTGTGAGAAATAACCCTTCTGTTCTCGTGATCAACTTAGAAGGTTTATTGAAAGTTCCGAGGTGTCAATTCTGTGAGAAATAACCCTTCTGTCCTCATGACCAACCTAGAAGGTTTAATTGAAAGTTCCGAGATATCAATTACGTGAGAAACAACCCTTCTGTTCTCGTGACCAACTTAGAAGGTTTATTGAAAGTTCCGAGGTGTCAATTCTGTGAGAAATAACCCTTCTGTCCTCATGACTAACCTAGAAGGCTTAATTGAAAGTTCCGAGATATCAATTACATGTGAAATAACCCTTCTGTTCTCGTGACCAACTTAGAAGGTTTATTGAAAGTTCCAGGGTGTCAATTATGTAAGAAATAACCCTTCTGTCCTCATGACCAACTTAGAAGGTTTATTGAAAGTTCCGAGATATCAATTACGTGAGAAACAACCCTTCTGTCCTCATGACCAACTTAGAAGGTTTATTGAAAGTTTCGAGGTGTCAATTATGTGAGAAATAACCCTTCTGTACTAATGATCGACTTAGAAGGTTCATTGAAAGTTCCGAGATATCAATTACGTGAGAAACAACCCTTCTGTCCTCATGACCAACCTAGAAGGTTTAATTGAAAGTTCCGAGATATCAATTACGTGAGAAATAACCCTTCTGTCCTCATGACCAACTTAGAAGGTTTAATTGAAAGTTCCGAGATATCAATTACGTGAGAAACAACCCTTCTGTTCTCGTGACCAACTTAGAAGGTTTATTGAAAGTTTCGAGGTGTCAATTCTGTGAGAAATAACCCTTCTGTCCTCATGACCAACCTAGAAGGTTTAATTGAAAGTTTCGAGGTGTCAATTCTGTGAGAAATAACCCTTCTGTTCTCGTGACCAACTTAGAAGGTTTATTGAAAGTTTCGAGGTGTCAATTATGTGAGAAATAACCCTTCTGTCCTCATGACCAACTTAGAAGGTTTATTGAAAGTTTCGAGGTGTCAATTCTGTGAGAAATAACCCTTCTGCCCTCATGACCAACTTAGAAGGTTTATTGAAAGTTTCGAGGTGTCAATTCTGTGAGAAATAACCCTTCTGTCCTCATGACCAACTTAGAAGGTTTAATTGAAAGTTCCGAGATATCAATTACGTGAGAAATAACCCTTCTGTTCTCGTGACCAACTTAGAAGGTTTATTGAAAGTTCCGAGGTGTCAATTCTGTGAGAAATAACCCTTCTGTCCTCATGACCAACTTAGAAGGTTTAATTGAAAGTTCCGAGATATCAATTACTTGAGAAATAACCCTTCTGTTCTCGTGACCAACTTAGAAGGTTTATTGAAAGTTCCGAGGTGTCAATTCTGTGAGAAATAACCCTTCTGTCCTCATGATCAACCTAGAAGGTTTAATTGAAAGTTCCGAGATATCAATTACGTGAGAAATAACCCTTCTGTTCTAGTGACCAACTTAGAAGGTTTATTGAAAGTTCCGAGGTGTCAATTCTGTGAGAAATAACCCTTCTGTTCTCGTGACCAACTTAGAAGGTTTATTGAAAGTTCCGAGGTGTCAATTCTGTGAGAAATAACCCTTCTGTTCTCGTGACCAACTTAGAAGGTTTATTGAAAGTTCCGAGGTGTCAATTCTGTGAGAAATAACCCTTCTGTTCTCGTGACCAACTTAGAAAATTTATTGAAAGTTCCGAGGTGTCAATTCTGTGAGAAATAACCCTTCTGTTCTCATGACCAACTTAGAAGGTTTAATTGAAAGTTCCGAGATATAAATTACGTGAGAAATAACCCTTCTGTTCTCGTGACCAACTTAGAAGGTTTATTGAAAGTTCCGAGGTGTCAATTCTGTGAGAAATAACCCTTCTGTCCTCATGACCAACCTAGAAGGTTTAATTGAAAGTTCCGAGATATCAATTACGTGAGAAATAACTTTTCTGTTCTCGTGACCAACTTAGAAGGTTTATTGAAAGTTCCGAGGTGTCAATTCTGTGAGAAATAACCCTTCTGTCCTCATGACCAACTTAGAAGGTTTAATTGAAAGTTCCGAGATATCAATTACGTGAGAAACAACCCTTCTGTTCTCGTGACCAACTTAGAAGGTTTATTGAAAGTTTCGAGGTGTCAATTCTGTGAGATATAACCCTTCTGTCCTCATGACCAACCTAGAAGGTTTAATTGAAAGTTCCGAGATATCAATTACGTGAGAAATAACCCTTCTGTCCTCATGACCAACTTAGAAGGTTTATTGAAAGTTCCGAGGTGTCAATTATGTGAGAAATAACCCTTCTGTCCTCATGGCCAACCTAGAAGGTTTAATTGAAAGTTCTGAGAAGTCAATTATGTAAGAAATAACCCTTCTGTCCTCATGACCAACTTAGAAGGTTTAATTGAAAGTTCCGAGATATCAATTACGTGAGAAACAACCCTTCTGTCCTCATGACCAACTTAGAAGGTTTATTGAAAGTTTCGAGGTGTCAATTATGTGAGAAATAACCCTTCTGTCCTCATGACCAACCTAGAAGGTTTAATTGAAAGTTCCGAGATATCAATTACGTGAGAAATAACCCTTCTGTCCTCATGACCAACTTAGAAGGTTTAATTGAAAGTTCCGAGATATCAATTACGTGAGAAATAACCCTTCTGTTCTCGTGACCAACTTAGAAGGTTTATTGAAAGTTCCGAGATATCAATTACGTGAGAAATAACCCTTCTGTCCTCATGACCAACCTAGAAGGTTTAATTGAAAGTTCCAGGATATCAATTATGTGAGAAATAACCCTTCTGTCCTCATGACCAACCTAGAAGGTTTAATTGAAAGTTCCGAGATATCAATTACGTGAGAAATAACCCTTCTGTTCTCGTGACCAACTTAGAAGGTTTATTGAAAGTTCCGAGATATCAATTACGTGAGAAACAACCCTTCTGTTCTCGTGACCAACCTAGAAGGTTTAATTGAAAGTTCCGAGATATCAATTACGTGAGAAATAACCCTTCTGTCCTCATGACCAACTTAGAAGGTTTAATTGAAAGTTCCGAGATATCAATTACGTGAGAAACAACCCTTCTGTTCTCGTGACCAACTTAGAAGGTTTATTGAAAGTTTCGAGGTGTCAATTCTGTGAGAAATAACCCTTCTGTCCTCATGACCAACTTAGAAGGTTTATTGAAAGTTTCGAGGTGTCAATTCTGTGAGAAATAACCCTTCTGTCCTCATGACCAACTTAGAAAGTTTATTGAAAGTTTCGAGGTGTCAATTCTGTGAGAAATAACCCTTCTGTCCTCATGACCAACTTAGAAGGTTTATTGAAAGTTTCGAGGTGTCAATTCTGTGAGAAATAACCCTTCTGTTCTCGTGACCAACTTAGAAGGTTTATTGAAAGTTTCGAGGTGTCAATTCTGTGAGAAATAACCCTTCTGTCCTCATGACCAACTTAGAAGGTTTAATTGAAAGTTTCGAGGTGTCAATTCTGTGAGAAATAACCCTTCTGTCCTCATGACCAACTTAGAAGGTTTATTGAAAGTTTCGAGGTGTCAATTCTGTGAGAAATAACCCTTCTGTCCTCATGACCAACTTAGAAGGTTTAATTGAAAGTTCCGAGATATCAATTACGTGAGAAATAACCCTTCTGTTCTCGTGACCAACTTAGAAGGTTTATTGAAAGTTCCGAGGTGTCAATTCTGTGAGAAATAACCCTTCTGTCCTCATGACCAACTTAGAAGGTTTAATTGAAAGTTCCGAGATATCAATTACGTGAGAAATAACCCTTCTGTTCTCGTGACCAACTTAGAAGGTTTATTAGAAGTTCCGAGGTGTCAATTCTGTGAGAAATAACCCTTCTGTCCTCATGATCAACCTAGAAGGTTTAATTGAAAGTTCCGAGATATCAATTACGTGAGAAATAACCCTTCTGTTCTAGTGACCAACTTAGAAGGTTTATTGAAAGTTCCGAGGTGTCAATTATGTGAGAAATAACCCTTCTGTTCTCGTGACCAACTTAGAAGGTTTATTGAAAGTTCCGAGGTGTCAATTCTGTGAGAAATAACCCTTCTGTTCTCGTGACCAACTTAGAAGGTTTATTGAAAGTTCCGAGGTGTCAATTCTGTGAGAAATAACCCTTCTGTCGTCGTGACCAACTTAGAAAATTTATTAAAAGTTCCGAGGTGTCAATTCTGTGAGAAATAACCCTTCTGTCCTCATGACCAACTTAGGTTTAATTGAAAGTTCCGAGATATAAATTACGTGAGAAATAACCCTTCTGTTCTCGTGACCAACTTAGAAGGTTTATTGAAAGTTCCGAGGTGTCAATTCTGTGAGAAATAACCCTTCTGTCCTCATGACCAACCTAGAAGGTTTAATTGAAAGTTCCGAGATATCAATTACGTGAGAAATAACCCTTCTGTTCTCGTGACCAACTTAGAAGGTTTATTGAAAGTTCCGAGGTGTCAATTCTGTGAGAAATAACCCTTCTGTCCTCATGACCAACTTAGAAGGTTTAATTGAAAGTTCCGAGATATCAATTACGTGAGAAACAACCCTTCTGTTCTCGTGACCAACTTAGAAGGTTTATTGAAAGTTCCGAGGTGTCAATTCTGTGAGAAATAACCCTTCTGTCCTCATGACCAACCTAGAAGGTTTAATTGAAAGTTCCGAGATATCAATTACGTGAGAAATAACCTTTCTGTCCTCATGACCAACTTAGAAGGTTTATTGAAAGTTCCGAGGTGTCAATTATGTGAGAAATAACCCTTCTGTCCTCATGACCAACCTAGAAGGTTTAATTGAAAGTTCCGAGATATCAATTACGTGAGAAATAACCCCTCTGTTCTCGTGACCAACTTAGAAGGTTTATTGAAAGTTCCGAGGTGTCAATTCTGTGAGAAATAACCCTTCTGTCCTCATGACCAACTTAGAAGGTTTATTGAAAGTTTCGAGGTGTCAATTATGTAAGAAATGACCCTTCTGTCCTCATGACCAACTTAGAAGGTTTAATTGAAAGTTCCGAGATATCAATTACGTGAGAAACAACCCTTCTGTCCTCATGACCAACTTAGAAGGTTTATTGAAAGTTTCGAGGTGTCAATTATGTGAGAAATAACCCTTCTGTCCTCATGACCAACCTAGAAGGTTTAATTGAAAGTTCCGAGATATCAATTACGTGAGAAATAACCCTTCTGTCCTCATGACCAACTTAGAAGGTTTAATTGAAAGTTCCGAGATATCAATTACGTGAGAAATAACCCTTCTGTTCTCGTGACCAACTTAGAAGGTTTATTGAAAGTTCCGAGATATCAATTACGTGAGAAATAACCCTTCTGTCCTCATGACCAACCTAGAAGGTTTAATTGAAAGTTCCGAGATATCAATTATGTGAGAAATAACCCTTCTGTCCTCATGACCAACCTAGAAGGTTTAATTGAAAGTTCCGAGATATCAATTACGTGAGAAATAACCCTTCTGTTCTCGTGACCAACTTAGAAGGTTTATTGAAAGTTCCGAGATATCAATTACGTGAGAAATAACCCTTCTGTCCTCATGACCAACCTAGAAGGTTTAATTGAAAGTTCCGAGATATCAATTATGTGAGAAATAACCCTTCTGTCCTCATGACCAACCTAGAAGGTTTAATTGAAAGTTCCGAGATATCAATTACGTGAGAAATAACCCTTCTGTTCTCGTGACCAACTTAGAAGGTTTATTGAAAGTTCCGAGATATCAATTACGTGAGAAATAACCCTTCTGTCCTCATGACCAACCTAGAAGGTTTAATTGAAAGTTCCGAGATATCAATTATGTGAGAAATAACCCTTCTGTCCTCATGACCAACCTAGAAGGTTTAATTGAAAGTTCCGAGATATCAATTACGTGAGAAATAACCCTTCTGTTCTCGTGACCAACTTAGAAGGTTTATTGAAAGTTCTGAGGTGTCAATTCTGTGAGAAATAACCCTTCTGTCCTCATGACCAACTTAGAAGGTTTATTGAAAGTTTCGAGGTGTCAATTATGTAAGAAATAACCCTTCTGTCCTCATGACCAACCTAGAAGGTTTAATTGAAAGTTCCGAGATATCAATTACGTGAGAAATAACCCTTCTGTCCTCATGACCAACTTAGAAGGTTTAATTGAAAGTTCCGAGATATCAATTACGTGAGAAACAACCCTTCTGTCCTCATGACCAACTTAGAAGGTTTATTGAAAGTTTCGAGGTGTCAATTCTGTGAGAAATAACCCTTCTGTCCTCATGACCAACTTAGAAGGTTTAATTGAAAGTTCCGAGATATCAATTACGTGAGAAACAACCCTTCTGTCCTCATGACCAACTTAGAAGGTTTATTGAAAGTTTCGAGGTGTCAATTATGTGAGAAATAACCCTTCTGTCCTCATGACCAACTTAGAAGGTTTAATTGAAAGTTCCGAGATATCAATTACGTGAGAAATAACCCTTCTGTTCTCGTGACCAACTTAGAAGGTTTATTGAAAGTTCCGAGATATCAATTACGTGAGAAATAACCCTTCTGTCCTCATGACCAACCTAGAAGGTTTATTGAAAGTTCCGAGGTGTCAATTCTGTGAGAAATAACCCTTCTGTCCTCATGACCAACTTAGAAGGTTTAATTGAAAGTTCCGAGATATCAATTACGTGAGAAACAACCCTTCTGTCCTCATGACCAACCTAGAAGGTTTAATTGAAAGTTCTGAGAAGTCAATTACGTGAGAAATAACCCTTCTGTCCTCATGACCAACTTAGAAGGTTTATTGAAAGTTTCGAGGTGTCAATTATGTGAGAAATAACCCTTCTGTCCTCATGACCAACTTAGAAGGTTTAATTGAAAGTTCCGCGATATCAATTACGTGATAAACAACCCTTCTGTCCTCATGACCAACCTAGAAGGTTTAATTGAAAGTTCCGAGATATCAATTACGTGAGAAATAACCCTTCTGTTCTCGTGACCAACTTAGAAGGTTTATTGAAAGTTCCGAGGTGTCAATTATGTGAGAAATAACCCTTCTGTACTAATGACCAACTTAGAAGGTTCATTGAAAGTTCCGAGGTGTCAATTATGTGAGAAATAACCCTTCTGTCCTCATGACCAACTTAGAAGATGTATTGAAAGTTCCGAGGTGTCAATTATGTGAGAAATAACCCTTCTGTGCTCATGACCAACTTAGAAGGTTTATTGAAAGTTTTGAGGTGTCAATTATGTGAGAAATAACCCTTCTGTCCTCATGACCAACTTAGAAGATTTATTGAAAGTTCCGAGGTGTCAATTATGTGAGAAATAACCCTTCTGTCCTCATGACCAACCTAGAAGGTTTATTGAAAGTTCCGAGGTGTCAATTATGTGAGAAATAACCCTTCTGTCCTCATGACCAACCTAGAAGGTTTATTGAAAGTTCTGAGAAGTCAATTATGTGAGAAATAACCCTTCTGTCCTCATGACCAACTTAGAAGGTTTAATTGAAAGTTTTGAGAAGTCAATTATGTGAGAAATAACCCTTCTGTCCTCATGACCAACTTAGAAGGTTTATTGAAAGTTTTGAGGTGTCAATTATGTGAGAAATAACCCTTCTGTCCTCATGACCAACTTAGAAGGTTTAATTGAAAGTTCTGAGAAGTCAATTATGTGAGAAATAACCCTTCTGTCCTCATGACCAACCTAGAACGTTTAATTGAAAGTTCTGAGAAGTCAATTATGTGAGAAATAACCCTTCTGTCCTCATGACCAACCTAGAAGGTTTAATTGAAAGTTCCGAGATATCAATTACGTGAGAAATAACCCTTCTGTTCTCGTGACCAACTTAGAAGGTTTATTGAAAGTTCCGAGATATCAATTACGTGAGAAATAACCCTTCTGTCCTCATGACCAACCTAGAAGGTTTAATTGAAAGTTCCGAGATATCAATTATGTGAGAAATAACCCTTCTGTCCTCATGACCAACCTAGAAGGTTTAATTGAAAGTTCCGAGATATCAATTACGTGAGAAATAACCCTTCTGTTCTCGTGACCAACTTAGAAGGTTTATTGAAAGTTCCGAGATATCAATTACGTGAGAAATAACCCTTCTGTCCTCATGACCAACCTAGAAGGTTTAATTGAAAGTTCCGAGATATCAATTATGTGAGAAATAACCCTTCTGTCCTCATGACCAACCTAGAAGGTTTAATTGAATGTTCCGAGATATCAATTACGTGAGAAATAACCCTTCTGTTCTCGTGACCAACTTAGAAGGTTTATTGAAAGTTCTGAGGTGTCAATTCTGTGAGAAATAACCCTTCTGTCCTCATGACCAACTTAGAAGGTTTATTGAAAGTTTCGAGGTGTCAATTATGTAAGAAATAACCCTTCTGTCCTCATGACCAACCTAGAAGGTTTAATTGAAAGTTCCGAGATATCAATTACGTGAGAAATAACCCTTCTGTCCTCATGACCAACTTAGAAGGTTTAATTGAAAGTTCCGAGATATCAATTACGTGAGAAACAACCCTTCTGTCCTCATGACCAACTTAGAAGGTTTATTGAAAGTTTCGAGGTGTCAATTCTGTGAGAAATAACCCTTCTGTCCTCATGACCAACTTAGAAGGTTTAATTGAAAGTTCCGAGATATCAATTACGTGAGAAACAACCCTTCTGTCCTCATGACCAACTTAGAAGGTTTCTTGAAAGTTTCGAGGTGTCAATTATGTGAGAAATAACCCTTCTGTCCTCATGACCAACTTAGAAGGTTTAATTGAAAGTTCCGAGATATCAATTACGTGAGAAATAACCCTTCTGTTCTCGTGACCAACTTAGAAGGTTTATTGAAAGTTCCGAGATATCAATTACGTGAGAAATAACCCTTCTGTCCTCATGACCAACCTAGAAGGTTTATTGAAAGTTCCGAGGTGTCAATTCTGTGAGAAATAACCCTTCTGTCCTCATGACCAACTTAGAAGGTTTAATTGAAAGTTCCGAGATATCAATTACGTGAGAAACAACCCTTCTGTCCTCATGACCAACCTAGAAGGTTTAATTGAAAGTTCTGAGAAGTCAATTACGTGAGAAATAACCCTTCTGTCCTCATGACCAACTTAGAAGGTTTATTGAAAGTTTCGAGGTGTCAATTATGTGAGAAATAACCCTTCTGTCCTCATGACCAACTTAGAAGGTTTAATTGAAAGTTCCGCGATATCAATTACGTGATAAACAACCCTTCTGTCCTCATGACCAACCTAGAAGGTTTAATTGAAAGTTCCGAGATATCAATTACGTGAGAAATAACCCTTCTGTTCTCGTGACCAACTTAGAAGGTTTATTGAAAGTTCCGAGGTGTCAATTATGTGAGAAATAACCCTTCTGTACTAATGACCAACTTAGAAGGTTCATTGAAAGTTCCGAGGTGTCAATTATGTGAGAAATAACCCTTCTGTCCTCATGACCAACTTAGAAGATGTATTGAAAGTTCCGAGGTGTCAATTATGTGAGAAATAACCCTTCTGTGCTCATGACCAACTTAGAAGGTTTATTGAAAGTTTTGAGGTGTCAATTATGTGAGAAATAACCCTTCTGTCCTCATGACCAACTTAGAAGATTTATTGAAAGTTCCGAGGTGTCAATTATGTGAGAAATAACCCTTCTGTCCTCATGACCAACCTAGAAGGTTTATTGAAAGTTCCGAGGTGTCAATTATGTGAGAAATAACCCTTCTGTCCTCATGACCAACCTAGAAGGTTTATTGAAAGTTCTGAGAAGTCAATTATGTGAGAAATAACCCTTCTGTCCTCATGACCAACTTAGAAGGTTTAATTGAAAGTTTTGAGAAGTCAATTATGTGAGAAATAACCCTTCTGTCCTCATGACCAACTTAGAAGGTTTATTGAAAGTTTTGAGGTGTCAATTATGTGAGAAATAACCCTTCTGTCCTCATGACCAACTTAGAAGGTTTAATTGAAAGTTCTGAGAAGTCAATTATGTGAGAAATAACCCTTCTGTCCTCATGACCAACTTAGAAGGTTTATTGAAAGTTTTGAGGTGTCAATTATGTGAGAAATAACCCTTCTGTCCTCATGACCAACTTAGAAGGTTTAATTGAAAGTTCTGAGAAGTCAATTATGTGAGAAATAACCCTTCTGTCCTCATGACCAACTTAGAAGGTTTATTGAAAGTTTTGAGGTGTCAATTATGTGAGAAATAACCCTTCTGTCCTCATGACCAACTTAGAAGGTTTAATTGAAAGTTCTGAGAAGTCAATTATGTGAGAAATAACCCTTCTGTCCTCATGACCAACTTAGAAGGTTTATTGAAAGTTTTGAGGTGTCAATTATGTGAGAAATAACCCTTCTGTCCTCATGACCAACTTAGAAGGTTTAATTGAAAGTTCTGAGAAGTCAATTATGTGAGAAATAACCCTTCTGTCCTCATGACCAACTTAGAAGGTTTATTGAAAGTTTTGAGGTGTCAATTATGTGAGAAATAACCCTTCTGTCCTCATGACCAACTTAGAAGGTTTAATTGAAAGTTCTGAGAAGTCAATTATGTGAGAAATAACCCTTCTGTCCTCATGACCAACTTAGAAGATTTATTGAAAGTTCTGAGAAGTCAATTATGTGAGAAACAACCCTTCTGTCCTCATGACCAACCTAGAAGGTTTAATTGAAAGTTCTGAGAAGTCAATTATGTGAGAAATAACCCTTCTGTCCTCATGACCAACTTAGAAGATTTATTGAAAGTTCTGAGAAGTCAATTATGTGAGAAACAACCCTTCTGTCCTCATGACCAACTTAGAAGATTTATTGAAAGTTTTGAGGTGTCAATTATGTGAGAAATAACCCTTCTGTCCTCATGACCAACCTAGAAGGTTTATTGAAAGTTCTGAGAAGTCAATTATGTGAGAAATAACCCTTCTGTCCTCATGACCAACTTAGAAGATTTATTGAAAGTTCTGAGAAGTCAATTATGTGAGAAATAACCCTTCTGTCCTCATGACCAACTTAGAAGATTTATTGAAAGTTCTGAGAAGTCAATTATGTGAGAAACAACCCTTCTGTCCTCATGACCAACTTAGAAGATTTATTGAAAGTTCCGAGGTGTCAATTATGTGAGAAATAACCCTTCTGTCCTCATGACCAACCTAGAAGGTTTATTGAAAGTTCTGAGAAGTCAATTATGTGAGAAATAACCCTTCTGTCCTCATGACCAACCTAGAAGGTTTATTGAAAGTTCTGAGAAGTCAATTATGTGAGAAATAACCCTTCTGTCCTCATGACCAACTTAGAAGGTTTAATTGAAAGTTCTGAGAAGTCAATTATGTGAGAAATAACCCTTCTGTCCTCATGACCAACTTAGAAGGTTTATTGAAAGTTTTGAGGTGTCAATTATGTGAGAAATAACCCTTCTGTCCTCATGACCAACTTAGAAGGTTTAATTGAAAGTTCTGAGAAGTCAATTATGTGAGAAATAACCCTTCTGTCCTCATGACCAACTTAGAAGGTTTATTGAAAGTTTTGAGGTGTCAATTATGTGAGAAATAACCCTTCTGTCCTCATGACCAACTTAGAAGGTTTAATTGAAAGTTCTGAGAAGTCAATTATGTGAGAAATAACCCTTCTGTCCTCATGACCAACTTAGAAGGTTTATTGAAAGTTTTGAGGTGTCAATTATGTGAGAAATAACGCTTCTGTCCTCATGACCAACTTAGAAGGTTTAATTGAAAGTTCTGAGAAGTCAATTATGTGAGAAACAACCCTTCTGTCCTCATGACCAACTTAGAAGATTTATTGAAAGTTCTGAGAAGTCAATTATGTGAGAAACAACCCTTCTGTCCTCATGACCAACCTAGAAGGTTTAATTGAAAGTTCTGAGAAGTCAATTATGTGAGAAATAACCCTTCTGTCCTCATGACCAACTTAGAAAGTTTATTGAAAGTTTTGAGGTGTCAATTATGTGAGAAATAACCCTTCTGTCCTCATGACCAACTTAGAAGGTTTATTGAAAGTTTTGAGGTGTCAATTATGTGAGAAATAACCCTTCTGTCCTCATGACCAACTTAGAAGGTTTAATTGAAAGTTCTGAGAAGTCAATTATGTGAGAAATAACCCTTCTGTCCTCATGACCAACTTAGAAGATTTATTGAAAGTTCTGAGAAGTCAATTATGTGAGAAACAACCCTTCTGTCCTCATGACCAACCTAGAAGGTTTAATTGAAAGTTCTGAGAAGTCAATTATGTGAGAAATAACCCTTCTGTCCTCATGACCAACTTAGAAGATTTATTGAAAGTTTTGAGAAGTCAATTATGTGAGAAACAACCCTTCTGTCCTCATGACCAACTTAGAAGATTTATTGAAAGTTTTGAGGTGTCAATTATGTGAGAAATAACCCTTCTGTCCTCATGACCAACCTAGAAGGTTTATTGAAAGTTCTGAGAAGTCAATTATGTGAGAAATAACCCTTCTGTCCTCATGACCAACTTAGAAGATTTATTGAAAGTTCTGAGAAGTCAATTATGTGAGAAATAACCCTTCTGTCCTCATGACCAACTTAGAAGGTTTAATTGAAAGTTCTGAGAAGTCAATTATGTGAGAAATAACCCTTCTGTCCTCATGACCAACCTAGAAGGTTTAATTGAAAGTTCTGAGAAGTCAATTATGTGAGAAATAACCCTTCAGTCCTCATGGCCAACTTAGAAGGTTTATTGAAAGTTTTGAGGTGTCAATTATGTGAGAAATAACCCTTCTGTCCTCATGACCAACCTAGAAGGTTTATTGAAAGTTTTGAGGTGTCAATTATGTGAGAAATAACCCTTCTGTCCTCATGACCAACTTAGAAGATTTATTGAAAGTTCCGAGGTGTCAATTATGTGAGAAATAACCCTTCTGTCCTCATGACCAACCTAGAAGGTTTATTGAAAGTTCCGAGGTGTCAATTATGTGAGAAATAACCCTTCTGTCCTCATGACAAACCTAGAAGGTTTATTGAAAGTTCCGAGGTGTCAATTATGTGAGAAATAACCCTTCTGTCCTCATGACCAACCTAGAAGGTTTATTGAAAGTTCTGAGAAGTCAATTATGTGAGAAATAATCCTTCTGACCTCATGACCAACTTAGAAGGTTTAATTGAAAGTTCTGAGAAGTCAATTATGTGAGAAATAACCCTTCTGTCCTCATGACCAACTTAGAAGATTTATTGAAAGTTCTGAGAAGTCAATTATGTGAGAAATAACCCTTCTGTCCTCATGGCCAACCTAGAAGGTTTAATTGAAAGTTCTGAGAAGTCAATTATGTGAGAAACAACCCTTCTGTCCTCATGACCAACTTAGAAGATTTATTGAAAGTTCTGAGAAGTCAATTATGTGAGAAATAACTCTTCTGTCCTCATGGCCAACTTAGAAGGTTTATTAGAAGTTCCGAGGTGTCAATTATGTGAGAAACAACCCTTCTGTCCTCATGACCAACTTAGAAGATTTATTGAAAGTTCTGAGAAGTCAATTATGTGAGAAATAACCCTTCTGTCCTCATGACCAACTTAGAAGATTTATTGAAAGTTTTGAGGTGTCAATTATGTGAGAAATAACCCTTCTGTCCTCATGACCAACCTAGAAGGTTTATTGAAAGTTCCGAGGTGTCAATTATGTAAGAAACAACCCTTCTGTCCTCATGACCAACTTAGAAGGTTTAATTGAAAGTTCTGAGAAGTCAATTATGTGAGAAATAACCCTTCTGTCCTCATGGCCAACTTAGAAGGTTTATTGAAAGTTCTGAGAAGTCAATTATGTGAGAAATAACCCTTCTGTCCTCATGGCCAACTTAGAAGGTTTATTGAAAGTTTTGAGGTGTCAATTATGTGAGAAATAACCCTTCTGTCCTCATGACCAACCTAGAAGGTTTATTGAAAGTTTTGAGGTGTCAATTATGTGAGAAATAACCCTTCTGTCCTCATGACCAACTTAGAAGATTTATTGAAAGTTCCGAGGTGTCAATTATGTGAGAAATAACCCTTCTGTCCTCATGACCAACCTAGAAGGTTTATTGAAAGTTCCGAGGTGTCAATTATGTGAGAAATAACCCTTCTGTCCTCATGACAAACCTAGAAGGTTTATTGAAAGTTCCGAGGTGTCAATTATGTGAGAAATAACCCTTCTGTCCTCATGACCAACCTAGAAGGTTTATTGAAAGTTCTGAGAAGTCAATTATGTGAGAAATAATCCTTCTGTCCTCATGACCAACTTAGAAGGTTTAATTGAAAGTTCTGAGAAGTCAATTATGTGAGAAATAACCCTTCTGTCCTCATGACCAACTTAGAAGATTTATTGAAAGTTCTGAGAAGTCAATTATGTGAGAAATAACCCTTCTGTCCTCATGGCCAACCTAGAAGGTTTAATTGAAAGTTCTGAGAAGTCAATTATGTGAGAAACAACCCTTCTGTCCTCATGACCAACTTAGAAGATTTATTGAAAGTTCTGAGAAGTCAATTATGTGAGAAATAACTCTTCTGTCCTCATGGCCAACTTAGAAGGTTTATTAGAAGTTCCGAGGTGTCAATTATGTGAGAAACAACCCTTCTGTCCTCATGACCAACTTAGAAGATTTATTGAAAGTTCTGAGAAGTCAATTATGTGAGAAATAACCCTTCTGTCCTCATGACCAACTTAGAAGATTTATTGAAAGTTTTGAGGTGTCAATTATGTGAGAAATAACCCTTCTGTCCTCATGACCAACCTAGAAGGTTTATTGAAAGTTCCGAGGTGTCAATTATGTAAGAAACAACCCTTCTGTCCTCATGACCAACTTAGAAGGTTTAATTGAAAGTTCTGAGAAGTCAATTATGTGAGAAATAACCCTTCTGTCCTCATGGCCAACTTAGAAGGTTTATTGAAAGTTCTGAGAAGTCAATTATGTGAGAAATAACCCTTCTGTCCTCATGACCAACCTAGAAGGTTTAATTGAAAGTTCTGAGAAGTCAATTATGTGAGAAATAACCCTTCTGTCCTCATGGCCAACTTAGAAGGTTTATTGAAAGTTTTGAGGTATCAATTATGTGAGAAATAACCCTTCTGTGCTCATGACCAACTTAGAAGGTTCATTGAAAGTTCCGAGGTGTCAATTATGTGAGAAATAACCCTTCTGTGCTCATGACCAACTTAGAAGGTTTATTGAAAGTTTTGAGGTGTCAATTATGTGAGAAATAACCCTTCTGTCCTCATGACCAACTTAGAAGATTTATTGAAAGTTCCGAGGTGTCAATTATGTGAGAAATAACCCTTCTGTCCTCATGACCAACTTAGAAGGTTTATTGAAAGTTCCGAGATATCAATTACGTGAGAAACAACCCTTCTGTTCTCGTGACCAACCTAGAAGGGTTATTGAAAGTTCTGAGAAGTCAATTATGTGAAAAATAACCCTTCTGTCCTCATGACCAACTTAGAAGGTTTATTGAAAGTTTTGAGGTGTCAATTATGTGAGAAATAACCCTTCTGTGCTCATGACCAACTTAGAAGGTTCATTGAAAGTTCCGAGGTGTCAATTATGTGAGAAATAACCCTTCTGTGCTCATGACCAACTTAGAAGGTTTATTGAAAGTTTTGAGGTGTCAATTATGTGAGAAATAACCCTTCTGTCCTCATGACCAACTTAGAAGATTTATTGAAAGTTCCGAGGTGTCAATTATGTGAGAAATAACCCTTCTGTCCTCATGACCAACCTAGAAGGTTTATTGAAAGTTCCGAGGTGTCAATTATGTGAGAAATAACCCTTCTGTCCTCATGACCAACCTAGAAGGTTTAATTGAAAGTTCTGAGAAGTCAATTATGTGAGAAATAACCCTTCTGTCCTCATGACCAACTTAGAAGATTTATTGAAAGTTCTGAGAAGTCAATTATGTGAGAAATAACCCTTCTGTCCTCATGACCAACTTAGAAGATTTATTGAAAGTTCTGAGAAGTCAATTATGTGAGAAATAACCCTTCTGTCCTCATGACCAACCTAGAAGGTTTAATTGAAAGTTCTGAGAAGTCAATTATGTGAGAAATAACCCTTCTGTCCTCATGACCAACTTAGAAGATTTATTGAAAGTTCTGAGAAGTCAATTATGTGAGAAATAACCCTTCTGTCCTCATGACCAACCTAGAAGGTTTAATTGAAAGTTCTGAGAAGTCAATTATGTGAGAAATAACCCTTCTGTCCTCATGACCAACTTAGAAGATTTATTGAAAGTTTTGAGGTGTCAATTATGTGAGAAATAACCCTTCTGTCCTCATGACCAACCTAGAAGGTTTAATTGAAAGTTCTGAGAAGTCAATTATGTGAGAAATAACCCTTCTGTCCTCATGGCCAACTTAGAAGGTTTATTGAAAGTTTTGAGGTGTCAATTATGTGAGAAATAACCCTTCTGTCCTCATGACCAACCTAGAAGGTTTATTGAAAGTTCCGAGGTGTCAATTATGTGAGAAATAACCCTTCTGTCCTCATGACCAACCTAGAAGGTTTATTGAAAGTTCTGAGAAGTCAATTATGTGAGAAATAACCCTTCTGTCCTCATGACCAACTTAGAAGGTTTAATTGAAAGTTCTGAGAAGTCAATTATGTGAGAAATAACCCTTCTGTCCTCATGACCAACTTAGAAGATTTATTGAAAGTTCTGAGAAGTCAATTATGTGAGAAATAACCCTTCTGTCCTCATGGCCAACTTAGAAGGTTTATTGAAAGTTCTGAGAAGTCAATTATGTGAGAAATAACCCTTCTGTCCTACTGACCAACCTAGAAGGTTTAATTGAAAGTTCTGAGAAGTCAATTATGTGAGAAATAACCCTTCTGTCCTCATGACCAACCTAGAAGGTTTAATTGAAAGTTCTGAGAAGTCAATTATGTGAGAAATAACCCTTCTGTCCTCATGGCCAACTTAGAAGGTTTAATTGAAAGTTCTGAGAAGTCAATTATGTGAGAAATAACCCTTCTGTCCTCATGGCCAACTTAGAAGGTTTATTGAAAGTTCTGAGAAGTCAATTATGTGAGAAATAACCCTTCTGTCCTCATGACCAACCTAGAAGGTTTAATTGAAAGTTCTGAGAAGTCAATTATGTGAGAAATAACCCTTCTGTCCTCATGACCAACCTAGAAGGTTTAATTGAAAGTTCTGAGAAGTCAATTATGTGAGAAATAACCCTTCTGTCCTCATGGCCAACTTAGAAGGTTTAATTGAAAGTTCTGAGAAGTCAATTATGTGATAAATAACCCTTCTGTCCTCATGGCCAACTTAGAAGGTTTATTGAAAGTTCTGAGAAGTCAATTATGTGAGAAATAACCCTTCTGTCCTCATGACCAACCTAGAAGGTTTAATTGAAAGTTCTGAGAAGTCAATTATGTGAGAAATAACCCTTCTGTCCTCATGGCCAACTTAGAAGGTTTATTGAAAGTTTTGAGGTGTCAATTATGTGAGAAATAACCCTTCTGTGCTCATGACCAACTTAGAAGGTTCATTGAAAGTTCCGAGGTGTCAATTATGTGAGAAATAACCCTTCTGTGCTCATGACCAACTTAGAAGGTTTATTGAAAGTTTTGAGGTGTCAATTATGTGAGAAATAACCCTTCTGTCCTCATGACCAACTTAGAAGATTTATTGAAAGTTCCGAGGTGTCAATTATGTGAGAAATAACCCTTCTGTCCTCATGACCAACCTAGAAGGTTTATTGAAAGTTCCGAGGTGTCAATTATGTGAGAAATAACCCTTCTGTCCTCATGACCAACCTAGAAGGTTTATTGAAAGTTCTGAGAAGTCAATTATGTGAGAAATAACCCTTCTGTCCTCATGACCAACTTAGAAGGTTTATTGAAAGTTTTGAGGTGTCAATTATGTGAGAAATAACCCTTCTGTGCTCATGACCAACTTAGAAGGTTCATTGAAAGTTCCGAGGTGTCAATTATGTGAGAAATAACCCTTCTGTGCTCATGACCAACTTAGAAGGTTTATTGAAAGTTTTGAGGTGTCAATTATGTGAGAAATAACCCTTCTGTCCTCATGACCAACTTAGAAGATTTATTGAAAGTTCCGAGGTGTCAATTATGTGAGAAATAACCCTTCTGTCCTCATGACCAACCTAGAAGGTTTATTGAAAGTTCCGAGGTGTCAATTATGTGAGAAATAACCCTTCTGTCCTCATGACCAACCTAGAAGGTTTATTGAAAGTTCTGAGAAGTCAATTATGTGAGAAATAACCCTTCTGTCCTCATGACCAACTTAGAAGATTTATTGAAAGTTCTGAGAAGTCAATTATGTGAGAAATAACCCTTCTGTCCTCATGACCAACTTAGAAGATTTATTGAAAGTTCTGAGAAGTCAATTATGTGAGAAATAACCCTTCTGTCCTCATGACCAACCTAGAACGTTTAATTGAAAGTTCTGAGAAGTCAATTATGTGAGAAATAACCCTTCTGTCCTCATGACCAACTTAGAAGATTTATTGAAAGTTCTGAGAAGTCAATTATGTGAGAAATAACCCTTCTGTCCTCATGACCAACCTAGAAGGTTTAATTGAAAGTTCTGAGAAGTCAATTATGTGAGAAATAACCCTTCTGTCCTCATGACCAACTTAGAAGATTTATTGAAAGTTTTGAGGTGTCAATTATGTGAGAAATAACCCTTCTGTCCTCATGACCAACCTAGAAGGTTTAATTGAAAGTTCTGAGAAGTCAATTATGTGAGAAATAACCCTTCTGTCCTCATGGCCAACTTAGAAGGTTTATTGAAAGTTTTGAGGTGTCAATTATGTGAGAAATAACCCTTCTGTCCTCATGACCAACCTAGAAGGTTTATTGAAAGTTCCGAGGTGTCAATTATGTGAGAAATAACCCTTCTGTCCTCATGACCAACCTAGAAGGTTTATTGAAAGTTCTGAGAAGTCAATTATGTGAGAAATAACCCTTCTGTCCTCATGACCAACTTAGAAGGTTTAATTGAAAGTTCTGAGAAGTCAATTATGTGAGAAATAACCCTTCTGTCCTCATGACCAACTTAGAAGATTTATTGAAAGTTCTGAGAAGTCAATTATGTGAGAAATAACCCTTCTGTCCTCATGACCAACCTAGAAGGTTTAATTTAAAGTTCTGAGAAGTCAATTATGTGAGAAATAACCCTTCTGTCCTCATGACCAACCTAGAAGGTTTAATTGAAAGTTCCGAGATATCAATTACGTGAGAAACAACCCTTCTGTCCTCATGACCAACTTAGAAGATTTATTGAAAGTTCTGAGAAGTCAATTATGTGAGAAATAACCCTTCTGTCCTCATGACCAACCTAGAAGGTTTAATTGAAAGTTCTGAGAAGTCAATTATGTGAGAAATAACCCTTCTGTCCTCATGACCAACTTAGAAGGTTTAATTGAAAGTTCCGAGATATCAATTACGTGAGAAATAACCCTTCTGTTCTCGTGACCAACTTAGAAGGTTCATTGAAAGTTCCGAGGTGTCAATTATGTGAGAAATAACCCTTCTGTCCTCATGACTAACCTAGAAGGCTTAATTGAAAGTTCCGAGATATCAATTACGTGTGAAATAACCCTTCTGTCCTCATGACTAACCTAGAAGGTTTAATTGAAAGTTCCGAGATATCAATTACGTGAGAAATAACCCTTCTGTTCTCGTGACCAACTTAGAAGGTTTATTGAAAGTTCCGAGGTGTCAATTATGTGAGAAATAACCCTTCTGTCCTCATGACCAACTTAGAAGGTTTATTGAAAGTTCCGAGGTGTCAATTATGTAAGAAATAACCCTTCTGTCCTCATGACCAACTTAGAAGGTTTATTTAAAGTTCCGAGGTGTCAATTCTGTGAGAAATAACCCTTCTGTTCTCGTGACCAACTTAGAAGGTTTATTGAAAGTTCCGAGGTGTCAATTCTGTGAGAAATAACCCTTCTGTCCTCATGACCAACCTAGAAGGTTTAATTGAAAGTTCCGAGATATCAATTACATGAGAAATAACCCTTCTGTTCTCGTGACCAACTTAGAAGGTTTATTGAAAGTTCCGAGGTGTCAATTCTGTGAGAAATAACCCTTCTGTTCTCGTGACCAACTTAGAAGGTTTATTGAAAGTTCTGAGAAGTCAATTATGTGAGAAATAACCCTTCTGTCCTCATGACCAACCTAGAAGGTTTAATTGAAAGTTCCGAGATATCAATTACGTGAGAAATAACCCTTCTGTTCTCGTGACCAACTTAGAAGGTTTATTGAAAGTTCCGAGGTGTCAATTCTGTGAGAAATAACCCTTCTGTTCTCGTGACCAACTTAGAAGGTTTATTGAAAGTTCCGAGGTGTCAATTCTGTGAGAAATAACCCTTCTGTCCTCATGACCAACCTAGAAGGCTTAATTGAAAGTTCCAAGATATCAATTACGTGTGAAATAACCCTTCTGTTCTCGTGACCAACTTAGAAGGTTTATTGAAAGTTCCGAGGTGTCAATTATGTAAGAAATAACCCTTCTGTCCTCATGACCAACTTAGAAGGTTTATGGAAAGTTCCGAGGTGTCAATTCTGTGAGAAATAACCCTTCTGTTCTCGTGACCAACTTAGAAGGTTTATTGAAAGTGCCGAGGTGTCAATTCTGTGAGAAATAACCCTTCTGTCCTCATGACCAACCTAGAAGGTTTAATTGAAAGTTCCGAGATATCAATTACATGAGAAATAACCCTTCTGTTCTCGTGACCAACTTAGTAGGTTTATTGAAAGTTCCGAGGTGTCAATTCTGTGAGAAATAACCCTTCTGTTCTCGTGACTAACTTAGAAGGTTTATTGAAAGTTCTGAGAAGTCAATTATGTGAGAAATAACCCTTCTGTCCTCATGACCAACCTAGAAGGTTTAATTGAAAGTTCCGAGATATCAATTACGTGAGAAATAACCCTTCTGTTCTCGTGACCAACTTAGAAGGTTTATTGAAAGTTCCGAGGTGTCAATTCTGTGAGAAATAACCCTTCTGTTCTCGTGACCAACTTAGAAGGTTTATTGAAAGTTCCGAGGTGTCAATTCTGTGAGAAATAACCCTTCTGTCCTCATGATCAACCTAGAAGGTTTAATTGAAAGTTCCGAGATATCAATTACGTGAGAAATAACCCTTCTGTTCTCGTGACCAACTTAGAAGGTTTATTGAAAGTTCCGAGGTGTCAATTCTGTGAGAAATAACCCTTCTGTTCTCGTGACAAACTTAGAAGGTTTATTGAAAGTTCCGAGGTATCAATTCTGTGAGAAATAACCCTTCTGTCCTCATGACCAACCTAGAAGGTTTAATTGAAAGTTCCGAGATATCAATTACGTGAGAAATCACCCTTCTGTTCTCGTGACCAACTTAGAAGGTTTATTGAAAGTTCCGAGGTGTCAATTCTGTGAGAAATAACCCTTCTGTTCTCGTGACCAACTTAGAAGGTTTATTGAAAGTTCCGAGGTGTCAATTCTGTGAGAAATAACCCTTCTGTCCTCATGACCAACCTAGAAGGTTTAATTGAAAGTTCCGAGATATCAATGCCGTGAGAAATAACACTGTCTTCTCATGATTAACCTAGAAGGTTTATGGAAAGTTCCGAGGTGTCAATTCTGTGAGAAATAACCCTCTGCCTTTTCGTAATTTCTAACTGTACCTTTTTATTTAATCAAACTGTTCAAAAAATCTAAATTAATTGGGGGGGGAATTAAAACAATTTTTTTTTTAAATGTTCATTGGTTGAAAGAAGTTTTTTTTTAAATGTTCATTATTTGAAAGAAATTTTTTTTAAATGTTCATTGGTTGAAAGAAATATTTTTTTAAATGTTCATTGGTTGAAAGATATTTAGTTTTAATGTTCATTGGTTGAAAGAAATTTTGTTTAAATGTTCATTGGTTGAAAGAAATTTTTGTTTAAATGTTCATTAGTTGAAAGAAATTTTGTTTAAATGTTCATTGGTTGAAAGAAATTTTGTTTAAATGTTCATTAGTTGAAAGAAATTTTGTTTAAATGTTCATTGGTTGAAAGAAATTTAGTTTAAATGTTCATTGGTTGAAAGAAATATTTTTTTAAATGTTCATTGGTTGAAAGAAATTTCTTTTTTAAATGTTCATTGATTGAAAGAAATTTTTTTTAAATGTTCATTGGTTGAAAGAAACTTTTTTTAAATGTTCATTGGTTGAAAGAAATTTAGTTTAAATGTTCATTGGTTGAAAGAAATTTTGTTTAAATGTTCATTGGTTGAAAGAAATTTTTGTTTAAATGTTCATTAGTTGAAAGAAATTTTGTTTAAATGTTCATTAGTTGAAAGAAATTTTGTTTAAATGTTCATTAGTTGAAAGAAATTTTGTTTAAATGTTCATTGGTTGAAAGAAATTTTTAAAAAAGAAACAAACAAACTGAACGACACTTTAAGAGACTTACCGGGCGTTGCAGGAACGGTCAGATAACTGTATCCTTCCGTGCGATATCTTTGCCATGAATCAAGGGAGAGAACTTCAAAGTAAATGTTTGGAAAGCGTGGCAGATCATCTACAGATGAGGAGGGAAAGTAGAGAAATAATGATAGGTTAATAAAAAGATAATTAAATAGTTAATAATAATAATAGATAACTAAATAATAATAGTAAAATAAAAATAATGTGGTCGACCATAGTCGAGGGCGACCCAAAGGCTCCCTTTTTATTAGCTACTACACCGTGATGTAAGGGAGGGCGCCACTTCTTACCCAGGATGACTCCACTTACCCTTGATCCTCACCTTGTAATGCTGAATGTTTAGCAAGAAAGTATAAAGGACCATTTTTTTAAAGTCTTTGGTATGACTCGACCGAGGATTGAACCCTGATATCCCGGTCCATTAGCGAACACTCTTTCCATTATACCAAATGAGCCGGTAACTACCACTACTACTACTACTACTAAGAAGAAGAAGAAGAATAGGATAACTATTTTATGAATAATACTGATAGATAATTAATAATAAATAATTAACTAATTATAAAATAGATAACTAACAAACTGATTATAATGGTTAACTAATTGTTGTGACCCTGTTAAAGGGACTGAAATGAAGACACGAACACGGTATAAAGTAAAAACAAGTGTATTAAGAAAATAGAATACAGAGGGAAGAAATATGCACCTGGTAAGTAGAGTTCGACTATCTTACTAGATTCCGGCGAGAGTTAATTGCCGTTGGCATTTATTGAGCAAAGAGGAAGAGTCCATGTTGTACATAGGTAAGTCACCATAACACCCCCCTCCCAAGTATTACCTCCGCAGGAGGATTAACAGCGTTTCCTTTTCGGGTCTATTACAATCAGATTCGTTAGTCTTCGCTTCCTTTTTGATTGTCTTGGTTCCGGAGCTGCCTGGGGGATCTTAATGTCAAAGGTGTCATATATCGTGTCTATAATTTCTTCTTCTTCCTGGGGAGCGCTGTCGGTGTCGTCCGATAGTCGTTTTCTTAACTGATTTAAATGTTTCTTATGAGAGAACTTAGGGCCTTGAATTATGTATACCATATTTACAATCCGCTTCTCAATTGTCCCCAGTTCCCAGAACGATTTATTATTTTTAAACATTTAAAAAAATATTTTTTAGCCTGGGACGTAACATTTTCTTGGTACTGCATTTGTTCGTCCCGGTTTTGTCTGTTTTGGCAGCAGTTTTTCAAAAACGGATCGTATCTTGCGTGCAAACATTACCTCAGCGAGGGATAATGGAGATGGTGTATTTGTGTTAGGCGTTATCCTGTACACCTGAAGGAACTGTTGTAGGGCTTTTTCCGTAGGAGTGCCTCTAGCCTTCTTCAGGGCTCTTTTCAGTGTATCAACAAAACGCTCTGCTTGGCCATTTGATCTCTAGTCGTATGCTGGGGTCGTAATATGTTCTATTTGGAACGTATCACAGAATTCCTTGAATTCAGCAGACGTGAACTGTGTTCCATTGTCGCTGACTAAACAATCCACCACCCCGAAACAGGTGGACAATTCGTGGAGGAAGTTTATGGTTACTTCCGTCGTTGAACTTTTGCATCGGCACACTTCGGGCCATTTTGTGAAACTATCTACTACAATTAAATAGTTGAACCCGTCTAATGGGCCTGCAAAGTCTATATGGATCCTGGACCATGGTCGGTCCGTTTTTGGCCAAGGACTGTATTTGATCGGAGGTGCCTTTGCTGCCAATGCACAGCCTTTGCACGTCTTTACGATTTTCTCGATATCCTGGTCCATGTTAGGCCAGTACATGTATCTCCTCATCAAGCTCTTCATTCTTGTAGTCCCTGGGTGGCCAACATGGAAATCCTTCAGAATTCTCCTTTGAAGAGTTTTGGGAATGACTACTCTCTCACTATACAAAAGTACCTCATCGCATAGGGAGAAAATGTCTGAAGTTTTTTGGTCGTTTTCAATTAATTTAGTCTTGGTCATCTTAATAAACTCGTTACCGAGGGCTTCCATTTTTATTTCGTGCAGTGACACAGGGAGTTCCCTTACTGTGTTCCGTAATGTCGAGTTAATTTCTCCTTCTGTTTGAAGGGAGGCAATCACAGTGTCTTCCAGGGGTTCACTACGTTTTAGGATGAGTCTTGACAATCCGTCAGCATGACAGATTTTTTTCGAGGGGAGGTATTCCATCTTAAAATTATAATTTAAAAGGATTGTTCCCCACCTCTACAGTCTGTTAGCTGTGTGTACGGGCAGACCTTTTTTTGATCCAAAAATTGTGAGTAAAGGTTTATGATCCGTTTGTAAAGTGAAAAATCTACCGTGTATGTAACGGTGGAATTTCGAGACTGCAAATATGATCCCTAAAGACTCCTTTTCTATTTGGGAGTAGTTCTTTTCTGCTGGTAGCAGTGTCCTCGATGCGTGAGCTATTGGTTTGTGAGTCCCGTCTGGCATTTTGTGTAAAATGCATGCCCCGATGCCATATGAGCTTGCGTTGCTAGCGACAATAATCTCTAAGACTGGATTATAGTGAGTTAGAAAAAGATCGGATGTTAGGACTTTTTTCATTTTCTCGAATGCCTCCTGGCATTCAGCTGTCCATTCCCACTCTTTGTCTTTTTTCATTCGAAAAACTTTTCGTTTGTTCAAAGATGAGTACGTAAGAAAAATTTGACGTAATTCCAGATTGCCAGTTGTTGTCTGGTGGTTAGAAAAATGGAGAGAGAGTAGATCTTCGAATCCTTCGTCGCCAAGTTGTTGTGGCCCTGTTAAAGGGACCGAAATGAAGACACAAACACGGTATAAAGTAGAAACAAGTGTATTAAGAAAAGAGTGTACAGAGGGAAGAAAATATGCGCCTGGTAAGTAGAGTTCGACTATCTTACTAGATTCCGGCGAGAGTTAATTGCCGTTGGCATTTATTGAGCAAAGAGGAAGAGTCCATGTTGTACATAGGTAAGTCACCATAATAATAATAATAACTAATAATAATAGTAGATAATTAATAAATTAATAATAGATAATTAACTGATAATAACAACTAATAATAATAGTAGATGACAAATTAACTAATAATAGATAACTAACTAATAAAATAGATAATAAACTCATAATAATTAATTAACTAAGAGTAATAATAGATAACTAATGAACTACCAATAATAATTAAATAAATAAATAATAATAATAATAAAATTTATTCATTTAATTTTTTTAATTAATTTATTTATTTTAGTTTTTTTATAAATAATAATAATATAGATGACTAACTAACTAATAATAATAATGATAATAATGCTAACAACAACAACAACAACAAGAATAATAATAATAATAATAATAATAATAATAATAATAATAATAATAATAATAATAATAATAATAATAATAATAATAAATAAATAAATAAAATGCAATAAATAATGAGAAAATATATAATGGATTATATTCGCAAAATACAATATTAGGGATAAGTAAATAATAATAATAATAATAATAATAATAATAATAATAATAATAATAATAATAATAATAATAATAATAATAATAATAATAATAAATTTTTTTATTTTATTTTATTTTTTATTTATTTATTTTTTATTTTATTTTTTTATAAATAATAATGATAATATAGATGACTAACTAATAATAATAATAATAATAATAATAATAATAATAATAATAATAATAATAATCGATAGATAGATAGATAGATAGATAACTAAACGAGCTGTTCAGTTAAATAATCAATTTCCCCCACCGTTTCCAATCCTCTCATGGTGTTGTTCATCGACAACTGACAAGCTCATTAACTGTTATCCTCAAGTGGCCTTTGGGCCTTGATAAGAGTTGACTCGTTTGTAAAAACTTTTTTTTAATCAACTGCTAAGTACTTTTTAGGGGTTCTTCAGAGAAACAGAAGTCGGCAACCGATCGTAAACAGGAGTGCAAAAAGACTAACTAAAAGGTTTCACCAATTCAACTTCATCATCATCGTCATCATCATCATCATCATCGTCATCATCATCATCGTCATCATCGTCATCATCATCGTCATCATCGTCATCATCATCGTCATCATCGTCATCATCATCATCGTCATCATCATCATCATCATCGTCATCATCGTCATCATCGTCATCATCATCATCGTCATCATCGTCATCATCATCGTCATCATCGTCATCATCATCGTCATCATCGTCATCATCATCATCGTCATCATCATCATCATCATCGTCGTCATCATCGTCATCGTCGTCATCGTCGTCATCATCATCTTCATCATCTTCTTCTTCTTCTTCGGGTTAACGTCCATTTTACATGTTGGCATGCGTTGGACGGCTTTAAAAAATTGACTTCCAAAAGGAACCTATCTCTGGCCTAGTCTTTATTTATCCTACTTGCCCTCAGGTCTATTTTTATCATCTCCTCCCATGTTTTCCCTGTGAACTGAACCTGCTACCTCAACTGTTCTACATCTACTAACCCAAGAACTCTCATCCATTCTTTTAACGTGGTCATACAATCGAAGTCTCCTATTCTGCACACATACTGTACAGATGTAATCTTCCTCTTGTTAAATATCCAGGCGTGTGTACGGAAAAGTCATGTTGACAAGAATAGATGCACCTGCCGATTGTCAAAAGATAAGATAATTATCGGCCGACCAAAAGATCATTTGAATAAAAATGACGCACCTAACATGGGAAGAGGCAACATAAGATTGATTGTCAAAAGAAAGCGAAATGTTGGAATTATGAAAGGTCATTAGCATGAAGTACATGTCAGGTGCAATCGAGTCATACCGAAAGAAGATAAATAAATGAAATCCCATCGCCGAATAAAACGCCCTATGGGGTGTGGCTACAGGACAATGCCGTCCCGTATAGACGTTTGAACCGATAACAAATTGTTATATAATAACAACCCGAAATTGATATCGGGAGTCGGGACGCTTGGGCCGAGAAGAATCTTTTTGCTGACAACTCTTCTCGTGATGATACTGGTGCTGTTCTTCCTGATTTTTCTTTGAAAACTGACCAGTCTCTTGATTCTGTCACTATTACTCCAAAGATGGTTGCAAGGGTTCTTTCTGATCTTAACCAGTCTAAGGCTTCTGGTCCTGATCCAATTTCTGTTGTCGTTCTCAAACGTTGTGCTCCTGAACTTTCTTCTACCCTCTCAAAATTGTTCAATCTCTGTTTGTCTCAATCCTGCTTCCCTTCTTGGTGGAAAGAGTCCTCTGTTGTCCCTATCTTTAAAAATACTGGCAATTGGTCTGATTCAACTAAGTACCATCCTGTTAGTCTCTTCCCTGTTATTAGCAAAGTTTTTGAAAAGTCGGTCACAGCAAGCTTGTTCATTTTCTGGAAAGTCTGGGCCTCTTTAGTGATGTTCAGTATGGCTTTCATTGGTTTCGTTCAACTGCTGATCTTTTAACTGTTATAACTGAGCGGATCTGTCGGTTTATGGATAATTCAGAAGGGGGTAGGGGCATTGCACTTAACATTTTGAAGGCATTCGACAGAGTGTGGCATTCTGATCTTCTACACAAACTTTAGGATATTGGTGGTGAGGTTCTTGAAATTATGTGATCTTTTCTTTCTGCTCAGAGCTTGCGAGCAACTTTGGACGAGGTCTCTTCATTTTCTTTTCCTATCAATGCTGGTGTTCCTCAAGACTCGATTCTAGGCCGAAAACTGTTTCTTCTCAATATAAATTATACATGATCTTCCAGAGAATATTCTTCAGAAAATTAACATCTATGCTGATGATACCACTCTCTATTCTGGTGTTGCTTCTCGCCAATCTCCCTCGGATCAGTTGAAATATGCAGCTGATCTAGAAGTTGACCTGGGTTCAGTTGTGAATTGGGGTACAAAATGGCTTGTTTCGTTTAATCCTGTTAAGACTCAGCTCGTGTCTTTCAATCGTAGGTGTGTCACTTTTCTTCCTGAGATTCTAATAGATGGCTCTGCTCTTGAGGAGAAATCAACTCTGAAACTTCTTGTTTTTCTCTCTCATCAAATCTTTCTTGGAGTTTATACATTAGATCCATTGCTCTTTCTGTTTCCTGTAAAGTTGGTTCTCTCTATTGCTCCAACCACTTTCTCATACCTGAAGCTATTCTCTATCTCTACAAATCCTATCAGACCATGTATGGAGTACTGTTGTAATATTTAGGCTGGTGAATCTCTGTCCTATTTGAGGGCTCTTGATAAGGTGCAGAAATGTATCTGTAATTTGATTAGCCCTACACTTTCTTTTTCTGTATGCCCTCTCTCTCTCTCTCTCTCTCACACACACACAGACGTAATGTTGCTAGTCTCAGTCTTTTCTATAAATACTATTATGGCATGTGTTCTTCAGAATTGTCTGATCTATTCCCTGTTTCCTTTGTTCCAGCTTGTTTGTCTCGTGGTCGCCATCAATTCGCTATTTTGATATCTCATTGTAATACAGCTTCCTATTCCAGTAGCTTCTTTCCAAGAACTGCAAGCAGGGAACTTCATTATTTTAGCACGGTCAGTAAATTGCAGAAGATTATTTAGAAAGCCATTCTTAACATAGGGAATAGCGGGAGTCTTTGTTAACTATTCTGTACTTTTACCTAATAAATAAATAAATAAAAATTAGTACAAAACTTGGTAAACCAAGAAGAGTAAATGACCCAAAAACAGGAAGTCTTTAATATCAGGAACTAAATCTGACTGAACACCGTTTGCTGCTGACTTTGAGTCGGGTACTCTTCTAGTTTGCTAAAATATTTGTTAATGTTCACAGTGATGTTTTTGTTTGTTTTGGGGTTGCCAACCGAACCAACTACCTACCCAAGTCTACAACAAATTTTTGCTAAATATTTTAAAAAGATATTCCAATGCAGACGATAATTTTATGATATTCCAATGCAGACGATAATTTTAAGATATTCCAATGCAGACGATAATTTTAAGATATTCCAATGCAGACGATAATTTTAAGATATTCCACTGAAGAATATGAACGTTGAATATTCTCATTCTATCAAGCGTAATTATTACTATTGGCGACATTAATTATTTCAAACAAAATTAGTCAAAAACAATTTATGTGCATATTAAAAATGACTACCTTTTCACAAACTGAACAGAGGAACTTACCTCTTCTTGTGAGCTTTCCATAGCATCGAATCACAACCTAATCCCACAGCCATCCTAAGATATCTACGACATATAGGCTCCGAATTGTCTGGCTGCAAGTCCTTAGGAGAATCAGGATTATGTTCTAAGAGCAAACGGATTGTGCTCATTACCCTTAGTGTCTCTTTTTACTCTTAGAACGTCGGTTTTTCCCCTCACTGAATTCATTATTTTCTGGACGGAACTGTTTTTCCAACGTATCAGGAGAAAGAATGTAAAAAAAATGTGCTACATACCCGTCGAGTTAGCTTTGCTGAGTTCTTTTTTGTACAACAATTCAAAGTTAAATGGGAAACTGTAATAGGCAACGTTTTCCTGAAACAAAAGAGAAATCGCAATCAAAAAAATGCATCGTATGGAATTGGAACAAAAATAATTGAAATTGCTTTTTCCAATGAGCAATTATTTTTACACGGTTACCTCACTACACACAAAAAAAAAGTCACCCGTTAATAAAATTCACAATCCTTTCTGCAATCCAACCATATAAATAAATTTTAGTCTATGCATGACTTGCCCATGGTATTGAAAAATTATCCGGCTGTGCATTCAATGATAATATAGTGTGCCTCCCCCCCCCAAAAAAAAAGATGCCACAAAATACCTATTTAGTACAAATAAACTCCAACATATGCCTGACTTGTCCACCAAGTTTCAGCCATGAATGTCCAACAGTTTTTGTTTTATCGCCGTTCAATGATATGCTCGTAATGTGTGAAGACCATTCAGGATCACATTTCCTACTGATGAGACGATCACCAAAGTGTCCCTGCAGCCATTCCAACGAGTCATTTGAAATGTGGGGAGTTGCAAGCCTACCAGAAGATTGTCTGCAAAAGTCACTGCACTCCATCAAGTGCACTGCACAGGTTGCAATACTATCAAAACAAATGAGATAATTGGTTCTTCTTCCTGGTTTGAAGCTGAGAATGGACGGTCAGTCGTGATCAACACTGAGCACTATCTAATAGTCATCAAGAAGTTTTGGGCGGACGAAGAGGAGTTGCGAGGGATGAACGACGATTTCAACAGGATGGAGCAAGAGAGGCAGAGTGGGTCAGAGTTATTGACAATTTTGTATGTCCTCTCCAGGTGTGCTTGCAATGCGGTGGTGCATATTTGGAGCATATTGAATAGCGATGAAAAAAAAACTGTCGGACATTCATAACTGAAACTTGGTGGACAAGTCACGCATAGAAAGTATTAACGATTCTATGTGTGGCATTTTTTTTCTCTCGAGTCCCTCTGCATTAAATAAGGCATTCCGTAAAATGAAATCTGAAATCAAACTTCAACTTAATAAAATTCACTATCCTTTCTGCAATCCAACCATATTTAGTAGACATCTTTTGTCCAACCTATGAAGGGTCCAGAATATCTTACGAGGATATTTATTTTTATTTTTATAATGTTTCCACTTTATAATTTTCTTTCAATAAGTCTTCTTGTTCTCAATTGTCTTCTACTTTTTCCTTTAAATACTGTTTATTTGATGCCGTTTGATTACAGAACTCTTAGATATTTACACCATGTTCGGGCTATTCCTGAACTGAAAACGGCCACGGCAGCCCAAATCAGAGCAGCGTGTCAGAGATATTGGCAATTTTGAACGTCATCTCCAGGTGTGCATGCAATGCAGAGGTGTATATTTGGAGCATATCATTAAACAGTAATAAAACAAATACTGTTGGACATTTATGACGTAAACTTGGTGGACAAGTCAGGCATAGACTGAAGTTTATTTGTACCAAATATGGTTGGATTGCAGAAAGGATTGTGAATTTTATTAACAATTCATGGGTGGAATTTTTATTTTGTCACTTTATACAACCATTATCACATATTTTACATTTAAGGAATAACCTTGTGCATTCTACTGTGATTAGGAACAATGTATTGAAATGTTTGCTTTAATCTATGTATACATGTCACATTTATGGTTTTTATAGTTTGTGTAGATAAAACAAAAACTGTTGGACATTCATGACTGAAACTTGGTGGGCAAGTCAGGCATAGACATAAGTTTATTTGTTCCGAATATGGTTGGATTGCAGAAACAATTTTTTTTTTTTGGAGGTGGGTGTCACCCTCTATCTGTCGCAATCAAATCTATTGGTTAAATAGAATCTATCTATTTGTTTACAAAATATCAAAATGAATAAATGTGAAAGTTTTTTCTACCTATCCTAAATATATTAACTAGTTATGCTTATTTAATTTTATGATACAACATAAAATTTTGTAATACCGTATATATAGTAATCTGGAAACACTCATAAATAGCTTTAAGTATTCCTAATCTGCATATTTATTTTTAAACAGTTTCTAATAAATTAATATTCTGTAATATAGATTTGTAATTTGCATTGTCCTATTTTTTTATATACATGCAATAATTTCATTGATAGTAAAACGTCTGATATCACTGGGTTGCTGAGAACAGATAATACACTTTGATCTTCGCCTAAAAGCCAAGGAACCATAAAAAAAATGTTTTTATGACGAGGTATGAATAAAAAAAACGATTTAATCTATTATTGTATTATCTTTTAATGGGAGGGGGGTAGTATCGGTTTTACTGTCATAAGACCGTCTTCCCAGGAATTATCTCCTCCTTTTTAAGGGGGTGGGGATAACATACTCCTTTGAGGAAAAGGGTAATATAGTATATGTTCCGTTGTCATGAAACTATCTTCCCAGGGATTACCATTTTTTTTTGGGGGGGGGGGGGGCTTTTTGTGTATGTGTGTGTTTTTTTTTTTTGGGGGGGGGGGGGTAGTATATTTTCTGTTGCCATGATACCATACTTGCAGCCATTACCTTCTTTCATGGGGAGATCCTCTCAGGTATCATATCCTCTATTTCCTACCAGGCATTACCTCCTCCTTTGAGGAGTAGTGTAATATATGTTCGTGATATCATCCTCTCAGTCATTACCTCCTCCTTTGGGGGGGGGGGGCAGTGTATGTAGTTCGTTCATCATGATATCATCTTCCCAGCCTAGCAAAAATATGCGACTCGAGGGACCATAACTTTGCTGGTATGTATATAAAATCAATTAATCTATGACTGGGTTCGGTATTAAATAACTCGAAAAGGGTTGATATGCCGTAAAACAAGCTAACAAAACCACTCTCAGGCGGCAATCTAAACGTTATCAAGGAAAGCGATGCACTAAGTGAAAATCCTGCGACTATTTAAAGGCCTTTATTTCCGGCTCACAATCGTCTTCAAGCAATCTGATCTGGCATCTCTAAAAACGTATAAATGTATTTGGCTAACAATGGCGAGACTTCCTGTTCTTTCAATGGCCAAAAACAATAAAGAAAAGTTTATTTTCTTTCTTAAAGGAAACTGCATACGTCACAGAAGAAATGATAAGAGGGGGGGGGGGGTCAGGTACGACTGTACTCGGTTCTTATTCAACAGAAAGCTGCGGCAATATTTCTGATGAGGATATGTAAAGATAAGGTTAAGATCGGAAATTCTTCACATAAGGTTAAAATTAAACAGAGAAAATTCCATTTAGAAGTTAAAATTTTATCAATTAGGACTACGTGACAGAATATGACGTCATGGGAGGAAGTACGTGGCAGAAAAGTGACGAAATGCCAGCAGGGTTATACAAGAAGAAGAAGAATCCATCGACACGTGTTTCTGGCTCACAGCCATCATCAGCATGGCTAACTTAGACAAATAAAAACTACTTGATTAATTTACGTGGTTTTTTGGTATACGATATATTCATTCCGTCACGAGTTCGTAAATCATACAGATATTTCTCAGTCTGTCTTATTTCCCCCCCCCCCATGTCTCTGTAATTCTGGATAAGCACCTAAACTTCTTTTAAATTTTAAATATTTAATTTTTTTTAAAGCAAATAAGTCATAGATTAACTTCTTTTAAATGATAAATATGTATTTTAATAAAAAATTTAACTTTTAATTATTAAATATTTAAAAAAATCTTAAACGTAAATAAGTCACAAATGAACTTCTTTAAAATATTAAATATTTAAAAGGAAATAAGTCATTAATTAATTTCTTTTCTAATTGAATAAATGCGAAAGCTGGGCCCATTTCTCGCACGAACGGTCTCTTCCCAATTGAACTTCTTGGCCTTTTGGCCAAGATCAAAGTGTAGTATCTGTTTCGATGGATACTACACCCTATAGACCGGTATCGTCTTGGCTTTTGGGGCTTGATTTACGCCGGTCTATGGGTTTGTCCTGTGCAGTTCTAGGAGGTGCACCCTCCCAGGCTTTGCCTTCTCACCCTTTGAGAAGGAGTTAGCTTATTGTTAATCGTCTGAGGCGCCTCTACAGGGCTACCCGGTATTGCCCGGGGGAATAGTAATTTATTTTTATCAATTAGAATTGATTTCTTACTGTAAACCGAAACAACTAATCGACGTGAAACTTACAAAAAAAAACCAAAAAAAACGCAAGTTACATCTTACGAAATGAAGAAATATCCGAGTAAAGTTAAAAAAAATAAAAATAAACACGAGATAAGTTTTACTTAAGAAAATAAACTAATCTCTCTCTCTCTCCCTCCTGTTAACGACGCCGTATTATTGTTATTGTTTTTTTTATTATTGTTCAAATCAATAGTTTCATCGATAGTAAATGAATAAATGAGATGCTGAGAAAACATACTACACTTTAAATTATTTATTTGCACGAAATATAAAAAAATTAAATAACGAACAAATTAGGCACAAGGCCATCAAAAGTATGGAGAAAATGGAGGTCTATCTTACTCTTAACTAGAATCATCTTAGTCACCACAATCTCTTACTTAAAATATCTCCAAATTGTTGAAAACTTGTTTTCGTAAATACATTTATTTACAGAAATTCACTGGATTAAAATGGGAAGTGGGATCTTAGGGAAAATGGCCAAGAGACTAAAAAAAAAATTATTTTATGCCCCCCCCCCCCAATAAAACTGATTTAATCTATTATTATATTATCTTTTAATGGGAATACGTTAGTGTAGTATCAGTTCTGTTGTCACCGTCCTCCCAGGAATTACATCCTCCTTTTTTAAGGGGATGGAGGTAATCATCCCAGATCTTACATCCTACTGCGAGGGAGGCTTAATGTAGTATCTGTTCTTTTGTCATGATACCATATTCCCAGGGATTACCTTCTTTCTTTCTTTTTTTTTGGGGGGGGGGGGGTAGTGTAGTATCTTTCCTGTTGCTATGATACTATACTCACAAGCATTACCTTCTGCTTTTATGGTGATATTTTCCCAAGTATTACCTCCTCTATTTTGGAAGGGGTAGTGTAGTACCTGTTCTGTTGTCATGATACCATCCTACCAGACATTACTTCCTCTTTTGAGGATTAGTGTAGTATATGTTCGTGATTACCTCCTCCTTTGGGGATCAGTGTATGTACTTCGTTCATCATGATATCATCCCAGCCTAGCAAAATGCGACCGCAGGAAGCATATATTTGTTAGTAAATAATAAATATGTATTTTTTATTTATGTTTTAACTTCTTTTAATTATTAAATATTTAAAAAATGTTAAAAGTAAATAAGTCACAAATGAACTTCTTTAAAATATCAATTTTTAAACACAAATAGGTCACAAATGAATTACTAAATATATTTCATTTTTCTAACGCAAATAGGTCACGGATAAAATTAAATATTAAATATTTAATTTTTTAAGCACAAATTAACTTCTTTTAAGTTATAAATATATATTTTTTTAAACGCAAATAGGTCACAAATTAACTTCTTAAATATAAAATATAGGTAAACCCAAATAAATTGTTTTTGACTAATTTCCCAACTGTATTATCAAAAAAATAATTCATGTCGGTAATAGTAATGATTACCTGTAGTTCTTATGTGTTTGTTCGTTTGACGACTTCCACAAATGCACACACTCAAGTTTTTGGTTGATATGTTAAGGGAGATAACAAGAAAATAAAGATGACGAGGTTATTTCCCTTTAAATTATTCGTTTATTTTCTACGAGATCGCTTTGCAGTTTTCTACTTAAAATACGTGAAACAAAACTTTTAAATACTGAATATTTCATTAATAACTTTGCTGCAAACACTTTCTCATTTATTCATATAGATAAACAGTAACATTTTAGTAATTTTGATACAAATGTATTTATCTTTTAAACATGACCGTAAAGGAAAGAAAAGAAAGAAATCAATTTAGCCTGGACGATGGTGAGTGTATGTGCGAGATGAGGGGCAAAACAATAGTTATAAAAAAAAAAACGAAACTAAGTGACATTCACCCTAGGTGGGTTAAGCCGGCTTCCTCCAAAGAAGGAAGTTTCTAGGGAATATTAAATTCATAAGCGGTCTCCAATCGCATGTACATCCCGGTCAGGGGAGATGACAACGTTAGGTTTTGTAGTTCTTTCGGAGAGGTGTTGATATCCTCCTATATACAGCATCTAATATTCCCAAATGGTCACCCATGTGGTACTGACCAGGCTCAGTGTTGCTTAACTTCGGTGATCTAACGCGAACCGGTGTATCAACGTGATTATGCCGCATTGAACACAATAGCGATGCATAAACAACTATCCTGCCATCACAACCAAGAAGAAGAACCCACCATCATTGACATTTATGAATTCTATTAACTTGCTAAACATTTGTCCACGAAATAAAACAATATTTCTAAACAAAACTATTTGTTATATTAAAATCAAAACAATCATTGAATTATAAAAAAAAACACGAAGTATTGTTGTCATATTTGGGCTGGTGAATCTCTGTCCCATTTGAGGGTTCTTGATAAGGTGCAGAAACGTATCTGTAATTTGATTGACCCTACTCTTTCTTCTTCTCTGCACCCTCTCTTTCACAGACGTGATGTTGCTAGTCTCAGTCTTTTCTATAAATACTATTATGACATGCGTTCTTCAAAATTATGTGATCTATTCCCTGCTTCTTTTGTTACAGCTCGTTTGACTCGTTGGTCTAGTGGTCTCCATCAATTCGCTGTTTTGATACCTCATTGTAATACAGCTTCCTATTCCAGTAGCTTCTTTCCAAGAACTGAAGGCTTGTGGAACTCTCTTCCTGCTGACTGTTTTCCTCCTACCTATAGCCTCGGTCTTTTCAAGACTACGGTCAATAGGCATCTCTTGTCTTTGCGATAATGATATTTCGTTCTTGTTAGCTCCTTACATCAAGTGGCTTCATGCCTTGTCTGGAGCAATTTCAATTAAAAAAATAAAAAATTAAAATAACAACGTACAGTTAATTAATAAGGTATCGTTTTGCACAGAAATATGCAAATTAGTTAACTTTACTAGTGAGATCACATCATATACATAAGCAGTATATAAATCAGATAGGAATATTGCTATTGCGTGAACTTGAATTAACTTGAAATAAGAATTAGATAATAATTTTTATGAATCGAAAAGTTTCTGTTCTATCCACCATCACTGACTCGCTATTGCCCTTCCGAGCCTTTGGGGCTGAGATCAGAGTGTGGTATCTGTTCTGTCCTCGGTCAGAGGAGAAGAAATCTTTCTAGACTGGGGCAAAAAAAATTTTTGTCCTGATCCAAATTCCCCCCCACACACACACACACACACACACACGCACATTAAAAACCGAACACATCTCACATCCAGTCCTCGTGGGGAGACGTTCATTAGCGACTTGCTTACATACTCACTGTTGCACAATTTTTTTTAATTTTTTCTTTAATAAAGTCTAAAGGAGACCGACCCTGGGCGGACTCGAACTACCAACCTTTTGGTTATCAGCCGAACATGCTACAACAGAAAATTACACAAATGTTCGGAGAGGTAGAATCGATGACTCAATCATAGAAAAGTTATTATACCTCCAAACGTCTTTCTTTGCATAGACGATCCGATCTGTTCAAACTTCGGTGAATAACAAAAAAATAAGAAAGAAAACATCAATTGTTGAACGTTAAAGGAACGCTGGAAATTTATTAAAAAAATGTTAAAATTTTAAAAAATTAAAAAAAAATTTTTTTAATTTAAAATTAAAAAAATTTTTTTTTAATTTTTAAAAAATTGAAAAATTTGAAAAAATTTGAAAAAATTTGAAACAACGCTGCAGATTTAAAATTTAAGATGGGAGTCAGTTGGAGATAGTCAGCGTATTGAATGTAAAATAAAAAGGGAAAATAATTTTAGAAATAATTTCAGGTGGAGTATGGAGATAATAATTGAAAGAAAAAAAGAATTGTTATGCAGATAGTAATATTGGGAAGACATTATAATAGAAAGATGACAATACCCTGGAGTAGAAGACTCTTTCTGCTATCTCGGAGATATGCTGAGTTCAAATAGTTCAAAACAATTTATTTTGCTTTAACTACGTATTGGCATTAAAAATTATTTAATATTTACTAGAATTTGGGCTCATATATATATATATATGTACATACATACATACACACACTAGACAAACTGTCTACGCCTAGAGGGTCTAGTCTCTATATAAGATGTTATTTTCCTTGTGACATTAAATGTGCCATGATACAATTTAATGGCATCATTAAATTGTGATACAAATCAATACGACAGTGGCTTTGTTGTTGTCGGGCTGATGTATTGTTCTGTTAAGTCATAGGAGGTCCACCATCCCAGGCTTTATCTTTTCTTTGAGAAGGGGTTAGTTTATTGCTAATCGCCTGAGGCACCCCTGTGGGAGAGTGTCAACGAGGCTGCTCAGGCATTTTTTGTAGGCCAGAGTGCGCCTATCCTAGTGTGTAGGCTTCTGAAAACCACACCTGACCTTGTGTCTAACCTCCTACAGAGGAGGTAAATATGATATAATTTAATGGCAAAGACACGATTTAATGGCAAAGACGCAATTTAATGGCAAGTAAAAACTGGTGAAACTTAAAAGAAAAGAAAGAAAATCTATGAAATAGGATTTACTTACAATGTATGTATGTATGTATGTATGTATGTATGTATGAACAAAGCACTCACCTGATGAATAACTTTTGTTGAACAAGTCTGAGTAACCCAGGCGAGTTCTTGACCAGCAGAAGATGACCAACCTGAAAAAATATACAAAAAGAAAATTCAAGTCAAGTTGTAGAAAATTGATAGATCAAAAATCAAAATGCTTTCTTTGCAAAATTTGAATTTTGAAGATTTTTATTTTTCGTCCCATTTCTCAGCACGGTACCGAATTGAATGGTGAATTTGGAACACTAAAACCTAGACAATCGAAAAATGGTCTCAAATCCACGGTCTACCCTTTCTTTCCTCATCTACATTAATTTTTAATTATAATTAATTTTTTAAAAGACAATTTTTTATTTTAATTTAAATTTTTTTATGGAAATCGCTTCAGACAATTTTTTATTTTAATTTAAATTTTTTTATGGAAATCGCTTCAGACAATGCGTGAAACCACTTGATGTAAGGAGCTAAAAAAAAATACAACTTGAAGGTCAAAAACTAGCCAACGATAAGTGTTATATGGATAGATTCTGACCCAGAAAACAGCAATTCTTCCCCCTTTGTCAGAAACATCGCTCATGAAATGTGAGGACAAAATAAGAGGAGCGAGAGTTACGAGGCTGCCGAAAGTAAACCCAAATTAGTCACTTTCTACTCTCCTTACTTTGATTCACCCCAAACAAGGAACATTGCCACTGAGAGGTAAGGGGCTACTGTGAATTAGGGGCCAGATTCATAGGGGCATCGTAAGGGGGGAAGGTTGTGCGAGATGTTTGCTCACGTTACATTTAACTTTCTGCATGTTGGTACAGTCAGGGAAACAAGAAGCAGGAAGGGAATTCCAAAGCTTCAGGAAAGAAGCTATCAGAGTAGAAAATCGTCCGGTATTTGGGGACCTCAACAGTGAAGGGGTGGTATTTAGTTGATTGATTATTTAAAGTCAACGAGAGTGGAAAACATTTTGTTTTGTTATTTTTTAACTCCTTCAAATTAGACTTAAGTTAAAGGTGATTATATTCATACAATGAAAGAAAAGCTGGACCGTGGATTTGAGACCATTAAATTAATTAAAATTATATTTAAATTCGACTAGACTAATCTTAGCTTTCTCTTTTTTTTTTTTTTTAGATCTGTGAATTGTATCACTAGCAAATATATGCTCCCTCTGGTTGCATATGTTTGCTAGTTGTTTTAAGTTACATATTACATACATTATATTTTAAACTAAGTAAAAGGTAAACGCAGGAGAAGTTTTTAGAAAACAAAATCTTTAAATTCTCTTCGATAAATAGAAGAAAGTTGTTAACTGGAAGTTATTTTATTGTTTCAGAAGACGGCGTAACAAAATTTATATTTGCTGGACCTATAGATGACCCACCTTCCAGTTTAAAATCTTGAATTTAATTGCACAAAAAAAATTAAAATAAATAATTAGATATTAAATCTGATCAACTTTTATTTTTATTTTTTTTCGCTAAAAAAAATAGTATCCATGATAGAACCATTTATCTTTCTGGAATTTAAGTCCTGTAAATTCGCACTTAAGGATAATTCTGTGAGCCTATTGTTTGCATTAGTTAGCATTTTTAAACTAAACGCATTTTCGTATTAAACCTTTATATGAATTTGAGATTATTGGTATTACTAGCAAATATATCCTCCCTCCAGTCGCGTATTTTTGCTGGTTGTTTTAAGTTACATATTACATTTTAAACTAAGTAGAGGGTAACCACAGGGAAAGTGTTTAGAAAACAAAATCTTTAAATTCTTTTCGATAAATAGAAGAAAGTTGTTAACTGAAAGTCATTTTATTGTTTCAGAAGTAGGTAGACCTAAAGTAAAATCAACAATCCAAAAAAAATATAATACAGTGAACACGATTCTAAAATCAGTTATTTAATTGCTCAGTAAAATATGTTTGTTTTTATACAAAAAAAAAGAAAATCACCCAATCCTTTATTTTAATAAATAAAACACGAAATAATAAAAACATAGTTTTTACATAATTTTGAAATCAATTATTTTTTAAATCAAACAATATTCAATGACTAGGACCACGTAACACAACTGTTCGTACTAATACTGTAACATTTATCCCAACTATCAACAATACAACTATTCGTACTATTATTACTACATCATCAACAACTACTACCAGCAACGTGTTGACTATTCATACTGATATTACTACTATTGCCATCGCCACTACTACTACTACTACTACTACTACTTGATTCAATAAATCTGTGCTTTAAAACATAATTTCTAATAAGATTTAAAAAAAAAAAAACGTTTTAGTAATAAGAATCAAAGTAAATATATAATTTTTGAGCGACTCGTACCATAAATCTCAGAGAATGTGTTGTTTACATGTTATTAATTAAATAACGTGTGTCCATCTCTCACTCTCTCTCTATTTCTCTTTTTCTTTCTCTCTCTTTCTTGAAATAGAACTTTCTGTGCATTCAAATAATCAGAGGGCTGGTAACCAAATGTTGGAGTGGCTGCGGGCTGTTCTATCATATTTCATTACGATCTAATTTAATTACGTAACTCAATTATATAGATAAAAAACAATGTCTTTAATTAATTCTATTTATAATTTTTATTTAGATTATTATGATCGAGAAAAGTATTTTAAATACATCTGAAAATCTGAAAAAAACAATCATGAGTGTATAATATGCAAATATTAATTTATTAGAAGCTTTAAAACAAATTAATTATGTAAATTTGAAAGACGCGTGATATTTGGGGAAGCTTTGGAATGGGTATATATAGGAGCTGATAATGAGATATAAAAAGAGAGCAATCAAAACTAATGATATAATTTCGGCTTCAGACAGACAGATACATAATCTCCATCATTAATATTAATATAATTTCATTGTAAATAATATAATCACCTTTAACTTAAATTTAATGTTAAGGAGTCAAACAATAACTAAAAAAATTGTTTTCCACTCTCGTTGATTTTAAATAAATGAAAATAAAAATTGTCCTCTTAAAAATCAATTATAATTAATAATTAATGTATCTGAAGAAAGAAAAGGTAGACCGTGGATTTGAGACCATTTTTCAATTGTGTACATTTTCAGCACTCAAATTCACTTTTCAAAAGACCAGCAATTTGGTACCGTCCTGTTATTAGAGCTCCGATACACGCTATGGACGGCAGGCCTGCAATGTGATAACTATTTAGCTAAGAGAAGAGAGACAATCCAAGGAGAGTCTTTCTTTGTTTGTCTGCGGAGACTACGCTAATTTTTTATTTTTTATTTTTTATTAAGATTTGCACATTGTAGTAATTAATATCATTTCATTGTAATAATATACTCACCTTCAACTTAAAGTATTTTAAGGTTAAGGAGTTAAAAAATAACTAAAAAAATTGACCTAAATTAAATGTGATTATTTTATTAAAATTAAATTATATAAATTACGACAAAGCACAGATCTTTATGATCAGATTAGTCTAGTCGAATTAAAGGGCCATTTTAATTAATTAAAACAAAACTGGGTGCTTAATGAATGTACATGAAGAAAGAATAGGTAGACCGTGGATTTGAGACCATTTTTCGATTGTGTAGGTTTTGGCATCACAAATTCGCTTTTCAATTTGGTACCGTGCTGTTACTTGAGCTCCAAAAGTTTTGTAAATAAAACTATGAATTTTTAAGATTTTATTTTATTATGCTTGCAAATAAATATTTACTACACCGCCCCTCTTTTTTCTGAAAATAAATCTTTCCTACATTAAAAACCGACCTTGTATCTAACTTTTCCCTCCGTGGGGAGGCAAGTAAATGTAAAAGTTCTTGCTTTTATAAAAATTTAAATTTATAAAAAAAGTTTGTAAATAAAAGTATGTAATTGGTCCCCCGATTTATAAAATCGGGAGACTTATGTTTTGAGGCATATCCGTCCGTCCGTCCGTCCGTCCGTCCGTCCGTCTGTCTGTCTGTCCGTCCGGATTTTTCTCCGCAACCATCCATTGAATTTCTCTGGAATTTTGCATGAAGTTGTAACTTTGGTCAGGTTAGAAAGTGACATTCTCCGATTTTTGAAAAAAAATCTGGTTAGCCCCCCCCCCCCCCCAGGGGGTCAAAAGGCCCCGAAATGGCAAAAAATGTCATTTTTTGCCCCATGACTTTTCATCCATCAATTCAATTTCTCTGAAACTTGGCCAAAATGTGGAGGCAATTGTTCCTAATAGAAAATAAGTATCGCTGACCTTGGAAAAAATCTGGTTCGCGCCCCCAGGGTGTCAAAAGCCTCTAAAATGGAAAAAAAAATGACCCTTTTCTCCCATAACGTTTGATCCATCCATTCAATTTTTCTGAAACTTGGCCAAAATGTAGAGGCAATTGTTCTGGATATAAAATGAGCATCCTTGACCTCAGAAAAATTCTGGTTCGCGCCCCCAGAGGGTCAAAGGGGGGTAAAAAAATGCCCCAAATTGCCCAAATTTATTGCATTTTACACTCGCCACATCGAGTCACATACAGAGGGGGACCACGCACGCGCGGCTTGTTTTTAAATGTTATTTCGTTTATTTATACATTTTACTTTCAAAGGAAAGTTTGTAAATTTTGTTTTTCTAATCTCTAAACTTTACAAAACAAAACGTTTTTGTAAAAGAATAGTTTGAATTTTAAAAAGACGCACATTTTTTCATTAAAAAAATGTGCATCTTTTTAAAAGCGCAAAACCAAACAACGCAGAATAGTTTGAATTTAAAAAAAAGGTGTATTTATAAAACGAAAAAAAAAAAAGTTTTACAAAAAAAATCTGCGAAGTGTGCATGAGTATTGTTTGTTTATTGTTGAACCTAACCGGAAGTCAAAGAAACCGGTGACAACCGAAATGCGTCCTTTTTGTATTTGCTTGTTCTTGGGTGCATAAAATCTAATTGATCCCATTAATTGAATAAAATTAAAAATTATGACTTAATGAAGTAAAGTTACGTTTGAACATGAATTTCCGCAGACAGACAATAATTTGTCTTCAAATATTATCAGGTAGCTAAGGAATAAACGTTTTCAAATTTAACATGATGACAATTTTTAAATGAATGGAAGTTTGACGCAATTTTATATTGAGTATAATCAATGGAAATGTACTTTTTTGTGATTTTTTTTAATGTTGCAATTGTTAAAAGCGACTTTACGTAAGTTTTAATATATTTTAATAAAGGGGTTATTTTTTTAATATATATTTTAATTAAGGAGTAATTTTTAATATATATTCGGTAAGAGGTATTTTTTAATATATTTTTATAAGGGGTTAATATTCAATATATATTAAGTAAGGTGTAATTTTTAAATATATTTTAATTAAGGGGATTTTTTAAATATACATTAAGTAAGGGGTAATTTTTAAATATATTTTAATTAAAGTGTAATTTTTAATATATATTAGGTAAGACGTATTTTAATATATTTTTTATTAAGGGTTAATTTTTAATATATATTAAGTAAGGGGTAATTTTTAGATATATTTTAATTAAGGGGTAATTTTTTAATATATTTTAAGTAAGGGGTAATTTTTAGATATATTTTAATTAAGGGGTAATTTTTTAATATATTTTAAGTAAGGGGTAATTTGGGGATATATTTTAATTAAGGGGTAATTTTTTAATATATATTAAGTAAGGGGTAATTTTTAGATATATTTTAATTAAGGGGTAATTTTTTAATATATTTTAAGTAAGGGGTAATTTTTAGATATATTTTAATTATGGGGTAATTTTTTAATATATTTTAAGTAAGGGGTAATTTTTAAATATATTTTAATTAAGGAGTAATTTAGGGGTTAATTTGGACATGTATACCGTATGCATGAATTATCACCCCAAAATAAAAATGAGATTCTACTTTTTTAGGTGATTATATGAAAAATCTGAAAACCTTGACAGTAACTTTATTTTGTAAATAATAATTTCTATAGAATTTAAAGTGGGGGATCAGTTTCGCATACAGATTCAACGTAAAATGATCACCGATTTCCGGGTCAGCAGTTTTAAGGGCATATACCCGAAACTTTTTTGTAAAGGGAGATAAATTGTGTGTATGTGTTTTTGTTTTTGAGTAAGAGGGTTAGGGTTAGGGTTGAGTGAGAGGGTTAGGGTTAAGGTTGAGTGAGAGGGTTAGGGTTGAGTGAGAGGGTTAGGGTTAGGGTTGAGTGAGAGGGTTAGGGTTGAGTGAGAGGGTTAGGGTTGAGTGAGAGGGTTAGGGTTAGGGTTGAGTGGGAGGGTTAGGGTTGAGTGGGAGGGTTAGGGTTGAGTGAGAGGGTTAGGGTTAGGGTTGAGTGAGAGGGTAAGGGTTAGGGTTGAGTGAGAGGGTTAGGGTTGAGTGGGAGGGTTAGGGTTGAGTGGGAGGGTTAGGGTTGAGTGGGAGGGTTAGGGTTAGGGTTAAGTGAGAGGGTTAGGGTTGAGTGGGAGGGTTAGGGTTGAGTGGGAGGGTTAGGGTTAAGGTTGAGTGGGAGGGTTAGGGTTAGGGTTGAGTGGGAGGGTTAGGGTTGAGTGGGAGGGTTAGGGTTGAGTGAGAGGGTTAGGGTTGAGTGAGAGGGTTAGGGTTAGGGTTGAGTGAGAGGGTTAGGGTTAGGGTTGAGTGGGAGGGTTAGGGTTGAGTGAGAGGGTTAGGGTTGAGTGGGAGGGTTAGGGTTAGGGTTGAGTGAGAGGGTTAGGGTTGAGTGAGAGGGTTAGGGTTAGGGTTGAGTGGGAGGGTTAGGGTTGAGTGGGAGGGTTAGGGTTGAGTGAACGGGTTAGGGTTAGGGTTGAGTGAGAGGGTTAGGGTTAGGGTTGAGTAGGAGGGTTAGGGTTAGGGTTGAGTGGAAGGGTTAGGGTTAGGGTTGAGTGGAAGGGTTAGGGTTGAGTGGGAGGGTTAGGGTTAGGGTTGAGTGGAAGGGTTAGGGTTAGGGTTGAGTGGGAGGGTTAGGGTTAGGGGTGAGTGAGAGGGGTGATAGGAATATTGAACGTACGACCATTACTATCTTTTCTAGAAATGGCAAAAGGCTATTTCTAAAAAAAAAAAAAGGGACGATTTCTAAGAAATGGTGGATTAAAAAGTTGATAGAAGAATAGGTGATTACAACCTGAAAAACTTAACAGTAAAAAAAAAATGATGGCATGCTACCACTAACGCTAAATCCGGGTGGCAATACACAAAAACACAAAAGAAATCACTCTAACAAACACACACACACAATTGATTTTCAAGAAATTAAGAAGAAAAAAATTGGTTACATATCCTTAAAACGCTATTTGGTCGGAAAGTGGGTGATCATTTTACGTCGAATTTATATGCTAAACTGATCTCCCACTTTAAATCCTTTTTAAATATTTTATTTATTTATTTTTTATTATTTTTACCGCTTAGTTTCTCAGGCTGTTTACATGTAACCGCCCCAAAAATGTAGAATCTCATTTTTTTATTTAAGTGAACTAACATTGAGGTGTATTTTTTTTATATATATTTTATATATTTTAAGTAGGAGCTCTACAAAGCTATGGAAATGCCCAGAGCGGTGGTGAGACATTTTCTTCCGGCATCTACTGCAGCCCCGTAATTTTTTTGAGGTGGCAAAAATTTCACCCGTGAATATTTTGTTAAAAAGGGAGAAGAAGAAATGCAGGGGAAATAACTTCGTTGGAAAATATCAAGATTATCTCCCTTGGAAATAAAAACAAAGCATTTATAGAGTTATTTAAATTGAAGAAACCGATGTTTTAATAATGAGGCACCATTTATCAAGGCAGAAAGCAACTCGAGGATAATGGTTAATGGGACCGGGTAGATTGTCAGGTGAATGATGATCAATATTATGAGAGGACTGAAAATAATGAATTGAATGAATAAAATTTGATGACTGATGAGGACGGTTTACGAAAAGGCAGAGCCTGTAGGCACGGCCACCGTGTCTACAGGTTCAAACACTGCAGACACGGCGACCGTGTCTGCAGTGTCAGCCGCGTTATATATTAGAGACACGGTGGCATGTACACAAAATAAAACTCATTCAGTTTACGACACCGCCAGTATTTCTTTAGCGTATTTTAACGCGTTTTAAGAAGACTTGCTATAATAGAAGACATAGACGTGTTATATTAGCAGATATTATATTAGAATGCAGTTTATTTTTTATGAATTTATCTATTTATATAATAAAATAATCAAAATTATTCAGTAACCATCACATTTTAACTCGTACTTTTTCTAGACAAAATGGCGTCTTGTGCTCACTTCCTTACGAGCAAGCGCCATTTTTTTTGCAAGTTCGTGTGACAAAACTACTGATTTCTAATAAATAGCAGTTGGAATGGTTTAAAAATACAAACAAATATCACAGGTCAGTTTTAAATTAACTTTTATCGACAACAGTTACTTTTATTTGTTGTATATTTGATTTTTTAGCGTTTTTACTCTGCTGAGCGTCGTAACATATACCCGGTTAACCTATTACTTTATTAGAAAGCCCAGTGCAAATGTATTATTTCGTAAAAAAATATCTTTTAAAATATAGTTATCATATTTTATGAAAAAGAAATCCCTTAATTCCGCATTGATTAAATCAGTATAACTCTAAGAAAAATTAAGCTCTCGAATTAAATAACATTGCAGAAATAATACGACGCGGTTTTCTAATTACACAATGAATGACAACTTTTGGTAATTGTATAGTCATCGGTAAATGAGCTACTTTTCAAACTTTTCAAAACCCGCTAGCGATTTTGAAAACCCGCTAAATCTGGAAAGAAAACCTCCAGAAAATCGCTAACGGTCTCTTTCGCTCTTTTTTAAGTACGTAATTTCTCCAAAAAGGATTTTTTTGTCATTTCATAGAACTTTTATTGAAGAAAAAAGAATTAGGAAATTATTTATTTAAAAATTCTTGGAATAATTCTGCTTTTGTTTTTTCTTTTCGTAGTCATTTTTTTATTTGTTTGTTTGTTTTTTGTTAGTTTTTGATAATGACCAGTGGTGCTTATTTGTTTTATGGTGCTAATTTACTGTAGGACCCGCGCTACCTTTTTTTTCTTTACCCCTTTTTCGTTCTGTTGGCTGTTGTTTTTTGTTTTTTGTTCAGTGCGATTTTGTGTTTTTGATAATGACGATTGGTGCTTATTTGTTTTGTGGTGCTGTAAGACCCGCGCTACCTTTTTTTTTTACCCCTTTTTCATTCTGTTAGCTGTTTTTTTTTTTTTGTTTTTTTGTTCAGTGCGATTTTGAGTTTTTGCTAATGACGATTGGTGCTTATTTGTTTTGTGGTGCTAATTTACTGTAGGACATTTATAATAACAGCTAACAGACGAAATAGGGGTAAAGAAAAAAAAAACGGTAGCGCGGGTCCTACAGTAAATTAGCACCATAAAACAAATAAGCACCAATGGTCATTAATTCAGTGTTTTTTTTTTCATCTTGCCTAAAACTTGTTTTATCTAACAACTTTATTTAATACTTAAAAAAAAAAAGAAGAAATTCTTTTTTCAAATAAATCGTTGTATGGTCGGAAAAGAAATCAGAAAAATACATTGTCTGTCATTTTAGTTGTGAAACGATGGATTACCCACTTTTTCTCACAGTGATTTACAAATAACATCATTTAGAAAGCCATTCTTATCATGGGGTGAGGGGGCTTTGTTAACTATTCTGTACTTTCACCTAACAATTTAATAAACAAAAGATACCATATTACGTAATTTTCCGTTGCCGAGTTTTCCGTTGCCGAGTTCACATCAATGTTTAAAACTGGGTAGTTTGGGATACCTACTTTAAGTAATAGTAAATAAATGTATATAGCTAACTTACTTGAATTTTTGTTTTGCCTGTTTTACTTTAGCTCTTTTTATGGACGCTAATTTAAAACTCGTGAAATACACTAACTTAACAAGATGAAAGCGAAAAAAAAAAAAAAAACGGTGTCTGACGAAAGCGAAAACGAAACGAATTTAAAGTGTCTCCAGGTTCTAACACTGCAAACACGGTGACCGTGTCTGCAGGTTCTAACACTGGAGACACGGTGGCCGTGTCTGCAGGTTGTTCGTTACGAAAAATGGGTGACAAAGTGAAATATTAAGGGGAGATAACTTATTTGGAAAACATATTATGGGGAGACAACTTATTTGTAAAAAATATTAAGGGGGGATAACTTATTTGTAAAACATTTTTTTTTTTTTTGGTTGGTTAAGGAAAGCAGATTTACCATTGGAAGAAACAAAGAAAAACACAAAAAATGCAGTTTCAATGGTTTTACGATGGTTTTTTGTTGGAGGGGGCGATTACTGGTAAAAATATGATTGGTCTTAAAAAACTAGAATGTCCCGGAAATGGGGGATCATTTTACGGTAAATTGGTTAATCATGAGTTCGAAGGTATAAACAGTTTCTTCAAAAATTCGAATAAAGTTAGTGTATAGGCAGTAATGGGCAAAAACGTCGGAATTTGAGTTTGAAATATAACTTGTGTTCCGGGGTTCGAGTCTGGCGACCGGTGTGAATAATTCTTCTCTAAACTGACGATTCCTGTAAGGATGAAACGTATACGTATGAAGATCAAAACATATATATATATATATATATATATATATTCTTTTTAAAGATTATGATATTAAGAACGTTTTGGTGTTAAAAATAATTTAGTATTACGTAGTGGTACAAAAAAACATGGCGACATCACCTAAATGCACTACTTCCGGTTCCTTTTTGTTAAAATCTCGATTATTCTATCATATTAACACATTTCAAACGTGTTTTTCTTCAGATTACATGCATTGTACTAAATAGATTTTAACTCAAAATGGTTGATCTTTTAATAATATATATATAAAAAAAACAAGAAAATAAAACCATTTTTTATACCCAATTTTTTCGCGCATTCTGTTTACACCTTTGAACTCATCATTTGCTGTTAAATCCACAGATGAAACAGATCCCCTATTCTAAATGTTCAAATTCATGAAGGGCACCAATTGTACTGATTTAGGACCCTAAAGTAAACATTTACCCTATTATCTCCCATACCTTTTATTATTTCTTAACATAAAAAAAAATATTGTTGAAATCTTTGTTGAAATTGTTGACAAAAAATCTAAAAATGTTGAGATAGGGGTGCTCTTCCACTATGTAATCTACCAAGTTGTTTACATACCAATATATATATATATATATATATATATATATATATATATATACAGGGTGATTCATAAGTCACTTCACTTAGCTATTTAAAATGATTACCATATGAAGCACAAACATACTATGAACTTTTGATAATTGTTATCTTACTCTCTAATTACTGCTATTTGTTATTTTAAATTTGTTCGTTTATATATTTGTTTCTATATATATTTATTTCATAATCAATCAAATATGCTACAAAGAGTCGTAAATTCCTTGCAAAAAAGAATGGAGCTATGCATGCAGAAGGAAGGTGGAAATTTTGAAAATTTGCTGTAATTTTAAACTTCCATAAATGAATTTGTTGAATAAACTTTCTGTTTTGTATTACCGTATTTTTTAACTTTAGAATTTCAAAAATAAATAGCTAAGTGACTTATGAATCACCCTGTATATATATATATATAATTATTAATGACAATATATGTATTAGCATATAGCATCGGATCCTTTTACTTTGTAGTCTCCTTAAAAGATTCAGCTCAATGCTTGTCAATTATTGATAACAGAGCAAATATAAGTCAGTTCATATTATATTCCAATAACCATGGTTTTATTTTATTATTTTTATTTTTTCACATTTCCAAAAAATATAAAATTTCTGTGAGATATATTTTTTACGGTCCGTTTCATTTGTCTTATGCCAAGCAACATTTTTATGTCAATATCGTCTCTGCAACACTACAAAATCATCAGAAAAAATTCACAAAGAGTAAAAAGTTCTTGGATTAAAGTGTCTTGAAAAGACCTACACTATACAGTTATTCATTTTAGGGTTAAAACAAACAAAAAACAAACAAAAAGAGAGAGCAAAAACTCACACGTGGGAGATCCCACTACTACGCCATTTTGAATTTTTCGTTCAAAGCTAGTACATCCTAAAAGTTATGCGAAGAATTATAAATTTTAATTCAGTAATATTTCCTAAAATAGTTAATAAGTTCTATAATTTATTTATAAAGATTCTAATTCACTTGAAGATAATATTTTTTTCCTTACTAAAGTTACATCAATGTTTATTTAGGTCATTTGGGTACGAAACTCATTTGAGTTCAACATTTTAGCGCTAGTTTCATAATGTCAGCCGTCCATTTAAGCAACTATTAAAATTATTATACTTCGGTGTTTTTGTGGTATTTACTAATAAATCTTTTTTTTTTTGGGGGGGGGGGTAAATTGATGGTGTTAATCTACAATAATACCAACACTTTTAATATTTTTTATTTATGCATGAAAAATAAGGTATTTAATTATTGAGATAATTTTTAAAGAAGCTATTTATTTAATTTTCACGCGAAAAAATAACACCACTAAACTCAATTGCTTAAAATTAAAATAAAAAAAGGGACGTACAGTTAAAACAATATAAGATTTAAAAAAAAAAATATGGGTAAATTTGCAGATTAACACACTCCGCTAGCCCCCCCCCCCCCCAAATAAATATATTCTTCTTTTTTAGGTGATTACGTGTGAACACCGTGGAAAATGGAAAGGAAAACATATTTTAGAATTTAGAATGATGGATCAGTTTCATATATATTTAACCATTATTTTTTTTTCGTGTGACAGGGGTCCACCTTTTTAGGCGATTACATGCCAGTCGGACTTAGGGTTAGTGTTACAAATATATTAGTTAATTATACCTCCTCCCCCAATTAAAGGCGGGTAGGTTATTCAATGCCGAATGCATCAAAATCCTATTCGCGGATTTTTGCTATTCGTGGGTGTGTCTGAAATGTAACCCCCGCGAATAGTATGGGCCTACTGTGTGTGTGTGTGTGTGTATATATATATATATATATATATAAGTATGTATAAAAAATTAATGTGAAAAATATATAAATGTTTATATATTTTTCCTTTATTTCTTATTTGTTGACATATAGGAATACAAAATGTCATCTTAAAAAATGATTTTTTTTAAAAAGACATTTTGTATTACTATACGTCAACAAATGAGAAATGAATGAAAAACATATAAACATTTATATATTTTCACATTAATTTTCACATTTTTTATACATATATATATATATATATATATATATATATATATATATATATAGTAAGCTATGAAAATATATTTATGGCAATTAAGCTACACAGGGGCTCCCACGTTTCATTCCTGGTGGGGGTGTGTGGGGGGGGGGGGAAATCTTCAGGCTAGAATGCATGGAGTTCATGCATTTTAGCCTGAAGATTCCCCCGGGGATGAAACGTGGGAGCTTCTGTGTAGCTTAATTACCATAAATATATTTTCATAACTTACTACCTAGCTCTACTTACGTATCGAGCACTGTTGAAGTAAATACTGAAAATTGATACATAAAAAATTATATCTCCTTATAAAATTTTATGTGGATACATGAAATAGTAATATATATATATATATATATAGCTATCTACAGACACATTGTTTCGTTGTCTCAACAACCTATCAGTGGTGCTAGACCTATTGAGATTGGAAATCGAGACCCTAGTGACTGACATTCCGTTCTCTACAAACTGAGCCGAAAACGTCCTAGTGGTAATAGGAGAAATCATATCGCCTTATAAATAATATTATTTATTTATTTTTTTGTTTGTTTTTACGATACTCATAATTGAAAAGTATTCAATTATTTTACGCTATATATATATATATATATATATACAATGCAGCGTCAGGGCCATAAAAAATAACCAATTTCAAAAGAAAACCCAAGACACTTCAAGAAACGGAGATGACCGATAATATAAAGGTCAAAATCACACGTACTTAATAAACACACACGACTTTGACCAAGAGAAGCAAAAAAATAATAAAAAATAAAAAATAAAAATATAAGAATATCAAAACACATATACCTCCCCCCCCCCCCCCCCCCCCCCCCGCAGACCCACACATGCTCAAAAACGCCAAACAATAACACATTTCCTCAAATGAAACAACACTCTCTCAAATCGAAAGACATTTCTTCAAATGGATTTACATATCTGATGAGAGCGGACCACCGCTTGAAACGCGTTATATAAAATTATAAAATGACAAATAACAAAATAATAAGTAAATGTTGAAAAAAACGTTTTACAAATGGATGTAGCCTTACTCCTTTACATATATATATATACATACATACATACGCGTAATAAATGGTATCAGCTGTTTACTGTTATTCAAAAGTGAGAATCCTAAAGTGAGTATGATAGGCAGTTTCCATCATAATTTTTTTAATTCAATGAATAAATACGAGTAGCTTCCCTTGGACTGCTATTCTTACGCAGATGTATTTATTAAAATCAGACTTTTCTAGATATGGATGTCCCAAATAACACAATCTTTCTTTATCTCTCCAAAACACAAGTCCAGTTTAATAATACTTAAGCATAAGTGATAATTGCGGATACAGACGTAGAACATTAAATGTAAAATGAATTAAGAGGTTTTAGGATACGTGTCCGTAAATGTGTTAGATAAAAAAAAAAAAAAAAACAGAAATAATAATAATAAAAAAGAAGAAGAAGAAGAAGAAGAAGAAGAAGAAGAAGAAGAAGAAGAAGAAGAAGAAGAAGAAGAAGAAGAAGAAGAAGAAGAAGAAGAAGAAGAAAACAGAAATAATAATTAAAAAAAGCAGAAATAATAATAAAAAAAAAACAGGAGTGCCGAGAAGAAGCCAGAAACAGAAAAAGAGGAAAATAGTGCAAAAAGGAACAAATTCAAAGACTAGTTTGGGACGCTGACAGTATAATTGTATGTTAATTTAGTATTATTAAACTGAATAAATGTACGAGGTTATACAGGATGCTGACGGTATTTGTTTCACCTAGTTTCAATGTTGTTTTGGGAACAACTACCAATAAAAATAAAAGAAAGCCGTCCTCTACCCGTACAAGAGCCAGATACGTCCTAAGATGGAGTACTGTTGTCACATCTAGGGAGGTGCCGCTGAGAGCACTCTCTCCTGTCTTGACAGAGTACAGAATCAACTTGGAAATCTAGTGGGATGGGAGGGGGTCTCTCTTCTCTTTTCTGCAGCCTCTTTCTCACAGAAGAGACGTTGCTAGTCTTTCTCTACTCTATCGTTATTTTCATGGTAGGTGCCCGACTGAGCTCCAATCTCTGGTTCCCCATTGTAAAAGATTCACAACAAAAACTCGTCTAGCTACAACCGCTGTAAAAAAAAAATCGGAACTTCCACAAGCAGAGTTTCTTTCCAAGAACTGTCCGTCTGTGGAACACAATACCACAGGGCTGCTTCCCAGCTGACTACAGCATGGTCGTTTTCAAGTCCAATGTAAACAAATTCTTGTTGAGCCGTCCCATTAAGTAATCAAATTCAGCCCAGATTCAACCGTGGTCTGCAATCCTGAACGCGTTTGTCTCGAGGAGTAAATAACTTGTGGAATCTCGTGCAACTTTGCATGGAATCTCTAGGAATCTTTTGGAATCTTTTGTAAAGTAGTGCCTTCATAAAGAAATCATTCAAGAGCTCAGATACACGATTTAGGAGGGCAAAAAACATTAATTGTTTAGGGTTTAGTTTCTACGATTCTAATTTTCCAATTCAATTTTCAGAGAGGGGCTAAGATAAATTACATTTGCCTTTTCGAAATCTAGTGGGGTGGCGGTCTCTCTTCTCGTCCCTACAGCCTCTTTCTCACAGAAGATAGATTGTTAGTCTTTCTCTACTCTATCGTTATTTTCATCATAAGTGATCGACTGAGCTCCAATTTCTGGTTCCTTCCTGTAAAACATTCGCAGCAAAAACTTGTCTGGCTAAAACCACTGTAAAGAATTTTTCTTTTCTTTCTCTCTGTGCCTAAAAAGAAACGGAACTACCATGAACAAAGTTTCTTTCCATTAACTACCCGTCTGTGGAACACAATACCATGAGGCTGCTTCTCACTTGACTACAACATGGTCGTTTTTAAGTCCAATGTTAAGAAATTCTTGTCGAGTCTCCCACTTTAATAATCAAATTCTGTCTATTCAATTCACCGTTTCAAATCCTCTCAAAGGTGTTTGTCTCACCGTTCACCTGACAATCTCATTAACCCTTATCCTCGAGTTGCCTTTGAGTCTTGATAAGCGGTGGCACATTTGTATAAAATAAAAGTAATTTTGTTTCTAACCTCCGCCTTTTTTTTTAATTTGGTCCTGGTGACCCAAAAGGGATGGAAATTAGAGTATTTTAAGGGTCACAGTAAATCCGCAACTACACTGCAATTAAGTTTTTGCCGATTTTTTACATTTTCATAAAAAAATAAATAAATGCAAATTGTTGTCGATACAATTTTTTCCTTTTTTTTTTTTCATGGAATCCGCTCCAGACAAGATGTGAAGCCACTTGATGTAGGGAATTAAAAAGAACGAAAGATGATTAACATAAATATAGGCAATGTCTATTTACCTTAGTCTTTGAAAGACAAGGGCTATACGTAAGGGGGAAAACACTCAGCAGTTGAGACCGATTTTTAAACAAATGCAAGTTCATTCTTGCACATGTCTTTAAAATAACAGCATTTCTCTACTGATTTTTATAATTTTATATTTGGTTGAAGAAAGTGACAGGAGTTGCCAAAAATTTTCAATCCCACAATGGGAAAAGAAAAAATACCTATATATTATATATATATATATATATATATATATATATATATATATATATATATATATTATTATTATTATTATTTCATGCATCAATATAAAATGTTATAAAGAGATATAATATTTCATGTATCAATTTCCAGTATTTACTTCAACAGTGCTCAATACGTGAGTAGAGCTAAGTAGTAAGCTATAAATATATTTTCATAACTTACTATATATATATATATATATATATATATGTTTTTTATTAATTATCTATGTACGTATACGTTTCGTCCTTTTTAATCAGGACTCATCAGCATAGAGATATAACTATTCACTACTGTATTTTACAACTTAAATCCCGACACCTAGAACCATTCGGCCACCGGTGGCTTGACCTCATAAGAGCATTCAACTTAATAAAATGAACGATGCATTTATAGCTAGCGACGTCATGCTGTGTTAATACTACACTTACAGTGCCCATCTAGAGGATATTATTTCATGCATACACACATAATATTATAGGGAGATATAATATATTATGCATAGATTTTTAGTATTTACTTCAACAGTGCTCAATACGTGAGTAGAGCTAGGTAGTAAGTTATGAAAATATATTTATGCCAATTAAGTTACACAGAGGCGTCCACGTTTCATAAGGAATCGTCAGGCTGAGTGCATTTAGCCTACCTATGGGGATGAAACGTGTACACCTCTGTGTAGTTTGTTGTCATAAATATAAATATATTTTCATAACTTAGCATACGTCCTAAAAAACGTCTAATCAAACCGGAGGGATTTAATAAACAAAACGATGAGTTGCAGCGATCTGTAAACATAACTTGTTTTAATTATTAATTTTCTAAAATAACATTTTACATTAGAAGTATTCTTTTTCAAACATTAATTTCCAATATAACAGCTGTCTTTATTTTGACGTGTTTTTGGACAGCATCCACCCTGACTCTACGCTCTCATCTCAACATAAGACTCTTTACCTTTTGGTCTTTATTTTTGTTTTATTTTATGTAAATTTTTCAAAGTTAAATGTTGCAGATGATATTTACAATTACATTGTCGGTTTGTCCCTATCCTCTGATGAAAAGAGTTGATCTTTGAAAATCCATGGATTAAGGATATGAAACTCCTTGCTCTGAACTTTTGATGTTCTAATAAATATTGTGTGTTTACAATTTTTTATTCTCATCTTTCATCTCTAGAATTGATTGCTCTATTGAATATATTGAGCTTTATATTATCACGATAGATTATTATTAAACGATAATTCAATTATCTTTAATTAAATTCAACATTTAAATATTATATATATATATATATATATATATATATATATATATATATATATGTATATGTATATTAAAATAGAATTCATTTTTATTTCTTTTTAAACATCTTTTTAAGAATTTAATAAATGAGGCTAAAAGCCTTTAAAAGCAAGTTTAGATGCGATATTTATTAATAAAATAAAATCAGAACAGATTTTTTTTCTTTTTCTTTTTTTTGTTTCATCTTTTTGAATTTTTTACTTTGATCTTTTGATTAATAATTTCGCTAGATACCTAGCATCTTCAGAGTATGAGGAGAAGTAGTAATAGTTCCGTATGTTTGTAGCAGTCCGTAAGAATGGAAAATGGAAGTTGTTAAACGGTTCATTCACAAAATAAAAAATTAAAAAGAAAAAAAAATCTGTTCTGATTTTATTAATAAATATCGCATCTAAACATGCTTTTAAAGGCTTTTTAGCCTCATTTATTATATATATATATATATATATATATATATATATATATATATATACTATAAATGTTTTTTTTTAATATTAAAGTGTTTTTCACCTACAGACGATGTCATTTAAGGTTCTCTTACCCTCATCAATGTAGGAGCACCGCATGGTGTCGTTTATGGCCCTCAGCCCACGTCTAAACCATCTGAGCCACCATTCCCTATTTGCTCTCAATCGGTGTGATGATCTTGCAATAACTGTCTAAAGTCTAAAATCTCTCTCTTTTTCTCTCTCTCTCTCTCTCTCTCTCTCTATATATATATATATATATATATATATATATATATATATATATCCGTCCAGTCACACAAAAAATATGACAATGAAGTGAACCCCCCTCCCCCACACAGTGTATGAAAATAATTTTCTTCTATCATTTAAAATTTCTGCCGTAAACGTGCTAATCAACAATAATATGCAGTTATTTTCCTAAATCAATTTTTTTTTTAATATGAACTCGATTTATCGTTCTTCATTAGCTAGCCTCTTTCTCGACTTATAAAGATGGCGACTAATTGTTTTTGTCAGCCCGGTATTCCATGTGTATTACGAAACTCGCTATTACACTACATAATTTAAAGGAACTGAAATAGGAATTAACCCCAATCGAAAAAATTCATTTTTAAATGTGCCCTGTCGTATCAAAGGTCCTGCAGCAGTTACACAATTAAGATCTATTTTTTTTTTTTTTTGCACTTGCATGTTCTCACTCATGGAGTGATTGATACATGGTTTTGTAAGATAACAGAGTCATGTTCTCACTCGCGTTATGATACGTTGATTAGAACACTTTGCGCATGCACAGTTTTTTTTCCATTTTCGCCCAACCCATTTGGTGCCCATTTATAGAACAGTTGTTTTGGAGACATCGCCGAGACAAGTCGTATACCTCTCTTCTTTTTTCGTGTAATTGCGTTGAAAGACGAGATGAAACTCATGGACTCAATTCCACTTCTATAGTAGATACATGTCGGCTGAACCAACCTGTCTTATATTCCTGTTTTTTATAACTGTTTCCGGACCATAGTTTGTGTAGATGAAACTGTTGAATAAAATTGATTTAAATTGCAGGGAAAAAGTTTGTACTTTTAAGCGAAAAGGATCATATGAATTTCAAGCACCCCAAAATGAGCACCGACAGAAAAGACACTTTTTTCAGTAACATCCGACTTTTTAAACTTTTACTTCCGGTTGAGTTAAATCATGAACAGAAAAATACGCACTTTTATAACTTTTTAGATCACCAGTTTTTATTAAAGAAAAAAGTTGTAATATTAGAAAAAAGGGGTTATTTTTACAAACAGTTTTATTTACAAAAAACATTTTTAATTCAAAAGTAAAGTGGTCGATCATAGTCGAGGGCGATCCGAAGGCTCCCTTTTCATCAGCTACTACACCGAGATTTAGGGGAGGGCGCCACTCCTTTCACAGGAGTACTCCACTTACACTTGATCCTCACCTGATATTGCTGAGTCTTTCGTAAGGGTACATCGCTAATAGGTCCTTCACTGTCTACCAAGCTCCATCCCCATCGTCGCAATGTTGCATCCTTGTGCTTGTTTTACAAGTACTTCAATGAAATGTGCTCTGATTAACTTGCTGCTCTGATCTCCCCCTCGACGTAAATACACTCGACCAACCCGACAATCAGCTAAATCCCATCTATTCACTGTGGAGGTCCCCAGATGCCGGAGAGCCTTCTACTCCAATAGCTTCCTTCCTTGAGCTGCCGACCTTTTGAACTCCCTCCCTGCTCCCTGTTTCCCTGACTGTACCGACATGCAAAAATTTAAAAATAATGTGAACAAGCATCTCGCTGCACAGCTTCCAATTTAGGATGATCCCCTAAACTTTCACCCTAATTCTCAGAAGCCCCTTACGTCTACAGTGGCAACTTGCCTTGTTTGGAGTGAACTAAGTTAAAAAAAAAATCTAACCATATTTGCCGAATGTTAAGTAATGGGGATATCTCTAATAGGTCCCTCACTGTCTACCAAACTCCAGCCCCTGTCCCATCGCCACAATGTTGCGCCCCTGTGGTTATTCTACAAGTACTTCTCTATGAAGATACTGCCAAATCTGCCGCAAGGAAGGTAGGCTCCCTCTACTGTGCTAGAAAACTTCTCATACCTGCTAGTATCCTATATCTCTACAAAGCAACTATCCACCTATGCATGGAGAATTGTTGCCACATCTGGGAGGGTGCACCAACCAACCACTAGTCTCTCTCTTTTAGACAGGGCCCCAAAAAAGACACTTCAATCTAATAGGTCCCACACTGTCTACCAAGCTCTAGCCCCTGTCCCATCACTGCAATGCTGCGTCCCTGTGCTTGTTCTACAAGTACTTCAATGGAATGTGCTCTGACGAACTTGTTGCATTTGTGCCCTGTCAACGTAAATACCCGACAATCAGCAAAATCCCACCCTTTCACTGTAGAGGTCCCCAGATGCTGGAAAGCTTCCTACTCTAATAGCTTCTTTCCTCGAACAACTTGCCTTTGGAATTCCCTCCCTGCTCCCTGTTTCCCCCAAGTGTACGAACATGCAAAAATTTAAATGTAATGTTAACAAACATCTTGCTGCTAAACTCCCCAACCAGGTTGGCTCCTATAAATCTGGGCCCTATCACAATAACCTCTTACACTTCAATGGCAATGTGCCCCCTTTTTTGGGATGAACAAAAGTAAAAAAAAAAAATGTGCCCCCTTTTTTGGGATGAACAAAAGTAAAAAAAAAAATGTGCCCCCTTTTTTGGGATGAACAAAAGTAAAAAAAAAAAAATGTGCCCCCTTTTTTGGGATGAACAAAAGTAAATAAAAAAAAAATGTGCCCCCTTTTTTGGGATGAACAAAAGTAAAAAAAAAAAAATGTGCCCCCTTTTTTGGGATGAACAAAAGTAAAAAAAAAAAAATGTGCCCCCTTTTTTGGGATGAACAAAAGTAAAAAAAAAAAATGTGCCCCCTTTTTTGGGATGAACAAAAGTAAAAAAAAAAAAATGTGCCCCCTTTTTTGGGATGAACAAAAGTAAATAAAAAAAAAATGTGCCCCCTTTTTTGGGATGAACAAAAGTAAAAAAAAAAAAAAAAAAGGAAAAAGAAGAAATATGTAAGACTAGCTTCTCCGACCCAGCATTGCCCAGGATCCATTACGTTAAAATTTGTTTTGTAAATATTTCTATTATACATAACCCTAACCTTTTTTGTTATATTCAGTATCTAAGCTAAAAAGGTAAATAAGAAATGCTAACTTTTACTAAAAGAATAAGAGTTATTCCCCTTAGCTGATTCTTCTTTTTAGGTGTTTATTTAAGAATGTCTCCATATTAGCAATCTGTCAAACCAGACTAAGTATTTGTTTTTTAAATAAACTAAAATTATTGGATGGGACCTATTGGCCCAAATTCTAATATATATTAAATATTAAATTGTTTTTAACGCCAAAACGTAGTTAAAAAAAAATAAATTGTTTTGGACTATTAAAATAATTTCCAACGCTATTGATAATGTTTGCCCATTCATTTTTTTACTTTTATTATCGCTTATGTTTGAATTCATGTTTTGAAACATGAAGTAAATCATAAATCTATGACGTCACGTCAAATCTATAATTATTTTGTTAAAGTAATGTTTTAAGCTCTACTTATACGAAATTCTAAATAGCTCAGTTGGTAGAACTTCAGACTGAAGATCTCAAGGTTTCGGTTTCGATTTCCGGTCATGGCATCTGCTTTATTTGTTGGAAATTTATTATTTACTATTAATGCAATATTTTCCAATAATTTTCTAAAAGTAGTCAAGATCTGTGATATTTCGAAATGAGACAAATTCCGCAATTGTATTTATTACGTTTTAAAATATTGTGACTGACAGACAAAATCTCTATTTTGCCAATAACATGGTACAACAATAACAAATGAAATCAAAACCTGATTTATCAGCTTAAATCCTATTTAGGTCGAACTTTTAAAACCTGGTCAACATAATTTTATTTATTAGATAACATTACTAGTATAATGTCAATTTTATTTTTATCTACAGGGTGGGCCAAAATAAGGGTCCTATCTTTAAATTTGAATAACTTGAATTTGAATAACTTCCACAAAATAAAAGTTAAACTCACCAAACTTTATGTGTGTGTAGACTGACCCTTCCGAGATTTTTTGAAATAAACAAAACAAATTTTAGCCGAAAAACACTTCTTAAAACTTACAAAAACTAAAGTATTGTTTTTTACACTGTTTTGAGTTTTTTAAGCAAAAATAATGTTTTCTAAATGAGGGTACGTTCCTTAGGGCTAATACGGCTCATGCTTGCTTCGGAAGGGGTCCTTTACTTATTCTAAAAAAAAAATTTTTTTAAATCAATAAATAAAAAAGTTATGAATTTTTAAAAATAGGACCCTTATTTTTGCCCACCCTGTATATGTCCCTATTTGCTTGCCTCCCCACAAGGGCAGAGTTAGACACAAGTTCGTTTTTTTACGTCGGGAAAATCCAGTTCTCCATAAAGGGGCACTGGATTGGAACAAAAACAAAACTTGCCTCAGTCTAGAAGGAGTTCTCCTTTACTGACCGAGGACAAAAAAGATGAAGTGTAGTATCAGAACAGATACTACACTTTGATTCTAACAAAAAGGCTAAGGTGTGTTAATGATAAAATTGAATTCTTCTTATGAGTATTTTATGTCTATGTAATCATTGTACGTGGAAGTGACGTGATGTAGTGGTTACAGGCCAAACTGTGGGCCTGACGTCCCAAGTTCAAATTTTGTCGGGGTGTCGGGGCTACTTCTGGAGCAAGATTTGAAGCAGGTGCATAAAAATGGAAATCTCCACCTTATGTTAGGTTAAGCAGAAACGGAGAAATTTCCATTAGAAATTAAAAGTTAAAATTTAGTACTCTGTGTCAGAATATTGCATCACAGACAAGAAATCACTACTGACATGTAACAGATAAGCTGATCAAATCTTTCTCTCATTTTCTGGTCCGTCAGAGAGAGTGGTTGTGCTTTGGGACAGTTGCTCCCACACCCTATGGGGAATGCGTCTGGGACATTAGATATGTATACCGTATACCCAAACTTATATAATACTTGTCTTACGTCATATCTTCTCATCCACTTTTCCCCAGATACTAATTGTCCCATTGTCCGAATCACATTTCTTTAAAAAAAATTTGATAAATCCATATTATCCATTGTTCATCGTATTGACGTTAACTTCAAAGGAATATTGTGTTTTCCAATTTCACTCCAAAAATAATGTTTTTATTAAAGAAAAAAGTTGTAATATTAGTAATAATTATTTTTTTTATTACGTGGGTTTGAGTTCAGACGACTTTGTCCATGTTTCTAACCTACACTATCCTCTGTCTGTATCATATTATGGTTGGGCTACACCACATTGCCCCTTGTATTATATAAAAAAATAACGCTAGTAATATACACGCTCGGTATGAAGATAAAACACCATTAATAAAAAAATTTAATGGAAAATAAAAATAAAAATATGTTAAATATGAATCTCATCTTCTGTTTGTATTAACGATATATTTGCGTATTATTCTATTTTATGTTTTGCCTATACGTCAAAAGACTTTCTTATTATTTTTTCATTTTTGGTACAATATTTTTGTATATTATATATATTCTTTGTATAATATTTTTATTTTACTTACACTGAGTTCTAACCGGTTTATGAACATAAGCTTACGGATAATTATCTCTTAAAAAGGCTATTTTCTTAAAATGTATATTTTCAAAATTTCATTTACTTCGAATTTATGAATTTTTCTTTTTAAATCTTTTACCATTATTTTTCTATTTTATTTTATTTTTTTGAATCATTATTTACATTATTATTATTTTTATTATTATTATTATTATTATTATTATTATTATTATTATTATTATTATTATTATTATTTTTATTATCATTATTATTTTTATTATCATTATTATTATTATTTTTATTATTATTATTTTTTTTTTTATTATCATTATTATTATTATTATTATTATTTTTATTATTATTATTTAAGTTTATTACTTTATAATTATTATTAAACTTACTTATACTTAGTGTAATTGTAAAACTGGCATGCACTCTTGACAATGAACATTTGAAATCATATTAAAGTGCCAGAGAAATGTCTGAGGCACTTGATGTCAGTATTTCAACAGTGTTCAAAAGACTCACTTCCATTTATATGTATCTAATTGCTATTGTTTATTATTCCTAAAAGGCTTATATCACATACCAGTTTGCATAGAAGCACACATGGAAACTACACTATTGAATATGGTTTGCCTACCCATCAAGATTTTTTTTTTTTAATTTTGATATATTTTTGTATACTATTTTTTACTTACACTGCTGACTGATAATTATTTCTTAAAGGGCTATTTTCTTCAAATATATATTTAAAACATTTAATTTACTTCGAATTTATGAATTTTTCTTTTGAAATCTCTTACCATTATTTTTTCTATTTCATCATTTTATTTTTTTATTATTTTATCTTATTAATTTATAATTATCATTATTATTTTTACTATTATGATTATTTAATTTTATTACTTTATAATTATCATTATTATTTTTACTATTATGATTATTTAATTTTATTACTTTATAATTATCATTATTATTTTTACTATTATGATTATTTAATTTTATTACTTTATAATTATCATTATTATTTTTACTATTATGATTATTTAATTTTATTAATTTATAATTATCATTATTATTTTTACTATTATGATTATTTAATTTTATTACTTTATAATTATCATTATTATTTTTACTATTATGATTATTTAATTTTATTACTTTATAATTATCATTATTATTTTTACTATTATGATTATTTAATTTTATTACTTTATAATTATCATTATTATTTTTACTATTATGATTATTTAATTTTATTACTTTATAATTATCATTATTATTTTTACTATTATGATTATTTAATTTTATTACTTTATAATTATCATTATTATTTTTACTATTATGATTATTTAATTTTATTACTTTATAATTATCATTAAACTTACTTATACTTAGTGTAATTGTTAAACTGCAAATTATGTAAGTTTTTGTTTTTTTAATTTTTTAATTTCTATTAAAATATGTTTGGAGATAATGTTTCTTGAAATTGTTCTATTAAAAGAATAAATATTTCTATTAAGATTTGTTTGGAGATAATGTTTCTTGAAATTGTCCTATTAAAAGAATAAATATTTCTATTAAAATATGTTTGGAGATAATGTTTCTTGAAATTGTTCTATTAAAAGAATAAATATTTCTATTAAGATTTGTTTGGAGATAATGTTTCTTGAAATTGTCCTATTAAAAGAATAAATATTTCTATTAAAATATGTTTGGAGATAATGTTTCTTGAAATTGTTCTATTAAAAGAATAAATATTTCTATTCAGATTTGTTTGGAGATAATGTTTCTTGAAATTGTCCTATTAAAAGAATAAATATTTCTATTAAAATATGTTTGGAGATAATGTTTCTTGAAATTGTTCTATTAAAAGAATAAATATTTCTATTAAGATTTGTTTGGAGATAATGTTTCTTGAAATTGTTCTATTAAAAGAATAAATATTTCTATTAAGATTTGTTGGGAGATAATGTTTCTTGAAATTGTCCTATTAAAAGAATAAATATTTCTATTCAGATTTGTTTGGAGATAATGTTTCTTGAAATTGTCCTATTAAAAGAATAAATATTTCTATTAAAATATGTTTGGAGATAATGTTTCTTGAAATTGTTCTATTAAAAGAATAAATATTTCTATTAAGATTTGTTTGGAGATAATGTTTCTTGAAATTGTTCTATTAAAAGAATAAATATTTCTATTAAAATATGTTTGGAGATAATGTTTCTTGAAATTGTCCTATTAAAAGAATAAATATTTCTATTAAGATTTGTTTGGAGATAATGTTTCTTGAAATTGTCCTATTAAAAGAATAAATATTTCTATTAAGATTTGTTTGGAGATAATGTTTCTTGAAATTGTCCTATTAAAAGAATAAATATTTCTATTAAAATATGTTTGGAGATAATGTTTCTTGAAATTGTTCTATTAAAAGAATAAATATTTCTATTAAGATTTGTTTGGAGATAATGTTTCTTGAAATTGTTCTATTAAAAGAATAAATATTTCTATTAAGATTTGTTTGGAGATAATGTTTCTTGAAATTGTCCTATTAAAAGAATAAATATTTCTATTAAAATATGTTTGGAGATAATGTTTCTTGAAATTGTTCTATTAAAAGAATAAATATTTCTATTAAGATTTGTTTGGAGATAATGTTTCTTGAAATTGTTCTATTAAAAGAATAAATATTTCTATTAAAATATGTTGGGAGATAATGTTTCTTGAAATTGTTCTATTAAAAGAATAAATATTTCTATTAAGATTTGTTTGGAGATAATGTTTCTTGAAATTGTTCTATTAAAAGAATAAATATTTCTATTAAGATTTGTTTGGAGATAATGTTTCTTGAAATTGTTCTATTAAAAGAATAAATATTTCTATTAAAATATGTTTGGAAATAATGTTTCTTGAAATTGTTCTATTAAAAAAATTAATATTTCTATTAAGATATGTTTGGAGATAATGTTTCTTGAAATTGTCCTATTAAAAGAATTAATATTTCTATTAAGATATGTTTGGAGATAATGTTTCTTGAAATTGTTCTATTAAAAAAATAAATATTTCTATTAAGATTTGTTTGGAGATAATGTTTCTTGAAATTGTCCTATTAAAAGAATAAATATTTCTATTAAAATTTGTTTGGAGATAATGTTTCTTGAAATTGTTCTATTAAAAAAATAAATATTTCTATTAAGATTTGTTTGGAGATAATGTTTCTTGAAATTGTTCTATTAAAAGAATAAATATTTCTATTAAGATTTGTTTGGAGATAATGTTTCTTGAAATTGTTCTATTAAAAGAATTAATATTTCTATTAAGATTTGTTTGGAGATAATGTTTCTTGAAATTGTTCTATTAAAAGAATAAATATTTCTATTAAAATATGTTTGGAAATAATGTTTCTTGAAATTGTTCTATTAAAAGAATAAATATTTCTATTAAAATATGTTTGGAAATAATGTTTCTTGAAATTGTTCTATTAAAAGAATAAATATTTCTATTAAAATATGTTTGGAAATAATGTTTCTTGAAATTGTTCTATTAAAAGAATAAATATTTCTATTAAGATTTGTTTGGAGATAATGTTTCTTGAAATTGTTCTATTAAAAGAATTAATATTTCTATTAAGATTTGTTTGGAGATAATGTTTCTTGAAATGTTTCCTATTAAAAGAATAAATATTTCTATTAAAATATGTTTGGAGATAATGTTTCTCGAAATTGTTCTATTAAAAAAATTAATATTTCTATTAAGATATGTTTGGAGATAATGTTTCTTGAAATGTTTCCTATTAAAAGAATAAATATTTCTATTAAGATATGTTTGGAGACAATGTTTCTTGAAATGTTTCCTATTAAAAGAATAAATATTTCTATTAAGATATGTTTGGAGACAATGTTTCTTGAAATTGTCCTATTAAAAGAATAAATATTTCTATTAAGATTTGTTTGGAGATAATGTTTCTTGAAATTGTCCTATTAAAAGAATAAATATTTCTATTAAAATATGTTTGGAGATAATGTTTCTTGAAATTGTTCTATTAAAAGAATAAATATTTCTATTAAAATTTGTTTGGAGATAATGTTTCTTGAAATTGTTCTATTAAAAGAATAAATATTTCTATTAAAATTTGTTTGGAGATAATGTTTCTTGAAATTGTTCTATTAAAAGAATAAATATTTCTATTAAAATATGTTTGGAGATAATGTTTCTTGAAATTGTTCTATTAAAAGAATAAATATTTCTATTAAAATTTGTTTGGAGATAATGTTTCTTGAAATTGTTCTATTAAAAGAATAAATATTTCTATTAAAATATGTTTGGAGATAATGTTTCTTGAAATTGTTCTATTAAAAGAATAAATATTTCTATTAAAATTTGTTTGGAGATAATGTTTCTTGAAATTGTTCTATTAAAAGAATAAATATTTCTATTAAGATTTGTTTGGAGATAATGTTTCTCGAAATTGTTCTATTAAAAGAATAAATATTTCTATTAAGATATGTTTGGAGATAATGTTTCTTGAAATGTTTCCTATTAAAAGAATAAATATTTCTATTAAGATATGTTTGGAGATAATGTTTCTTGAAATTGTTCTATTAAAAAAATTAATATTTCTATTAAGATATGTTTGGAGATAATGTTTCTTGAAATGTTTCCTATTAAAAGAATAAATATTTCTATTAAGATATGTTTGGAGATAATGTTTCTTGAAATTGTCCTATTAAAAGAATAAATATTTCTATTAAGATTTGTTTGGAGATAATGTTTCTTGAAATTGTCCTATTAAAAGAATAAATATTTCTATTAAGATTTGTTTGGAGATAATGTTTCTTGAAATTGTCCTATTAAAAGAATAAATATTTCTATTAAGATATGTTTGGAGATAATGTTTCTCGAAATTGTTCTATTAAAAGAATAAATATTTCTATTAAGATATGTTTGGAGATAATGTTTCTTGAAATTGTTCTATTATTGAGCACTATTGTATAAACACCGGCGTTTCATTGGATTAACATTGAGGAAACATCAATACAATCGCTATAAAATATTAAAAATAATTTAATATTATATGTATAAATTTTCTTCAAATTTTGAATTTTGGCTTTTCCACTGCCAACTTATCTATCTATGTAATTCCTCTGATGATAAGATTTTAATCTTTGAAAAGCCTTGGCTTAAGGAAAGAATAATAAACATAATTTTATTACCGAGTATACCTAGCATTGAACAATCGAAGTTGAAATAAATTTGTCATTCGTACATGTTTATTCCTCTTCTTTTATATATATATATATATATATATATATATATATATATATATATATATATATATATATATATGCGTGCGTGCGTGTGTGTGCATGTTAATCTCCTAAACAAATGAACAGATCATTATGAATTTTGGAATATATATTCAAGGCAACACGGTGAGTAACGTGGGTACATTATTTTTTGGTAAATGTTACCATGGAACGAGTATTATCCTAGTTGAAATTTCCCTCCCCCCCCCCCCCCCGCTTCCCGAAAAAATAAGTCAGAAAATGTTTTAATCGCTAACTTTTTTTTGTAATCTTCGAGACTTTCACGAAAACATGTCTCGATGACGCACCCTTAGATATAGATACAGGGTTCACATCGGTGCAGAAGGCTGGTGGGTGGGAAGGGGGTGGGGGTGGGTGGGTGGGTAACAAAACAAGTGAATTTGTTCCTCCACCCTCCTTCTCTGGATCGGATGGGCGGGGGGGGGGGTATTGCTTTGTTAGGAGAACCGTAATTAAATTGGAAAAGCATCACGTGCTAATTCGCGTCTTCGATTTTAATAACAGCGAAGTAAATGGCGGGTTGTTTTGGCGGCGGCGACGACGACGCACGGTATTGTTTTTTTTTTGTGTGTGTGGGTGGGGTTGGGGGGTTCGCAAACCTCAACCAATTCCAAGGACAATTCCCCCAAATTGTGTTAGGACACGCAAACACAAATTAGCATTCTTCATTTTTTTTTTTTTTTTTTTTTTTTTTTAAATACAGAAGGACAATTGGTTCTGGGATTAATGAATGGTCACCTATGGTTGGGGTGGGGAGTGGAGGGGGGTAGAAAACATGGGGAAGGGCAAGCTTATGGCATCGGCAAAAAAAAAGTAGGAATTAATCGATTGAGGGAGGTAATCAATAAATAACAAGTTCGAATCAGCGGTGGTGGTAGGAGGGTTGGGGGGGGGAGGAGGGGTCGTTATGTGCACCGACTCACCTTTCGGTAGATCAACAAAGAAGTGAAGGTAGAGGTCGTTGTACTCGAAATTCTGGGCGGATTCTGAAAGATGGAGAGAAAATAGAAATGTGATGAATTATAATCCAAAGAATTGATAGAAATATGGATAGACATTACGGTGTGTGTGAAAGAAGAACAGAGAAGAAGAAGAAGAAGAAGAAGAAGAAGAAGAAGTCGGAGGAATCGTAGAATCTGAGAAAAAGAGGAAAGAAAAAGAAGAAAAAAATCGAAAAATTTTAGAAGTAGAAGAAAAGGAGGAAAAAATACAACAAAAAAAAAAACGGAAGAGAGAAAAAACGAAAATTGTTTATATTTTGTAGCAAGAAAACAAAATCTCATTATTCAAAAAATAATTTGTTTCACAAAAGCCTAAAAATAGAAAATGTTTGTCACCAAGAAATCAACAGAGACGGAGGCTGGGCGAATGAACACGACATGAAAACAAACATTCTTACGATACGGCCATGCAATCTGCAGGTTTAATGATGGAAATGCTTTTTTACACTTAAGCATGACAGACCAACGAAATGATGTTTCAAACTTAAGCATGACAGACCAACGAAAATGATGCTTTAAACTTAAGCATGACAGACCTACGAAACTGATGCTTTAAACTTAAGCATGACAGACCTACGAAAATGATTCTTTAAACTTAAGCATGACAGACCAACGAAAATGATGCTTTTAACTTAAGCATGACAGACCTACGAAAATGATGCTTTAAACTTAAGCATGACAGACCTACGAAAATGATTCTTTAAACTTAAGCATGACAGACCTACGAAAATGATGCTTTAAACTTAAACATGACAGACCTACGAAAATGATGCTTCAAACTTAAGCATGACAGACTAACGAAAATGATGCTTTAAACTTAAGCATGACAGACCTACGAAAATGATGCTTCAAACTTAAGCATGACAGACCTACGAAAATGATTCTTTAAACTTAAGCATGACAGACCAACGAAAATGATGCTTTAAACTTAAGCATGACAGACCTACGAAAATGATGCTTTAAACTTAAGCATGACAGACCAACGAAAATGCTGTTTCAAACTTAAGCATGACAGACCAATGACATGCTATTTCAACTATAAGCATGACAGACCAACGAAAATGTTATTTCAAACTAAAGCATGACAGACTAACAAAATGCTACTTCAATCTTAAGCATGACAGACCAACGAAAATGCTGTTTCGAACATAAGCTTGACAGACTGCAGAAGATGATGTTTCAAACTTAAGCGTGATAGACCAACGGACAGACAGAGCTGCACGACTTCAAACTTACAAACGTGGCAGATTAAGACAAATGCTATTTGAAACTTAATAAAAGACCAATAAAAATGCTATTTCCATCGTAAGCATGACACTGTGCGATGGCGAGGGGCATCAGAGGTCTTGTTGCATTTTGTTTTGATCTTAATTGAGACAACTGAGTGATCAGAAGATCCCAGCGGAGACAGAACAGTGGGTGAGCATAGTTTCAGGACAAGTTGTCAGAAAAAGATCAAGAAGACTTTCAAAATGTCCGTCAGCATCAGGTACGCGAGTGGGTTTGTCAACAATCTGTGTTAGATCATAAACAAAGGGAGAAATCGTGACAAGACCTTCCTTCATCGTCTGTCTTGTTTGAGTGGACTAGCCATTCAACATTGAGAACGTGAATGTTGGCAGAAGGGTGAGCAGACAGGATATGGTCAATTTTCTCAGAGATACTCTCATAGATAGTAACTCCGTCATTGTGGGGACGACGGAGGGTAAATATAAATGCGGTGCTATGAGTAAGTGCTACTCTGAAACACATATAGGGCAACTTCAATGGATTATGCTCCGATGAACTGGCTACTCTGGTGCCCCCTCGACGTAAATTCACTAGACTAACTCGACAATCAACTAAATCTCATTCATTCACTGTAGAGATCCCCAGATGCCGGAGAGCTTTCTACTCAAATAGCTTCTTTCCTCGTGCTGCTGGCCTCTGGAACTCCCTCCCTGCCCCCTGTTTCCCCGACAGTACTGACATGCAGAAATTTAAAACTAATGTAAACAGACATCTCGCTGTGCAGATCCCAATTTAGGTTGACACCCCCCCCCCCCAACCTTCCCCCCATTTTTTTTTCTCAGTAGCCCCTTACGTCTACAGTGGTGGCCTGTCTGGTTTGGGGTGAACTATGTTAAAAAAATTTAAAAAATTTAACATTTTTTAGATGTCCCTGCTACATGGAAAGCCGTCCCTAATCTAGGCACAAATTTGATGTCCATGATGATCTTGAGGGTCAAGTTTTGATGTCATGTTCGAATAACCTTTAATCATGAAACCAAACGGGACAATGCCAGTTTCGCACAGAAACAAAAGGTCGGGTTTGGTCTCTTGTAAATGGGTTTCAACCTCTGGAAGGTTGGAACGTAGACCCCTAATGTTGGAAAAGGAGACATGGTAGTGGGGGTCTATGTTAGAAGTTGGGGTTCTGGGTTTATGCTTATGTTGTGTTTTGTGACTTATCATGTTGGAATTGAAAGATTTGTGGAAGAGGTCAGCAGAGGGTAAGAGCAGGACATGCAGAGAATGATGAAAGAAAAGCTATAGCAGTTCCCACTAATATGGCATCGAGAGACCCTACCAAAAAGTACTGCATGTTCCAGACTCCATTCACCAAATGGCAATACAGCAGCCTCGGTATTATGCGCCTGCTGATAGGACAGCCTCCTTGGGAGTTACTCCAAGGTTCGGGTCCCTGAACTATCAGGCGAATAATGTCATCCCAGGTAAAACGTTTACCTCCAGCACCCTCATTAGTGACACGGCAACAAGAAAAGAAAAAGAATTATTCAAGTCATCTCCAGATACTGCTCACACTAAATGGCCGATCGAGTGGATAGCGTTTTCTTCCTCCTTTGTCAGAAACATCGCTCATGGAAAATGAAGACTGAGGAGCAAAGTAGGGGAGGCGACAGTTACGGGGCGGCGGAAAATGAATATATGTGTGTATCGAGGCAGCATTTTTTCTCTAAGGCACGTATTATTAAAAATAACCAACAACTCGTGTCTGGATATTTTTGTATGAGAAAAAACGGTTATTTTAACACTAGTACTAATATACTTAAATGTTTATAATACTAAATAAATATAGTTTCGTATTTAAATTTTCCCGCCAAAATTAACTTTAAACTCACTCCAGGTCTTTACCTGATTGACATTATTCCCACTGAAGATGGACCCAGATGGGTCAGAAAGTACTCTGGACTTAAAAGAAAATTACGGCAGATTCATCAGCCAATTTTCATCCGAGATTAGGACTTTAATCCAGAAAATGGAAGGGATTCATACAAAAATATCCAGACACGAATTGTCGGTTATTTTTAATAATAATATATATATATATATATATATATATAATAATGGATTAAATGAAAGAATGAAAGAATGAAAGAATAAAATGAGTAATTAATCAAACTTTATTACATATCAAAGTTCAAGCAAAAAGTACTGTAAAGTCCTTAATCCATGGATTTTCAAAGAAAATGCCAAGAGTAACAGCAACCTCTATATTTCATCAATCTAACAAGATCCTTTGATAGTGTAAGCCGTGAACTTCTCTGGAAAATCTTATCAAAAACTGGTTGTCCAGAGAAGTTCATCAAAATAATGAAACTTCTTCACAACGATATGACTGCAACGGAAATCGCAGATCTATTCAAGGTAAAATCTGGGGTCAAACAGGGATGTATACCTGCACCGACCTTGTTTTCAATCTTTATTGCGGCTGTATTGCACCTAATGGATGGTCAACTTCCACCTGATATATCCATAAACTACAGAATGGATGGTGGAGTTTACAACGTGAAACGTCTAAAGGTCAGAACTAGAACAAATGTTGATTCTCTTATTGAATTTCAATATCAGGTGATAACGCGGTTTGTGCTCCGACTCAAGACGATTTACGAACCTCGATTAATGCCTTTGCTGATGCATACTCTAAACTAGGATTAAAAATCAACGTTCGAAAAATTGAGGTGTTATTTCAGCCTTCACCTCAAGATAACAACAAAAACCCTCCTAATATCCAATTAGGTGGCAAATTGCTAAAATACGTGAATCGCTTCGCGTACCTGGGTAGCCACCTCGCTTCCAATGCCACCATTGGTGACGAAATCCAATATCGTATTAGGTGTGCAAGTGCTGCTTTCGGTAAACTTCGTCTCAGAGCCTTTGCTAAAGGCGCTGATGAAGAGACATTTTGGAGTGGCTTTGTAAAATTTTTTTAAAGAAAATTAAAAAAATATAAAAATAAAGTATTTCCAGAATGTTTTGGAAACGTAGGTACGCCATGATAGACTTGTTGTTCTAATTCTTTGAACAATTGGAATGCTCTAATTTATTAAATCCTCTTTATATATATATATAGAGAGAGAGAGATAGAAGAAAAAAGAGTGATAAATATGCGACGATTGTCCAAATTTATTTCAAATTTCAATTGTTCAATGCAAGGTTGTCAGTAATAAACTGAGTTAATCCTTGTATGAGATCCTACCGTTTTTACTAGGCCCGGAAGTAAATCAAAAAAATGGCCTGTTTTCCTCTTCTCAACCTCTTTTAAGTGCATCTGGACTTATCTACTTTTGAGCACCTTCTCCAACCTGCTCCCATGCAAAGAGTTTTTCTTCACTTTCTACAATTTCACCGAACTTTTTCAACGGAAACTTACCACCCGGACAATTGCATATCTTTTTCACGAAATTTTCCTTTCATTCAGTACGTTTTTTGACAAAAATTATTTTAAGAATTTTTAATAATAATTCTCATATTTTTCAAATATTTGAACTTTGGTTTTTTCGAAAGCCAACTTATCCATCTGTATTTCTCCTCTGATGATAAGATTTCGATCTTTGAAAAGCCTTGGCTTAAGGAAAGAAAAATAAACACTAGTTTATTACTGACAACCTTGCATTGAACAATTGAAATTTGAAATAAATTTGGACAATCGTCGCATATTTATCACTCTTTTTTCTTCTATCTCTACTATTGCTCTATCTCGTATATTGAGCTAATCCTTTTCACAATAGGTTCCATCTACTAAAAGTTTTCACTTTGGTTTATTTTGATCCTATAAATATATATATATATATATATTTCTGAAGAAGGGAAGAGTTCCCGAAAATTAAAAAAAATATATTATATCATACGGAATTTCCACCAGACCATCTTGATACAGGTATTACATAACATTGTAACATTGTGTAGATAGACAGATATATGTGTGTTTTGAAAGGGGAAAAAAAAAAAAAAACATAATAAATATATATATATATGTGTATGTACACATTGTATTAAGGTTGAAACTAATTCATTTGTTCCACCATTATATGTCTTATTTGCTCCAATTTGTGTCTATCCGTCACACCTCTGCATTGTATTGCCTTCTAAATATTACATTTCTATATATATATATATATATATATATATATATACACATATATATATATATATATATGAAGCAATCCAACAAAAGATATAAGCGTCAACTAATATCTTATAATTAGTGAAACATCCGGATAAAAAACTGAAGCTCAATATACTGGATAGAGCATTAATATTATAATATAAAATGAAGTAATAAAATAAGGTGTCAATCAAATTTTATTAGAATTCAAAGTTCATGCAAAGCATCCTTAAGTCCTTAGCTCATGAGTTTTCAAAGATAATTCTTCTCTTCAGAGGACCATTACCGCAGTTATACTACTACAGGCAATAAAATTACGCTTTGAAAATATATAAAATTATATACACAAATATATAAAAATACATAACATCAAACATATCAATCCAAAAACATACTTTTGTTGAATCCATACAGGTCATACAAGTTGAGAAGCATAATCAGGAAGGACTTTGTATCTTGGAGTAATGTCCTTCCTGATTATGCTTCTCAACTTGTATGACCTGGATGAAGTTAACGTTAATGTTAATGTGAAAGAATGGGTAGTAGAGGTAGAACAGTTGAGGCAGCAGCGTCAGTTCACAGGCCAGAAAAAGGCCGGTTTGGAACTCACTTTCTAAAAGCCGTCCAACACATGCCAGCGTGTAAAACAGACGTTAAACTGAATGTGATGATGAAAGAATGGATGAGTGTGCTTGGAATAGAAGGTGTACAACAGTTGAGGTAGCAGGTCTGTTGGCAGGGGAAGGCCAAAGAAAACTTGGGAGTAAGTGATAAGGGTGGATTCGAGAGAAAGAGGGATAAATAAAGACCTGGGCAATGATAGGTAAGTTTGACGGTCAGTTTTTAAAAGCCATCCAACACATGCCAGCATGTAAAAGAGGTGTAAAATCAAGCATGATGATGAAAGAATGGATGCTGGGGGGGGGGGGGGTAATAGATGTAGCACAGTTGAGGTAGCAGGGTCTGTTTGGCAACAGGGAAAACAGACATTAAATTGCTGCTGATAATGATGATGATGCTAATGATAGTGGTGGTGGTGATGCTGATGCTGATGATGATGATGATGATGATGGTGATGGTGATGGTGGTGATGATGATGATGGTGATGGTGGTGGTGGTGGTGGTGGTGATGATGATTATTTTCTTCTGTCTTTTGTCGCATGTCCGGAAAAGCACATGGTCTGAAATTACCAGCAAAAACAGATCGCCCCGCCCCGTCTCGCTCCGAGTACCGTGACCGAACAAACCCTGCCCACACATAATGGCGCTCCCGCAACCGACCCCCATCACGCACTGGTGTTTGTTGACATTATGGGATGGACAACATCAGACCCAGCAATCTGCCACATCTGTCCGACGGCAGACGGGTGTGCACACTGGGTGTGAACCCAACAAAATAAACACGCATCGGTGCAACGGGCAAAACAGACAAGTGCACTCTACCAGGAATTGCGATGACTAAGAATGGTTATCGCGACACCCAGGGCGTGGCAACACAAAACATAGCATTCTATATTAAAACTAGAAGGAAAAACCGGTGTTGCCCGGTAATAAATGAGAATCCCTGTGTACTCCGGCTCCCCATATTATGACTTATTCTTAACTAGTACCAGGACGGGTATTCTCCAAGTTAATAATAATTCAATTAATTAACTAAAGAGAACGTTTATGCACCACTTTTATGTCCCCTTATAAAGATTAAAATCAAGAACAACACAGACATGGCAGAAATAATTATATAATTGTATCTATGTTTGAATTTTTTCTCTGTAGAACCTATATTATAATATATATATATATAGTAGTAAGCTATGAAAATATATTTATGGATACCAGAAATGCATGTGGCATCCATTTTGGCAGATTCTCTGCACAAACGGAGTTTTCTTCTGGTGTTTAATATTTTTGACAAAGGGAAGTTTTTTTTCCCGAAATATTAAAGAAAAGATTTTTATAATCATCCGGACATCACACAAACAGCTAACACCACTCTTGCTGTTATGTAAGATTTTAAGAAAAAATAAATAGTAAGTCACATTTCGTATTCGATTTATTATTTTTGTTCCTTCCAGCTTACATCTTACCCGGAATTTGCATTGCCCACAGCCTTTTAAAAACATACTACTACTATTCCCATTCTCTCTCTCTCTCTATATATATATATATATATATATATATATATATATATATATATATATATATATATATATATATATATATACACAATAATATTTTATAAATAAATATTAATTATTTTAATACCTACAGACATCGATGTTTCATGCTAACGCAATCTTCAGTGTAGGAACTAATTCTCAACGGTCGGTGGGCGCGAACCCCGATCACAAATCGCCACTGATTCGCAGTCGCGGATCTTATCCATCGGCCATAGCCAATTAGTTAGTAAATATAGAGGAATTTTAAATGTAAATAGCGAATCGGCGGCTATGTACTAAGCAGTATACAGTGATCTTACGAACGGCGTTCGGATCGTGCATATAGCTATTTGCACTGCTTGTTATTAAAGTTACTCGAGAGTGACCAGCCTTTGTGGGAGGGGGCTGATAAACAATAATATTTTATAAATAAATATTAATATATATATATATATATATATAGTTCGGCAGCAAGTCGTTGTTTATGCAGGCTTCATTGAAGACCTTGGAGCTCTCTCTTTTCACAATCTTTCGTGTCAATCTCTCGACGCAGCGAGCAATTCTGCGGTTCTCAGGTGTTAACCGGTAGAGTATGGCACCTAGCGTTGTGTCGTGGGGCCATTCCTCGAGCGCTTTCGGTCTCTCGACCGTCTTCAGGAGGTTGTGTCTTATCGCTACTAAGAGGCATTTTTATAGCTTTATTATTTCGATTATATATATATATATATATATATATATATATATATATGTGTGTGTGTGTGTGTGTGTGTGTGTTTCGTTCAAGTTTTAAAGTATTGCATGGAAAGTTAATAAAATTGAAATATAAGCCAAATTAGCAATACAAGATTAATTAATTTTTTTTTTTTCTTACATTAATCCTATCGATTACAGAATAAAATTCCTTCTTCAGGGGTGACCAGTATTGAGTCATACTTTTTTATTTTTTTTATCAAAAAACAAGAATAAAGAAACTTATTTCTTTGTTAATTTGATAAACGTCTTTGATGGTACGACGTCATCGCCTTGCTGTTATGAAATGGCGGGTAGGATTCAAAACCGGTGTCGAACGAGAGATGCGTTGGCACGCGCTGTCGAGTAATGTGTGTGTTTATCGTTCAAGTTTTAAAGTATTGCATGGAAAGTTAATAAAATTGAAATACAAGCCAAATTAGCAATACAAGATTAATTTTTTTTTTTTCTTACATTAATCCTATCGATTACGGATTAAAATTCCTTCTTCAGGGGTGACCAGTATTGAGTCATATTTTTTTTATTTTTTTTATCAAAAAACAAGAATAAAGAAACTTATTTCTTTGTTAATTTGATAAACGTCTTTGATGGTACGACGTCATCGCCTTGCTGTTATGAAATGGCGGGTAGGATTCAAAACCGGTGTCGAACGAGAGATGCGTAATTTGTCAACTCTAAATAAATACCACATTAACAATTTAGTAAAATATAAATCGTTGCATAGTCTACTTTTTGAATAACCCATTTTTGGGAGAGAAAACGGTATAGTTGAGAGATAGTTCTCTAGAAATGACAATTTATGTATGAAGTGGCTTTTCAAAAGTAAACAATGAAATGCCTAATGTTTAAAATAATTTTTAAAATCCGAATAAAGTGATACTAGCATTGGCAACTACATTTTCTTTTTAAATGTTTATACTCGCTCGCTACTTTTCGTTTATTTACTTTTACAACAAGTATTTTTTTTTAATTTCATTTTAATAACTTATTTTTTTAGATAACTCTGAAACAAACATAAATAATTATTTTACAATTTTGAGTTGAATCAAATAGATTTTCGACATCATACGGAACGCATTTGATTTTTTCTTTTTCATTTGAAAATAGTTTATGCTAAAAATACGATGTCATGTTGTCTGTCGTATTTCTCTTTTTTTCATTTGAAAATTCAAAATGTTAATGATAAACAAACTGTAAACAAAGATTTCTTCCTACAAGTCGATTAAATGTTTTTATCATATATTTGTTCAATCTGTCCTCTTACTAATATAACATTTTTTGGTAATATTCAATTTTATTCAAATCGGAAAATCTTTTCAACCGTGTTTCTTTGTATATGGTGGCTTACTGTAGTAAAAACACAATACCGAACGGTTACGGTTAAAAAAAAAAAAAAACCGATTCGGTATTCGGTATGGTGACGAAACCGAAAAAACGCGTTTTTTCGGTAAAACCGCCCATCTCTAATATATATATATATATATATATATATATATATATATGCTGATGAGTCCAGATTTAAAAAAGGACGAAACGTATACGTACATATATAATAAACAATAACAAATATTTATATTTGTCGCTCCTCGTAAAAAAGTAGAGCACTGTAATGGTAGTACTAACACAGCATGACGTCACTTGCTTTATAATGCATCATTCCTTCCATAATAGAAGTAGAATGCCTGGACGTCAAGCCGCTTTAAAAGTGTTAAAATTATCATTGTTTATCAGCTATTTAAAATTGGCCGAGCGGTTAGCAACGTTGGATTTGAGTTGAAAAATACTTCTAATCCAGGGTTTCGAATCGCATGACCGCTAGTGAATAGTCATATCTCTATGCTAATGAGTCCAGATTAAAAAAGGACGAAATGTATACGTACATAGATAATAAACAATAACAAATTTCACACCTAACCACAACAAAATCTCCTCCTCCCCCCTCACCCATTTCACCCTTTCGACTACTTCTTTCACACTCTTACCCACCCATCCCACTTTCAAATCACCCTCATTTCTCCAAATCTTTTCTAAAACTATGACACTACCTACACACCAAAAACACAAAGCCTCCCCCCTCCTCTTTCCCTACCCCTCTACTTTTTCACTCACAGCTATCCACATTAATTTCATTCCCTGCCACCGACTTTTCTCTGCCCGGACCTCGGTCCTGTGCTCCCAGTAGTGGCTACTACTTCTTCTCATTAACCCATCATGTCAACCCAATATTTCAATGTACTTGCATGACATTTTTCTTAAAATTATCATCCTGAGGAAGTTTTACAAATAAAGACGAAACGTTGATGAATACATAAAAAAAACATCTTTTGGTTTTTCCTTTTTCATTTCCCATATATATATATATATATATATATATATATATATATAATAGAAGGTTAGATTCTAGTAACCCTAAAAGGATAATTTCTTGACAGACCATTTCGATAACACTTAGACAACTCACATAAAGTCTTTTTTTTTTTCTCCTTTATTTTTCCTTCTTTTTTTACATTTTTCTCCTTTTTCCCCCTTTCCTTTGTTTTTACATTTTTTTCTTTGTCTTTCTTTTTCACTTTCTTTTTTCCTTTTTTCTTTTTAGTTTCTTCTTTCTTTTTCGTTTTCTTTGTTCGTGTCCTTTTTTCCTTTCCCTGTCCATTTTCCTTTTTGTTTTGACAAAATGGGGAAGGAATTTTGTAAACAGGATATCGAAACTTTTATAGCTTAACATGAGAAACTGAACAATTCAGTTGTGGACAATCACGAACTTACAATGTCCAGTCATAAAAAAATGAAAACTCCGTTTCGTGAATGAAGAGTAAAATTTTTATATATATATATATATATATATATATATATATATATATATATATATATATATATATATATATATATATATATATGAGAAAAGAAGGATGAAGGTAATCCGATATGGGATATGAAAAAGGAAAAACGAAACAGGATGTTTTTTTTTTATATATTCATCAACGTTTCGTCTTTATTTGTAAGACTTCCTCAGCATGATAATTTTAAGAAAAATGGCATGCAAGTACGTGAAAATGATGGATTGACGAGAATAAGTACTGACTTCACTAAGCCCGGACCTCGGGCCTGAGCACCCAGTAGTGGCTACTACTTTTTCTCGTAAACCCATCATGTCAACCCAATATTTTCACGTACTTGCATGACATTTTTCTTAAAATTATCATCCTGAGGAAGTCTTACAAATAAAGACGAAACGTTGATGAATATATAAAAAAAACATCCTTTTTGGTTTTTCCTTTTTCATTTCCCATATATATATATATATATATATATATATATATATATATATATATATATATATATATATATATATACTTTTTATTTTTTATCTTTTCATAGATATAATCGTTAAACCCATTTTCTCTCCTTACTTTCTCTAGAAGACACATAATTCACCCTCAAAAGAGTAACGGCCAAATATACGCTATTTATAAACATTGACTCACGGGATTTATATAAAAATATTTTTTATTTTTTATATTTTAAAATCTTTTCTATTTTTAAATCTCAACTGTTACTTTTCACCCTCCCCCTTTTTTCAAACATTATTAAACCTCCCTAACACTAATTTTAAAACAAATATACATAACACTCTAAGCAAATAACGCGTCCAAACGAGAGTGGCACGTGACTTCACATTTCTGAAACAGGTGACAACATAAGCTGAAGAGAGCCGGATGGCTAAGTCCTTCTGAGCTTGAAACCGACGGTACTAATGTTGTACTTATTTTTCTGTATCAAAAAAAAAAAAAAATAAATATATATATATATATAATGAAAAACAAGTTTATTATATTCTTATATTACAACAAAGAATATTTTATAAAAGTCCTTTAAACCGCAATTTTTCAAAGAAAAAAGTCCTATCATCAGAAGGAAAAAAAACGATAAATTATTTAGCATTTTTTTAAAATGGAAATCGCTCCAGACAAGCCACGAAGCCACTTTATGTAGGGAGCCAAAAAGTACCACTTCAAGGTAAAAACCCAGCCAACGATAAGTGTTAGATGGATAGATTCTGACCCAGAAAACAGCAATTCTTCCCCCTTTGTCAGAAACATCGCTCATGAAATGTGAGGACTAAAGAACAAAATAAGGGAAGCGAGAGTTACGAGGTTGCCGAAAGTAAACCCAAGTTAGTCACTTTCTACCCTCCTTGATATATATATCTATCAATTATTCACTTATGCATGCTTTATTATAAACAGATAGCTTATGTCAGTTGTAAGTTTTGACAATCTATTCGCTTATTTGGGGAGAAGGGATAAAGGAAACTTAAAAAATTAATGTTTCTTATTGTTAACACTTTGAAAAACTATGGTTTAAAGGACTCTTTTATAAATATTCTTTCTTTTAATATAAAAATATAATAAACTTGTAAATGCTAAATAATTTATCGTTTTTTTTTTCCTTCTGATGATAGGATTTTTTTCTTTGAAAAACTGCGGTTTAAAGGACTTTTATAAAATATTTTTTTTGTAATATAAGAATATAATAAACTTGTAAGTATGTAACTTTTCATTTTTTATTATTACATTTTATATATATATATATATATATATATATATTTATTTATTTGTTTATTTATTTTTTGGTACAGAAAAATTAGTACAACATTAGTACCGTCGGTTTCAAGCTCAGAAGGACTTAACCATCCGGCTCTCTTCAGCTTATGTTGTCACCCGTTTCGGAAATGTGAAGTCACGTGTCACTCTCGTTTGGACGCGTTATTTGCTTAGAGTGTTATGTATATTTGTTTTAAATTTAGTGTTAGGAAGGTTTAATAATGTTTGAAAAAAAGGCGGGTGAAATGTAACAGTTGAGATTTAAAAATGGAAAAGATTTTAAAATATAAAAATAATTTCTATACAAATCCCACGAGTCAATGTTTATAAGTAGCGTATATTTGGCCGTTACTGTTTTGAGGGTTAATTATGTGTCTTCTAGAGAAAGTAAGGAGAGAAAATGGGTTTAACGATTATATTTATGAAAAGATAAAAAGTATATATATATATATATATATATATATACAGGGCTTTACGGAGCCCTCCAAAAAGGAGCACGCTCCAGGATACCGCTCCTTTTTGCTGGAGCGAAGGAGAGGAGGGCTCATTTTATATTCAGCAGGAGTGGAGCGGGAGCAACTCCATTTGGGACTAAAGAGCGGTTTTTTTATCGCTCCGCGCTCCTCGCTCCAAAATTATTTGATTTTTTTTGTTTAAACAGTAGTTTTTATTCAGCAATAAAAAGGAAACGAAAAGAAAGTCTCAGAGTTTATTCTGAGTTATTTGTTTTTAATTATATCTTTGGTAAATGTATATGAGAGAGAGTAAGAGAGAGAGAGAGGGTGGATAGGAAGGAAGGGAGAGAGAGGGGATAGGAAGGGAGAGAGAGGGGATAGTAAGGAAGAGAGAGGGAAAACGAACGAGAGAGTTATGCTTGAAAACAGAACATTTTTACATCGACATGTTACATTTTTGATGGGACAGCTTTCTTAAGGCAGGAGACAATTTGGGCAACAAATGTCGCCAGTGAGTCTATAGATGTCTTTGAAGTGATTTTCTTACACATTTGAACTTTTTTGTATTCATGACAAGGATGTTTATTGCTGATTGCATAAATAAGCCAATTTTTCTTTTATTTCGTGTTTATAAATAAAGAATTTGAGGTTCAATTATACTATAGGGGCCGTTGGATTTTCTCGCCCATTTTGCTCGGTATTCACCCAAATGTTCGATAAAATCGATTTTTGGGGTGAAATGGTAGATATTGTCCTGACAAAAAATTCTAATTTATCTTTTAGCATATATCAAATTGAACTTTTATGCCACATTTTTACCCGTCGTCTTTTCAGCGACATTTTTTGTTATTCTTAAATTCACGACTAGTATGTTTTAACCTTTTCATGTTTGCTTTTAACTACCGTTAAAACTTGCTGTTGTAAATAGAAATATTCAAAGTTTTTTTATGTAATAAAATGTTAAAGCAGAAAAAATATCTTTAGTCCAAGGGAAAAATATATTTAGTCCAAGGAAAAAATATCTTTAGTCCAAGGAACAAAACAATAAAAACCAACATGGCCGCCAGCGATTAAAACCTGGAATTAAAGTTAGATTCTGAACACTTTAAAAGGTAAATGAGAATTTTATTTCAGGACCAAAAATATAATTAAGACCAACAATCAGTTTTATCCAAAATTTGGGCGAATACCAAGCGAAATGAGCGAAAGAAAACAGCAATCCCTATTCTACAATTAAACCAATGTTTAAACTTAATTACATTAAAGAAAATATCTTAAATTTTAATTTAAAAAAGCAAATAATTAAACTTTCTGATTAATTTGTTGTCTTTTTAGAACCGAAAGTAGATTATATATCTTTCTTTATCTTAAAAAATCTATTATCGAATATTAAAATTGTAAATAGTTTGTTTTTGTTAGAGATTTCAAATATAGACGTTTTCACCTTTTTTATTCAAATTTTTAATTTTAATAAATGTTTTTGCCCGACCTAGGAAAACTTGCTCTAGTTAATTTTTCGGTGGAGGAAAATTTGACCCGATAATTTTTCAACTCCCGGTCTAGGCCAGATATTTTGTATGAAATTTTAAGACATTAAATGGATCTCTGAATTGTATATTGACAATTTATTGATAATTTTGGGGCAACTTATGAAAAATATTCTTTTTATTCAATCTTTAAAAAATAAACTTCATTGTTTTTTTTTCGTTCCAAATTGTACTATTGAAAAAAAAATAGATAAATCGATTTGTTTGAAAGTACTTGCGCGTTTCTCTGTTGTAAATAATAATATACATTATACAATATAGTTACGTTCGTAAAACAAACAAATATTAAACAACAGTACGACGATTAATGTTGCCCTGGCTGTCTCTCCTCTCCCAGAGAAATGTTTTCTTTAAAAAGAAAATAATCACTAATAATGTTTTAAAGTAAAACTTTATTTACTTAAAACAAATCTAAATTCCCTTCCAAAATAAATAGAAAAAATATCTGGTCAAATTTTTCTTTCCTGAAAAAATAGGTTGTTAATGTAATGAAAATTAAAATTGTTTTAAAATACTTCAGGGATTTTTCTATTTCTATTGTATACCTCAGGAAACGAAAATGTACGTATAATCCTATGCTTCGTCTGACATGTTCTCCTATAACTCTCAAAATATAAGCGAGATTTTGTCAAATATCATCTTACGGTCTTACACTTAAAGTGGCATCCCCACCCATATTGACGAGATCCTTTGACGCCCACCCCTATCCTTCGACCATTCATTGGCAGAATAGAACGTTTATGAAAGAATGTATATTTTCATTATGGAGCGCTAAAAAGAGCCGCTCCTTTTTTATAGGAATTGGAGCAGGAGCGACTCCTTTTTGAAAATGGGGAGCGTGAGAGGAGCTAGCTCCAATTTTGGGAGCAGGAGCGGGAGCAGCTCCAAAAGTAGTGGAGCGTGTAAAGTACTGTATGTATATATATATACATATATATATATGTATATATATATATATATATATATATAGATGCTACTCACATCTTCTTGGCCTTTTGGCTAAGATCAAAGTGTAGTATCTGTTCCGATGGATACTGCACGCCTGTCCTGTGCAGTTCTAGGAGGTCCACCCTCCCAGGCTTTGCCTCCCCTCTTTGGGGAGGAGTAAGTTTATTGCTTACTGCCTGAGACGCCCCTATCGGGGAATGCTGACGGGGCTGCCCAGGCAATTTTTAAATGGCCAGAGTGCTCACCTCTCGAGCGCTGGCTTTTCAAACCCCACTTTCTCGACCCGATCTTGGGTCACATCTTACTTGTGGGAGTAGGATAAAACTGGCCTTGTGCCTAACTCCTGGAGAGGAGTAAATAATATATATATATACGGCACATATCACGTTGACACACCGGTTCACCGAAGTTAAGCAGCGTCGAGCCTGGCCAGTACTAAATGGGTGTTTATTTACTCCTCGCGGAGTTAGGCACAAGGCCAGTTTTATCTTACTCCCACAAGTAAGATGTGACCCAAGATCGGGTCGAGCAAGTGGGGTTAAAAGCCAGCGCTCGAGAAAGTGAGCACTCTGGCCATTTAAAAATTGCCTGGGCAGCCCCGTCGGCATTCCCCGGTAGAGGCGCCTCAAACAGTAAGCAATAAACTTACTCCTCCCCAAAGAGGGGAGGCAAAGCCTGGGAGGGTGGACCTCCTAGAACTGTACAGGACAGGCGTGCAGTATCCATCGGAACAGATACTACACTTTGATCTTAGCCAAAATGGGTGTTTATTTACTCCTCGCGGAGTTAGGCACAAGGCCAGTTTTATCTTACTCCCACAAGTAAGATGTGACCCAAGATCGGGTCGAGCAAGTGGGGTTAAAAGCCAGCGCTCGAGAGGTGAGCACTCTGGCCATTTAAAAATTGCCTGGGCAGCCCCGTCGGCATTCCCCGGTAGGGGCGCCTCAGACAGTAAGCAATAAACTTACTCCTCCCCAAAGAGGGGAGGCGAAGCCTGGGAGGGTGGACCTCCTAGAACTGCACAGGACAGGCGTGCAGTATCCATCGGAACAGATACTACACTTTGATCTTAGCCAAAAGGCCGAGCGGGAATACCAGGTGCTGTATGTTCTCTCTGCTTATCTCGACATTGTTTCCAGTCGTCTTGTATTACTACTTGCCATTGGAATCAAGCAATGCCGACTCAGGAGAGCGGTTGTTGGGATTGCGCAACCCTTGCAATTACAAATTCACGCGCGGGCATATATATATATATAAATTTTACTCTTCATTCACGAAACGGAGTTTTCATTTTTTTATGACTCGACATTGTCCACAAGTGAATTGTTCAGTTTCTCATGTTAAGCTATAAAAGTTTCGATATCCTGTTTACAAAATTCCTTCCCCATTTTGTCAAAACAAAAAACAAATAAAGGAAAATGGACAGGGAAAGCCATAAAAATAGACATTGAGTGAACAAAGAAAAAGAAGAAGAAAAAAAAACATTAAAAAAAAAGAGAAAAAAAGTGGAAAAAATATGAAGAAAAAAGCAAGAGAAAAGTGGAAAAGAAGAAAAAAGTAAAAAGGAAGAAAAAGAAAGAAAAAAAGATGAAAAACGAAAGGAGAAAAAAATAAATAAAAATAAAAAGGAAGACAAGATAAGAAAAATGAAGAACGAAAGCGAAAAAAAAGGAACGAGAAAGACAAAAAAGAAAAAGTAAAAAGAAACAGAAAAAAAGAGAAAAAAAGAAAAACGAAGAAAGAAAGAGAAAAAAGAAAAAAAAGAAAAAAGAGAAAAAAGAAGAAATAAAAGACGAAAAAATAAATGGAAATAAAGAAGAAAAAAAGAAAGTAAAAATGAAGAAAAAAAAGAAAAGAAAATAACTTCTAAAGAGGAAACATTTTTCTCATCATTCAAAAAGAAAAAAACAATGTTTACATAAGAACATTGAGCCGTAAAATTTCCACACAATGGCCTCTTTATATGAACCTGTTGCTTGGACAGACATTCCTTTTTCTGTGTCTTTTTTGTCTAGTTTTTACGGCACATCAACCTTTTTTAAAGTGGGTTTTCTTACTCATCAAATCTTTCTTGGAGTTCATACATTAGATCCATTGCTCTTTCTGCTTCTCGTAAAGTCGGTTCCCTCTATCCCTCCAAACACTTTCTCACACCTGAGGCTATTCTCTATCTCTACAAATCTACTATCAGACCATGTATGGAGTACTGTTGCCATATTTGGGCTGGTGAATCTCTGTTCCATTTGAGGGTTCTTGATAAGGTGCAGAAACGTACCTGTAATTTGATTGGCCCTACTCTTTCTTCTTCTCTGCACCCTCTCTCTCGCAGACGTGATGTTGCTAGTCTCAGTCTTTTCTATAAATACTATTATGGCATGTTCTTCAGAATTGTATGATCTATTCCCTGCTTCCTTTGTTTCAGCTCGTTTGATCCAGTGGTCTAGTGGTTTTCATCAATTTTCCATTCAGATATTTCGCTATAATAATACTGCTTCCTATTCCAGTAGCTTCTTTTCAAGAACTGCAGGTTTGTAAAACTCTCTTTCTGCTGACTGTTTTCCTCCTACTTATAGCCTTGGTCTTTTCAAGACTAAGGCCAATAGGCACATCCTGTCTTTACAATAATAATCTCTCGTTCTTGTTAACTCCTTATATCAAGTGGCTTCACGTCTTGTCTGGAGCAATTTCCATAAAAACAAAAATGAGTCAATTTCTTACATAAAATAATTGTCAGCTAAATATCCCTTGACTGTACAGCAAAATAAGAGGCTGGAATGTAAAAATAGGGTTAAAATGGTAAATTTACACGTATGGTTCAAACTAAGCAAAGTGGAATTTTCCAGTTAGAAGGCGAGTAAGAGCTATGTGTCCCGGCAGTGACATCACAGAGACAGAAAGCAGCTAATCTGATGTGGTGGACGGGTAGAGAAGATTTCTCGCTTCCTCACGCCCACGAAGCAAGGGTGGGGTTGTTTTATGTGTATACATGCGTATGTAAAGCTGAGTGTGCTAAGAAAATGTCGGCATTCTACCACAATAAAGTGTAAGCTATAACACACGTTTCCCATACATTTTTGATAAGGAGGTGATGCCTCGAAATATTAAAACTACACTACTCTATAAAGTGAGGGAGAAATAGAAAGTGATGAAAGAAAATGATTACCCATCTTCCCAAATTGTCACAGCCTTCCAAAATATAAAAATCTCTTAATCCTTTGAATAAATAAAACGAATGTTACTTTTAAGTCAACGAACAACAACTGAATAATGTTTATGTCGTTTTATTCGATTTTGGAACACTTCATTTTTAAATAGGAATAATCTTAATTTTTGGTAATCAACGACACCAGATATTCCTCAATTATTTTTCCATATAAGACGATTTCATTTTATCTTTTTCATATTTGCCCTTCGAATGAACCCGCTGGCTGAACTGCTATTCCTTTTCCTGCTCATGGCACATCAACCCTTTTTTTAATTATTTATTGCCAGAACATAGTTGGGGACAAATCAAGGGTTTATACCTTTTCCTATAGTTTTAGTGCATCTATCAAGGGTCAGACCATCTGTTCCCCTAAACTCCATAAAACTGGGGTAAGCAGGTTGAGAAAGGAACTTGACTTTCTTTTTTGTTATAGTAATTAGTCACTACTTATCAAGGCCAAAAGCCACTCAAAGATAAGGGTTAATGAGATTGTCAGTTTGCGATGAACAATACGTTGAGAGGATTGGAAACGTTGGCTTAAATGGTAAGAATTCTGTTATTTAAGTGGGTGGCTCGATAAGAATTTGTTAACATTGGACTTAAAAACGACCATGTTGTACTCAGATGGGAATCAGTCTTGCGGTATGGGAAGTTCTTGGAAAAAATCTTTGATCATGATACAAGGTGTGAGGGCTATTTGAAGAATTGCGAGCAGTGAATGTCATGTCAACCCACAGTTTCTCACAAGGTCTTAGGGTCAATGCTGCTGTATTCTTGAAACGGTTGTTAAGCTCTGGATAGATAACATATGCAAGGGAAGACCATATGTCTTTCAACCAGACTATTCACCTTCTCACAAAGCCATTGTAACCCTGGACTGATTATCAGAGAAATTTTATGATCGTATGACCCCCAACATGTGGCCGCCTAACTCGCCGGACTTTAATCATATGGACTATTACGCACTCTAACCGGAGTTACCCTGAAAAGTACACCCAACTCGGATCCACCAAGTCATCTACAGGGTGCAAGGGTTATTTGAGGACATATTGTGTTAAGTTCGCTACACACTTAAATCATTTATTTATTTATTTATTTTATTTCAGATAAGCCATTCAGAGGAGGATGTTAACCAAATAAATGAAAAGTTGCTTTCGTTGCAAAACATAATGATTTAGAAATCCGTAACTTTTTACATGTTGCCAGATCATTTGTTCATAAAATTCGGTTGGAGTTAGAGGAATTTGATGGCAACGTTTCTTTCTTCTGAAGTATCCAGGGTGATGCACACCAAATATCCGGCTAATGTGATGGTTTTAGGAATTGTGAGCAGTGAATATCATGTCATCCAACCTTACAGTTTCTCACAAGGTCTTGGGGTCGATACCTTGGCGTTTTTAAAACGGTTGTTAAGCTCACGTTTTTAAAAAATTTAATTTTCATTCATTTGCTGGAGACGGGGCATTCTTCCAAATGCCATACGATCACCCGCTATTTACAGACTCCAACCGAGAGCTCTTTTCAGGATTCTGGCTGTTCCCTTGAGTGCAGTTGTTTGGATTTCTCTTGCACTTGGTTCACTAGGTATACTTGCTAAATACTTTTTCAAGTTCTTCTTCATGAGTCCAGTGGCTCCTATGATAACTGGAATGATGGAGATCTCTTTGAGGTTCCAGATTGGAAGGCCATATGTCTTTCAACAAGACTCTATACCTTCTCACGAAGCCATTATAACCCAGGAATGGTTATCAGAGAATTTTTACGATAACGTGACCCCCAACATGTGGCCCCCTAACTCAACATATTTAAATCATATGGACTATTACACATGTTGAAAGGGAGACAAATCGACATCCCCAAGGTACCATAGTTTCACTAAAGGCCGCCATTGCCTAGGTGATGTCCGAAATGAATAGGAACAACTTAATTTCGACTTGTAGACGGTTTCGAGCCTGAATAGAAGCAGTCATTGAAGCCAAAGGTGAATTCATAGAATAATTAGATAAAGAAGTATCATCAAGGATATTTGTGTCAATTTGATTTAAATGTATACATTTTTTGTTAAAATATTGTCGTTTATTTAACATACTACAAATGTCTTCAAATAGCCCTCGCACCCTGTGGTTCCGTTTCGTTTAAGTTACACAGAGGAAGAAAGCAAAATTTTTTTATAGCGGTTGTAGCTAGACGAGTTTTTATTGTGAATCTTTTTCATGGAGGAACCAGAGATTGTAGCTCATTCGAACATCTACGATGAAAATAACGACAGAGTAGAATAGTGGTTCTGAACCACAGTGTTGCGGTACATTGGTGTGCCGCGGAATGATTACTGGTGTGCCGCGAAGAGGTAATAGTTAGAAGTTACAAGTTGTAACTTATGGTGGAAAACAGCTTTCATATAGACACAATTCTGTAGGGATTAAAAATGATAAAAAAAATGATGTAGTATTAAACTCTACGTAAAAAAAGTCATCAGAGGTTTAATTCGCAACTTCGTACCAATGTGAACTGAGGTGTTCGTACTTAAACTACATTAAAAATAAAAAGCATGAAACACTTAAAAATAAAAAGCGTGAAACACTTAAAAATTAAAAGCGTGAAACACTTAAGAATAAAAAGCGTGAAACACTTAAAAATTAAAAGCGTGAAACACTTAAGAATAAAAAGCGTGAAACACTTAAGAATAAAAAGCGTGAAACACTTAAAAATTAAAAGCGTGAAACACTTAAGAATAAAAAGCGTGAAACACTTAAGAATTAAAAGCGCGAAACACTTAAAAATAAAAAGCATGAAACACTTAAAAATAAAAAGCGTGAAACACTTAAAAATTAAAAGCGTGAAACACTTAAGAATAAAAAGCGTGAAACACTTAAAAATTGAAAGCGTGAAACACTTAAGAATAAAAAGCATGAAACACTTAAGAATAAAAAGCGTGAAACACTTAAAAATTAAAAGCGTGAAACACTTAAGAATAAAAAGCGTGAAACACTTAAGAATTAAAAGCGCGAAACACTTAAAAATAAAAAGCATGAAACACTTAAAAATAAAAAGCGTGAAACACTTAAAAATTAAAAGCGTGAAACACTTAAGAATAAAAAGCGTGAAACACTTAAAAATTAAAAGCGTGAAACACTTAAGAATAAAAAGCGTGAAACACTTAAGAATAAAAAGCGTGAAACACTTAAAAATTAAAAGCGTGAAACACTTAAGAATAAAAAGCGTGAAACACTTAAGAATTAAAAGCGCGAAACACTTAAAAATAAAAAGCATGAAACACTTAAAAATAAAAAGCGTGAAACACTTAAAAATTAAAAGCGTGAAACACTTAAGAATAAAAAGCGTGAAACACTTAAAAATTAAAAGCGTGAAACACTTAAGAATAAAAAGCGTGAAACACTTAAGAATAAAAAGCGTGAAACACTTAAAAATTAAAAGCGTGAAACACTTAAGAATAAAAAGCGTGAAACACTTAAGAATTAAAAGCGCGAAACACTTAAAAATAAAAAGCGTGAAACACTTAAAAATAAAAAGCGCGAAACACTTAAAAATAAAAAGTGCGAAACACTTAAAAATAAAAAGCGTGAAACACTTAAAAATAAAAAGCGTGAAACACTTAGAAATAAAAAGCGTGAAACACTTAAAAACATTGAAGAAGAATTAATAGTATGTCTCTCTCATATTCAAATAGATATAGAAGCAGTAGGAAGGAGGCATCAGCCACAACTGTCCCACTAACATTCATTATTATTCTATATGGAACAAATACGTAGAAGACATTGCCAAGGCTGCTGCAAAAAAAGTGACCTCTCTCTACCATGTTAGAAAACTTCTCACACCATACAGTATCCTATATCTCTACAAAGCAACCATCCGCCCATGTATGGAGTATTGTTGTCACATCTGGGCTGGTGCACCAGCCACTAGTCTCTCCCTATTAGACAAGGTCCAAAAAAGAGTATCTAATCTGATAGGTCCCTCACTTTCCACTAAGCTCCAGCTGTTGTCCCATCGCCGCAATGTTGTATCCTTGTGCTTGTTTTACAAGTACTTCAATGGGATTTGTTCCGACGAACTTGCTGCTCTGGTGACCACTCGACGTAAATACACTCGACCAACCCGACAATCAGCTAGATCCCATCCGTTCACTGTGGAGGTCCCCAGATGCCGGAGAGCCTTCTACTCCACTAGCTTCTTTCCTCGGGCTGCTGGCCTTTGGAACTATCTCCCTGCTCCCTGTTTCCCCGACCGTACCGAAATGCTGAAATTTAAAACTAATGTGAACAAGCATCTCGCTGCACAGCTCCCAATTTAGGATGACCCTTAGACTTTCACCTTAATTCTCAATAGCCCTCAAGTTAAAAAAAAAAAAATATCCGGTTCTGATATCTTTTATTTATATGAATAAAAAATATTCCTTATATGATCTTCTTTATTTTCTTATTATTTTATTGTAAAAAAGGTTTCACGAGTAGAAAATGTTCACTTTTTGTGATATATGTATATGATATATGTAAAAAGGGTTGGGAATCATTGGAGTAGAGAAAGACTAGCAACGTCTCTTCTGTGAGAAAAGGGCTGCAGGGACGAGAAGAGATCATCCTCAACCAGATTTCAAAGTCGATTTTGTACTCTATCAAGACAGGGGAGAGTGCTCTGAGCAGGAACTCCCCAAATGGAACCACAGTACTCTCCTTTTGGCTAAGATCAAAGTGTAGTATCTGTTCCGATGGATACTACACCCCATAAACTGGTATTGTCTTGGCCTTTGGGGCTTGATTTACGCCGGTCTGTGGGTTGGTCCTGTGCAGTTCTAGGAGGTCTACCCTCCCAGGCTTTGCCTCCCCTCTTTGGTGAGGAGTAAGTTTATTGCTTACTGCCTGAGGTGCCCCTACCGGGGAATGCCGACGGGGCTGCCCAGACAATTTTTAATGGCCAGAGTGCTCACTTTCTCGGGTGCTGGCTTTTCAAACCCCACTTTCCCGACACGACCTTGGGTCACATCTTACTTGTGGGAGTAAGATAAAACTAGCCTTGTGCCTAACCTCCTGGAGAAGAGGTAAATAAATACTCTATCTTAAGACATATTTGGCTCTTGTACAGGTAGAGAATTGCGTCAGAAGTGGGTTATTTTCTGGAGCGGCAGAAAGATCCGACACTCTTTTCCTGTGACCTTAGAGCACAGATTAGAAAAATGACTCAAATGATATTGTCAACTGCGAATTATGGCACGCACTACGTTAATGAGATAACCTGGGATGATCGAAAAAGCAGCATAGTAAATGAGAATTATAATCTAGATGGTAACGAGAAGTAGGCCAAGGGTGTGGGTGGGCGTCACGTTTGGAATGTGACTGGAATTGTTTTGATAATTGCAAGGTTAAAACGAAAATGAAAATATAAACATTTTATTGCTTGTTTGGATTGGCCAAAAAGATCGTTCGTTTTTTTTAGGAAGGCGGAACCCAAACATCAAGTTTAGAAACGTAACCGAGTTTACGCAATTCATTTTCCAAGCTCGATTTAGAAATCTTGAGAATGTCTGCGATTTGTCTGGTTGTCAAACGGCAATCTTGTTTAACTACGGCTTTCACTTGGTTACTGTCCATAACCATTGACCGGCCAGGGATGCGGGTGGACGTCACGTTTGGAATGCGACTCGGATTGTTTTGATAATTTCAGGCTGAGTCGAAAATCCAAATATACATATTTTATTGTTTGTCTTTTGAGGCCTGTGGATCGAATAATTTGTGAAGAAAAACAATTTTCAGGATTGTGGTCACCAATCAAGAAAGAATCGAGGAAAAATGACAGAACGAGCCTTGAGATCGTGGTGAGCAGACGTTCTGCCTCTTGCTCCTTCCAACAGAGGCTGGGGAGTAGACTGTATACGTAAAGCTGAGTGTTCTAAGAGAATGTCAGAATTCTAACGCAATCAAGCAAAAACGATTAAAAACGTTTCTTGCTTTGATTCTTCATGGCTTTTTTTAAATGGAAATCGCTCCAGACAAGGCATGAAGCCACTTGATGTAAGGAGCTAACAAGAACAAAAGATGATTATCGCAAAGACAGGAGATGCCTATTGGCCTTAGTCTTGAAAGCACCAAGGCTATAGGTAGGATAAAAACTAGAGATGGGCGGTTTTACCGCAAAACCGCGGTTTTTCGGTTTCGTCTCCATACCGAATACCGAATCGGTTTGTTTTTTTTTTAAACCGTAACCGTTCGGTATTGTGTTTTTACTACAGTAAGCCACCATATACAAGGAAACACGGTTGAAAAGATTTTTCCGATTTGAATAAAATTGAATATTACCAAAAAATGTTATATTAGTAAGAGGACAGATTGAACAAATATATGATAAAAACATTTAATTGACTTGTAGGAAGAAATCTTTGTTTACAGTTTGTTTATCATTAACATTTTGAATTTTCAAATGAAAATAGAGAAATACGACAGACAACATGACATCGTATTTTTAGCATAAACTATTTTCAAATGAAAAAGAAAAAATCAAACGCGTTCCGTATGATGTCGAAAATCTATTTGATTCAACTCAAAATTGTAAAATAATTATTTATGTTTGTTTCAGAGTTATCTAAAAAAATAAGTTATTAAAATGAAATAAAAAAAAAATACTTGTTGTAAAAGTAAATAAACGAAAAGTAGCGAGCGAGTATAAACATTTAAAAAGAAAAAAAGTAGTTGCCAATGCTAGTATCACTTTATTCGGATTTAAAAAATTATTTTAAACATTAGGCATTTCATTGTTTACTTTTGAAAAGCCACTTCATACATAAATTGTCATTTCTAGAGAACTATCTCTCAACTATACCGTTTTCTCTCCCAAAAATGGGTTATTCAAAAAGTAAACTATGCAACGATTTATATTTTACTAAATTGTTAATATGGTATTTATTTAGAGTTGACAATTTATTCGAAAGTTTAATTATTAAACTTTAATCCAAGTCATGAATTCTATGACTAAAAAACCGAAAAACCGAACCGTAAACCGAGGTTTTAAGGGAAAAAAACCGAAACCGATACCGAAACCAAAATTTCAAAACCGCCCAACTCTAATAAAAACAGTCAGCAGGAAGAGAGTTCCACAAGCCTGCAGTTCTTGCAAAGAAGCTACTGTAATAGGAAGCTGTATTACAATGAGGTATCAAACCGTGAATTGATGAAAACCGCTAGACCAACGAGTCAAACGATCTGGAACAAAAGAAGCGGGGAATAGATCACACAATTCTAAAGAACACATGCCATAATAGTATTTATAGAAAAGACTGAGACTAGCAATATCACGTCTGTGAAAGAGAGAGGGTGCAGAGAAGAAGAAAGCGTGAGGCCAATCAAATTACAGATACGTTTCTAAACCTTATCAAGAACTCTCAAATGGGACAAAGATTCACCAGCCCAAATATGGCAACAGTACTCCATACATGGTTTGATTGTGGATTTGTAGAGATAGAGAATAGCCTCATAATGTGAGAAAGTGTTTGGAGCGATAGAGAAAACCGACTTTACAATAGATCTATTGTATAAACTCCAAGTAAGATTTGATGAGAAAGAAAGACCAAGAAGTTTCAGAGTCGATTTCTCCTCAAGACCAAAGCCATCCATGAGAATCTCAGGACGAAAAGGGACACGCTTACGATTGAAAGACACGAGCTGAGTGTTAATGGGATTAAACGAAACAAGCTATTTCATACCTCAATCCACAACTGAACCCAGGTCAACTTCTAGATCAGCTACATATTTCAACTGATCCGAGGGAGATGGGCGAGAAGCAACACCAGACTAGAGAATGGTATAATTTTTTTTTTTATAAATGTTAACCTTTTGAATAATATTCTCTGGAAGATCATTTATATAGAGAGGAAACAGTATTGGGCCTAGAATAGAGCCCCTGGGGAACACCAAGAAAGAAAGACCAAGAAGTTTCAGAGTCGATTTCTCCTCAAGAGCAGAGCCATACATGAGAATCTCAGCAAGAAAAGGGACACGCCTACGATTGAAAGACACGAGCTGAGTGTTAATGGGATTAAACGAAACAAGCTATTTCATACCTCAATCCACAACTTAACCCAGGTCAATTTCTAGATCAGCTGCATATTTCAACTGATCCGAGGGAGATGGGCGAGAAGCAACACCAGACTAGAGAATGGTATAATTTTTTTTTTTATAAATGTTAACCGTTTGAATAATATTCTCTGGAAGATCATTTATATAGAGAGGAAACAGTATTGGGCCTAGAATAGAGCCCCTGGGGAACACCAGCATTGATAAGAAAAAAGAATGAGGAGACACCATTCACAAGCTTCAATCAGAAAAAAAAGACTTACAACTGATACTATAACCTTGAAGTTTGTGTAATGTTTGCTGAATTTTGAACACGATTAAATGAACAGACATAACCCTACACTACTTGCTACATGGACCTTTCTACTTTGATTTTGGGATCATCGGGGAAGAGCTGAATAGCACAGATTGTAGCAGTGACTCAAATGATATTGTCAACTGCACATTATGGCACTACGGGCGACATGGATCTGTAGCAGTTACATAATTACGATCTATTTTCTTTTGCACTTACATGTTCTCACTCGTGGAGTGATTAGTACGTGGTTCAGTAAGAACATACTGGCATGTTCTCACTCGCGTAATGATATGTTTAGCGATAAGAACATTCTTTGCGTAGGCGGATATTTCCGCTTCCGCCCAAGCTGTTTCCTGCAAAATATATACAGTTTCTTTTAAGACAAGTCATATATCTTCTCGCTTCTTGCGTTGTTACACAGGACTCAATTCCATTTCTATAGTAGATACATGTCGGCTGAACCAACCTGTCTTATATTCCAGTTTTTATAACTGTTTCCGGACCATGCTTTCTGTAGATGAACCTGTTGAATAAAATTGATTTAAATTGCAGGGAAGAAGTTTGTACTTTTAATTGAAAAGGATCATATGAATTTCAAGCACCCCAAAATGAGCACCGACGGAAAAGACACTTTTTTCAGTAACATCCGATTTTTAAACTTTTACTTCCGGTTGAGTTGAATCATGAACAGAAAAATACGCACTTTTATAACTTTTTAGATCACCAGTTTTTATTAAAGAAAAAAGTTGTAATATTTAAAAAAAAAAAGGGTTATTGTTACACCGGCCGTTCTTACACAGGAGAAACTACACCGGTTGTCACTATAAATAGTGCGAGTCACCAGAAGAAAAAGCACAGTCTTGTAACTGTCTAGCCAAGAGCTAGTCACTTTCTTACTTTGTTAATACACTTGTTAAACCAACCCTTGACTTCAACCTAAATTGGGGATCTGCTCAGCGAGATGTCTGTTTACATTAGTTTTAAATTTCTGCATGTCAGTACCGTCAGGGAAACAAGGGAAAGGGAGGGAGTTCCAGAGACCAGCAGCACGAGGAAAGAAGCTATTTGAGTAGAAAGCTCGCCGGCATCTGGGGACATCCACAGTGAATGGATGGGATTTAGTTGATTGTCGAGCTGGTCTAGTGAATTTACGCCGAGGGGGCACCAGAGTAACCAATTCATCGGAGCATAACCCATTCTATTCGATCGTTGTTCGGCACAGCTACGAATGTGACCCCTAACGATAAACTATTTAAGTACAGTCATAAACCCACTTCTAATAATTCAATTCCTCTACGGGCAAAACCGGGCTAAGTATACGTCAGATATCATACCAGGTCGAGTAAGTATGACCCTCCAGTTACACCTGCTATTCGACTGAAAATCAATTCTCACGATGCCCTTCTGGGATCGGAACTACTGCCAACGTAAGAGATTTGGCTCCCAAATCAATTAATGGAGATAATACTATACATGCCACCTGTTAGTGAGCCAGAATGCTCTACAAGTGAAAAGGGAAGTACGCGACTTTCAGAACCGATAGAAGTAAACAACCCTTGTGGAGAACCAGTTAATAACAAATTTCCGTCTGAGTCACTACGAAGATATTGCACGATACGAAAATCTCCTGATAAATACAAGAATTTTGTTACTAAATAGGGCACTATTTACAGAAAAATAATAATAATAAAATTAAAATAAATGGAAAAAAATTCCTCAAAGCACAAAAAAATAAAATAAGATAAAATAAAAAATTAAAATAAATGGAAAAAAATTCCTGAAAGTACAAGGATTTTATTACCGAAAGATAACACTATTAACTCCTTCTCATTATAAAACTTGAAGTGGAAAATGTTCTAAATTATATTTTTAACCAGAAGTACTATATGGGTATGACCTTCTGAGATTTTAAAATCAGATATTACGACCACAAAAGCACATTTAATAACAAAAAACGCTGAATAAAAACAGCACTAGCAACCTATTACTGGGAGCTCAAAGAAAGCGGGCGCTCACCAATAATCGAGTGGAAAATACTATGACATGCCAGTACATGTAGAAATTTAGACAGCCCGTGCAGATTATGTCTGAATGAGAAATTTGAAATTTTAAACTTGAAAGACCTCCAAACCTATTTAACTGTAGAAGTGAAATAGCAAACAACTGGATGAACTCGTCTGTCAGACTTTCTTTCGTTAGGCCCAAAACTATTTAAGAGTGTTTCCTCACTGTGTATTATTTGTTGTAGTTTTCTTTTGTAATTATTCTCCGTCTTACTACACTACATTCCAAACAAGGCCAGTCAGATGGATACAGACGCAGCGACACTACAACAAAATGGTGATCTCCAACAAGTTTCTTCCTCAACTCTACAGATCTTTCTCCTATCACTTATGATAGTTTCTGCTATGCCGTTTGGCTAAACAATTCTTGCCTGCAGTGCAATGTAAGTACACACAGTGCTGTGGAGCGGCACGGAAAGACGGTATCTCTTGAGCTCCTCTTTCGAAATGGCGTAGTACATCTTACACTTTCGTTTAGTTTAAACGTTGGGAGCGCAATATTTCATCCCCCATAGCAATATTTCATCCCCCATAACAATATTTCATCCCTCATAACAATATTTCATCCCTCATAACAATATTTCATCCCCCATAACAATATTTCATCCCCCATAACAATATTTCATCCCCCATAACAATATTTCATCCCTCATAACAATATTTCATCCCCCATAACAATATTTCATCCCCCATAACAATATTTCATCCCCCATAACAATATTTCATCCCCATAACAATATTTCATCCCCATAACAATATTTCATCCCCCATAACAATATTTCATCCCCCATAACAATATTTCATCCCCATAACAATATTTCATCCCCCATAACAATATTTCATCCCCCATAACAATATTTCATCCCCATAACAATATTGCATCCCCATAACAATATTTCATCCCCCATAGCAATATTTCATCCCCCATAACAATATTTCATCCCTCATAACAATATTTCATCCCTCATAACAATATTTCATCCCCCATAACAATATTTCATCCCCCATAACAATATTTCATCCCCCATAACAATATTTCATCCCTCATAACAATATTTCATCCCCCATAACAATATTTCATCCCCCATAACAATATTTCATCCCCCATAACAATATTTCATCCCCATAACAATATTTCATCCCCATAACAATATTTCATCCCCCATAACAATATTTCATCCCCCATAACAATATTTCATCCCCATAACAATATTTCATCCCCCATAACAATATTTCATCCCCATAACAATATTTCATCCCCCATAACAATATTTCATCCCCATAACAATATTTCATCCCCCATAACAATATTTCATCCCCCATAACAATATTTCATCCCCATAACAATATTTCATCCCCATAACAATATTTCATCCCCCATAACAATATTTCATCCCTCATAACAATATTTCATCCCTCATAACAATATTTCATCCCCCATAACAATATTTCATCCCCCATAACAATATTTCATCCCCATAACAATATTTCATCCCCCATAACAATATTTCATCCCCATAACAATATTTCATCCCCATAACAATATTTCATCCCCATAACAATATTTCATCCCCATAACAATATTTCATCCCCATAACAATATTTCATCCCCATAACAATATTTCATCCCCCATAACAATATTTCATCCCCATAACAATATTTCATCCCCATAACAATATTTCATCCCCATAACAATATTTCATCCCCCATAACAATATTTCATCCCCATAACAATATTTCATCCCCCATAACAATATTTCATCCCCCATAACAATATTTCATCCCCCATAACAATATTTCATCCCCATAACAATATTTCATCCCCATAACAATATTTCATCCCCATAACAATATTTCATCCCCATAACAATATTTCATCCCCCATAACAATATTTCATCCCCATAACAATATTTCATCCCCCATAACAATATTTCATCCCCCATAACAATATTTCATCCCCCATAACAATATTTCATCCCTCATAACAAACGAATGCATTGTCATTCCTCAAAGTGTACAGCACCAAAATGTTAACCGCAGAATTTCCATAGATCCCACTAATGCGATATAAATTATGTAATAATTTCTTTTAAATTTATTACTTTTTAATTAGGATGAGTGAGTGCCTGCATCTTTGCGGAACCAAATAAATTAAATGTGAATCGGCTGGCGAATGGCGTTACGTTCTAGAATTCCAAACGTGACGTGTGTCAAGTGGATGATTGACTAGTTTTAGATTTGCTTAAATTGCAGTTCAGATTATGTTTTTGGTGTTCTGAAGTAATCATTTAAAAATATGGACACTTTCTGACTTATGGGGCCAGAGACCAAATCGTATTAGTGTTACCCTACTTATATATATATATATATATATATATATATATATATTTGGATTTTTCACTTAGAAAAAAGATTATTCCGTGAAGACCGGGATTAGACCAATGAAAACAAGCTCGATGATACTCGATTACAGGGTACAGAGCATTTATATGTGATTTTTTTAAGGCTTACCAACTCAACACCACAAAAGAATTTTTCATTCAAAAATTATTTATTCAACATTTTTTCAAATTAAAGAGTTTTTTTGCAAGGACCTGCTTGGTAGTGAAACACGTGTAGGTAAAAAGAAACTCTTTAATTTGAAAAAACTGTGAAATAAATAATTTTTGAATGAAAAAATCTTTTGTGGTGTTGAGTGGGCTCCTGAACGGAATGCTTTGGTAAGCCTTCAAAAAAATCACACACACACACATACATATATATATATATATATATATATATATATATATATATATATATATATATATATATATATGTATGTGTGTGTGTGTGATTTTTCTGAACGGAATGCTTTGGTAAGCCTTCAAAAAAATCACACACACACACATACATATATGTATGTGTGTGTGTGTGATTTTTTTGAAGGCTTACCAAAGCATTCCGTTCAGGAGCCCACTCAACACCACAAAAGATTTTTTCATTCAAAAATTATTTATTTAACAGTTTTTTCAAATTAAAGAGTTTCTTTTTACCTACACGTGTTTCACTACCAAGCAGGTCCTTGCAAAAAAACTCTTTAATTTGAAAAAATGTTAAATAAATAATTTTTGAATGAAAAAATCTTTTGTGGTGTTGAGTTGGTAAGCCTTCAAACAAATCACATATAAATGCTCTGTACCCTGTAATCGAGTATCATCGAACTTGTTTCCATTGGTCTAATCCCGGTCTTCACGGAATAATCTTTTTTCTAAGTGAAAAATCCAAATATATATATATATATATATATATATATATATATATATATATATAATATTTATAAATAAATATTAAATTATTTATACCTACAGACGCTAGCGTTTCAAGCTTATTGCTCTCATCAGTGCAGGGGAGTAACAATTTCAGACAGTCGGGAGGCGCGAATCCGGTACACAGAGTCAGCCATATCCACTCGGCCCACGGAAACTGTCACGTAATTTAGGGAAATTAAGATCTATATGTACCTGGAAGCGGGCACAGATAGAAGACTAGTCGAGAGTGTTCGACGAACGTATTCGGAACTTTGCATTAGAGCTTTTCGACAGTCTATTTTTAACTTCCCCGAGAGTGCTCAACTTTAATTTCTTAAAGATGCTTAGTATAATATTTATAAATAAATATTAAATATATATATATATATATATATAGTATAATGTTCTTATTTATGCAAATATCATTGGCTGCATATGTGCATATATGTTTCAGCTGCGATTTCATTCAAAATGTTCAGTTTTAAAAATGTCCCAAAGAAGCTTAATTTTGAATGAAATCGTAGCTGAAACATGTATGCACATATGTAGCCAATAATGTTTGTATGAACAAAAGATTTATACTATAATACAGCTCTACTTGTTATTGAGCACTATTTTATAAACATTTGTGTTTTATTGGATTAACATCTCGGAAACAACAATACAGGTAATATGTATACTATACAAATACCAGGTCAATGCCTGTATTTTTACTTATATACCTACATTTACTCTAGGTGAGTTATTCTATCATACATTAAGTCAACGAATTTATATATATATATATATATATATATATATATATATATATATAATTGTGTGTGAGTAGTGATGTGTGTATGTATGTACATAGGATGTGTACGTATTTATGCATGCCGATGTATGCGTATGAGTGAGATTGTGTCAGAATTTACTTTAGGTTTCTTCCTTCCACGCACAATATACATTTATCGCTAGTCAATAGGTGTCATAAAACAATGATGAGGGTTAATACTGTTAATTTTTGACACGACCCGATTCCTTTGAAAAACAGGACCCCCCCCCACTCCTCCCTCCCCTTCGGTGTCTGTAGTAAAGTATGTAATCCCCCCTCCCAAGTTAGATTTAAGGATTAGATATGCTTCAATTTCCGCCTCTCTCTAAATATGTATTGGATGGGTTGTTACCACCTCTCTCTCCAATTATATTTGAATTGTTGGGTGTGAATTTAATGCTTTTCTTTCAGTTTCAAAAATGTAATCGTCTGGATCGGATGCTTGAAAAAACCACAAGGTTGAAATAAATTATTGCATCAGTGATTATGTAATTTCGTGTTATTATACTTCATTTTATTCTTGCTCTGTTTATCACATTGAGCTCTCATACCCGGATCTCCTCCTGGAATTATTTCATTATAACACAAATATATATATATATATATATATATATATATATATATATATATATATATATTGTGGTTGTTAGTTAAGTGTTGCCCAACACTTAACTAACAACCACTCCTGCCCCCGATTGGAATCCAGAAAACTCTAAGTAGAAAATACCAAAATCTTAGAATTTAGTACTAACAAACAAAAACTCCATATATTAGAAGCCATATATATAAAAACCAAAAAAAACCCTAATTAATAGAATTAACTTTAATATCAGTAATAATATTCTAAAATGTTTCTAGCTCCAATATAGTTTCGTACTTAGTACATAATTCCCGCCAAAAACCTTCTATAAATACTAACACATTGTCTAGACCTGATTAACCTCATTCCCCTGAAGATGGACCCGGATGGGAGACAAATCCAAATTATGGCAAATTCATCAGCCAATTCCCCTCCGAAACTAAGATCCTAATTCGGACTATTGAAAGGATCTACCAAAGGATATCTAGACATGAGTTGTCTTTTATATTCAACAATACTTGCCTGCAAGAGAAGATGCTGCCTAGATATACACACACACACACACATATATATATATATATATATATATATATATATATATATATATATATATATATATATATATATTATAGTTTAGAAGTAAACAAATTTATGACATTCATTTATTCCAAGAATTCAACATCAACAACAGTTAGGTGTACGATCGTTTCTGAGATGAAATGGGCCTTTATTGATACCAAGTCTCTTTATCAGCATAAGATATAGATATCAGAAGTTCAAAAATTTCACTATTAATCACCATAAATTACACAGCAATTAGAGAAAAACGGGATTGGGAAGGATATCACAATTTTTTTTTAAATGGAAATCGCTCCAGACAAGGCATGAAGCCACTTGATGTAAGTAGCTAAGAAATAAAAAAAATTACTTCTAGGTTAAAACCCAGCCAACGATAAGTGTTATATGGATAGATTCTGACCCAGAAAACAGCAATTCTTCCCACTTTGTCAGAAACATCGCTCATGAAATGTGAGGACTAAAGAACAAAATAAGGGAAGCGAAAGTAAACACAAGTTAGTCACTTTCTACTCTCCTTGATATACACATCTAGCAATTATTCACTTATGCATGCTTTATTATAAAAAGACAAGTGCTTAATCGTAGGTTCTACAAGAAAAAAATATAAATTATTTTATTTACAACCTATACATTACAGTGTCTGTTGGATGTACCCTGGTTCCGTCAATTTGACCATGTTGGGTTTGTATAGAACCGGCTTATAGTGGGAGACCGATTCTTCAGCACCGTTCAGTAGGCAAAGATTTAGGGATAAAAAAATTTAAATTATATATATATACATATATATATATATATATATATAATTTTAAATCTAAAAAATAGTGCGTATCATAATATCATAATATCGAAATTAAAACTAAGCATCAGGACACCAATAATAAAATCAAACATAAAAGAAAAAGAAATATAATCTGGTATACACCGCCCTATAATCAGATACTAAAAACTAAACTAGACAAGAAATTCCTAAATCTCATTGAAAAACACTTCCCCGTAACCAATCCCCTGCATAGAATATTCAATAAAAATAGCCTAAAACTGTCCTACAGCTGCTGCGAACACCTAGAAATGATTATTGTTACACCGGCCGTTCTAACAGAAGAGAAACTACACCGGTTCTCACTATAAATAGTGCGAGTCACCAGAGTCACGGGAGAGAGAAAAAGGACAGACTTGTAACTGTCTAGCCAAGTGCCAGTCAGTTTCCTTACCTTGTACCTTTCATGTTAATACACTTGTTATCTTAACCCAACCGCGACTTGACTTCTTCTTTTTACTGTTGGACTACTTCACAACAATTATTAAGGCTCACAATAGCAAAACAGACTTCGGCATGGTTGTTGATGTGAACAAGCAGAGAATGAAAAACATGATTTTGGTTATAGCGTTATCAGCAGTTGTCTGTCTCCTTTAAAGGACGTACGATAAATGGATTGATGGCTTCGACTTATTGGTTCATGTCGAGGTCAGAATATGTCTGGACACTTTCTGACAACTCAAAATTAATATTCCGTATGATTTTTCTACATTGCTTTCTTCATCCTGAGGAAGTCTTTCAATAAAGACGAAACGTTAATGAATACATAAATCACATAGTTTTTAGCTTTTTTTCATTTTAAATTGTGTCGGATCATTTTATCCCCATATATATATATATATATATATATATATATATATATATATATATATGTGTGTGTGTGTTCTAATTCAACATACAAAGTTCTTCAAATGTAGGATTATTTTATAACATAAAGTCAGCTATAGCTCTATAGTGCGTGACTAGAGCTATTCTACAAAGTTTTAATTATTTTACCAAGTTTTAATTATTTTACAAAGTTTTAATTATTTTATCCTTAAAAAAATGACAATGAAGGATATATGTTCACAGAAAAAAAACGTTTTTAATCAAGGCAAACAATTGTTTTGGCTAAAATCAAGGATATCGTTTTCAAGAATTTTAAAGCATTTTAAAATATTTACAGATGTACGTTTTAAAATATTTACAAGTGTACGTTTTAAAGTACGTTTTAAAATATCTACAGATGTACGTTTTAAAGTACGTTTTAAAATATTTACAGATGTACGTTTTAAAGTACGTTTTAAAATATTTACAGATGTACGTTTTAAAGTACGTTTTGAAATATTTACAGATGTACGTTTTAAAGTACGTTTTAAAATATTTACAGATGTACGTTTTAAAGTACGTTTTAAAATATTTACAGATGTACGTTTTAAAGTACGTTTTAAAATATTTACAGATGTACGTTTTAAAGTACGTTTTAAAATATTTACAGATGTATGTTTTAAAGTACGTTTTAAAATATTTACAGATGTACGTTTTAAAATATCTACAGATGTACGTTTTAAAGTACGTTTTAAAATGCATAAAAATATGTTTCAAAAATATGTTCAAAAGCTCCTCGGTTTGGTCATCGTCAGTGCCAAGTGCAAAAAGTACAATTATATATATATATATATATATATATATATATATATATATATATAGAGAGAGAGAGAGAGAGAGAGAGAGAGAGAGAGAGAGCAAAAAATACTGCTTGGAAAATGTCTTAAATATTTGCAATGATGATAATAATACCACATAATTTATTTCAGATAAAAAAACAAGACCTACCAATTTCTCCATAAACGACGAGTCGCAAAACATCATCTGGAACCTAAAAAAATATTGAAAATAAAAAAGCATTAATACAAGGGATTTGTGGAACACCCCTATCAATCCGGACATAACATAACAACTACTTGAATTTTTTTTTTTACTTTGTAAAAACATTGCCAAAGTTTATAGTAGAAACCTTCTAATAAAGACGAAAAATTATTTGTAATGTACATGTTTCGATTTTACTGTATTGAATGGTTATTCAGAAATGTGTGCGCAAGTGAAACCTGGACAGTGAGGGTTGAGGATATGTGTTGCATGGAGAGAAATGATATGAGAAGTATATGATGGATATGTAAAGTGAGTCTTAATGATTATACGACATAATCACATTGACACACCGGTTCATGTTAGATCACTGAAGTTAAGCAACGTTGAACCTGGTCAGTACTAAATGGGTGACCATTTGGGAACACCAGGAGCTGTGTGTGCTCTCCGCTTATCCCGGCATTGTTTCAAGTCGTTGTGGACTTCTCCTTGCCACTGGAAGCAAGCAGTGCCGATTCAGGAGAAGTGTGGTTGGGATTGCGCAACCCTTACTTCACAATTAAACCCGCAGCCACTCTTACAGGGGGTGTCCATTGTCTCTTAAGACTGAACGAAAGCCATGAGTTCTGATGACCTCAAGGGAAGATTAAATCTGGACAGTATAGGGAGGTGTGTGCAGAAGAATTGAGTTCAATGATATGACCGTGTTGCAAGAATGGATAACAGTTTATGGGTCAGTAGGTGTAGAACAGTTGAGGAAGCATGATCAGCTCACAGGGGAAGGTCAAGGAAAACATGGGAGGAAGTGATAAAAATGCATCTGAGGAAAAGAGGGTTAAATAAAGAGCTGCCCAGAGATAAGTTATTTTGGAAGTCAACTTTTTAAATCTATCCAACACATGCCAACAAATGTAAAACGGACGTTAAACCGATGATGATAATGATGATGGTGGTGGTGATGATGATGATGATTGTGATGGTGGTGATGATGATGATGATGATGATGATGATGATGATGTTGGTGGTGATGGTGATGATGATGATGATGGTGATGATGGTGGTGGTGGTGGTGGTGGTGGTGATGATGATGATGGTGGTGGTGATGGTGATGATGATGATGATGATGATGATGATGATGATGATGATGATGATGGCGGGGGTGGTGATGATGGCGGGGGTGGTGATGATGGTGGGGGTGATGATGATGATGATGATGATGATGATGATGATGATGATGGTGGTGATGATGATGATGATGGTGGTGGTGGTGGTGGTAGTGATGATGATGATGATGATTCAGTTTTCCCATGAAGATTCCTATGAACTTTTGCACAGAGTCAATTTTTTTTTTTTTCAAGAACCGTACATTTTTACTAATATAGATCGCATCATGAATGAATAAAGATAATTGACAGAGGAAATAAAAAGAAAAAGAATGGTACAAAAATATATATACTTACGTCATCAAATTCGTTTCCAATGATAGCTTTATAAAAATCAGTGTGTCGATTGTAAAGCTGAAAAATTAAATAGAACTTATAAAAAAAGTTGAAAAGAATAAAATTATTGTCAGTATATATATATATATATATATATATATATATATATATATATATATATATATATATATATATATATATATATGCGATTTTATGAAGGCTTACCAAAGCATTCCTTTCAGGACACCAATGATCACCATTAAAGATATTTTCTCTGATGATCTGCCAAGCAAGTACCTGCTTGGTAGTGAAACACGTGTAGGAAAAAACATTTAATTTGAATAAATAATATTTGTAAGAAAAAATATCTTTAATGGTGATCATTGGTATTCTAAAAGGAATGCTTTGGTAAGCCTTCATAAAATCGCATATAAATGCTCTGTACTCTGTAATCGAGTATCATCATACTAGTTTTTATTGGAACAACCCCGGTCTTCACTGAATGATCTATTTTATAAGTGAAAAATATATATATATATATATATATATATATATATATATATATATATATTGTATGTGTATTTAGGCAGCATTTTCTCATTTATGTAAACATTGTTAAAAAATAACAGAATTCGTCTGTTTAATTATACCCTTTTTTATTTTTTTTTATGTTTTCAATTTTTCTGATGGTCTTTTTTGTATTAAAATCAAATATAATTGCTTTTGACACCTGAAGATGATTCGAAGACGAATCGAAAACCTTGTGATACCTATGGGACATTTATTACTTTTTTGATTTTAATACAAAAAAGACCATCAGAAAAATTGAAAAAATAAAAAAAGATATAATTAAACAGACGAATTCTGTTATTTTTACCAATGTTTGCATATATATATATATATAACTGCAAGTATGAAGGGAAGACATATTTTATTCATAGCGAGTGAAGATGACTCACAATACCACCTGGAAGTCTTAGAGACGATCTATGTTCGTTTGAAGCGGCTCTTCCTCTGTAAACAGAGGAGGTGTCTATTAGGATTAGACGTAATTAGTTTCACAGACATTTCATCCCCCATTGTACATATACCATAACACTGTTTTTATTTTAAATATTTACAGTTTTATTTCTCTTCTACCGTTTCAAAATCCCTCGATACAACTGTTGAGTTAGGGCGAAACCGGTCGACTGCTTTAAAAAAAATTTTTTTTAAAAACTTTTAATCATGAACGATAAAATATGCCTTCCTTTCATACTTGCAGTAATAAAATTCTGTACTTCAAAAAAAAATCATAATATATATATATATATATATATATATATATATATATAAAGAGGTGTACATTGCCAACTTATCTATCCCAGCGACTTCCTCTGATAAGATTTTGATCTTTGAAAAGCCTGGCTTAAGGAAAATTTAACTTGAATAAATTGCCTTTTTGCGGAATATACCTTGCTTTGAACTTTTGAATTGAATTTTGATTTGGCTTTTGCTTTCTCTAATTCCTTTCCATTCTCCTTCATTATATATATATATATATATATATATATATATATATATATATATATACACACACAAAGTTCCATTCGAGCGTTGAACACTCATGTCGACAACAATGATGCTTGCCCCCCGCCTCTCAGGTAAATGTATGTTAATTTCAATTACTGTCTGTGGCGATTTCTCGCAGCCGCGTGGGCATAGACATTAGGCTCTTGATTCTACACTGAATCTACGAACTGCGTTCGATCCCATGTGACCGCCTGCAACCACCACTCCTGCACTGATGAGGTTAGATAATCCGAAACGATATCGTCTGTACAAAAGCACTTTAAGATTTTAAAAAAAAATCTTACAGTACTATATATATATATATATATATATATATATATATATATGTGATTTTATGAAGGCTTACCAAAGCATTCCTTTCAAGACACCAATGATCACCATTAAAGATATTTTTTCTTACAAATACTATTTATTCAAATTAAATGTTTTTTCCTACACGTGTTTCACTACCAAGCAGTTACTTGCTTGGCAGATCATCAGGGAAATTAAATGTCTGGAATACTGGTTTCAACTGCCGACAAAACACAATGTGGCGTTGTAATAGTTGAGGTCACTTAAGAAGAGAAGAGGAAAAAAAATAAAAATAAAAGTCAAACTTAAAAAGCAAGGAAGAACAACGATAAAAAAAGAAAGTCCTAGAAAAGTCTTAGAAAAGTAGCTTGTGCATTATTTCTTCCACCAAGCCACCAAGCAAATAATCGGTCCCTGATGATCTGCCAAGCAAGTAACTGCTTGGTAGTGAAACACGTGTAGGAAAAAACATTTAATTTGAATAAATAGTATTTGTAAGAAAAAATATCTTTAATGGTGATCATTGGTGTCTTGAAAGGAATGCTTTGGTAAGCCTTCATAAAATCACATATAAATGCTCTGTACTCTGTAATCGAGTATCATCGAGCTTGTTTTTTATTGGAACAACCCCGGTCTTCACTGAATGATCTATTTTATAAGTGAAAAATCTAAATCTCTATATATATATATATATTATTATTATTATTTCATGTATCCACATAAAATGTTATAAGGGGATATCATTTTTTGTGTATCAATTTTCAGTATTTATTTCAACAGTGCTCGATACGTGAGTAGAGCTAGGTAGTAAGTAAGTTATGAAAATATATTTATGGCAATTAAGCTACACAGAGGCTTCCACGTTTCATCCCTAGAGGGAATCGTCAGGCTAAAATGCATGGAGTTAGTTTTGCCGAGTGTTTTTATAGGCACGTCTAGCTCGTTAACCAATCAGATTCTTTGTTGTTCTCTTAGCCAATCGTTGATCTTCTCACGAACAAATGCTCGGTCGATTTTACTTCCTATTTCTTATTCTATTGTTCTGTTGTCTCTAGGATGGCTCATCCCCATTTCTTTGTTGTTCTCTTAGCCAATCGTTGGGCTTCACAAACAAAAGTTCGGTTGATTTTACTTCCTATTTCCTATTCTATGTTCTGTTTTCTATAGAATGAATCATCCATGTTTCTTTGTTGTGTCAGTATAATGGGTGGCCTTATTTCAACACGTGCTTGCTTGTATTTCTATTTTAGGTTTTAGTTTTTGAGTTTTTATGTTTTAGTTTAGTTTTGTTTTTATATTTATTTATTATATATTGTTAACCTAAGGTAAACTTTATTCTGTGCAAGCAGTTGTTTGCTATTTCGCTTCTACAGTTTAATGAAACGCGGAAGCCTCTGTGTAGCTTAATTGCCATAAATATATTTTCATAACTTACTATATATATATATATATATATATACATATATAGTCTAAAGAAGCTTTGAGTCATTAAAAGAAAAAAAAAAAAAAAAAAAAATTTTTTTAAGTAAAATGCAGTTTAAATTCCCAGACAAACTAACTAAATCCAAGATATTGCAGACTTAACATTCGTTGGAAAATTAATAAATGAAAAAATATAAGTAAAATAAAAAAAAAAATAAATAAATAAAAATAAAAAAGGGGGGTTAATTATCTAAGAGTGAAACAAAAACAGAAGACCTTAAGCGTCTAATATTAACATGGGGATCATCAGCTGTTTACCATGTAACTGTTTCGGAGATTTAAAAACAGGACAGTTATAATATTCATGGCTCTCCAATGGTACTGATTATACGACCATTTCCCCAATAATCAAGTGGCGAAATAATTCAGCTTAAATTATCACTAATATATACATAAAAAATAATAATAATGATAAAATAATAATAATAATATATTACCCTTAAGACTACCGTATGATATAGTAATTTGCATATCAAATAACATTAATTATAACAATAATAAAAAAATAAAAATAATAATACTATCTAAACACTATATCCAAGAACCATTCTGCAATATGGTAGCTAGTAATAAAATTATATAGGAATCAAAGTTGCATTAAAAATAATTATATATTATTATTGCATTATATATATATATATATATATATATATATATATATATATATATATATATATATATATGGTATATATATATATATATATATATGGTAATCCAGATAAGGTTAAAATCCGGAGAATCTTTACTGTGTTCATATAACATTGCTCACTAATAAATAAAGCTATTTATATATAATAAAAGCTTTATTCATACAAACATTTGGCTACACATCAAGATATCTTTCAACCGTAGCTTTGATAAGCTCGATTTTTTTCAGGCCGAAAAATAAGTGTCTGCGTTTTATATTTTCATATTTAAGAATGAATCAAAGTTTCAAGTATATCCATAAATATATCCTGATATTTTATTTTGAATAGCCATATTTCACTTGAACGTCAATATAAATAAATACCAAATAATCTTTTAGTCGAAGTTTAGATTTGATATGTTCATCCTTTTATTGTTTATTGTCTCAATTTAAACAAATTGGATATATCGCGTTTTGCATTCAAACTGTACATTTATACTTAAATTCATTGGCAAATTTAACATATAAGTAGTACACAAAAGCATTGGACTCAAATTGATAAACAGCTTTCAATATTTTATCCAATTAAAGTAAGTGCCACTATTCGAGGAAACACTTTGAGCCTGCTCTCGGTCTGCCAAGCCATCAGGACATCTGATGAAACGTTTCGGCAAATGGACATTTTATTAATTAACTATTATTTATTGTTGTTGAATAAATTTTATTCTTCTAACAAAAAAGATTAAAAATTAAAGCGAGTCCCTTATTTGCTATGTGTTAGGTAGAAGCATTTAAACACAGAAAAATAGAGACATTAAAAATAAAAATTTTAAAGGGAGATAACTTATCAGAGTTACTTCCCTTGCATTCAATTGCAGAGTAACTTTCCTTGGGGCTTCCAACAGAGACGGACATTTTAGAAAGACGTTGTCGTATCAAGCTCCAACATAAAAGTTCAAATTAATTAGTAAATCCTCTTCTTTTAATTGTAAAAGGTAAATAAATAATTAATTATTGACCATACTAAGTTTTCTCATTCAAATTCATTCGCATATTTTTTGTTTATTAACTCATATTTGCATATTTAAATTCACACACCACTCCAGCATCAGTTCACTATGAATTCTAAATAATTCAAAACAGGTTTCTAGCAGAAATAAAGTCCAATTATTTCACTCAAAGACTGTTAGAGATTATTGACTGAAATATGGTGGGCAAATCAGTCATAGACTGAAGTTTATTTGTACTAAATATAGTTGGATTGCGGAAAAGATTTTGAATTTTATTAACGATTGCATGGATGGGTGGCATTTTCTTTTAGAGTCACTCTGTATGTGGAATATTCAAAGGAATCACATGCCAAACCCTCAACCCCCATCTGCATGCTCGCGTTGAAAATTGCAAGAGAAAAATTTCTAAATCTAAAACTGGATTCGTTCTGGAGAAGATATTATCGGTGAAAATAAGTGAGAGAATGCGATGATATCTCTGTCAAATCACAGTGCACCAAATACACACGTTTAATTGAAAGCAGAATACGGCAAAGTGCGAGAAAAAATAAAAGATTTCTTCTTTTTTTTTCAAAAAGGAAAAAGGAAAACTTAAATTAGAAAATCGATATCAATCAATTTCACCAAAAAACTAAACAGCATTTAATGAAAAATCAGAAAATAAACTGCAAAAATAAAAAATAGTCTAAAAAATCCCATTATAATTTGAAGAGTGAGTGAATTTATTTATTGATCTTAATAACATTGAAATACACTACGGAAATAAACATATTAAAGGGAGATAACTTGTCAGAGTTACTTCCCTTACGTTCAATTGCAGAGTAACTTTCCTTGGGGCTTCCAACAGAGACGGACATTTTAGAAAGACGTTGGCGTATCAAGCTCCAACAAAGGAGTGGAGCTTGAATAATTCGTTACTGTTTCTTGATGTTTTATCCAGAGGTCCAACGGCAGGCCGGGAGCAGCTTCTGTTGTTCAGAGACTCTTGGCTGGAAGATACCAGTCGAGGATCCGTTCTTGACAATCGGTCCAGCAGAAACTGGACCATTTCGGTCGTCTTTTATCTGTCAAGCTGTGGTATTGGTCCGGGGTAGTCCTAGGAGGTCCATCCTCCCAGGCCTTTCCTGCCCTCTTTGGGGAGGAGCTAGTTTATTGCTAACTGCCTGAGGTGCCCAGACTGGTGAATGCCGATGGAGCTGTCCAGCCAATTTTTACGAGGCCAGAGTGTTCCTTCATTAGGGGTGCTACTTGATTCTCCCCACTTTCTGGCCTTGTGCCAGATCTTCCTGCGGTGGGAAAAAAGTAAATACCCAGAGGTCTGACAGATACTTTCTATACAGGTATATACAGAAAGACGCTTTTTTTTCGGTCTATATATTGGCTGAGATTTGTTCTCCCCTCAGATGAGAAAAATCAATCTTATCAAAACCTTGGTGCACTGTGCCCTGGTAATCTGTTCAAAGAGTAAGTTGGATGAGGAGCTTCGTATCTGCTTTTGTATTCTTTTGGGGCTGGTTTGATGTATTCACTCATTATGTGATTTACTGTTTCATCTCTTTGTCCACAGAGTCTACATTTATTGCTGTATTTTTGCTTTGATATAGTGAGTTCTGATTGCGTTGTTCTGTGCGGATGTCAGCAGATATTCTGTTTCTCTGTTTAGGTTTCCTTGCTGTAGTCATGTCCAGGCATTATCATAGGTCTCTTCTCTGGTCAATCTTATGAACTGACCAGGCAGCTGCTTCTCTTCCCATTTTTATTTTCTCGCTTTTTTGTTCCCAGTTATTATTATTATGATTATGATTATTATTATTATTATTATTATTATTATTATTTGTACTCATTAGGAGTTCTCACACAGGCTAGCATCAGAGATTACTCAGCAGTGGTGTTACCTGGAGTCTGAGTGATAACAAGTCTCCCCAGATTTCCAGTACTCTCCACCTGATTTGATAACCTTTGCAAATGATTTTAAGTTATCACACCACCCACTTACCACTGATTTCTCGCTGGCAACGACCATTGGTCTTCACTGGAATTTGGGTGGCAATAAGCCTCTCCAAGATTCAAGTACTCTCTGCACTCTTCCAGTGGAGGTCTGGTTAGTGCTCTCCCTCTTCGGTTCCTCCATACTTCTTGACCCTTCACAACTATTATTATTATTATTATTGTTATTGTTATTATTACTATTATTATTATTATTACTATTATTATTATGATTATTATTGTTATTATTACTATTATTATTATTATTATTATTATTATTATCATTATTACTATTATTATTATTATGATTATTATTATTATTATTATTATTATTATTATTATTATTATAAGTAGTAGTAGTAGTAGTAGTCTGCGAAAATTTTCAAATATTAAAAAAAACAATACTTTTGCTGTGGACTACAAGACGCCGACCAGAGATATTTTGTTATGACCTGGAATCACAGAATTGTCTATCGTAATGATACACCTGCACACTTTTGTCTCTTTTATTCAAAATAATGAATCATTATCATAAAGTTGGTTACAAGACAAATCTCTCTTTTTCGTATTAATTTCTTTCAAAAAATTTCATTTGGTAAATTCATATCCTTATATTAAGTCTTATTTTTGTGGTCGATTCTGATCACGGCACCAAACATGAGTGATCGCTGATATGCCGTAAAACAAACTAAACTAGCAATTACACTATGGTAAACGATGACTTAAGGAAGGTAAATGTGACATACTGGCATATTTCCAATATGGCAGACTGTTTTGACTAGTATTGCCTAGCAAAACTGTCAACCATATTGGAAATACGCAAAAAATGTCTTTTAATTTACTAACTTAGAAAGTGTTTTTATTTACTACTTCATATGTAATATTAAATTGATTTTAACGCCAACACGTTCAGCATGTCATAATCCTAAAATAAAAGGTGATTATCCAAAATTACCGAGACATTGGAAAAAATAAGAAGAAGACAAACTGAGAAATATCTGTATTTTTCATGTACCCGTGACGGAATGAATATATCATATACCAAAAAATCACGTAAATCAATCAAATAGTTTTTATTTTATAAAAGAAAATCCAACTTCATCGATAAAAGAATAAGGTTGAAATATCGGCGCCATATTGGTCATATTCAAGGGAGATAATCCAAACTTTTGCAAACTAGAGAAATAAAGTCTGGAATTTTAGATGTTATCTTCTTTAGCTCCCTTGAATATGACCAATAATGCCGCTGATATATCAACATTATCCGTTTATCGATAAAATTTGATTTTCTTTTATAAAATAAAAACTACTCGATCAAATTACGTGATTTTTGGTATACGATATATATATATATATTCATTTCGTCACGGATACGTAAATCATACAGATATTTTTCAGTCTGTCTTATTATTGTTTTTTTCCAATGTTTCGGTAATTTTTGACGAGTACCAAATAAAAATACAATTTTCGAGCTACTGCATATTGCCTTTCTGACTGGTGATACCAGATCAGGCTGCCCTGTGGCTCCCTGAGACGAAATTCACCTACATTGACGTTTTTTTTTTTTTTTTTTTTTTTTTTTGTTTGTAAAACTTAATTATGTTCTACAAAACCAAAACCAAAAACAACAGCCCCTCTCCCTTTCTCCCTCCCCTTTTTTATTTTTATTTTTCCTACCCTACTCCCGGCCCTGGATATGACCTTAAACTACATCCGATGGTGAGATCCGGCTTACGGACTTTGGGGAATGTGGAGCCTCCTCTTAATTACCATTGCTCCCAGGTCCACCCTGACCCGGAGTGGTAGTACCTGTTAGGGTCCCAACTATGGGTTAAATAGAAACAGATATTAAAAGGGGAAAGAAACAAAAAAGAGAAGAAAACAAGACCAGATTCGGCATTAAATAACCCAAAAAGGGTTGATATGCCGTAAAACAAAACTACCAAACCAAGCCTTTCTGATAAAATTATCATGTCGGGATGAATTCATGTTTACCGAGAAGAGATATTAAGAAAGCGTGTTGTTCCATATTTAGAAGTAGTCTCTCATGAATTATTTCAATGGTTTCAGTTAAGGCACCCGCCAATTCTTCGATTTAGCAAATTCAAAACAGGATTCCTTTTTGAGAAGATATTATCAGTGAAAATGGCGGGGAAAACCAGATGATATCTCTGTCACATCATGGCGCACTGAAAACACCTTTGATCGAAGGCAAATGCCGGGTTGAAGAAGTACAAAAATAAAAATAAAAACACAAATATTTTTTAAAACGTTAACTTGAAAAATGAAATAAATAAATAAAATTACTTTGATTTGCTCATCAAATTTAATTGATTTTTTTACGATTAATTTTTTTTTAAATTTCTTTTATTTATTTTGCAGTTTCTTTTCGTTTTTTGCTTGTTTTTTCAGCAAATGTGTAGCTTTTTGGTGACAATTTCAACTTTACGCCCATCTCTCTTTCTCTCTCACTCGTTCTGCGTTTATTTATATATATATATATATATATATATGAAGAAGAATGGAAAGGAATTAGAGAAGCAAAAGCCAAATCAAAATTCAATTCAATTGCTCAGAGCAAGGTATATTCCGCAAAAAGGCAATTTATTCTCTGCTCTATCCTGGATATTGAGCTGTATACTCTTCACAATAGGTTTTACCTTTCCTAAAAGTTCGCTTTTAGTACACCACTTATATATATATATATATATATATATATATATATATACCAATATTAATTTTAGGTGAATAATATTAAATTATTAGTTTTTTAAAAACATTTTTAGAGAGAAAGAGAGAGATAGAGAGAGAGAGGGACAGACAGACAGACAGAATGAGTAGAAATAAATAAATTTACAACATTATTTATTACAATTCCAAGAATTCAAGATACTGTAATAAATAATGTATTTTTAAAAATTTATACTCATTCTACTATAGCTCTGATATATATATATATATTAGTCTCGGAAGTTTTTCAACCATTACTTAGTAATTCGGGACCACTTCCATTGTTTTCTATAGAAAATATACATATGATTTAAATTTCATTAAATAAACCTTTCTTTCTATAAGGAACACACAAACATCACATATTTTCAAATTTAATAGATAAACATTTTAAAACGACTAATCCCTTAAGTAAAATTTTCAATAGGAAAACTGTGAAAATTAGTTATTCTTGCACTAAAAATATGGACAGCATTATTAATACACATAATAAAAAAATATTGAGCACACCGAGTAAGAAAACCAAAACGGGGGGGGAAAAAATGTAATTGTCAGATTAAGAATAACTGCCCACTTAAGGGAAACTGTAACGTCGAAAGCGTTGTATATAAGGCCACGATTTATCTTAAAGAGAATGCTAATGATAAGAAAGTATACATAGGAATATCCGCCGGGAAATGGAAACAACGATTCTACGTACACAAACACTTATTTTTAAACCTGGATGTCACCAATAAAACGGAATTAACCAAACATTGGTGTTTTTTTAAAAACAACAATTTAATACCAACTGTTTCGTGGTTCATACTATGTCATTCTAACACTCCGAAAGGATTCAGACATAGATACAATTTGTGCCTTGAGGAAAAAATTAGAATATTAAAATATGAAGACAATAACATTTTAAATAGACGAGATGAACTGATGGACAAATGTAGACACAGGCACATGTTTAAAATGAATAGCACGTTATAAAGTTCTTTGTAAATAACAATTCTTTTAGAGTATAGTTACAATAAGAGTTCTAACTGTAAAAATAAATGTTAGTAAATTAGTAAGGTTTTTTTGGGTTTTTTTTTTTACCAATTTAGTAAAACACAAATTTGTAAATAAATCGTTTTTAAATGTCGCCAAACTTTAATTCCGTATTGTAGATCATCTCGAATCTTGACGTTATAACCAATTAAGTTTTTGATAATTTCTAATCTAAACCGAAATCTTTGTCCTGCATTTTCGTCCTTTAATTTTTAATCGTAAATAATTAATCGTGAACGCTCGAATCTTTACCAATTTAGTAAAACACCAATTTGTAAATAAATCGTTTTTAAATGTCGCCAAACTTTAATTCCGTATTGTAGATCATTTCGAATCTTGACGTTATAACCAATTACGTTTTTGATAATTTCTAATTTAAACCGAAATCTTCGTCCTGCATTTTTGTCCTTTAATTTTTAATCGTAAATAATTAAACAGAGTTTTTAATCGTGATCGCTCGAATCTTTCATCCTATATTTTTATCTATAAAGCTCACATTCGAAATTTTAACTGAGATAATTTCTTTCTTTCAATAGCAAAAATGAATTCTCTTATATATATTTTTTTATTTCTGCATATGTAAAAAGATAGAAGAGTCAAATGAATATTTTACTGCAGTCACCCCTCCTCGATTATTTTACCATTTACCCCCTTTTTTACATCGACCAATCAACAAAGTGAATTTATCTTTTTAAGACTATGATCAATTTCTCTTATTATTTGTTTTTTTGACGTGGTTGTTTATACGTCTGAGGAGACCTAATTAAAGGATCAAAATAATTTATAATGTATACAACCTTAATGTGTGTATAGTTTTTTCCTTTTAATAGTTATATATATATATATATATATATATATATATATATATATATGTGTATGTTGAATCAGATAGAATATGTAATCGATGAAATCCATTGGAATTTATGTTTTTTTTGTAACGAACACAGAGTGAAAATTTCTGTAATTCACTGGCTAGTCAGAATCAAATATCGATTTTCAGATGCAATGCTATGTGAGTCTGACTTCAATATTCCGACTGACTTAATTTTATATAGTAAGTGTGTGATATGACTTCACAGATACGCTGTATAAATGATATTTAAATAAAATGAAAACGAAAATATGGACAAACCTCGCGGTAGAGTTTCAGTTCCTGATCTCGTTCTTCACTAAAAAGAGAAAGAAAAGAAAACGCTTCATTAATGATACAACATTTGAACATTAAGATACTCAATATAACAATACACGGAAGCAATTTTATGTGTGCACTATGTTATTACCTGACACACCTTTTTAAAAAGATGGTATTACCTGACACACCTTTTTAAAAAGATGGTATCACCCGATCACCAAAAACAAAAAAACGATCTGTTGTCACTGGTGTGCAGAACGTTTTTAATATTACCGGATGAATGTCCGTATTGTACATGTTCTCTTTTCATGAGGCCATATGCCCGGACATTACTTTCTCCTAGAGGGGCAGTATCCTCCCAGGCATTATCTCTTCCCGTGGGGAAGTAGTATAGAGCAGTTTAGTATATATTCTATCCTCTAGTGATTGCTTCACAGCGGCAATACAGAACAGATGAATGATACAGCAGTGGAATTTCCCCGGGTCCCGCTAGTACGATATTAATCAAACTAGCAAAGATATGCGACCAGAGATAGATCTACTATTATATTATCTTTTAATGGGTGTGGGTAGTATCAGTTCTGTTGTCATAAGACCGCCCTCACATGAATTACCTCCTCCTTTTTAAGGGGGTAAGGCTAATCCTCCCAGATATTACATCCTCTTTTGGGGTAGGGGTTAATGTAGTATCTGTTCCGATGTCATAAAACCGTCTTCCCAGGACTACCTTCTCCTTTTTGAGGGGGTAGTGTACTATCTATTCTATTATTATGATATCATCTTCCCAGGCATTAACTGCTCCTTTTTTTTGGGGGGGGGGGGACGTTCTTTCAGTCATTATCTTCTCGTTTGAGGGTCAGTGTATTATATATTCTTTCACCAGGATATCATCTTCCCAAATATGCGTGCGGAGGAAGCATATCTTTGCTAGTATACTACCAAAACTCATATGCTGTTTGTCACCGTGCACACTTTTCAGCTGTACATGAATGTTTCAGATGATGTCTGGTGTGTGTGGGGGGGGGGGGGGCGAATTACAAAAATAACGGTCAAACGATAAGAGAGGTAGTAGTAGGAGACCAATGACATAAATAATTAAAAGAGAGAGGAGAGAGTTGAAAGAGGAGAAATAGAGAGGGGGGGGAGTTGAAAGAGGAGAAATAGAGAGGGGGGAGTGGAAAGAGGAGAAATAGAGAAGGGGGTGGAAAGAGGAGAAAGAGAGAGAGAGAAGTGGAAAGAGGAGAAAGAGAGAAGGGGGAGTTGAAAGAGGAGAAAGAGAGAGGGGAGAGTTGAAAGAGGAGAAATAGAGAGAGATGGGAGTTGAAAGAGGAGAAATGGAGAGGGGGGAGTGGAAAGAGGAGAAATAGAGGGGGGGAGTGGAAAGAGGAGAAATAGAGAGGGGGGAGTGGAAAGAGGACAAAGAGAGAGGGGGGAGTGGAAAAAGGAGAAAGAGAGAGGAAGGAGTGGAAAGAGGAGAAAGAAAGAGGGAGGAGTGGAAAGAGGAGAAAAAGAGAGGGAGGGGAGTTGAAAGAGGAGAAATGGAGAGGGGGGAGTGGAAAGAGGAGAAAGAGAGAGGAGAGAGTTGAAAGAGGAGAAATAGAGAGGGGGGAGTGGAAAGAGGAGAAATAGAGAGGGGGAGTGGAAAGAGGAGAAAGAGAGAGGGGGGGAGTGGAAAGAGGAGAAAGAGAAAGGGAGGAGTGGAAAGAGGAGAAATAGAGAGGGGGGAGTTGAAAGAGGAGAAAGAGAGCAGGGGGAGTAAAAGAGGAGAAAGAGAGAGGAGAGAGTTGAAAGAGGAGAAATAGAGGGGTGAGTGGAAAGAAGAGGAAGAGAGAGGGGGGGAGTGGAAAGAGGAGAAAGAGAGAGGGGGAGTGGAAAGAGGAGAAAGAGAGAGGGAGGAGTGGAAAGAGGAGAAATAGAGAGGGGGAGTGGAAAGAGGAGAAAGAGAGAGGGGGAGTGGAAAGAGGAGAAAGAGAGAGGGGGAGTGGAAAGAAGAGAAAGAGAGAGGGGTGAGTGGAAAGAGGAGAAATGGAGAGGAGGGAGTGGAAAGAAGAGAAAGAGAGAGGGGGTGGAAAGAGGAGAAAGAGAGAGGGGGGGAGTGGAAAGAGGAGAAAGAGAAAGGGAGGAGTGGAAAGAGGAGAAATAGAGAGGGGGGAGTTGAAAGAGGGGAAAGAGAGAAGGGGGAGTGAAAGAGGAGAAAGAGAGAGGAGAGAGTTGAAAGAGGAGAAATAGAGGGGGGAGTGGAAAGAGGAGAAAGAGAGAGGGAGGAGTGGAAAGAGAAGAAAGAGAGAGGGAGGAGTGGAAAGAGGTAAAAAGAGAGAAGGGGGAGTTGCAAGAGGAGAAATAGAGAGGGGGAGTGGAAAGAGGAGAAATAGAGAGGGGGGGAGTGGAAAGAGGAGAAAGAGAGAGGGATGAGTGGAAAGAGGAGAAATAGAGAGGGGGACTGGAAAGAGGAGAAAGAGAGAGGGGGAGTGGAAAGAGGAGAAAGAGAGAGGGGGAGTGGAAAGAGGAGAAAGGGAGAGGGGGGTGGAAAGAAGAGAAAGAGAGAGGGTGAGTGGAAAGAGGAGAAATGGAGAGGAGGGAGTGGAAAGAAGAGAAAGAGAGAGGGGGTGGAAAGAGGAGAAAGAGAGAGGGGGAGTGGAAAGAGGAGAAAGAGAGAGGGGTGAGTGGAAAGAGGAGAAAGAGAGAGGAGGGAGGGAGAATGGGTATAGAGTAAGGATTGAAGAGAAAAGGAAGAGAGAAGAGAGATAGTCTATTATGACATAACACAAGAGTTTTATCAATATTTGAACATGTCTATTTGAAAACAGCAGCAGCAGCCGTAACTGCTGGTTGCTTTTTTTAAGCAGCAGCAGCCGTAACTGCTGGTTGCTTTTTTTAAGCAGCAGCAGCCGTAACTGCTGGTTGCTGCTGATTTATATAATACTAACAGTCTGGGTGTGTATTCTTGTTTAAAAGCAGCAGCAGAGCAGTAAGTTAGAGTTTCTAAATATTTATGAAAACATTTTGTAATTTCAAAATATTTAATAATATACATCACAAATACTGACACAACGGGCCACAAGTGTTCTGTTATAATACCAAAACTCTTATACCTTTGTTTTAAATGGTGGAAGGATAGGAGGACAAGATGAAATGTGGTGTGAGGAGAGGAATAGAGAGAGTAGTAATAGTAGCAGCATAAGGGAAGCAAGTAAAAAGATCACATAAATAGATGACATAAATAAAGAAGAAAAGATGAGTAGCAGAGTTAGAGGAAAGGTAAAAGAGTGCATTTATTTTTTTATAACTTTCAATGTCCGATTGATATTTTCGAGAGAATATATTCATGTACTTTGAAAAGAAGAGAAGGAGGTAATGTAGTATTTCTGCTCTGCATAAAAGAATAATGACACATATATCTGAAAATATAATGATATATCTTTATTGTCGGTAGCGGTGAACGAGTGTGGGTTAGTGAGGAAAGAAGACGCATGCACAGAAATTCAATAGGTATTTTTTCTTGGGTTCAAATCGTCAATCAACTCGAGATATCAATTCTAGGTTTTTATTATATAACAATTTGTTACCTCTTGCAAACGTTTATTATGGGACTTCACTGTCAATGTAGCCACGCCCACAGGATGTTTTATTCGGCAACGGGGTGTTTCCTTCTACCGCTATCTTTTTGCAGGTGGTTCGAATCAACAATTATTTGATTTTTGACGATCCATTATATTTGTTTATCTCGGCCAATTGTCCGACTTGAACCAACAATTATTTTATTTGTTATAAGATGTTATGTTTTTTTCTTCTGGCCAGGTGCGTGTCCATGCCAAGTGCATTTATTCTCCTCAAATGCCATTTTCCATTAGTTTTTTTTACAGTAAAATGAATAAATAAATGACATAAATAAAGAAGAAAAGATGAGTAGCA
>OY744544.1:61451664-61494164 GCA_963556195.1 Sepiola atlantica | reverse complement strand
TGCCGGTCAGGGCTGACGGAACGAGAGCCTGCTACCCCCGTGGATTAAATAAAGGGTTCCGTTCGAAATTCCGTCCAGACTTTTGTCAAGAAAAATATTTACAAACATCATTGATAATTAAATTAAAAGTAAAATATTAAAAAAGTTTTTTTTTAATTTTATATACTGCTATTTTGTCCGGTCCCTCATCATTGGCAAATCTTGCAAGAGATGGCCATAAAGTGTGAAAAAAAACCCAAAAAGTTTGAACATTTTGAAAGGCTTGGTGTGGAATTGAATTAGGTGTAACTTTTTACGCAGAATTGTATTCCATGAAAGCGAAGGAAAGGTGATACTGTGTCACACGGTGTAAGTGCTCTAGGCCATTTCTTTTATTCGAACAGAAAAATATATATATATATATATATATATATCAGATAATATATATACATATCAGATCTATTGATAATAATCTATAAGTAAAAACAGAAGAAATTCCCACAATGCAACACTTTCCCCCTTAAGAAGGTTTTCGAGTTTCTTTTCTTTATAATCATTTATTTTTTTATTCCATCTTAATATATCATCTTCTAAAGTTCATATTTTATTTATGTACTTACAAAGTGGCAGGGGAGCAACAGCAGCAGCAACTGTGCTCGAGAAATAAAAAATATCGCCAGGAACGAGGGAAGAAATGAGCAATCAAGTGAAAGACTTAATAAGAAAACAAAACGAAAAGAAAAATCAAAAGGAAATGGATTCAAATAAATTTATATATATATATATATATATATATATATATATAAATATATATATATTTATATATATAAATATATATATATATATATATATAAATATATATATATATATATATAAATATATATATATATATATATATAAATATATATATATATATATATAAATATATATATATATATAAATATATATATATATATATATATAAATATATATATATATATATATAAATATATATATATATATATATAAATATATATATATATATATATAAATATATATATATATATAAATATATATATATATATATATATATATAAATATATATATATATATATATAAATATATATATATATATAAATATATATATATATATATATATAAATATATATATATATATACATGTATAAATATATATATATATATATATATATATATATATATACATGTATAAATATATATATATATATACATGTATAAATATATATATATATATACATGTATAAATATATATATATATATACATGTATAAATATATATATATATATACATGTATAAATATATATATATATATATACATGTATAAATATATATATATATATACATGTATAAATATATATATATACATGTATAAATATATATATATATATATATATATACATATATATATATATATATACACATATATATACATGTATAAATATATATATAATTATATATATATACACATATATATATACATGTATAAATATATATATAAATATATATATACACATATATATATACATGTATAAATATATATATAAATATTCATATATATAGATATATATGTATAAATATTCATATATATAAATAGATATATATATGTATAAATATTCATATATATAAATATTCATATATATATATATATATATATATATATATATATATAGATAGATAGATAGATATATGTACAAATATATATATATATATATGTATAAATATATATATATATATGTACAAATATATATATATATATGTACAAATATATATATATATATATATATATGTACAAATATATATATATATATATATATATATATATATATATATATAGAGAGAGAGAGAGAGAGAGAGAGAGAGAGAGAGAGAGATAGATAGATAGATATAGTAGTAAGTTATGAAAATATATTTATGGCAATTAAGTTACACAGAGGCTCCCGCATTTCATCCCCCGGGGGGGGGGGATTTTCAGGCTAAAATGCATGGAGTTAGTTTTGCCGGGTGTTTTTATATACATGGCTCGCTACTTAATCAATCAGATTCTTTGTTGTTCTCTTAGCCAATCGTTGGGCTTCTCACAAACAAAGGTCCGGTTAGTTTTTACTTCCTATTTCTTATTCTATTGTTCTGTTTTCTATATAGTGGCCTATATCATGTTTATCTGTTGTGTCAATATAATGTGTGACCCTATTTTAACATGTGGTTCCTTGTATTTCTATTTTAGGTTTTAGTTTTTAAGTTTTAGTTTAGTTTAGTTTTTTTTACTTATTTGCTTGTTTATTTATTTATGTATTGTTAGCCTAAGGTAAATTTTATTCTGTGCAGGCAACTGTTTGCTATCTCACTTCTGCAGTTTAAGAGTTCAAATTTCTCATTCAGACATAATCTACACGGGTCGTCTAAATTTCTACATGTACTGGTCTGTCGCATTATTTTCCATTCAATTATTGGTGAGCGTCCATTTTCTTTGAGCTCCCAATAGTGGTTTGCTATTTTAATTCGACGTTCTCTGTTTTTAAATGTGCTTTTGTGGTCATATTATCGGGTTTTTAAATCTGGAGAGGTCATACCCATGTAGTACTTCATAACTTACTACCTAGCTCTACTTACATATCGAGCACTGTTGAAGTAAATACTGAAAATTGATACATAAAAAATTATATCTCCATATAAAATTTTATGTGGATACTTGAAATAGTAATATATATATATATATATATATATATATATGGTAAGTCAATGAAAATTGATTAGACCTTCAAATGGAAGCAAATCAATATCTTCAGTTGTTCAAAACAAGGAGCAGTTTAGTTAATAAAAACATTTATTTTTCTTCTCTTTCATTCCTTAAACCAGGCTTTTCAAAGATTAAAATCTTATCATCAGAGGAAAATTATGATTGATAAGTTGACAGAAGAGGACTGTCAAAGTTCTAAATTTGAAAGAGTTTTAAAAAAAAATGTTAAGTTCAAACTGGTATGAAAATCACCAATAACGAAATCCAAAAAAGCGTGAGGCTCAGAAATATTGGTAAATCCAGAAGAAATCTGTATAAAAATCCAACGACGACGATTCCACCTAGGTCTGTTGTCCTCGGAGAAGGGATCAAATAAGATTGGCCATGTTAAGGAAAACAATATTCTTCCTGTCTTCAGTTAAGCGTATTCCAAGGTAAAAACAACAAAATCTCAATGGAGTCAAAGCGAACTGTTGCAATGTATAAAAATTACTTGGGAATTGTGGGATAGCATAAAGAAAGGGAAGAGAAAAAGGAAGGGAAGAGAAAAAAAACGCTAGACAAAATATAGAGACAGAAGAAAGGGTAGGAACCAAAGAAGAAAAGAAAAAAAAAAGAAAAAAAAAAAGAGAAAAAGAAAAGCGAGTGAAAAAAGAGTGCAATCCGACAGGTGGGGGGTTAAGGGATTCAAATCAAAATGATATTTAGGCTGAAAAAAGGGAGTGGTAGATAAAAGTAAAGATAAAAAATAATAAAAATAAATTCCAAGGTGGCCGAAACCAAAATGTCTGGTCAGCACAGTGAAATTATGTTCCCGTGGGGAATGTAAGTAGATTAAATACAGATAAGAAACAAAAACTGGCTTTTAAGGAGGATTTGGCTGAGATAATTTTGGATGGGGAAAGAATATAGGGACAGGGGTTTTTTATGGGGGTGTGAAAAATGAAAAGGAAGGAAGAAGAACTGTTGTCGCTAATAAGGTTAATTAAAACAAGAAATGGGAAATGTCAGTCTTATTATAATTCTTAAGGTCTGAGTAAATTTCTTTATGAGGTAAAAAGGGTGCTAAGGGATTTTGAATCAATTGTCAATCTATCAATAAATCGACAATGTACGTGGTTAAAAATATATACATTTATGTACACATGTATATATATATATATATACATATATTTACATATATATATACATGTACATATATTAAATCAAAGTTCTACTTTGGAAGACATCGTAAAGTGAAAATACAATTTTTTTAACTCGAATCGATGCCAAGATTTATTTATTTTTTAATACAATAATAGTTTGATCAACACAGATCTTGTTCAATGAAAAATGAAAATCTGACATTGTTCATTTTTTATTTTCCTCATTGTCGATTCATCACGGCAAACCAGGGTGTCTCGGCCTCTCCTGCAGTATATTTAATGTCAAGATTTGGGTAGTAGTGGTAGTAGTAGAAAAAAGGCGCCCGGTTGCACGTGCAAGTATTAAATCAAAGTTCTACTTCGGAAGACATCGTAAATGGAAAATATATATTTTTTTAAATCGAATCGATTCCAATACATATATATATATATATATATATATATATATATATATATATATATATATATATACACATATACATATACATACATGTCTCACTGATAGGAGTGCATGTATTGTAATCTAGATATTCAGATTCGAGTATACATAGTGTCTGGGCGTGTGAGTGTGGAGAGGGGGTAAGAAAGTTTTATGCGTACTGTGTGGCGTGTGTGTGTGCTTATGCCTGCATCTGATTGACATTTATGCTCTTCCAGTGTGCAAGAGTATATGGGGAGGAGGTAATTCTGCTGGTTGGAGAAATTTTAAATGAAAATAAATTACACCCTTAAAAAGTACCCGACACCCCCCGCCTTGGAAAGAAGATAATTTTTACTGGCCGATTTCTTCTGGGACAATTTAATATTTACTTGATTTTACACTCCCATAATAATGTGCGAACATGGAAACGCAGGTTAATCTGTGTCTAATGTTTATATAAGTTTATTTATTAATTATTCCTTTCTTAGTACAAAAAGGTTTTCTTGACCCAAATATTTAAAATATTTGAATTTTCGAATGGCAGCTTATGCTCCCTAAAAACCCTTTAAAATACTCCAAAGAAACTGGAATTTGAGGGATATTTATTGATTGATGCCTCATACCTATTGTTAAAATTTCACAAATATCAGAGATATCTGAATTTTCACGAAGGCTTTGCAGCCCTTCTTTTCCCCTTAGCATAAAACAAAAATTAAACTAAATACAGCTCACGTTATTCACCTTTATGCCTAGTATAAAGGTTTATATATATATATATATATATATATATATATATATATATATATATATATATATACACAAGTTGAAAAAAAACAATAAAGTTCTCGAACGTAGGTTTTACAAGAGCTAATAGATTTTTTTTGTTTAAAAACTATACATTAAAGTGTTTCTTAGGGATACCCGGGTTTCATTGATCTGGTCATGCTGAATTTAGGATAAGATCCAGCTGGTCAACGCAGACAAATTCGTCAACTTCCTTCCGTTATCAAAGGATATGAAAAAAAAAACAGATCGCTGAAACCCGGGTACTCCCAATAGATACTGTTATGTATAGTTTTGTAATAATATATATATATATATGTATTATACATCTCAAAACCGAACTCGATATCGCCTCCCTGTTTAACACATCGCCAATCAATGCCAAAAGGCAAACAGCCAATCTATCGACACTCCTCACATGACCGAACACCAAACCAAAATTCAACAACTATGTTGTCAGATCTGCAAACATATAGTTACAAATCCTGCCATCACTCTACTCAACTTACATGTCAGACTCAAGCCCCTAGGTTTCATGTACTACAGTGCCTACTACATCTACTGCACATATTGTAGTGAGTGTGTTTACGTCGGTGAAACAGGCACTCTGTTCCGTGTGAGGTTCAACAACCACAAAAAAGCGATCAAAGACAATAACATCTACTCACCAGTGACACAACATTACAATTTACCAAATCACACAATAGATAAGATAAAATTCATATTATTACATATAGGCTTATATTCCACACAGCACCATAGGAAAAATGAAATTAAATGGAATTATAAATTTAATACACACACCAGGGGGCTTAAAGTAAGATATTAGAATTTTGAGGCCTTGCAAATTCTTTTCACTCCGCCCTACCACTAAACACCCCTTTAAAATATGGAAGTATGAACAACACCAAAACAAATCAAATTAAACATTGCAAAATTACCCCAACACACAAACACTCTCACACATATAACACGTACATCCAAAACAAACTAGATATAGACAATTGTGCACCACAGTGGAAAAAACTCACCACACAGACATTTCAATTTTAGATATAGATCCTCAGAAAGTATTGCCGATCACATAATAACCCCATCCACACCAGATAATCGGATTTAACTAGAAAACATTCGTTTTTCTTGTTTTGTGTTCTCTTTTTCTTTGTTCATTTAAACTGGTAAAGAAACAGACTGAAAACGCCCACACATAGAACTGCAATATGTGCCTCCTGATGGCCATATCCGAAAACATTACTTTTAGTTCAACATTTTCAAGAACTCTGTTCACACTTTATTGAACGTTTGAAGAAGAGAATAGTTCCTGAAAATTACCTGCAGAATATCTTAACAAAAAAGAAAAACATGAAAAGAAATTGAGATTTACTGCGCTTCTAAAATTGGCCAATACACTAAGCACGAAATAGTAAGTTACACACTTACTTGTTTATTCATTATTACTTTGTATTTATTTTTTCACACACTTATAATATAACGAGTCGGTTCTCTGTCTGTCTGTCTGTCTGTCTGTCTGTCTGTCCGTTGGCAAGAATTTTTGTAACGGTAAGTGGGGGGGGGGGGGGTAATTACTATTTACTTAATTTTTCAAGTCAGTGTTAATAATCTTTGTATACCTTAGATTACTTAATTTAGATGAAATAACATTACATAATATAACATATACATAAAGTAGAAAGAAATTTCAAGACGAGACTGCGATTCGAACAGACAAAGCGTTTAGAATCTTTCTTAACATAATATTCTTTATATACTGTTACCAAAACTCGCTCAGACACCAGACGGGTTTTGCAATTTACATAATTCATTTCTTTTAAACTTCTAATAAATTCATATTTACAAATATACACTTATAACTGCTATTCTCAAATTTACATATGTATTTAGAATATTTTTCGATAAAGTAATATTAATAAAACTTATTCATACAATTAATTAAAGACATTTTATTCAGAAACGAGTCTGTTTTTAAACCATACTTTGAATGTGCTTATGATTTTCCATCGACTGATCACACCCATATACGTATAAATATACATATATATTATGAACATATTTGTAGGCTAAAAAAATGACGACTTTCTTCACATTTAAAATTAAAAAGATTTAGCCTCATGGAAAATATAGAAGTCTGTTACTATCTATAATTAACATAATTTTTAGTATTTCGGCCAGTCCTCCGTCCTTTATCAATAAATATAAAAATGTAAACTAGACTCTCGGGCCTTGGTAGGGCAACTGATCTGAAATTAAATTTTTTTTTTCCTGTCAAACATTTTTTGAGTTCGTCTATTCTTCATCCTGATCCCAGATCCATTAAAAGAATAAATAAAATTTTACTTACCAACTAATGCTGTTCGATACATGCTCGATGCTGTACTCAAAAGCATCTGTAAACGAGACAAAAATACATCCACATCTATATCTATATATAAAGCAAAGTTGTCTGTATGTATGTATGTATGTATGTCGCCGCATCACAGTTAAATGCTTGATGCAAGAGTCAAACTAACTGCAAATTTGGAATCGGCACCTTCGATCCGATGTCCTTGAACCTTTTTAAAAAACTTATTATTCAAAATTAAAAGTCCCTAAGATCCTGGTCTTTTGGCCGGGATTAAAGTGTAGTATCTGTTCCGATGGATACTGCACCCCATAAACTGGTATCGTCTTGGCCTTCGGGGCTTGATTTACGCCGGTCTATGGGACTGTCCTGTGCAGTACTAAGAGGTCCACCCTCCCAGGCTTTGCCTCCCCTCTTTAGAGTGGAGTAAGTTTATTGCTTACTGCCTGAGGCGGCCCTACCGGGGAATGTCGACGAGGTTGCCCAGGCAATTTTTAAATGGCCGGAGTGCTCATCTTCTCTGGCACTGGCTTTTCAAATCCCACTTTCCCGACCTTGTGTCACATCTTACCTTGTGGGAGGAAGATAAATAAAATTAGAAAGAAATGTTCCGATATTTATGATGAAATTCTCTTTCCAAGCTGACCGAAGAACATACTTCTGAACTTTTTGACTTACCAGTAAGAAAAATAAATAAACATAAAAATGAGTCAGGATTGTTTTTTTAGTCAAATAATCATATGTATTTGGCATCCTTTTTTTTTTAAATTAAAAGTAGAACTTTTCTTTTTGTTCCTATATTTATTTTAGACAATCGAACGATTTTAGATCCATGCCAAGTTTGTATCTCTACACTGAACTTATAAACAGTTTAAGTAGGTTACAAAGACAAAATATTTTCGTTTGATCGATGATAATGTTCCACTATGTTATGCCATCTTTCAGAGTTCAAATTTCACACTGGACAATTGTTGTTGTTTTTTTGTTTTCTATAGCGTTCCAGTTATTTCCTAGCCGATATCGATCATCATCATACACCTGAATATCGATCATCATCATACACCTGAATATCGATCATCATCATACACCTGAATATTGATCATCATCATACACCTGAATATCGATCATCATCATACACCTGAATATCGATCATCATCATACACCTGAATATCGATCATCACCATAAACCTGAATAATGCTTTTTTTTATTATTATTTCATTGTAATTTAAAGTAACAAAGAAAATTAAATAACTTTTTTTCATTTCAACTGAGCAGAAGAGCACGGTTTGAGAAACCCGACGTTGACAGGTACTTCGGCTAGTCTAACATATAAAGTTATCTTGTGAGCTTTTAAAAGTTATATCTAAATAGCATTTAAGCTGACATATCAAATTTTTATTCTGACTAGCCAATTTCCATTTGTTATTTTTTACCATGTTATTCGTACTATATTACAGTTTATTAAAAATTGGATGCAGCTCAGTCCGGATAATTTGTAATATGGAAACATTTTTCAATTATGACTGTAAAATAAAAATCAGCAAGAGAAATAACTCATTTTTAATTGAAGAATATAAAAAAAAAATTATTTCCCTTTCAAATAAAATGTTATTTCTTTTCTGTATAAGTTTTTAAAATGTGTTAACATATAATAAAAAATTCTTATTTTTGAAAATAGGATTTTTGTAAAGTTCGTTTTAGTACTTCAAGCCATTGGGTTTTTATTCCAATAAATAATGGATTGATAGTAAATAAAAAGTTACATAGTCATGAGAAACTCAGACACACGACCCCCTAAGTTCAATTCTTCCTCATCGTGGTAGACGTAAGGGCACATTATAATGTCAAAGTTACCCGGCTAATAGAGTAGTAAAAATCCTGGAGGAATCAACATCAGGATCCGTCGTCCTCTGGTTGTCTCTGCTTCTGTGCATGTGCAACAGTACCAACGTTATCTACTACATCTATTGCACATATTACAGTGAGGGTGGTTATGTTGGTGAGACAGACACCCCGTTCCAAGTGAGGTTCAACAATCACAAAAAAAAGCGATCAGGGACAATCACATCTACTCACAAATGGCACAACATTTCAATTTACCAAACCACACAATAGATAACATAAAATGCATATTATTACACATAAGCTTCTATTCAACACTGCATCATAGAAAAAATTAAATTAAATGGATATATAAATTAAATACACACACCAAGGGATAAAAACTCAGATATCGACTTCAAGGATCCAACATCAGGATCCGTCATGTTTTGGTCGTCTCTGCTTCTGCATGTACCAAGCAAAAATGTGAAACGCAAATCCATGGAGTGAGGATAATAACTTTGCTTCTGTGCATGTGCAACTGCCATTTCGTTGTACCAAACAACTGGGTTTTGCTGCACTGGGTGTCAGAGGTAAAAACCTGTATGTTTAACAAATAGCTATGTCAACGAGGAGAACTTCACGCAGACCAGACAATCCTAAGACACGATCATCATGTACAGAAGTCTGATTTACTCGAAAACAAAAGAAATACGAGAAGTGGTCACACAGTATTGCTGCCACATCTGTGGAGGTGTCACTCAGAGTATTCTTTCTTATTCTAACAGAGTACAAATACGACTCTGCAATCTAGTGGGGGTGGGGGGGTGATACCTTCTGTTATCTACTACCCCTTTCTCACAAAAAAAAAGTTGCTAGTCTTTTCTGCTCTATCATGATTTCCATGGAAGGTGATCGACTGAGCTTCAATCTCTGATCCATCCTTGAAAGACATTCACAGCAAGAACACATCTTCCTACCACAACTGCAAAGAACTTTCTCTTCTTCCTCCCTCTGCCTAATATCAAACAGAATTTTATACAAACAGCTTATTTCTACGAACTTCACATCAGTAGAACTCATTACTATGAGACTGCTTCCCTGAGGGCTACAACATGATCGTCTTCAAATCCAATGTCAACAAATACTTGCGATAAACCGTGTTCAACTTTTGATTCATTCATTCATCATTTTCAATCCTCTCATAATATTCTTCATCATTCAACTGACAATCCATCCATCTCATTAACCCTCATCCTCTAGTGGACTTCGGCCTTGATAAGCAGTGACTCATTAGTAATATGCATATACATCATTTTAAGAAACCCTGTAAATAAGTTCCTTCGGGTATTACTGCGTTTGGCACTAATTATACTTTTGAGACGACTAATTATGATTATGATTTTAATTTAATACTTAATTACTAGTCGTTTAATTAATTACTAGTCGTTTAATTAATTACTATTCATTAATTAATTTCTAGTCGTTTAATTAATTACTATTCGTTAATTAATTACTAGTCGTTAATTAATTACTAGTCGTTAATTAATTACTATTCGTTAATTAATTACTATTCGTTTAATTAATTACTAGTCGTTAATTAATTACTATTCGTTAATTAATGTTAAGCAAGAAAGATTACAGAAAATTAAACGGAAATTATTAGAAAAAAAAAAGTGGCAAACTTGTTGAGGATCAGAAAGTCATTTCCTCAATGCAACATTCACAACAAAAACTCGTCTAGCTACAACCACTGTCAATAAATTCTCCATGAGCAAAGTTTCTTTCCTAGAATTGAACCATCTGTGGAACACAGTATGACAGGGCTGCTTCCCGGCTGACTATAACTTTGCCGCTTTCAAGTCAAATGTCAACAAATTCTTGTTGAGCTGTCCTCTTACATAATCATTTTCTGACCAGCTACAACCATCGTTACTAGTCGCCTCTGTGTTTCATTGTCCGCCTGTCAAACTCAATAACCGTTATCCTCGAGTGGCATGTTGGCCTTGATAAGCAGGAATCGAAGAGAGATGGATCGATTAAAAAATGAGAATCTTTACTGTGTTTACATAATTGGAAAGATCCTGATAGGTTTGAGGTTTAGAAGGCTGTGACAATGCAATGTAAGGTTATGGGCATCACATGTGAATTGCAAGAACGTCTGAGTGAGAAACGAGATGATAATAGATATAAAGAGATGATAATAGATATAAAGAGATGATAATAGATATAAAGAGATGATAATAGATATAAAGAGGCTTTATGTAATATAATAATTGCTTTTTTACTTACTGCTTTTTTATCTTCACGTGTTCAAGTTTTTCTAATATTTCGAGACTAATACACCTCCTTTTCAAAACAATTCCATATCGGATCTACATATGTTGGACAGATGTAGGTAATATGTTGCTACATTATTGAATGTATAGCCTCACAGACAAAACCGGAAGTATTGATTATAAATAAATCATTCTATAATAAAATATGTTTTGTGCAAGTGGATCTAGCATGGAATCGTTAAGAGGATATAAACTAGACAAGAGGTCATAGATAGGTTATGGGTCGGCGTAATGTCATAATGGTGGTGAATATTGACATTCCGTATATGATCACGTGTCGATCATACGGTTGTTACAAATAATAAATTCTAACTAACCTCGTCCCAACCCAGCAGTCTCTATAACGTATGGCGCCTTCCCTTTGTTCTGGTCCGGCTGTAAAGACATCACGCCATTATGGTCGAGTTCGATACGACAGAGGATACACTCATCTTCCTTTGTGGAAGCACTGGAAATAAAGAGAAAAAAAAATGAAGAATTTGAAGACATGTTTTGGAATTTTTCAAAAATGGATAAAGGTGTTTGTTAACAATCAGTTCTAGGCGACAGTCTTCTGGAGGTTACAGGTTCAATCCTTACTACAGGCAATAATAACTAAGCATCCTCCACTTTATAATAATGAGCAATGTGTATTTATTTGTATATATATATCTCAACAACCAGAATTTGACAACATCGCAGATAATACCAATTACACTGACATTTAAAAATAAAAGATTTAGATTAAAATAAAAGAAAAAAATGATACAAAAATCTTGCATTGGAAAAGGCTTCATTTTCAATTTTAATGTTTCTAACCTATCAATGTTTTGACATGAACAACGTCTTTTTAAAATAGTAGCATACACCATGATTCCTCGTTCAACAACCAGAATTTGAATTCATAACCACTAAGACAACATCGCAGATAATACCAATTACACTGACGTTTAAAAAAAAAATGGGCACTTCTGTAGTATATATGAAGCAACTGCCGATTAAGAAATCGAAGTTGAAGAGTTCCGGTTTTTTTTCTCCAGGTACCATTCATTCAGAATTCACAGGAAGTTGAATTTAGTATTTAGAAAATGGAGTTAAATGAGATTAATCTTCGAGACCTTGGTAATTTAATGAACCAGCCGCAAAAAACAATAGATTTTTTACAGGCACACTGCCTGATTTGTTAGGGTTAGGGTTAGGGTTTAGGGTTAGGGTTTAGGGTTAGGGTTTTTTATTTAAAATTTTTTTACTTCATATAATAAAAAAAAGAAATTGTTAATTGTTACCCAAAAACAAATCAGTCTTGCATTTTTTTTTATGTTGTAAAAAAATCACTTCCGGTTGAATTACCTCCCTTTATTTTCAGTAGAAGGACAGAAAATCTGCTGCTTCATATATACTACAGAAGTGCCAAAAAATGTTGTTTATTTTTCTATAATAAAAATGACACAATACTGGCCAACTTTGATGATGGAATTTTATTCCGAAAAATTTCAGATTAAAGTAAAAGCAAAAATAATACAAAAATCTTGCATTGAAAAAGGCTTCTATTTTGACTTTTAATGTTTCTAACCTATCGATGTTTTGACATGAACAACATGTCTTTTTAAAATAGTAACATGCCCCATGATTCCTCGTTCAACAATCAGAATTTGAATTCATAACCACCAAGACAACATCGCGGATAACACTAATTACGATGTTTAAAAAAAAAAGTTTGTTTATTTTTCTAAAAATAAATGACACAATACTGATCAACCCTGATGATGAAATTTTAATCCGAAAAATCAGAGATGGAAGTAAAAAAAATAATTAAGAAATCTTGCATTGAAAAAACACATCCGTCCCACCCCTAAAAACTCTATAGACTGCTGCTGCTTGATGCACAGTTTTTTTCTGCCTTCTCACTTTTTTTATTTTTCTTTCAATCCCAAACGAGCTGAAGCTCGCCGCTTTCAGGCAAATCAAATTGATGCTTGTGTGATTTTTTTCTTCATTTTACTTCATCCTAAGGAAGTCTTACAATAAAGACGAAACGTTGATGAATGCATAAATAATATAGTTTTGGGGCTTTCCTTTTCCATTACATCGGATCATTTTATCCCTATCTTTATTCATATATATATATATATATATATATATATATATATATAGCATAATATGAAATGAAATAATAAAATAAGGTGCAAATCAAATTTTATTGGAATTCAAAGTCCAGGCAAAATATCTTAAAGTCCTTAACTCATTTCCCGACTGGATAAACTTTTTCAATTTAATCAATTCTGTCACTTACTACCTGGATCAATCTTCAATCAACCTCTTGGATATCTTTCCTGAATTTGTTTTAAATTGTATGACTTGGATGGATTGTATAGCTTTAACAAAAGTATGTTTTGGGCTGATATATTTGATGTGTTATATACTTTTATGCATTTTTGCATATATTTCTGTATATTTTCAAAGTGTAATTTTATCACCTGCAGTGATGTCACTGCGGTAATAGTCCTCTGAGGAGAAGAATTATCTTTGAAAACTCATGAGTTAAGGACTTTAAGATACTTTGCCTGAACTTTGAATTCTAATAAAATTTGATTTGCACCTTATTTTATTATTTCATTTTATATTATGCTATTAATGCTCTATCCAGTATACTGAGCTTCAGTTTTTATCCGGATGTTCACTAATTAAAAGATATTAGTTGCCTCTTATATCTTCTGTTGGATTAACTTTATATATATATATATATATATATATATATATGAGAGATAGTTTGCTTGAAGCATTGTGTGTAATACGTATATAGAGGAGTATTAGAAGGCTATCACAATGCAAGAAATGGAAATATGTGGGTGTTGAGAAGTAAAACAGAAACAAGTTTTTTATAGTAAATCGTACTTCTACACAGTGATCTAATGTGTGTGACCGTGTTCCATAATATATTTCGAGGAAATACCTCTTTATCAAATAATAGGTGTTTCAAATCTCTAAAATTCGTGCAGAATGGTAATATTGTTATATGCTTATAATGCAGTAAATATCAATGTCGCCCGCAGCAAATGGAATAAAACTAAATCTAAATTTATTTTTTATTTTTTTCAAAATATCTTATTTGATTAAAATGATTAAGTGGTGCTTGTTATATTTGTTTAAATTAAATCATATATATATATATATATATATATATATATATATATTGGTGATGGGACGATTCCAATATTTTTCTTTGACTAAGTTATTCCAAGTCTTTCTCAGTCTGCTTTTTCCTCAGTTACCCTTAATTGGGATATGCATACATCTGTTTATTCAACCGAGCTTCGTTCAACATATCCATACAACTGCAAAGGGTTGCAACGAAGAGCTGACTGCAATCTGGGTACCTTCAGCCTTAATAGCAGGGAGTCAGAACGACCTCTGTTGTCAAGGCATATGAATATAAATATTAGTGTGAACACTGACAAAGTTAAAAAAATTTTCTTCTGTCATTTTTTACATAGGGTATACACTCGAAATATAATAATTAACACTTCTCTGCGGTCATGAAAATGCTATTAAAAATATAGGTGCGACCGACGAAGCCTCTTAAAAAGATGCAAGGACTCTTTTAAATAAAGAATGCAAAAGAAAAGAAAAACAAATTTTCAATTTTTTTTACAATCTCTATCTACACTTCCCCTGAATCGACACTACTTGAGTCCAAGACGACTAGAAACAATGCTGGGGTAAGCAGAGAGATTATTATAAGAAATCTATATAATAAAAGTGAATGCATGTGTGTCCGGCTTGCCTCGATAATCATGTATGCAAATTTAATTTTATGAGCAAAGCAGGGGAGGCTTAATCTTATAAATAACTAATATAGTGTGGTTTCCACCGTGAGCGAATTTTCATTTTTACCCATACTTTGAAAAGAAAACACTGTAATTTCAATGTATTCTTTCCGCTCAACATTTGTTTCAAAATTATTTAACGTTTCTTAAACTTTTCTTCCAACTAGGGAAAGGGTGATTTTAGTAGTTCTCTGGAGGCATCCTCAATTTTTTTTCGATCAATTTTTTTGCACTCTAAACGGGAGCAATAAATGTAAGATTACAGTATTACATTTGGTAAGTTGTATATAGTAATCCAAATGTGCTCAACATACTAGATAGAGCAGATGTGTTTAAACACAATGTTGCCCGGGAGAAAGAACTTCTGTCTTTTGTCAACGCGGTGTTGCCAGGGAGCCATAATAGTAATAATACAGTATTATATTTGGTAAGTGGTATAAGTTCATTCAAAGTGCTCAATATCATAGATAGAGCATGTGTGTTTACTCAGCGTTGCCTGCGAGTCATCAATATCCTAGATAGAGCAACCCTACATAGAGCAGGTGTTTTTAAATGCAGTGTTACCCGGGAAAAAAATTTTCACTGTATTTTGTTATACTATTGTATACCAGAAAAGGTACTCTGCATTGCTCGAGTCAGTGCTGAATATCCCAGATAGAGCAGGTGTGTGCAATAATACAGTAGTACATTTACAATGTAGCATATGCTCAATGGAGAAGGGGAAGACAAGAAACTCAGTGTTTCCCAGGATTACACTAAAATAAATATAGGTTTCATTATATTATTAAGGGGGAGATAAGAAAATCGGCGTTGTCCGTGAATAAATTAAAACAAATACAGACTTTATTATGTTTTTGAGGAAGTGGATGGGGAAGAAACTCGGTGTTGCCCGGGAGCAATAACTTTAAAACTGAAAACTCAGGTGAATGACTGACATTATTATTATTTTCAATACAGTAAAACAAGAAAAAGAAATGGGATTAGCAGAGGTGAAAGAGGGGGTGAAAAACGGGGAAGAGAGAAAGAGTTACGGATAGGTAGAGAGATAGGAGATTTAATATAAAGATGTTACACACACTTTTAAACCTCTTTTTGTTGTCGTTTTTTATGGCCCCCGAACAACGCCAGGTAGCTCTGCTAGTATTATATATAATAATGATTTCAAATAAATATCTAAAGCTAATTTTTATCATTCCAAAGTTAACTTAACCTTCTGATGAGAAGAATATTATTTCATAAAAAATCTGGATTTAAAGGACACACATAGACTTACCCTCTGCTTTGTGGCATATTGAGAAAATATGAAAATAAATATGTTCAGTATGTAACAATATATTTGGTAGTTTTCACTCTGATTTAACCATATATATATATATATATATATATATATATAAATTAAGTTCAAATATAAACAAAATGAACAAAACAAATACTTTTCAAAAGTGCTCAATATATATTAGAGCTTTTTATATTAAAATAAACATAGTTTGAGTATCTTACAATTGTTTCAGAACCTCTTCGGCTCCTCAGGGATATACTATATATCCCTGAGGAGGAGCCGAAGAGGTTATGAAACAATTGTAAGATACTCAAACTATGTTTATTTTAATATATATATATATATATATATATATATATATATATATATATATGAGATAAAATGGAAAACCAGAAAACCTGAAACTCAACGTTTCACCCAACTTTTTGCTCTTATCTTCTTTCCTTTTACTTATGACATCTATGTGTATATATTTCGAGTACATATATAAATATAAAATCTTTTTGTATTTTTTTATTTATTTACATCATTTTAATATCTATATACATGTATATGTATATACGTATTTGTTTATCTTCCCTCCCGACACAGATTTAAATTTATTATACTATAATTACTTAAATTATTAATTACTAAACATTGTACTATAATTACTAGATATATGTCCCTAAATTATTAATTACTAAACATTGTACTATAATTACTAGATATATGTCCCTAAATTATTAATTACTAAACATTGTACTATAATTACTAGATATATGTCCCTAAATTATTAATTACTAAACATTGTACTATAATTACTAGATATATGTCCCTAAATTATTAGTTACTAAACATTGTACTATAATTACTAGGTATATGTCCCTAAATTATTAATTACTAAACATTGTACTATAATTACTAGATATATGTCCCTAAATTATTAATTACTAAACATTGTACTATAATTACTAGATATATGTCCCTAAATTATTAATTACTAAACATTGTACTATAATTACTAGATATATGTCACTAAATTATTAATTACTAAACATTGTACTATAATTACTAGGTATATGTCCCTAAATTATTAGTTACTAAACATTGTACTATAATTACTAGATATATGTCCCTAAATTACAGATCTATTCATCTTATTTTCACAGTGTTGTTTATTAAAGAGAAACATCGTCTCATCGGTTGGAGGTGTGATTTTGAACAGGCTTCACACTCACCGAAGCGTAAACCGCAAGGTTTTTATCTGTGAGCTTATTTGAACAATAATGTCCTTTGAAACAATTTTAAAACTATTCCTGAATACGAACAGCCATCACAGCCAAAATCAAGAGAGGAGTTTGTCAATCAATCTTGCAAGTTGTATCCACGTGAGCTGACCATTGAACAACAATAAAACAAAGATTGTTGTGTTGGATAATGCCCCTGTGAGAACGGACGCATCTTGAAGTGGACGTATCTGTGGGAAGTCGTTTGGTTTGGCTTGCGCGATTTAGTGCAGGTGGACCCGTACAGTCGAGTGCAGAATAGGGCTGTTCTCACGGTTGGAGCTCACAGACGTGACAGGCCACCATTTTTATGAGACCTTTTAGGTCGGGAGTTCAAGGGAGTCAGTCTGTGACGAATGCACCTGCGCATGGGGGTTCTGTGACGTCACGGGCTTTTGTGTGGGAAACAGAGTTTTGCCAGTCTGGGTTTTGGAAGCGAGCCGAACAGACGTGTTTCTCTATGTAGTCTCCAAATGAAATAGGGGATTTAAATTCCCTAAGAGAATACAGGCAGAGATTTCTTCCTTCCCCCCTCCTCGAATGGCTAAGGACTTAATTAGGAAGTAACTATGATAAAGCAGTAATTTGGTCTCTCCCTCGACGTTAGTGAATATCTCCAAGCCGACGGAAATCTAATGCGTGAAATAAAACAGAACTGAAAGTTTAAAATATTGGTTGTCTCCTGAATCGGTTATGAAGCTTTTTGTTGTAGCAACGATGTTCACAGCAGTACAGAAACGAAGAAAGAATTCAACCACTAGACGACTCGCCTCCACATGACGAGGACAGAGAGAAGGTACAAGAAATTAAAAGGTATGCAACATATTCCTTTTTGGTTTAAAAAGGACCAGTTGTTTAAGCGAGAACTGCCACGGCCTGGTCCGAGACGGGTATACAAAACGAGAACTGCCACGACCCATTCCCGGGACACTATGCAACAGTTGGACATTCATGTCTGGAACTCGGTGAACAAGTCAGGCATAGACTAAAGTCTATTTTTTATTTTTTCATGGAAATCGCTCCAGACAAGGCATGAAGCCACTTGATGAAAGGAGCTACAAAAAAAATACTACGTCAAGGTCAAACACTAACCAACGATAAGTGTTAGATGGATAGATTCCGACCCAGAAAACAGCAATTCTTCCCCCTTTGTCAGAAACATCGCTCATGAAATTTGAAGACTAAAGGGCAAAATAAGGGAAACGAGGGTTACAAGGCTGCCGAAAGTAAACCCAAACTCCACTTCCTACTCTCCTATCGCCATCGTTTAATCTAACCAAATATGGTTGGATTGCAGAAAGGATTGTGGATTTAATTAACGATTCCATGGGTGGCATCTTTTTTTGGGGGGGAGGGGGGGGGGAATCTCCCTCCAAATATACAAATGTAAATTTTCGAGAGGGGGAGGGGCGGTACTCTGTATATTTTTTTTAACTCTTATTTTACGTTTTCTCTGCACCCGGAAAACGCCGGGTTACCCTGCTAGTTATTATTATAAATAATGAATTCGTTTCTTGACTTTAAACGACGCGTCTAAGAAGGCGATACCACTTAACAGATGAATAAAAACAGATGCAAAAAAGATCTGCCTTAAATTAAATAACGGAATATTTGTTTCGTTCGTTTTTTACATTTTGCTTTAAAACTTTAAATTTTTTAAGCTATTCGTAAAACGTTTTATAAATAAAACCCTTTTTTAATAAAAAAAAAAAATCCGCAAAGTTACTAATGTGCGTATACACTGTATTGTTTTGTTTATAATTAAACCGGAAGTAAGAAAAGCGGTGTAAAAGCAAAATGTGTCCTTTTGGTTGTTATCCATTCTAGGGTGCCTCAAGTGTATTTGATCCATTGTTTTTTGTAACATTGTCTTTTGGTTGTATTGCAGAAAGGATTGTCAAATTTAGTAATGAGTTCATGGGTGGCATTTTTTTTTAAAGCGTGGGTGGGTGGGTGGGGTGATCACCCTGCATATTACAGAAGAATCTTTCGAATTCTTATTTTATGTTATCTCTGCATCTGGGCAACGCCGGGCAACCTTGCTGGTTATTATTATAAATAATGAGTTAGTTCCTTGACTTTCAAACAAGGCAACCGAGAAGGCGATACCACTTAACAGATGCACACAGAAAAAAAAAAAAAACAGATGCAAAAAAGATCTGCTATTCAATAAGACTGGCCTGGTTAAGTGCGTTGCTGGCAGTCTGCGGTGCAGATACACTGACGACAACGTGAGAAGAGATTGTGGCGGCATCGACGGGAAATCTGAACCTGCTAGACGGTAAACCACACTAGAAGCCACATCAGCATTCGAGTGATTTCTCTGCAAGAAGAGATCTCGCCCGCCTGCCACCATTGCCGCCTTTCTTGAAAACCTCATCAGAAAACATCACGCTGGGCCGCACCCACCTGCTTTCTACCTTGGCCCTGATATTCCTTGTCGTCGTCGTCGTCGTCATCTTCATCTTCTTCTTCATCGATCGGAAAGCAATCACACTGAGTATGCAGAAACTTAATGAAAAATCAATGCAATCTCTTTAAAATATTACGAGGTCTGTCTAAAACGTAATCAGACCGATTGCGTGCGGAAAATGTGACCGACTTAATTGCAATCGCAATGTCTATTAAAAACTATGGGGTCTGTCTAAAAAGTAACGAGATTGATTGAGAGTAACAAAAATCATCATCATCATCATCATCATTTATTAGTGTAATGTCCGTTTTACATGCTGCCATGTGTTGGACGGCTTTTAGTAATTGACTTTCAAACTAACTTATCTCTGGCCAGGTCTTTGTGTGCGTCTTCCTCCTTCACTAACCCACACTCGTTCATCGCCACCGACAATAAAGATATATCATTATATTTTTATATATCAATGTGTCAGCATCCTTTTTAGCAATGTGGAAATACAGCAAGTAAAATGGAGGCAGTTTTATCACTCTTTTTTTCTTCATCATCATCATCATCATCATCATCATCATCATCATCATCATGATGATGATGATGATGATGATGATGATGATGGCCAAATATTTCATTTACCTCCTCTCCAGGAGGTTAGACACAAGGTCAGGTGTGCGTTTTGATGAAAGTGTTTCTGTGGAATGAACTGGACTCGAACACGGCACACCCAGGTCCTCAGTCCACTTTGTTAACCCCTTAGACACGTCATTGACCAAGTATACCAGACAGCAATTATTGGAAATAAATTGAATCTCAAAGTTTACGTTGTGAGAATAACCTCCAAGATAAGAACAGTCGTTGTAATAATCCAAATAATATAAAGTATAATTCTTATTTATAAATTCTTGGAGGAAAGAGCTAAATGAAATGCTAATATATATATATATATATATATATATATATATATATATATATATATATATATATATATACAGGGTGTCCCAAAATAATGTATACACCCTTTGAATCGTTATAACTCGTCCAATTTACTGATTTTGACTTGCAAACAAGGTTGATAGAACAGTAGAAGAGTAAGAATACACATTCAAAAATACTGACACTAAAATTAACAAAAACATAGAAAAATAACTTTTAATAAACGTAAAGGCTACAATGTTTAAAGCAAGAAACCTGAAGCAATTGCAAACAAATGGGAGTAGCAATTGTAGTAGAATGTGCCCAAGGAGTAAATGTTGCAGGACGTTTGTAGGTACAATTATTCACGTCTTCACTATATGGAAAGTGTATTGAGCAGAACGGGTTGGGGTTAGGGTGAGGGTTCATTTTATGAACATTCTGAAATTACCCTAAATAGCCTTTATCCTTGTTAAAAGTTTATTTTCTATGTTGTTGTTAATTTTACTGTCAGTATTTTTACGTGTATATTCTTACTCTTCTGTTTGTGTGTGAATCTTGCAAATAAAAATCAGTAATTTGAACGAGTTATAACAATTCAAAGGGTGTATACATTATTTTGGGACACCCTGTATATATATATATATATATATATATATATGTGTGTGTGTGTGTGTGTGTGATTTATTGAAGGTTTACCGAAGCATTCCGTTCAGGCGGTTATACATCACCCCAAAAGACTGTTTATTTCAAAGTATTATTTATTTACGATATACATTAAACTAAAGATGTTTCTTCCTACACGTGTTTCACTACCAAGCAGGTCCTTGCTTGGCAGATCATCAGGGAAATTAAGTACTTGGATTAATAGTTTCAGCAACTGATGATAGACAATGTGGTGTTGTCCCAACTGAGGTCACTTAAGAAGAGGACCGAAGAAAAAACAAATAAATAAAGAGAAAAAAAATATTAAAAAATGATAAAAAATATAAAAATGTCTTAAAATGGTAGCTCGCAATATTTTCTCAGTACTGTTGCTGCTAAGTAAAACAGCAAACAAGATTGGTCCAAAATGCATTAAAAAAACAAGAAACAATGTGCTAGAATACCTCATTGTGCTTGAATGTTCCCGGATTATCTCGAAATCTTGTTGTACGCAAAATCTACTTATATATATATATATATATATATATATATATATATATATGTAAGTTTGTAATCCGAGGCAGGAGCAATGTGATGCCTCGGATTACAAACTTACATTTATATTTAGCAGCAATTCTTCAAGCAAACTACAATTTCCTTTTATATATATATATATATATATATATATATATATATATATATATATATATATATATATATATATATATTCAATTATTGAGCATTTTAAATATCATGTTGTGATGTATAGATGGAATTTTGGTTTAATGTGGCCTGAAGAGTGATACCACTATTGGCCAAGTATACCAAACATCAATTATACAGATTGATGCATAAAGCACCGTGGAATTTCTGCTAGCCTGTATAATAATGCGCTTGTATCTTCATTTGTAAGTACATTGTCACATTTCACATTCATTATACAGAGTCATCATCATCGGTTTAACGTCCGTTTTACATGCTGGCATGTGTTGGACAGCTTGAAGAAATTGACTTCAGAACGAACCTATCTCTGGCCAGGTCTTTATTTATCCCTCTTTTGAATCCATGCTTATCACTTCCTCCCCTGTTTTCATTGGCCTACCCCTGCCAACTGACCCTGCTACCTCAACTGTTCTACATCTACATACAGATATCTTCTCTTTAGTCCAGTATTTAGGAGTTTGAACGATAAACACACACACTCTGCATAAGATAACCACTACTTAAACAACTTGTGGGAGAAGAATATGCACAAGTTGAACTGTTCATCCTCATGCAATCAGCAGGAGCCTGCCACTTGCTGAGTTTATTTCAACTCTACCGTCGTACGAACTTTTTAAACCGTCTATACTATTATCTTCTGACATTCGTATATTTATATAGTTTTATTTGTACAAATTCATCATTATCATTATTGGTTTAACGTCCGTTTTACATGCTGGCATGTGTTAGCTTTTCGAAATTGATTTCCATCTCTGGCCAGGTCTTTATTTATCCCTCTTTCTCTCACGTATATTTTTATCACTTCTCTACCATGTTTTCCCTGACCTTCCCCTGTGAACTGAACCCGCTACCCCAACTGTTCTTCATCTACTAACCCAAGAACTCTCATCCATTCTTTCAATGTGGTCATACCATCAAAGTCTCCCATTCTCCCTATACTGTTCAAATTGAATCTTCCTCTATCATCAGAACTAAGCCTGTCTTTAAGATTCACATTACACATCCATCATATCATTCTCATATCCTTTCTCTCCATGTCCTCAACCCTCACTGCTCAGGGTTCACTTCCATACATCATCACACTGCATACATATGCCTGATAGACTCTTTACTTTGGAAGACAGTGGTAACGCTCTGCTGGTTAGTAATGGCAGAAGTGCCCAAAACTTACTCAATCCACTCCTAATTCTTGCAATCACATTAGCACCTGCTCCACTCTGTGCTCCAATGGTATCACCAAGGTAACAAAACATCTCGACAACCTTCTCCATTCAGATATACTTTCTCCACATCTGAGTTCTCATCCATCTCCATCGTTTTACATTTCTTGCACACAAATTGGTTATCCTCTCTCAAACTAAGATGTGGTTCACTAAGGCATCACAGAACTAATTCTTTTGGAATATAAGCATTTACCAGTATCTTTCCTATCTCTTCTACTTCCAATTCTTATCCCTGGATGAAGACCCGCCTTACCATCATCCTCATCGGCCATCAGCCTGAGGAAGGCTGCCTTTGATAATTGCCACCATAATTGCATACCCCCTTCCCCTTCATCCTCCTCCTCACACACCATTTCTCCCAAAAAATAAAAACAAACAAACCCAGCTTTATCTCACTGCCACCCTCCCCTCAACTCCGGTAGCATTAAGCTAACTCCTATCAGTTTGCTCCACGCCCACTCCCCAACAAAAACAACCGTTATCATCATCATCATCATCATCATCATCATCACCATCATCATGTTTCTGCTTTGACTATTCATTCCTCAAAAGAAATATCACTTCCCCATGAATAAATATCACATCAAAAGATTCCTATATTCCTAAACTTTATCAGTTTTTGTTTTTCTCTCACTCTCTCACACAACCACGCTCTCTCTGTGATATATATATATATATATATATATATATATAAGTAAAATTAAATAAACATTAGAAATAGTCTCGGTGAATTAACCAACGTTTCAACATTATATATATACAGGATGATTCATAAGTCACTTAGCTATTTAAAATGATTACCATATGAAGCACAAACATACTATGAACTTTTGATAATTGTTATCTTACTCTCTAATTACTGCTATTTGTTATTTTAAATTTGTTCGTTTATATATTTGTTTCTATATATATTTATTTTTATTTATTTAAATTTGTGTAAATCATCATATATGCTTTTTTTTTCAGGCAGTATGTCATTTACAATTGAAGAGCGAATTTTTATTGTTATTCATATGGCCAAATTTGATGAATCTCCCACACTTGTTGAAAGGCAATGACGACCTCAAATCAAAAATCACTGCCGAGTTTGTTAAAATTAATCAATCAAATATGCTACAAAGAGTCGTAAATACCGTGCAAAAAAGAATGGAGCTATGCATGCAGAACGAAGGTGGAAATTTTGAAAATTTGCTGTAATTTTAAACTCCCATAAATAAATTTGTTGAATAAACTTTCTGTTTTGTATTACCGTATTTTTTAACTTTAGAATTTCAAAAATAAATAGCTAAGTGACTTATGAATCACCCTATATATATATTTATATATATATATGAATGAGAAAAGAAGGATGAGAGTAATCCGACGTAATGGGAAATGAAAAAAGAAAAAAACAAGAAATATTTTTTATATATTCATCAACGTTTCGTCTTTATTTGAAGAAAAATTTCATGCAAGTACATCGAAATTTGGGGTTGACATGATGGAGAGATGAAAGAAAGTAGTAACCATGGCTACTATGAGTGCTGGAGGAGAGCCAAGGCTGTGAGAAGTGTTGCAAAGAATGAAAATCAATCATTCTTTGCCACCACTGACTTCTCACAGCCTGGACTCTCCTCCAACGCTAAAAAACCAGACTGGCAAAACTCAGTTTCCCACACAAAAGCCCGTGACGTCACAGAACCCCTATACGCAAGTGCACCTTGACAGTTGACCTGAGGTCTCGTCAACATGGTGGCCCTGTAAACGCTTGTGAGCTCCGACTGTGAGAACAGCTCTATTTTGCACTCAGTTGTACGGGTTAACCCACACTAAATCACGCAAGCCAAACCAAACGATCCTCCACACATACGTCCACTTCAACATGCGTCCGGCCTCACAGGGTCATTATCCAACACAAGCATGTGTGTGTATGTGGGTCAGTCTAGTGTGACCGATACTAAGAGAGAGAAGTGTTCAGCTTGCTGATCACTTCGAGAGAAGAAGTAAGTCAAAACTCGTGATTGACACCCTGCTATGGAATCGATTGCATGGAAAAAGATCAGTTGGAAGATCTCATCACACTTACATCGACTAGCGGGTAGACGACTCGGGATGCCACCCGGAGGACCTGCTGACAATGATGTCTGATAGAGAACGAGTCGGAAGAATCCAACTTGATTGATTGATTGTTATTTATACTTCCCCTCTTATGGGAGGTCTAATGTCTCACAAGTCATGACAAAATAAAAACTTTAGAGCAACCACCTACTCCTCTTACCCCCCTATCTCTTCTAGCCATGTGACGGCACGTCCCTTTTCTAGTACACGACAAGGTCGAAATGACATTGAATGCACTTGATGATCCCTGTCCCCCATGTGCATATCAATGTTGGCCTGCGAATCTAAATCACGAGATTAATGCTAGCAAACTATTACTTACTATTTAACACCATGACTTAAATTTTGATGTTATGATGGGTTCAGCGGATTCAGCCTAAGTAACTCATTTGGTGGAAAATACAAAGTATATAAATAGGTGGAATAATTTGCTTTCTAGACCATCTAAAATCTGGTTTCAATGAAATGTTACAAATGGATTTCGGAATTCATGAATATTTACTTACTCTTACGGTATATCTAATTCAATTTTACTTCAACCCACAAAACCAATGCATATACAGTCATACATACAAAATATATACAATTTTGTTTCGGAATTTTTTAGATGAGGATTGATAATTCGTATTGAATTATTCGAACTACTATTCACATCATGTTTTAATCGATGGGTGTCTTATCGAACTCGTTAATCTGTATGAAATTTTGAACGGAAACTTTTATTTGCTCCGTGGTGTAGCTTGCTCTCCTTCTGTTAGCCTTGATCAGGTAGAAGTCATAAGTAATTTGTAATTGTATTCTTAGTATCGCACATACTGATTGAACCTTGAACCTCCCGAAGAATGTCACTTAAAACTGATTATTACTTAGCACTTATATCCATTGCGTCACTGGTCTTTCAAACATTCTAGTATCTGGTCTTTTTCTTTTGTTTAAAGTGTTCATATTAGATCGATAAAAGGTATATTTCAAAGTAAACGTATGTAGAATAATTATGTATCACCAACCGCAATTATTAGCTTTATTTATTTCTTTCTTGATTCTATTTTTTAATTCTCGTAAATGCACCAAATTTACGACGTAGCTGTCTATTAATCTTATACAAATATATATATATGTGTGTGTGTGGGGGGGGTGTATGTGTGTATGTATGTGTATGTATATATCGTATTAAGGGTGAAACAATTTAACTTGTTCCACCATTATATGTCGTATTTGCTCCAACTTGTTTATATCGGGCACACCTCTGCATTGTATTGCCTTTTAAGTGTCACATTTCTATATACAAGTAAACAATGCTTCACGCAAACTACAAAAACCTCTAAGACTACAAATTCACAATAGCATAGTATTCTGAGCCTAACTACAATCTTAGCCGACAAATCATAAAAAAACTTCTATAGTAATTTGATTAAACCATTAATTTTTACTAATTTTTATTTTAACTATCATTCTATCCAATTAAGCCATCTATAATTTTTTATGTAAAAAAACACAAATAGGGAAACTAAATATGAAGATGTTAAACCACCAAATTACGAAATGGACATGGATAAACAGGAAAAAAGAGTTTATGCTAAATCTTATGGACTTATGTCACAAAAGAATCCATTGAACATCCAAAAACTTCGAAAATGATATGATTTATTTAGTAAGGAATAGTAAAATGAAGACGAGAAAATAGATAGCATTAATAAACAAAATAAATAATGAACTTAATGTTAATAGGTAATAAAACTATGAATACATATAAATTAGATCACCAAACGTACAATAACCTAATATATAAAGAGTTACTTAGTAAATATAGAATAGATAAAGTGAAGAAATTGGATGATATAAATAAAGCAGCGAAAAAATATTTATAGAAATAAATTTAGACTATAATACGGAAATATTTATACCCAGTGAACCTAGATTCACACTGAAAGATCATAAAGATTTTAATAGCAACCCCCAAATTAGATTAATAACACACAGTGTATTTGGTGTATCTAAGGTAAGTAAGAAAATACTGGATAGAATACTACCAACGATAAAGGAGAAAATAAAATTGCAATGTGGTTATTTTCAAATGATGTTTGAAAATGTTTTAAGGAAATAAATTTAGACTATAATACGGAAATATTTATACCCAGTGAACCTAGATTCACACTGAAAGATCATAAAGATTTTAATAGCAACCCCCAAATTAGACTAATAACACACAGTGTATTTGGTGTATCTAACGTAAGTAAGAAAATACTGGATAGAATACTACCAACGATAAAGGAGAAATAAAATTGCAATGTGGTTATTTTCAAATGATGTTTGAAAATGTTTTAAGGAAATAAATTCTACATAGATGTATACTACCCATCGATTACATCCATACTTTAGATAAAGCAATATTAATGGCTAAGGAATTTATTGATATGACTAAATTAGAAATAGATATAGTGAAATTAGCTAGAAGGAACTTAATTACATATGATAGTAAACTATGGAGTAGAAAGGATTAAATTTTGATGTTATGATGGGTTCAGTGGATTCAGCCTAAGTAACTCATTTGGTGGAAAATACATATACTTCGTGACTTAGAGAGAGAGCGAGATACCTTGGTTAGAAGGAAAATTATATAGAGATGATGCTTTATTCGCTACTAAATGCTCAGATAGACAATGTTGTGATCTTGAAGGGCCGATAATAATTAAGACAACACAGTGGTATATTTACAAGAGTGTATTTAGAGAAATACAGAATAGTATGTTACAGAAAGTCTGCATCTGATACTGTGGCTATGACTGCCACGACACTTCATCGTAACTCTATATATAGTGTCTGGAAGAGTCCATCTATTCCCGAAATAACAGAGAATTAGAAGTGAATGTTTTAAAAACTTTGGAAATTATATCAAGAACTGAGCCGTAAAATAAGTATCAATAATAATGATAAGAAAACATGGGGTCGGGGGAAATTTTTTAAGGGGTGGGCCAAATTTTTTTATTTTTAGATTTTTTTTTTAACTTAAAATATTTCTCAGGGTTGGGGGAGAGTAAAAATTTTGAGGGGTGGGTGGGGGTGGAGAGTAAACTTTTTTTTTGGGGGGGGGGCAAATTTTTTGGGGGGTCGGCCCCAATTTTTTTTTTGGAACTTAAAATATTTCTCAGAGTTGGGGGAGAGTAAAACCTTAATGATAGCTCACTTAAGCTTTACTATAAATCTAATCAGAAAATATATTTTAGAAATAAATTTTCTAATCACTCTTAAGAAAACATTAATTGCTAATATATTTAATAGAATTTCAAGACTATCTGCAAATAAAGATATATTTGATGAAAATAAACAATATTACAATGATGCATTAAATAGATCGGACAATACAACATATAAGCCAAAATAAACATAAATATAGAATTGGTAAAAATAATGTAATATCATATAATATAGCATTTAGAAAAAATATAAAACGGTATTAATAATAAAAACCAAGTGATTATTAATGATAATAATGTTGAATGCAATAATATAAATAATAATAATATGAATAATAAAGAAACTATTAATATATGACAATATTAACTAGCCCTACGAAGGTCGGCGCCCAGCATACACGGCTAGTATAAATTGGCCCAGTAGAATATAATATAATTTCTGGTTTGAAATAAGAGTATCAATTTATATTGTCAGAGTGACCTATAGACCTCTTATGTATCCATAAACATTAACCAACATTGGACCTCAAATAAACAAAATGAGAATTAGCTTGATAAATAACATTACTCCACTGAAGATAAACAAGTTCATATATCAATTTATATGACAGTGACCTCAAAACATCTTCAATCTCAGATGGCATTATCGGAATTGAACCTTGTTGTTTCGAATTGGAAAACAGTGGAAATGTAATATACTTATAATTTGAATAAGGATAAACAATTTTCAAGTTTGGTTTATATTGTCAGAGTGACCTATAAACATCTTACGTCTCAATAACATTATCGAAGTTGAACTTTGTTGTTAGATTCACAAGCGATTTCCATATAAGTGAGTTGAAGTTGAGAGAGTTAGTCAGTCGGTGATAAGCATTGGGCGAGGACTAGCCAGAGTTACACCAAGCAGACCGTGAATTAATCAATGAGAGAAACGGACATAAGAACCCTTCTTTATCCGTGAAAGATATCACACCTATCGGGATACGTGTGTCCTCGCCCAAGCTTAGAACAGCACGCCACTGATAGAGGGATAAATTGTCCATCGGTCCAATTACATACCAGAGTGAACTCAACATTATCTGGTCAACTGGCCTAGTGACTCAACAAGTGTATATTTTATTTCATTATTCATTATTAAGAATAATTATTTTCTAAGAAAACCACAACGGACTTGATTTCTTCCCTTCAACAGTTCTGCATGAATGACCTTTCATTCCACAGGGATCCCGAGTCGCTGATTCCCCCCTCAACGGTCACCCACTTATCTAAACAAACACAACGTGGGGGTGGGGGTGACCTTATGAGAGGCCTCTTCGACAACCGTGGCTTTCTTCGGAGCAGTAACTTTTGTACCAACAGGATCATGTGACTAACCAGCCCAGGAGCGGCCAACTGGTGACGTCACGGGTGGGTTAAAGGGCTTTTCAAATACAATAAAGATCAACGGAATAAATAATAGTAAAGCTAATAATATTAGTGGAAATGATAATAATAGTGATGATAATAAAAAAGAAATAGAAGGGGAGAAACAATTTGGTTTAAGGCCCATATAGTATACACGTTAAGACGGATATACCTAAGCGATTTTATAAAATAATCGATAACTTTAAAATAGATAAAGCATTAGGGAAAATCTTAAATAAAAATACAATAAAAGTATCTTGAGAAATATAAAAAAATACTATAATTTCATCGAACAAATTTAAATTTAATAAATTAGATAATATTAAATTTAACTCTCAAAACCAAAGAATAAATAAACAATTTAACTGCAGGAGAAATGTAAACTGCACATCAAATGGTTAATGCTTAATAGCAGGTATAGTATATGAATATAACGTTATTGAAGAAATAAATCTATATATATATATATATATATATATATATATATATATATATATAATCGACTGAAGGACCTTTTACATATAGATACAATAACCATATTGCATCTATTAAAAAAGCCATTACAGTAGGTATTGATAAATCAACAACTTCGCTAGCAGCATATATTAAAGAACTTAATATCAGTAAAAGTCAATAATAATAGTAATTTACAAACTAAAAAGGGAGCCATTTTAATTAATTACTTTATTAAATTCTAATTTTCTTGGCTATGCATTACTTTAGTATTTCTCGTGTATTACTAAAACAACATTAACTTAACTCCTGGGCAATGCCGGGTAGAGACAGCTAGTATATATCTATTACTAATGGAGATTTGGTATCTGTCTGTCTGAAGCCGAAACTATACTATTACTATCTTTTAATGCTCAATTGAGTTTAATGTATTATCTTTCAGCGCACAATGCAGTGGTGGTGTAGTGTAGTATCTGTTCTACCGTGATGATACCATCCTCCCAGGGATTATCTATGATATTTCAGATCAATGTACGATCTTTCAATGATCAATTCAGGGATGGGGTAGTTTAATATCTATTCAGTTGTCATGATACTATCCTATCAGGGATTACATCTTCTTTATTTGGAGGGAGAAGGTAGTATCTGTTCTTTTGTCATGAGACCATCCTCTATGGCATTACTTCCTCATTTGTGGGTGTGTAGTATCTGTTCCTTCATCATTATACAATCCTCCCAGACATTACCTCCTCCTTGGATGGGGGGACACTGTAGTATATGTTCGTCATATATATATATATATATATATATATATATATATATATATATATATATATATATATATATATTTATATATGAGACTAACAGTATACTTTTAGAGGATAGAACCTATAGTCAAATGATTTAAGCTCAATATACGAGATAGAGCAATTATAAAGATAAATGAAAGAAGAGAGAAATAGATGTACTTCCTTTGAAAAGTTTAAGGAAAGAAAAATAAACATGTTTTTACCGAGTATACCTCGCAGTGAACAATCGAAGTTGAAATAGATTTGTCATTCGTACATCTTTATCTCTCTTCTTTCATTTATCTTTATACACATACATATGTATATATACATATATATCTATTTCATCTTCGATTGTTCAATGCAAAGTGTACTTGATAAAAACATGTTTATTTTTCTTTTCTTAAGCCAGGCTTTTCAAAGATATTTATGGAAATAGTAATCCAACGTAATGGAAATTGAAAATAGAAAAAACAAACTCAGACGTATTTTTAAATATTGACTTCCATGTTTTTTCTTCAAATAAGTCATCTTGAGAAAGTCTTGGAATAAAGACGAAATGTTGATGAATATATAAACACTTTTTGTTTTTTCCCATTTCATATCTATATATATATATATATATATGGGAAATGAAAGAGTAAAAACCAAAAAGGATGTTTTTTTTATATATTCATCAACGTTTCGTCTTTATTTGGTTGATGAGAAAAAGTAGTGGCCACTATTGGGTGCGCAGGACCCATCATGTCAACCCAATATTTTCATGTACCTGCATGACATTTTTCTTAAAATTATCATCCTGAGGAAGTCTTACAAATAAAGACGAAACGTTGATGAATATATAAAAAAAAACATCCTTTTTGGTTTTTCCCTTTCATTTCTTATTACGTTGGATTACCTTCATCCTTCCTTTCTCATATATATATATATATATATATATATATATATATATATATATATATATATATATATATATATATATATATATATATATTTGTGTGTGATCTCATTATTCACTCTATTTCCTTCCTTTGTAAATTTCTTTGTCGTTTTTACTGGGTGAGAAAAAAAATTTTTTTTCTTATTTCTGAAACTTGTTTTTATATTTTCTTTTCCTTACATTTATTTCTTTTCTTTTAGCAACGAAACAGGTTGAGATTTGGGAGGGGAAGTCACGGCAAAACAAAAACAAACCATTAAGAAACAAATAAACAAAAAACAAAAAAAGAAATTGCACATGGCCGACCTCTGCAATTATTTCATACGCAATAATTTTGCAGCAAAGCACACATGTTGCACTGGATGGTACCTGGGTTACCACCAGCTACTTCCCCCCTACCCCCACTCCCTTCCCCCCGCCAGCCAATCAACCATCCTACCCCTCGCAGATGAGCGATCAACAATTCCCAACCTGGGCTTTCGTCTGTTTAGACGTTAAATAAATAAGCGCATCTCAAAGATGGGAACGACAGTTGCGGTCTTTTTGTTCCGTGTCTGTAGCTGCCGTTTTATCAGTCACAAAGATACGAAAATACGGTTAAAGAATACGCACCCATGAATGGCAGGCATCTGGATGCTTATGCAGCTGAAAGCACCAAATTTACAACAAAACTATTGGTCGTTTGTTTCTCTTTGGTTCCTAGCAGATACGTGACCGTCACACCTTCCATACTTTTGTCTGTTTATTAAATACAGGGTGAGCCAAAAGTAGGGGGACAGTAAAAAAACATTTATTTAGGGATCACTTATACGTACAATTACATGTAATAAAACAATTATATTAATGAAAATTAAATGTTATTTATCAACGCAAGTGTTCAAACTGTTTTCCTTCTTGATTTACACAGCTTTGAAGTCTGCCTCTTACGCTTCGACAAAAAAATGTTTTTTACTGTCCACCTACTTTTGGCTCACCCTGTATAGATCGCAAAATCTGGTTTAAATGATTGGTCAGGAAATATGTCTGACAAAGTATGTCGAACCAGGATTGCATCGGAAGTTAGGAACTTTCTAGAGTCCTAAAATGTTCCAACCATTTTCCCAGCAACCTTAGCAGCGGATTGAATATGTCTTTTAGTTTAGATCTGGAATGAAAGTCAGTCCTAGGAGCTTATCAAAACAAGGGCTTCCTCAACGAGAGAGCCATTTATTTCAACTGGAGCAAAACAAAGATCTGAGCGTTGGAGGTGAAAGGAGAGAAGCTTGGTTTTAGAGGTGTTACGAGTAACAAGCCATTGCACCACACACTCCAGGTCAGAAGGGAGAGAATCAGCAAGCTCTTGATCACCAATGCTCTTCAAAGTGCAGCCATATACAGTGGTGTCGTCTGCATAGATGTTTACAAATGATCTCAGAATATGATTTGAAGATCATTAATGAACTGGTGATACCAGATCAGGCTGCCCTGTGGCTCCCTGAGACGAAATTCACCTACATTGACGTTTTTTTTTTTTTCTTTTTTGTAAAACTTAATTATGTTCTACAAAACCAAAAACAAAAACAACAGCCCCTCTCCCTTTCTCCCTCCCCTTTTTTATTTTATTTTTAGAACTTGAAGCATAAATCTTTTACTATAATGACCAGATTCGGCATTAAATAACCCAAAAAGGGTTGATATGCCGTAAAACAAAACTACCAAACCAAAAACGATGATTAAACATTTGAAGATATAAAGAACTTGAAGCATAAAAACTTTTACTATAATGACCAGATTCGGCATTAAATAACCCAAAAAGGGTTGATATGCCGTAAAACAAAACTACCAAACCAAACCTCATTAATGAAGATTCGGAAGAAGGTTGGACCCAGAATAGATCGGTGCTTCTGTATTATTGGGGCAGATGCCATTTCCATCTCTAATTTAGAAGAGTCTGTTGAAAGGGGAGATAATTCAAACTGTTCTTTTTTTTGTTGTAACCCATAAGGAAAATCCAGAGAATTATTATGAAAATAAAATAAAAAAGGGTACTTATGCAGTTTCCGGACCGGACTGAAATAATAACGTTATAATTTAGAAATTTATAACATGTGGTGGTGGTGGTGGGGGTGATTAACTATCCTGTTTATTAAATTGTTAGGTGAAAGTACAGAATAGTTAATCAAACCCCCACCTCCCAATATTAAGAATGGCTTTCTAAATTATAACGTTATTGTTACACCGGCCGTTCTTACACAGGAGAAACTACACCGGTTGTCACTATAAATAGTGCGAGTCACCAGAGACACAGAGAAGACAAAGCACAGTCTTGTAACTGTCTAGCCAAGAGCTAGTCAGTTTCTTACTTTGTTAATACACTTGTTAAACCAACCCTCGACTTGACTTCCTTTATTTATTATTTACTGTGGAACAACTTCACAACAGTTATTATTTCAGCCCGGTTCGTAAACTGCATAAGTACCCATTTTTTAAATTTATTTTCTTATTAATTCTCTGGATTTTCCTTATGGGTTATGGTAACAATAACAAAAAAAGTTTGAATTATCTCCCCTTTCAATTGACTCTTCTAACTTAAAATGAAAATTTCATCTGCCCCCAATAATACAAAAGCACCTAATTTTTTTTAGTTATTGTTTAACTCCTTAACATTAAAAGACTTAAGTTAAAGTTAATTATAATAAAATAATGTTAATTACTACAAGTAATACAATTTTACAAAAAAGAAAAGATTAATTAAGAACCCAGTTTCGTTTAAAGTAATTAAAATGACATTTCAATTTGATGAGACTAATCTTTTTTTTATGGTTTCATGGTCAAATGTTGATTTTTTTAAATACAAAAGGATAAATTAGCAACTAGCATATACTTTAACAATGTACAACTTCTCTCTGAAAACAATCAGTAATTTAAACGGCAAGAAATTATCAACTCTAAAATACAAGAAGGTGTAGAATATATTGTGTCACATTGATGATTATATATATAGGTTTGGTTTGGTAGTTTTGTTTTACGGCATATCAACCCTTTTTGGGTTATTTAATGCCGAATCTGGTCATTATAGTAAAAGTTTTTATGCTTCAAGTTCTTTATATCTTCAAATGTTTAATCATCGTTTTTGGTTTGGTAGTTTTGTTTTACGGCATATCAACCCTTTTTGGGTTCTTTAATGCCGAATCTGGTCATTATAGTGAAAGTTTTTATGCTTCAAGTTCTTTATATCTTCAAATGTTTAATCATCGTTTTTGGTTTGGTAGTTTTGTTTTACGGCATATCAACCCTTTTTGGGTTATTTAATGCCGAATCTGGTCATTATAGTAAAAGTTTTTATGCTTCAAGTTCTTTATATCTTCAAATGTTTAATCATCGTTTTTGGTTTGGTAGTTTTGTTTTACGGCATATCAACCCTTTTTGGGTTATTTAATGCCGAATCTGGTCATTATAGTGAAAGTTTTTATGCTTCAAGTTCTTTATATCTTCAAATGTTTAATCATCGTTTTTGGTTTGGTAGTTTTGTTTTACGGCATATCAACCCTTTTTGGGTTATTTAATGCCGAATCTGGTCATTATAGTAAAAGTTTTTATGCTTCAAGTTCTTTATATCTTCAAATGTTTAATCATCGTTTTTGGTTTGGTAGTTTTGTTTTACGGCATATCAACCCTTTTTGGGTTATTTAATGCCGAATCTGGTCATTATAGTAAAAGATTTATGCTTCAAGTTCTAAAAATAAAATAAAAAAGGGGAGGGAGAAAGGGAGAGGGGCTGTTGTTTTTGGTTTTGTAGAACATAATTAAGTTTTACAAAAAAAAAAAAAAAAAAAAAAAAAACGTCAATGTAGGTGAATTTCGTCTCAGGGAGCCACAGGGCAGCCTGATCTGGTATCACCAGATTATATATATATATATATATATATATATATATATATATATATATATATAAACATAAAGAACGAGGCAAAATGCCTTCAAAGAATCATGTGTTAGATGCAGATTTTTTTTATTAAAATCAAAATCAAAAATCAAAACTTCGAACAAAGACTAAAAATTCTGTTTCGTCCTAAACACCTGTCGTATATCCGACTATGTTTTTTTAATAAAATGTATTTCAAGTTAATTTTACTGAAAGCATACTTAATCTGCTTCTAAATATCATTCTTTTATATTGAAACAGATGAAAGTAGGAGGTAATATTCCCCTAGGGTAAAAGTACTCCTCCCTGCACTCGGAACATTCTCAAATGCAATGCCATATTCGTCTTGGAAGTAAATATCATTTTCCGATTTGTTTATGGGTGTGCATGTTGATGGCTGCTGCCTCTGTTTTGTCCAGGGGTTTGACCCATATGTATACAGAGTTGCATAATCATGGTATTACTTTTGTAGCTCTATGATGGAGCAATTCTTTGATTCCAGACTGTAACAAAATATTTCTGGCTGGCGATTTGTGGTACGCAGCTGAAGTCTTGTTTTGTTGACATGTCGTAATATGTTGCTCAGTAGATAGTGACGTCTCTCCTTTATTTCTTCTTGTTGCAGTTGTCTCCTTCTTCTTAATCATGGCAGTTGGAAAGGTTATTAAGAATGACAGTACAAAATCAGTGAATGCAATGGCTGAAACCTTGTAAAATGATGGTTTGATTTGATTTGGTTCATTTTACGGCATATCAACCATCTGTGGATTATTTAATGCCGAATAAAGTTGTCAAATTCTATAGGTAGGATAATTATTATATTCCTAGAATACTTTGCTTTCAGAATAAATTGCTCTCAGAAAACAAGAACTTGGCCCATCCTTACGTTGTCAGGCAGAAGTATGCAGTCTCACAACTGACTTATGTTCTTGCTGGTATGTTTTGTTGTTTTTGTTGCATCAATGTTAGGTTTATGTGTGGTTTTGAGGTTGACCGTTAGAAACTGGTCATTTTGAATTGTGATAGAATTGTTGTTCTGCCTAGCCTAGAATAAGCCCCTTAGATTTATCCCCCCTTATCGGCCTTCCTTCTTGTAAAGGATTTTTTAGCCTCGAGACCGGGCGAGCAGCTTTCCGGTGTTCTGTCCCCTATCTCCTAGCTGCTTAGTCTTGGACCTTCATGGAGGAATTTCTATCAACTTAAATGTCCCGATATTTTAGGCATCTCCGGTAAGAAACGATACCTTTTTTCTCCCTACAAAATAGAATTAAATAGCATGAGTATTATTTCCTTTGTACATTTCTTTTATCGAAGCGAAATTTATTCACTCTTTTTCACCACGTGTAAATCTCCATTTTAACCACCCGCAATTTACGTATCATCTTTATGCTCCTAATATTTTCTATTCTGCAATATGGCGGCGCTTTAGATTTAGTAAACTCCTCGTTTCCTGCCTTGTCGTCATTTTTGTATTCGTATTTTTCTGAGAGAAAGTTTTTTTTTATTTCTTTACAGTTTTGACTATTTCGATGAATAATAAAACCTGGGTTTAAATTACACCATGCCTCAGAGTCTTGTTTGTCATTAAGAGTTTGGGCTAGCTGTCCGACAGTTACAAACAGCCCTAAGACAACATAATTGTTATTGGACATTTTGCACTAGACAAATAAAATTCGTATCATTCGGACTACTGTTCTCATCTTGGATGTTATTCTCACAACGTTTCGGACGATATAATCTCCGACCTTCTTCTTGAACTTAGGAATCTTTACATCGAACATGCGAATCTGTGTGGAATTTCAAACTAACTCCTTTATTTAATCTTGACCGTAAACACGTCTTAAGTAATTCTAAATTATATTCTTAGTATCACTTGTACTGAGGATTGAACCTTCAACCTCTAGAAGACTGTTACTTAGAAATAGTTGTTTGTTATACAACATATTTATCCGCTGCACCACGAGTCGCTGTGAAGAAGGTCTGAGGTTACATCGGCTGAAACTTGAAAATACCATCCAAGATGAGAACAGTAGTCCGAATGATTCAAATAATAAAAATTATCACTCCTCATCTAAAAAATTGCGAAACATAATTGATATTTCTTTTGGTTCAACTACCGATATGTGTGTTCTACATCACCCAAGAATAGGCAACGCACGGTTATGGGATCAAAACGAACCCCCTAAACACGTGGGGTGCCAAAAAGCACATGAAGGCATAATGCCCGAGATTTACCACTTCCGGCTAAGAATGTGTTCAGCAGTCAGCGATGAAGTACGAAAATCAGTCTTCTGTGTATTTTTACACATACGAACATCTAGGTCAATTTACACATACGAACATCTAGGTCAACACATATGAAATTATGAAAAGTGATTTGTTTTATTCATAATGTTGAGTTTTATTTTTAATACAAATTTATTTATTATAATTCGAATGTTTTCATTTTTACAAATACTCAAAGAAAATATTTTCAACAAAGCCCCCGCCCCGTCCCTCCAGGTTAAGAATAGTTTTCTAAATAATAACTTTATTATTAAGAAAGCCATTCTTAACATGGAAAGAAGGAGGGGGGGCGGGCTTTTTCAAATATTTTTCACTTTCACCTAACAATTTAATAAACAAAAGAAAATGTGTTTTTGTCCAAAAATAAGAATAGTTAACAAAGCCTCTGGCAAGAAGGTAACATAATTAGAACATAACATGACAGGGGAATGGCGGGAACGTAATACAGTGAGGACTGATTTTCGCCCTAAACCACTTACTGCTACACACATTCTTAGCCGGAAGTGGCAAATCTGAGGCAGCATGCCTTTATAAGCCAAAAAGTATGTTTGCATTACATGAAAATATCCACGTGTTACACACAAAAGGCAATATAAAAAACCTTCACCAAGAAATATAAATTCATTAATAGTTTCCCTTAATCAATTATAACAAACCCCAATCGAAATAATAAAAATTGTCAATTCTCATCTAAAATATTCCAAAACAGACAAAAAATGGTTGTTCGTAAAATATGACTGAGTCATCGTGGGAATAAAAGCCTTTCTTTGTATACGGAAAGAGAATTTGGTGTCTGCGTACCAGTTTGCAGGTGAAAGAAATCAAACAAAACCATGTTGTATAAATGCGGCTTAGACGAAAGCCATAAACTGGGGAGATCATGAGGTCATCGAATATTATGAGAGAAATGTGAATAATGAGATGCCTCCTCTTCAAGTTTCAATTGTCATGAATATAAACACACAGCTTAACACCAGGGATCGAACAAAGAAGCCATTTTATTTATTTATTTCAATACACATATTAACACCCACACCTACCGATATATACATATGCATGTATATATATATACATATATACATATATACATATGCATGTATATATATATATATACATATATACATATGCATGTATATATATATATATACATATATACATATGCATGTATATATATATACATATATACATATATACATATGCATGTATATATATATACATATGCATGTATATATATATATACATATGCATGTATATATATATACATATGCATGTATATATATATACATATGCATGTATATATATACATATGCATGTATATATATACATATATACATATGCATGTATATATATATACATATGCATGTATATATATACATATATACATATGCATGAATATATATACATATGCATGTATATATATACATATATACATATGCATGAATATATATGCATGTATATATATACATATATATATATATACATTATGCATGTATATATATACATATATATATACATATGCATGTATATATATACATATATATATACATATGCATGTATATATATACATATATATACATATGCATGTATATATATACATATATATATACATATGCATGTATATATGCATGTATATATACATATATATAGATGTACATATACATATATATACATATATATACATATATATATATGCATGTATATATATGTGCATGTATATATATACATATATATATATACATATGACTACATATATATATACATATGCATACATATATATATACATATGCATACATATATATATACATATGCATTTATATATATACATATGCATACATATATATATACATATGCATTTATATATATACATATGCATACATATATATATACATATATATACATATGCATGTGTATATATACATATATATACATATGCATGTATATATATACATATATATACATATGCATGTATATATATACATATATATACATATGCATGTATATATATACATATATATACATATGCATGTATATATATACATATATATACATATGCATGTATATATATACATATATATACATATGCATGTATATATATACATATGCATGTATATATATACATATATATATACATATGCATGTATATATTAACATATATATATATATATGCATGTATATATTTACATACATATACATATGCATGTATATATATGCATGTATATATTTACATATATATACATATGCATGTATATATACGCATGTATATATTTACATATATATACATATGCATGTATATATATGCATGTATATATACATATGCATATATATACATATGCATGTATATATACATATATATACATATGCATATATATACATATGCATGTATATATACATATATATACATATGCATGTATATATACATATACATACATATGCATGTATATATACATATACATACATATGCATGTATATATACATATATATACATATGAATGTATATATACATATATATACATATGCATGTATATATACATATATATACATATGAATGTATATATACATATATATTACATATGCATGTATATATACATATATATACATATGCATGTATATATACATATATATACATATGCATGTATATATACATATATATACATATGCATGTATATATACATATATATACATATGCATGTATATATACATATATATACATATGCATATATATACATATACATATATATATACATACATATACATATATATATATACATATGCATATATATATACATACATATACATATATATATATACATATGCATATATATATACAATAGCATATATATATATACATATGCATATATATATACAATAGCATATATATATATATATACATATGCATATATATACATATGCATATATATATACATATGCATGTATATATATACATACATATATACATATGAATGTATATATATACATATATATACATATACATGTATATATATACATACATATATACATATGAATGTATATATATACATATGCATGTATATATATACATATATATATATACATATATATATACATATGCATGTATATATATACATATATATATATATACATATATATATATACATATGCATGTATATATATACATATATATATATATATACATATGCATGTATATATATACATATATATATACATGTATATATATACATATATATATATACATATATATATACATATGCATGTATATATATACATATATATATACATGTATATATATACATATATATATATACATATATATATACATATGCATGTATATATATACATATATATATATATACATATGCATGTATATATATACATATATATATATACATATGCATGTATATATATACATATATATATACATATGCATGTATATATATACATATATATATACATATGCATGTATATATATACATATATATACATATGCATGTATATATACACATATATATATATACATATGCATGTATATATACACATATATATACATATTCATGTATATATATACATATGC
>OY744544.1:61429164-61446664 GCA_963556195.1 Sepiola atlantica | reverse complement strand
AAAATATATAAGTATTAATTTTGAAAAGTAAATCAGAAAAGAACCCATTTCACTGTAAGTAATTAAGGTGATTAAAATAGAATTTATCTATGTTTTAGCGTTGACCAGAGAAATTATTAAATGATTTAATTTAATAAAAAGAAATACTAGAGCGTCAATTTAAAAAAACCCTCAAAGAACCCATTTCACTGTAAGTAATTAATGTGATTAAAATAGGATTTATTGATGTTTTGGTGTTGACCGGGGAAAATATAAAAATAATGATTTAATTTAATAAAAAGAAATGTTAGAGTATCAATTTTTTTAATCATAAAAGAACCCATTTCACTGTAAGTAATTTAGGTGATTAAAATAGGATTTGTTAAATAAGTATTTGTTGTTTTAAATTAAGCAAAATAGATTTTTCGATGTTTTCAATTTACCTGGATTACTTACGGTGAAAATATGTCAACAACTTGACGTATTTTTCTGACTATATCCGTGGATTCGCTCTCCCGCCCCCCCCCCTCCCGTGGTTAATACCAACAAAATGAAGAAGGAAAAAAAAAGAAAAAAGTCTTGCTTTAAGAATGATGTATTCATCGAAAGTCTTGGCCTAAAAAAAATGCGATTTCATTCAATTTAAAATTTTATCATATTTTGGTTTTCAAATGTTTATATAAAATATTCATGTACATGGATTCTTCAAAGATGTGATCAATTTTATTATTATTTTTTCTTAAAATCTTACATAACAGCAAGTGTGGTGTTAGCTGTTTGTGTGATGTCCGGATGATTATAAAAATCATTAATTTAATATTTCGGGGAAAAGAAACTTCCCTTTGTCAAAAATAATAAACACCAGAGGAAAACTCTGTCTGTATAGAGAATCTGCTAAAATGGATGCCAGAAAATAGAAGACAAAGGGAAGTTTCTTTTCTCGAAATATTAGATAAATGATTTTTATAATCATCCGGACATCACACAAACAGCTAACATCACACTTGCTGTTATGTAAGATTTTGAGGAAAAATAAATAGTAAGTCACATTTCGAAATCGATTTATTATTTTTGTTCCTTCCAGCTTACATCCTACCCGGAATTTGCATTGCCCACAGCCTTTTAAAAACATACTACTAATATATATATATATATATATATATACCACATATTTAATAGATGTTATAAAATCCCTAACATGTATGGGGGGAGGAGTGGACATGGGAATAAATTGGTAACAGTCAAAGATTAAAGTAATGTCCTTCCTTTGAACCTTTGAGGAATGCAATGGGGGAAAATCGACCTCGAAGAACTGATTAGAAGCTTAGGAAACGATTTGCCAACCATGGAAAAACAATAATAGATGCCACTGGCATTTATCGTTTTAAAGAAAAATGGACAAAAGTGATGCCGATGTGCCAACAGAGGAGACTGGAAGCGGGAGATGAGGAAGGTTACAGAAATGAGCCGATATTTATAGTTAAAGGAAAATCGCCAACACACGCACGAGGTTACGTAAACGTCAGGAGAAATCAGGGTTAAATTCAAAGAGCAATTTCCCTGCATGCAAAAATCGGCCTTGAAGAATTGATTAGCTTTTAAGGAAAAAATGAAAGAATTTATTTGTTTTTAGGGAAACGTTAGGAAATAAATCGGCACTTCTGTAGTATTTATGAAGCAGCAGATTTTCTGTCCTTCTACTGAAAATAAAGGGAAGTAATTCAACCGGAAGTGACTTATTTACAACTTTTAAAAAAAATGCAAGACTGATTTGTTTTTGGGTAACAATTAACAATTTCTTTTTTTTATTATATGAAGTGAAAAAAATTTAAATAAAAAACCCTAAACCCTAACCCTAAACCCTAACCCTAAACCCTAAACCCAAACCCTAAACCCAAACCCTAACCCTAACATTAAGAAATCAGGCGGTGTGCCTGTAAAAAATCTATTGTTTTTTGCGGCTGGTTCCTCCGTGAGCATTTCCAAATAAATCCATCACTTCCATTGTGGCTTGCCATCTGCATCTGTCTTTGACATGACGGGCATGTCCGACTGCAAGAAATCAGGCGATGTGCCTGTAAAAAATCTATTGTTTTTTGTGTCTGGTTCATTAAATTACCAATGTCGCGAAGATTCATCTCATTTAACTCCATTTTCTAAAAACTAAATTCTACTTCAACTCCCGGTAAATTCAACTTCCGGTGAATTCTGAATGAATGGTACTTGGAGAAAAAAAAACGGAACTCTTCAATTTCGATTTCTTAATCGGCAGCTGCTTCATAAATACTACAGAAGTGCCAATAAATCCACTTGATTTTAGAAAAACAATCTAGGAATTTGCTTTTTTTACAAAAAAATAAAGGACTTCCTTTTTTTCCAGCAAAACTCAGGGAATTTGCTTGATTTTAGGAAATATCAAGAAATTCACTTGTTTCAGCTAAAATCATAGAATTTCATTTGTTTTCAGCCTAAAAATCAGGGAATTTCATTTGTTTTCAGCTAAAATCATAGAATTTCATTTGTTTTCAGCTAAAAATCAGGGAATTTCCTTTGTTTTCAGGTAAAATCAGGAAATTTCCTTTGTTTTCATCCCAAATCATGGAATTTCATTTGTTTTCAGATAAAATCAGGGAATTTCCTTTGTTTTCAGGTAAAATCAGGGAATTTCCTTTGTTTTCAGCTAAAATCATAGAATTTCATTTGTTTTCAGCTAAAATCATGGAATTTCATTTGTTTTCAGGTAAAATTATGGAATTTCCTTTGTTTTCAAGTAAAATCAGGAAATTCTCTTGTTTTCATCCCAAATCATGGAATTTCCTCTGTTTTCGACTCCAATCAGGGAATTCCTTTGTTTTCAAGGAAATAAAACACATTGCAACTAATCTACTTTAAAAAAATTACCTAGGGGCAGAAAACTCTAGATACTACCAGCTATAAAATACTACCAGTTATAAAATATATCTATATTTCAAGATAATTTCATAGTTTACTGGTGAAAATGACAGGTTTGTATTGTAAGTGATATTCAGCAAAAGGTAGATATATTTCAAAGCCAAAAGTAAATAGAGTTATCTGCCCTTACATAATTTTGTTGAAGAAGACACCATGTTTAATTTCAGTGTTTTTATTGCGATGATCATAATATGCGTTAAGTTTACTTTTGACTCAAGAAAATGACGCAGATTTTTTAAAAAATAATTTTTTATCCTTTCATTCACCACAAACAAGGCATATTTCCACTGAGACGTAAGCAGTTACTGTGATTAGCGTCCAGATTAAAAGAGATCATTCAAAGCGGAAAGTTGTGCAGCAAGAAGTTTGTTCACATTACATTTAAATTTCTGCATGTTGGTACAGTCGAGAGAAAATAGTGAGCAGGGAGGGAATTCCAAAGGCAAGCGGTCCGAGGAAAGAAGCTATTAAAGTAGAAAGTTTTTCCGACATCTGAGAACCTTTACAGTGAAGGGGTGGGATTTTGCTGCTAATCGGGTTTGTTCGGGGGTATTTGCATTGAGGGGGGGGGTACGAGGGCAGTAAGTTTGTCGGAGCATATTCTGTGGAAGTACTTGTAAAACAAGCACAGGGATGCAATATTGTGGCGATGGGTCAGAGGCTGCAGCTTAGCAGACAGTGCGGGACTTATTAGGTTAGAGATTTTTATTTGCTTCCTGTCCAAGACGGAGAGCGTAGGTGTTGCTGCACAATAATACTCCAAGACTCCGTGCACGATAGTAATTTTATAGTACGAAATATGTTGCTCACGAATAATGCCGAAATTCATTTTATTGCAAACAAACCCGAAACTTGTAAATTACAGGCTAACAAACCCAACACATAAAACGGAAAATAAATTTATTTCGGCCGATTTTTTTCTTTCCTTCATTTTTCCACATTTACCAAAACTAACAAACACACACATATAAAGTTAAGTATGTTTATATGTTTATATTTTTCTATGTATAGGATTCACTCCTAAACTAATTAACCGATCGTCATGAATTCACTTAATATATCTCTAATTATATATCTCTATTCATATAAAGTTAGGTATGTTTATATGTTTATATATTTGTATGTATAGGATTCACTCCTAAACTAATTAACCTATCATCATGAATTCACTTAATATATGCTCTAATTATATATCTCTATATAAAGTTATGTATGTGTATATGTTTATATATTTGTATGTATAGGATTCACTCCTAAACTAATTAACCGATCATCATGAATTCACTTAATATATCTCTAATTATATATCTCTATATAAAGTTATGTATGTGTATATGTTTATATATTTGTATGTATAGGATTCACTCCTAAACTAATTAACCGATCATCATGAATTCACTTAATATATCTCTAATTATATATCTCTATTCATATAAAGTTAGGTATGTTTATGTTTATATATTTCTATGTATAGGATTCACTCCTAAACTAATTAACCGATCGTCATGAATTCACTTAATATATCTCTAATTATATATCTCTATTCATATAAAGTTAGGTATGTTTATATGTTTATATATTTCTATGTATAGGATTCACTCCTAAACTAATTAACCGATCGTCATGAATTCACTTAATATATCTCTAATTATATATCTCTATTCATATAAAGTTAGGTATGTTTATATGTTTATATATTTCTATGTATAGAATCCACTCCTAAACTAATTAACCGATCATCATGAATTCACTTAATATATCTCTAATTATATGTCTCTATTTATATAAAGTTAGGTATGTGCATATGTTTATATATTTCTATGTAAAGATTCACTCTTAAACTAATTAACCGATTATCATGAACTTGGGAACACAGCTGCGGGGCATAATGGGTTGGAATGTGGGATATATTTAGTTTAATTTAATTTTATGCAAAGAAGGTAAAAGGTAGGTGGAATCCGTTCTTGAAAATTCAGATACTTCCAGTTTTTTGTGAACTTTTAATAACAGGTATTCGACATAAATTAATAACTATTCCCTAAATTTCAGTTTCTTCAGAGTATTTTAAAGGTTTTTAGCCGCATAATATGGGCACAACCTCTAATTTGAAAATTCAAATATTTCAGATTTGCATTGAATTTGATCCATAGTCATTAGACACCAATTAAGCAAGATTCCCTGAATTTCAATTTCTTCTTAAGACCCCTTAAGCTTAGGCCACAAATTTTAGACATTTTCTAGAATCTAAATCACGCATTGGATTTTGATCAAAATTAGAATAAGGACTCTAGACATAAGGTTTGGTATCATTATATCTTGATTCTAATCTCTGTAAGGGACGTAAAAATGGTGCAAAACATAAGACTGACTTTACTTTATATATAGGATTAATAAAAAATATTTAATAGACATTTTTTTAAAACAAACTATATATTAAAGTTCAGCATGTGGATCCAATTGATCAGAATGATCAGAAACAAATATGCACGAATGATCATGTAGAAAAACAAAAAGAATCAGTCCCATATCGCCAGTACTTCGCTTCCAGCATCGGTTTACGAGTCGAAGTCATTTCACATTTCTTTCCCTTTGTGAGGACCCCATTTTATCCCCCCCCCCTCCCATAGGCCACAAAATGGTAGTGCCATCTTTGCTTATTCCATTATCCACTAAACTGGCTTATGCAGGTGAGAAATCAGCAAGAAGTCAGAAAGTGCTGGAATTTTGCCAAAACATTTACCTGAAGTAACGAGTGCACCTGTTGTCATGACAACATTGTCACAATACGTGCACTCAGTGAACTCAGAATGCAGTTGAAAGACAGAATTTTCAAACGCATATACAGAAGATGTGTCTGTGTGTTTAGCAAAGAAAATGCGATTTCAAATTTAAGCTTGACAGACCAAAGAAAACACTTATTCTAACTTTAGCTTAACATATCAAAGACAATTCTATTTCAAATTTAAGCTTGACAGACAAAAGAAAATGCTATTTCCAAGTTCAGCTTGACAGATAAAATATGCTATTTCAAACTTCATCCTGACAGACCAACGAAATTGATATTTAAAATTTAAGCTTGACAGATCAAAGAAAATGTTATTTCAAATTTTAAGTTGACAGACAAAAACAAAATGCTATTTCAAATTTAACCTTGACAGACCACAAAACAAAATGCTATTTCAAACTTAAACTAGACCGACCAAAGAAAATAATATTTCAAATTTTATCCTGATACACCAACGAAAATGATATTTCAAATTTAACCTTGACATATCAACGAAAATGCTATTTCAAACTTAAGCATGAGAAACTAAAATTCGAATCTCATTGATACCATGGCTTTCACTATGAATGTTGTCAACTTCCACGTGGTCCCTCGTGTGAGTACGCGAAAGAAGTGGAGAAACCAATGCCAACAACAGAATTGACTCGGTAAAAAGTTGATTCATGTTGATTCATAGGAATTTACGTTTTTTATCGTATCCCGTGTACATTGTTCAAGTTCTTAGCCAAGTTCTGGTTCCTGGTGGCTCCGTTCGGCTCAAAGACGTTCACCTGAAATTCTTTCGAAAAAACAAAACTAAACAAAGGAAAAGGTGACGGACAACGGAACTTGCCAAATTCTTAAATGCAGGAAAAGAAAGAAAAAACACTTGGAATTCTGTAGAGGTACGAAGATAATTCTTTGGGTATCAGGTTTTTTTTCCGTTCAGTTTCTTCCCAATGCAGCCTATCATGGAAATTAGAAGAAGAAGAAGAAGAAGAAGAAGAAGAAGAAGAAGAAGAAGAAGAAGAAGAAGAAGAAGAAGAAGAAGAAGAAATCTCTCAAAGAACTGGTGTCAGATTCATTGTTTTCTCAGAAGAGAAAAAAGTGATGTCGGTCGGCTGGTAATACTGACAGTGAAATGATTGGCAGATGCTCTCAGAGAAACTGAGAAGATAACGACCGATATTTTCATTCTCTTGGCAGATTCAACAAGGAAGAGTTGAACCAATCAAATACTAATATGCTTACGGGAGGGGAAAAATGGCACGTTGGAATTTGGTAGGCGGTTTAGAGTACTTTAGTATCTGCACTAGTGGTTCTTCCAACTTGCTTCTATTTCTAAACATCACCTAACTTCACCGATTATATCACGTTATTCACGTGTTTTTACTTCCGTTTTCTCTGTTCTCACACATGCTGATTGTTGGAATTTGGGAGGTGGGCTAAGAGTACATTAGTATCTGCACTAGTCGTTCTTTCAATCGATTTTTGTCTCAAAACTTCCCTATATTTCATCAATGACATATGACTCACATGCTTATTACTCCCGTTTTCTTTGTTCTCACACATGCTGGTTGTTGGAATTTGGTAGAAGAGAAATAAATACTGCAGCTTAAATTCTAAGTAATCGCCCTTGGTTATTTAAGTCGATTATTGTGTCACTATCTTTTTTTTTTTTCAAATATAACAGTTTTTATTACCCCCCCCCCCCAAAAAAAACAACCAACAAAAAAATAAAATAAAAAGAAACTAATTCTATTTTGGGGGAGGGGGGAGGGGGGATAGACATCTGGTAAACACTAGTTAGGATCGTCTAGTATATATATATATATATATATATATATATATATATATATATATATATATATATATATGCAGAGAATTAATTTCTAAACTAATTAACCGATCATTATGAATTTTGAAACACAGCTGTTAGGCATAAAACGTCCAAATGTGGGCTATATTTAGTTTCATGCAAGGGAGTAAAAAGAGGATGGAAGCTCTTCGTAAAAATTCAGATACATCCGACTTTTGTGAAATTTTAACAATAGGTATTACGCATCAATTAATAAATATTCCCCAAATTTCAGTTTCCTCGGAGGATTTTGAAGGACTTTTAGGGGCCATATTATGAGCACAACTTACTATTTGAAAATTCAAACATATCAGATTTGCATTGAATCTGATCAATAGTCATTAGACACCAATTAAGTAAAATTCACTGAATTTCAATTTCTGCTAAAACCTTAAACTTGAGACATTTTCTAGAATAAAAAGCATATAATGGATGTTGGTCAAAATTGGAATAAGGATTCTAGACGTAAGGTTTAGCAGAATTATATCTTGATTTTAATTTTCGTAAGGGGGCATAAAATTGGTGGAAAACTGTTCTGTTTGAGGGATCAATTTTACCCGTCCTGGGACGGGTTATTTTTCTAGTTAATTAAAATTAATTAAAAATTAGTTAATTAAAAAAAAGCGAAATCTTGTTTGGATGCGAAACAATGTCTGCTAACCTTATTGACATCGTGTGTAGTCTCATACTTATTGTGTAACTATAAACTACAGCAAAGAAAAAGAAAACAAACACTAACAAGAAGGCGTAGGATATTTAAACCTCATAAAGGTCAAAGGTTATTTTTATTGGATGTTAAACAATGTCTTATTGTCTTCTTTTATTCTCATTAATTTTCCTTTGAAAACAAAACACGAAATTTCAATGTACGGTCAAATGAATGAACTCTCGCGTCTATCGAGACACGAACGCTGCGCGTATCTGTTAGCATCAGTATGTGTGTGTGTGTGTGTGTGTGTGTGTGTGTGTTTACATAGTGATTATGTTATACTAGCAGGAACACTCGACGTTGTTCGGGATTGAATGAACATCATTACTGTGTGCTTTTTCATTATGCTCATAACACCAGATAACTTTCTTTGTTTTTTACTGATCCCTCCTCCCGTTTCGCCACCTAATACAACCCCAGTCTAACCCTAACCCTAATACAACCCCAGTCTAACCCTAACACAACCCCAGTCTAACCCTGATACAACCCCAGTCTAACCCTAACCCTGATACAACCCCAGTCTAACCCTAACTCTGGTACAACCCCAGTCTAACCCTAATACAACCCCAGTCTAACCCTAACTCTAATACAACCCCAGTCTAACCCTAATACAACCCCAGTCTAACCCTAACCATAACACAACCCCAGTCTAACCCTGATACAACCCCAGTCTAACCCTAACCCTGATACAACCCCAGTCTAACCCTAACCCTGATACAACCCCAGTCTAACCCTAATACAACCTCAGTCTAACCCTAACTCTAATACAACCCCAGTCTAACCCTAATACAACCCCAGTCTAACGCTAACCCTAATACAACCCCAGTCTAACCCTAATACAACTCCAGTCTAAGTCTAACCCTAACACAACCTCAGTCTAACCCTAATACAACCCCAGTCTAACCCTAATACAACCCCAGTCTAACCCTAACACAACCCCAATCTAACCCTAATACAACCCCAGTCTAAGTCTAACCCTAACACAACCCCAGTCTAACCCTAATACAACCCCAGTCTAACCCTAATACAACCCCAGTCTAAGTCTAACCCTAACACAACCCCAGTCTAACCCTAATACAACCCCAGTCTAACCCTAATACAACCCCAGTCTAAGTCTAACCCTAACACAACCCCAGTCTAAGTCTAACCCTAACACAACCCCAGTCTAAGTCTAACCCTAACACAACCCCAGTCTAACCCTAATACAACCCCAGTCTAACCCTAACCCTAATACAACCCCAGTCTAACCCTAACCCTAATACAACCCCAGTCTAACCCTAACCCTAATACAACCCCAGTCTAACCCTAACCCTAATACAACCCCAGTCTAACCCTATCCCTAATACAACCCCAGTCTAACCCTAACCCTAATACAACCCCAGTCTAACCCTAACCCTAATACAACCCCAGTCTAACCCTAACCCTAATACAACCCCAGTCTAACCCTAACCCTAATACAACCCCAGTCTAACCCTAACCCTAATACAACCCCAGTCTAACCCTAACCCTAATACAACCCCAGTCTAACCCTAACCCTAATACAACCCCAGTCTAACCCTAACCCTAATACAACCCCAGTCTAACCCTAACCCTAATACAACCCCAGTCTAACCCTAACCCTAATACAACCCCAGTCTAACCCTATCCCTAATACAACCCCAGTCTAACCCTAACCCTAATACAACCCCAGTCTAACCCTATCCCTAATACAACCCCAGTCTAACCCTAACCCTAATACAACCTCAGTCTAACCCTAACCCTAATACAACCCCAGTCTAACCCTAACCCTAATACAACCCCAGTCTAACCCTAACCCTAATACAACCCCAGTCTAACCCTAACCCTAATACAACCCCAGTCTAACCCTAACCCTAATACAACCCCAGTCTAACCCTATCCCTAATACAACCCCAGTCTAAGTCTAACCCTAACACAACCCCAGTCTAACCCTAATACAACCCCAGTCTAACCCTAATACAACCCCAGTCTAACCCTAACACAACCCCAATCTAACCCTAATACAACCCCAGTCTAAGTCTAACCCTAACACAACCCCAGTCTAACCCTAATACAACCCCAGTCTAACCCTAATACAACCCCAGTCTAAGTCTAACCCTAACACAACCCCAGTCTAACCCTAATACAACCCCAGTCTAACCCTAATACAACCCCAGTATAAGTCTAACCCTAACACAACCCCAGTCTAAGTCTAACCCTAACACAACCCCAGTCTAACCCTAATACAACCCCAGTCTAACCCTAACCCTAATACAACCCCAGTCTAACCCTATCCCTAATACAACCCCAGTCTAACCCTAACCCTAATACAACCCCAGTCTAACCCTAACCCTAATACAACCCCAGTCTAACCCTAACCCTAATACAACCCCAGTCTAACCCTAACCCTAATACAACCCCAGTCTAACCCTAACCCTAATACAACCCCAGTCTAACCCTAACCCTAATACAACCCCAGTCTAACCCTAACCCTAATACAACCCCAGTCTAACCCTAACCCTAATACAACCCCAGTCTAACCCTATCCCTAATACAACATCAGTCTAACCCTAATACAACCCCAGTCTAACCCTAATACAACCCCAGTCTAACCCTATCCCTAATACAACCCCAGTCTAACCCTAACCCTAATACAACCCCAGTCTAACCCTAACCCTAATACAACCCCAGTCTAACCCTAACCCTAATACAACCCCAGTCTAACCCTAACCCTAATACAACCCCAGTCTAACCCTAATACAACCCCAGTCTAACCCTAACCCTAATACAACCCCAGTCTAAGTCTAACCCTAACCCTAATACAACCCCAGTCTAACCCTAACCCTAATACAACCCCAGTCTAACCCTAACCCTAATACAACCCCAGTCTAACCCTAACCCTAATACAACCCCAGTCTAACCCTAACCCTAATACAACCCCAGTCTAACCCTATCCCTAATACAACCCCAGTCTAACCCTAACCCTAATACAACCCCAGTCTAACCCTAACCCTAATACAACCCCAGTCTAACCCTAACCCTAATACAACCCCAGTCTAACCCTAACCCTAATACAACCCCAGTCTAACCCTAACCCTAATACAACCCCAGTCTAACCCTAACCCTAATACAACCCCAGTCTAACCCTAACCCTAATACAACCCCAGTCTAACCCTAACCCTAATACAACCCCAGTCTAACCCTAACCCTAATACAACCCCAGTCTAACCCTAACCCTAATACAACCCCAGTCTAACCCTAACCCTAATACAACCCCAGTTTAACCCTAACCCTAATACAACCCCAGTCTTCGGACTGGGGTTCACCTGGCAGAGACTGAGCCATTTCGGTGACCTTTTATCTGTCGGGCTGAGGGGTTGAGTCCTGGGTAGTCCTAAGAGGTGCACCCTCCCAGGCCTTGCCTCTCCTCTTTGGGGTGGAGTAAGTTTATTGCTTACTGCCTGAGGCACCCTGGCCGGGGAATGCTGACAGGGCTGCCCAGGCTATTTTTGCTAGGCCAGATTGCTCCTCCTTGTGTCACATATTCCTTCGGTGGGAAGCAATTAAATACCGAAAAGTTGAAATGTTAGAAAATTCACATTTCTTGGGTTATTATATGTAAGACAGTTGAGGTAGCAGGGACAGTTAACAGGAAAAGGCCAAAGACAACATGGGAGTAAATAAAGATGGCTTTGAGAGAGAAACAGACCTAGAATATTTTGGAAGTCAATTTCTAAAAAGCCGTCCACCACATGCTAGTATGTAAACCAAACGTTAAAATGAATATGATGATGAGGTTAAGTCAGTTTTCCAGAAAGCAACATTCGTACAATGATTACCTTTCTTTTTATTTGTGAATTCATCCATTCTTAAAAATGTTGACGCTGATGATATTTTTAATTTGGTTAAAAAATATGGAACTTTTTGAAAATATCGTTTCCTCTGTTAGTGTAGAATCCAGAATCCAGTATTTGTTGCTATAAATGCTACAAAATTGCAGACATTTTAATGGTTAATTTATTATATTAACTAGCAAGAACATCCGTTCGGGATTCAATGAGGATTATTACTATGTACTTTTTCATTATGCTTTCTTTGTTTTTACTGCACTCTCCTCCCGTTTTGCTCCCTAATATAGTCGGGAGAAGTGAAGAATAGGAAGACAAAGTCTCATTCTAACATTTTAAACAACTTTATATCGGCCATCTTCGTTAACATGTAAATAAAAGGAGAAATGAAAGAGAAGGGTGTTAGTAAATGAATACGTCCATAAGTATGAACAAAGGCAAAAGGTTAGAAAATCCATATAGTGTTAAATAAATGTCCCGTTAGTAGGGAAGAGAGAAGAGTTCATATATGAAGGATAGGATGAATGTCCTGTTTTGTAATAAAAGGAAAAGAGTTCATATATGAGAATATGTTTACGTACACAGGTGTTGAAGTCAGACCGTGTCCATGTGCGTTTGTAGGTGTGTGTGTGTTACATTAAGTCCATGTGTATGCGACAGTCGCCATGTTGGATTCTTAGGTCTTCTTGTTGAAGTCAAACCCAGGGCTCAAATAGCCCGGGAGGTTTTGGTTGTGTCTCAAGAGAGAGGTTTCGGGGTTGGTCTAAGCAACGCAAATGAGTTGTTGTCAGTCCCGTCTCGTGGGTAAGATAGAAAAAGTAAACAGTGTGTTATCCCTTTTATAATCTCCCATCACGTGCTTAGCTCACATGAGAGATGGACCCTGATTAGGCAAGCCAGAAAGGAAGTTAAATGCTTTCACCAATCAGCACCCAGCCTAGAAAGTAAACATAGATTTAAAACCGTTATGGCAGCTCGTTATAGTTGCCGCTACTAGTGTTGTTGTAGTCGCTGTTACAGAAGCTGAAAATGTTGGAAAACTCTCCGAATTTCTGAATTAGCGTTGAAAAATTGATTCTTTCAAAATCGGTTTAAATTCCAGTATTTAACAAATATAGCATTTGCCATTTTGGCAGAAACTCACAGAATAAAGTGAAAATTACACTAACACATTTTCTAATAAAGATTTCATTTTATTTATTTATTTTATATATATATATATATATATATATATATATATATATATATATATATGAATGGTAGTTTGCTTGAAGCATTGCTGGGAATAGTAGTAGTAGTATGTTTTTAAAAGGCTGTGGGCAATGCAAATTCCGGGTAAGATGTAAGCTGGAAGGAACAAAAATAATAAATCGAATTCGAAATGTGACTTACTATTTATTTTTTTCTTAAAATCTTAGATAACAGCAAGTGTGGTGTTAGCTGTTTGTGTGTTGTCCGGATGATTATTAAAAATCATTTATTTAATATTTCGGGAAAAGAAACTTCCCTTTGTCAAAAATAATAAACACCAGAGGAAAACTCCGTCTGTGCAGAGGATGTAACAAAATGGATGCCAGAAGACAGAAGACAGCGTAGGAGCAAACCAGTCCCGCAGAGAATAGAAATTATTAAGTTTTAAAGTTATATTATGTATATAAATGTGGTGTTCAAAAATATGTGAGTAATATTGGATAAATGATAGGTATTGTATGGTGATCGATTAACTGTTAGTTTTAATAATATATATTTTTTTATTTATTTATATTTTAATTATTTACTTTTTATTTTTCAGTGTGTTTTTTTTTTTTTTTCTCCGTATTTTAAGAATTTTTTAATGTTAAGTAAAGAAATTAATCTCTCATTTTAAATATTCTAGATTTTATTAAATTTATTGATTATCATATATTCAAGAAGTATTATTAATTGTGAGTTTCATCAAATTAGTTTATCGAATTAATGTAATACGTTATTTACTATAGGATTAAATTCGGTTGTGAAGATGGTGTAGGGGAATAACTCTTCGCTACTTGAAATACTCGAAACCAAAATGTTAAATAATAAACATTTCATTCATAAGTTTGTTGTAACCACAAAACTTTAGCATTTGTTCATATAAATAGATATTAACATTTTGGTAATTTTGATACAAATTTATTTATCTTTAATAAGACACCGTCAAGAAATAAAAAGAAAGAGGAAATCAATTCGCCTGAGCAATGGTGTGTGGGTGTGCTTTCTTTTCTTTCTTTTTTTAACTTACAATTTTTTCATTGCATCAACAAAAATGAAAAATGTGTCGTTGGTCCCTAACGGAAGGGAGCAGTAAGTCACCCTCTCTCCTTTCTCTATGTATTGATTTACTCTTCTCCAGGAGTTAGGCACAAGGCCAGTTTTTATCTTACTCCCACAAGTAAGATGTGACCCAAGGTCGGGTCGGGAAAGTGGGGTTTAAAAATTGCCTGGGCAGCCCCGTCGGCATTCCCCGGTAGGGGCGCCTCAGGCAGTAAGCAATAAACGTACTCCTCCCCAAAGAGGGGAGGCGAAGCCTGGCAGGGTGGACCTCCTAGAACTGCACAGGACAAACCCATAGACTGGCGTAAATCAAGCCCCGAAGGCCAAGACAATACCAGTCTATGGGGCGCAGTATCCATCGGAACAGATACTACACTTTGATCTTAGCCAAAAGCCCGGACAAAACACGCACTAGATGATCTGATCATCACGCCTTCTCGTATCCTAGTTATCACCCCCAAAGCATGCAGACCACATCTTATCCCGGTTATAGTTATTGAGAAATGCTTTGCTGAGCTTGCCCCTATCCTCTCCAAACGTAGATATTTGACACATAGAGGGTAACGTCCATTTTCTTCCCCGGAGAATTTTATACATATGATATAATTTCATCAAAGTAGTATATATTTGAAGTTTTAAGGAGGTTCGGCCCTCATAGCTCCCTTAAGTTAGAGGGCACTTAGAGATTCGGGACCAATTCAATTATCTTCCCCCCACCCCCAATTTGATATATATGACTTAAATTTCATAAAAATAGGATATATTTGAAGTTTTAAGGTGGCTATGCCCTCACATTCCCCCCCCTCTCTCCTAGGGTGCACTTAGAGATTTGGGAATGTCTTCATTCTCTTCTCAGGTAAATTTTACATAAGAATACCCCTTTTATATTTTATGTAGATTCTCTAACCTTTCTTTCTACAGGAACACACACAGATAAGATAATTCTCTGATTTTGAGGGATGTTTTTTTTTTTTTCAATCAAGATTATTCAATTTTTGGTTAAAAAAAACAACATTACCTTCACTTTCAATGCCCGTCCCTTGTTGGGGGCGGGACAGGATGGGCGTTTGCTTAAAATGAATAATAGCACCAAAAGGACATATAACCTTTTCTTTCATATCACCAAAGTATTGCCTTATCCATTCCTCATCTCTTCACCCCCCCCCCCCCCTAAAAAAAAAGAAGAAAATGGTGGTGGGTGTAAAATGCACTTTCAGAAAAAGCAAGTCTGTCCATAAACCAAATTTAAAAAATTAAATAAAATAAAAAAACGGACCACAAAATGACAACAGAAAACGTGGCTGGTATTGATAAGCGCAATAAATTGTAAGCAATGAAGTTTATTTTTAGTGTATGTCCCGAGGGGTACAGACTGGGTGGGGCTGTTACTTTCCTCCTAGATCATGTGAAAAGAGTAGGGGGGGGGGGGGGGTTAACAATTACTCTCCTCAACTGTTCGGTTTGCAATTTATGAGTCTCCAATCCACCCACCTTATACACCAAAAAACTAACATAAGAAAACATCAAACACAAATTCTATATATATATATATATATAAATTCCCGAAACAGTTTTTCATGGTAAACAACTGATGATCCCTTAAAATAGTGTTAGAAACTAACTAATATAATAACTGTAAAAAATAAATTGACTTACATGAGTGATTTTCCACTGGAAGACTTGAGACTATAAGTTTTTTTTTTTTTTTTTTTTTTTTTTTATATAGTTTTAATGGTTGAGAAACTTCCGAGACTATATATACAGGGTGGGCAAAAATAAGGGTCCTATTTTTAAAAATTCATAACTTTTTTATTTATTGATTTTTTTAAATTTTTTTTTTAGAATAAGTAAAGGACCCCTTCCGAAGCAAGCATGAGCCGTATTAGCCCTAAGGAACGTACCCTCATTTAGAAAACATTATTTTTGCTTAAAAACTCAAAACAGTGTAAAAAACAATACTTTAGTTTTTGTAAGTTTTAAGAAGTGTTTTTCGGCTAAAATTTGTTTTGTTTATTTCAAAAAATCTCGGAAGGGTCAGTCTACACACATAAAGTTTGGTGAGTTTAACTTTTATTTTGTGGAAGTTATTCAAATTCAAGTTATTCAAATTTAAAGATAGGACCCTTATTTTGGCCCACCCTATATATATATATATATATATATATATATATATAGGGTAATACAACAAAAGATATAAGAGGCAACTAATATCTTTAATTAGTGAAAATCCGGATAAAACTGAAGCTCAATATACTGGATAGAGCATTAATAGCAATAGATAAAGTGAAAGAATAGAATAAGGTGTGAATCAAATTTTATTAGAATTCAATGTTCAAGCAAAATATTTCTTGAAGCTGTTTTAAACTTTATGACTTGGATGAACTGTATAAGTTTAACAAAAAAGTATGTTTTGGGCCGATATATTTTTTTATACACTTTCATGTATTTTTTATATATATTTTTTATATATTTTCAAAGTTTAATTTTATTACCTGCAGTAATGTCATTGCGGTAATGGTCCTCTGAGGAGAAGATCTTCTTTGAAAACTCATGAGTTAAGGACTTTAAAGTACTTTGCTTGAACATTGAATTCTAATAAAATTTGATTCACACCTTATTTTATTCTTTCACTTTATCCAATGCTATATATATATATATATATATATATATATATATATATATATATATATATATATATATATATATATATATATATATATATGGTACGTCAATGAAAATTAGTAAGACCTGCAAATGGAAGCAAATCGGTATTTTCAGTTGTTCAAAACAAGGAGTAGTTTAGTTAATAAAAACATTTATTTTTCATCTCTTTCTTTCCTTAAACCAGGCTTTTCAAAGATTAAAATCTTATCATCAGAGGAAAAATTATGATTGATAAGTTGACAGGGTAGGACTGTCAAAGTTCCAAATTTGAAAAAGTTTTCTTTTAAAATTAAAATTAAAAATTAAAGAAATTCAAAAAACTTCTTTAAAAAATGTTTCCAAAAGGTTCAAACGGGCATGGGAATCAAAAGGTTTCCATATATATATATATATATATATATATATATATATATATATATATATATATATATATATAT
>OY744544.1:61419164-61424164 GCA_963556195.1 Sepiola atlantica | reverse complement strand
ATGCTAAGCTGAAAGTAAAAACAACTACGAAACAAACATCCACGAAGTTGGTATATTCTTGATCAGCGTTGTCCTGGATGAATAATATCTAAAATTTAAAAAATCTTTGGGGGTCAACTGGACCAGGTTTCGTATGGGGGGTTCGGTTTTTCAGTCATTTTATGTACTATTTTAGAAAGAAGATACCGACTCATTACTTGAGAAATCTATTATATAAAGGAAAGTTGTCTGTGTGTGTGTGTGTGTGTGTGTGTGTGTCCAGAGAGGAATGGGCTGGATGGAGGAAAAAGAGAGGGTTGGAGAGAGGAAAGGGGAAAACAGGGGAGGAGAAAATAGAGAAAGATAGAGAGACAGATACAGAGAGGTAGAGAGATAGAAGTTTTAATAGAAATATGTTACACTTTTTTCCCTGGCAACGCCGAATAGCCTTGCTAGTTGATTATAAAGACCATCCAATTGCAAGGTGGTCTAAAATCGCCTTGGGGGTGCAGCTATGAAAATGACAGAGTAATTAAACACCTAACCCTACCATTCAAAAATACTAACCCTAACCATATACTACCCTTCAAAAATACTTATATTCAGTACGAGGAGAGATTAAACAAATCCCTATTTATAATTTGGTCAATACCCCCACCTCACCGCTTCTCTAGCCTAGAAACCTTAACATCTTTTCAGCTGGGAGAAATTCAAGATGTTCAAAGGGTCATACCATCGGAATTCACCTCTGCATTCACTCCTACTACCCCCCCCCCCCAAAAAAAAGTAATAAAACTGATTTTGCAAGATACCTGTGATAACCCAAGATTACTCAGCTGAACATGAATTCTAAGAGGGAAATGTGAACAGAACATTAACACAGGCTTTCTGTCAGGATTGGATATGAAATCTTATCAGCCCGGCTATAGAACACAAAATGACGCAAGTAGCTAATTGGCATCTATGTAAATAAGACAATCGAACAAGCAACAAGGCGCCATGCCCCCACATCAAAGCAAATCATCTTTTCCCACCAACAGATTCGACCACCAATCTTTGTTGGGGAAATAATACTTCTTTTATTCGTCATGCAAGCATGAATGCACAACTCACAACAACAAAAATAACTCGTCTAGCTACAACAGCTGTAAATTATTTTCCTTTGCGAGTGGCCTATGGGCCTTGATAAGTAGAGACTCGTTAGTACATAAAAAAGAAACACAACACTGTGATATCTTCACGTCAATGCAAACCTCAATCATCAGCATCGCCAACATAAAACAAGCTATTGGGAGCAGTAAGAACAACAACCAGCAACAGCTAAAAATGCTACTACTGCTGATAAACTCACACCCACAGACCCACACATCTCTTGAGCAGCAAACTTCTCCACTTATATAAAGAAACCACGAGACAATCACACACACGCACGCACAAACTATTATACTAACACAACACGATTCGCACACACAAAACAGCTAAAAACATCTTTCTCTAAATAAAATATTGTTACGTTTCCAACCACTGCTATATCGTAATTTATCCTTTTGTTTGATCATTGCATTTTATTCTATTTTTGCTTTCGTGACCACGACACTTTCAAAGATAATTTTCCATCCGGTTTGTTAAGCATATAAAGCATTATAAAAGTGAATAACATTTTTTAAAAGTAAAAAAATATAAAATATGTAAATTGCTGGAAATAACCGGCAACAGACTAGCGTCCTGTCATAGAAATGTTTCAGTTCTGTTACTTATCATTATTATTACACTCACTAACTTATTATTATTATTACACTAACTTATTGTTATTATTTCACTCACTAACTTATTATTATTACATTCACTAACTTATTATTATTATTACACTCACTAACTTATTATTATTATTACATTCACTAACTTATTATTATTATTACACTCACTAACTTATTATTATTATTACACTCATTAACTTATTATTATTATTATTACACTCACTAACTTATTATTATTATCACACTAACTTATTGTTATTATTACACTCACTAACTTATTATTATTACATTCACTAACTTATTATTATTATTACACTCACTAACTTATTATTATTATTACACTCACTAACTTATTATTATTACATTCACTAACTTATTATTATTATTATTACACTAACTTATTGTTATTATTACACTCACTAACTTATTATTATTACATTCACTAACTTATTATTATTATTACACTCACTAACTTATTATTATTATTACACTCACTAACTTATTATTATTACATTCACTAACTTATTATTATTATTATTACACTAACTTATTGTTATTATTACACTCACTAACTTATTATTATTACATTCACTAACTTATTATTATTATTACACTCACTAACTTATTATTATTATTACACTCACTAACTTATTATTATTATTACACTCACTAACTTATTATTATTATTACACTCACTAACTTATTGTTATTATTACACTCACTAACTTATTATTATTACATTCACTAACTTATTATTATTATTACACTCACTAACTTATTATTATTACATTCACTAACTTATTATTATTATTACACTCACTAACTTATTATTATTACATTCACTAACTTATCATTATTACACTCACTAACTTATCATTATTATTACACTGACTAAGAGTTTTCACACAAGTCAATATCAGCGATTGATCACTAGCAATAACAAGTGGAGTTCCCTGGAGTCTGAGTGACAACAAGTCCCCCCAGATTTCCAGCATTCTCCTCCTCTTTTTGATAATAAAAGTTTGAGAATCCGACTGACTTAATTTTATGTATTAGAAAATTCCATGTGTGACATTTTTAAGGAGGAGATCACTCTGTACACTGATTCATGTGATCTTACGCCCTCCCCCCCACCCCCAAAAAAAAGAAACAACCCGGGCAACGCCGTTAACTCTGCTAATTTACAGGAAGAAAAAAGAAAAGGGAAGAAAAAGTATCCTTCCGAGAATTTATCGGAGAGTTCTTCCGATCTCTTTTGTGGAGATTTTCTGCGAGCGCCATTGGATAGAATGGATTATACAGAAGAGCTTACAAAGGCGGAGAAGAAGGGAGAGAAAAAAACATCTAAGTAGCCTCTGAATTCAAGATTTCACATCACTGAGTCTTAAGGGACAACGCAAGTGGGTTACCATTGGTTACGGCCCAAAAACCGGGATTAGATCCAGATTATAAACTCCCAAAAGATTAGATCAGAGCTGGTATAGAGATTAACTTGGAAGTTCAAGAGATTTAACTGACCGACCAGGTCATTAGGGTATCTCCAATGACTTGCCACACATCTTTGTTGTTCAACATAATGGGTTTTGACATAGTACATGTCATCATCATCATCATCATTATCATCATCAGGGTTTCTGATCATATCCGGAAGAGGAACCCCTCCCTGGTTTCCTTCTACCATGTTTTTTTTCCTGGTTAGGTGTGACCACATAGGACCAAGTTGGCTGTCGAGGTTGTCTCCACCGGGTTATTGGCCTTCCTCTTTGTCTTTTCCATTCCCTCGGATTAATTCTGTCGCTCTATATGTCCACTGTAGATCTCGTTCATACCATCATATTTGGTTTAACATCCGTTTTACGTGCTGGCATATGTTGGACAGCTTTTAGAAATTGACTGGTCAGGTTTCTTTGGGAGTCATTTTCTGTTTATAGGCCGGGTGCCCTTCCTGATGCCACCCCAGTGAGTTGATAGGGTCCATTCTGTCTTTTATACATTCTGTCTCCACGACATTTCACTTCATGACATATCGGGTATTTTATCCTTAATATAATGTCTATAATTCTCAAAGTGAGAAACTTGAGGTTGTCCCGCATATGAATATAAAAAACAAAAATGTCAATAAAATTATAAGACAACATTATGAGTGTGGGTGTTTTTCTCGTGTATACGTAATTTTGATGATACATACTGATCATGATCATCATCATCAACTTCTATTTAACGTCCATTTTACATGCTGGCATGTGTTGGACGACTTTAAGAAATTGATTTCCAAACTAGCATATCTCTGGACTGTTCTTTATTTATCCCTCTTTTCCTGCAAGTCCATTTTTATCACTTCCTCCCATCCCATGTTTCCTTGGCCTTCCCCTGTGAGCTGAACCTGCTATCTCAACTGTTCTACATCTACTAAGCCAAGAACTCTCATCCATTCTTTCAACGTGGCCAATAAAAATTAATTATTTTTTGTTTGGATTGAATTTGTCATTCTTTCATTTGGTAATGCCCTATCTTCAACAAAATCTTAGAGGGAGAATGCGGCGGTTCATATTTTAGTCGATAATGTTCCTGGTGTCACCTTTTCGAATGTTATGTCTTATTTTTATATCCAGGGCCCCTACGTGCGTCACGGAAGTCATATTGGAATTCATTCTCGTTGGAAGCTGCCCAATCAGGGGCCATCTCTCGTGCGAGCTGAGGACGTGATGAGAGATTATAAAAAGGATAACACACTGTTTACTTCCTCTTTCTTTCCCACGAGACAGGACCAACCCCCAAACTTCTGTCTTTGGACTCAACAGAACCTCTTCCCCGGGTTTCTGGCCCTGGGTTCGACTTCGACAAGAAGACCCAAGATTCCGACATGGCTACGGCCGCCCACATGTGGACTTAATGATGTAACACACACACACATATAACTACTTACACACGGCCTGATTTCAACGTACGTACGGATTTTCTCATACACATATTCTCATATATGAACTATTTTCGGTGCTTGTACAGAGAAGCGTCCGTATTGAATTATCAATACCACACAAAAAAAACAGTATTATATGCTTACGCATCAGATTTAAATCAGTATCCTCACCAAAAAGTAGGAAAAATTATCAAGTAGAATTTTAATTAAAAATAAAAATCAGTTTCATCGTATGTTGCTGAATGCCATTGATGTATTACTTATTAATATGACAGACTGGATTACCTCCCATTGAATTTCGTGTTTTTCGCTCGAATCAATGGCCGAACCCGATTAAACGATAT
>OY744544.1:61384164-61416664 GCA_963556195.1 Sepiola atlantica | reverse complement strand
AATAAAAAATAAAAAAAACCCGTACTATACATTTTGATCATCCATCGGTACCTTCGGTTTCACAAACAGACTGGAAACTCAACCCGCAGGATTAAAGATACCAAATGTGACCGATTCATCAGCCGATGTAATGATTATGCGAGTCACGCTATCATAACATCGTCACATTATCTTAACATCGGCTGATAAATCGGTCACATTTGATATCTTTAATCCTGCAGGTTTCTGTGAAGTACCAATGGCAGTGCTTTATATATATATATATATATATATATATATATATATATATATATATATATATATATATATATAAGGTTAATACAATAAAAGATATAAGAGGCAACTAATATCTTTAATTAGAGAACATCCGGATAAAAATAAAGCTCAATATACTGGATAGAGCATTAATAGCAATAGATAAAGTGAAAGAATAAAATAAGGTACGAATCAAATTTTATTACAGTTCAATGTTCAGACAAAGTTCTTTAAAGTCCTTAACTCATGAGTTTTCAAAGAAAATCTTCTCCTCAGAGGACCATTACCGCAATGACATTACTGCAGGTAATAAAAATTAAACTTTGAAAATATATAAAAAAAAATACATATAAAAATACATAAAGGTATATAAAACATCAAATATATCGGCCCAAAACATACTTTTTAGTAAAAATATACAGTTGACTCAAGTCAACAGGTCCAAAATAGCTCCAGGAAAGATATCAAAGAGGTTGATTAAAAAATAATCCAAGTGGTGAATGGTGGTCCAAAAACGAAAAAAGTTATCCAGGCTGGAAGTTCGTTTGCTATCGATACAGTAGATAACAATGAAAATTGTATTTAAGGTGTATGTAAATTGATAAAAAAAACGATAGAGAAAACAAATCATATGAAAAGTTCAGAAAACTCACTTAGTTTTATATATATTATAGTACCTTATTTTATTCTTTCACTTTATATATATATATATATATATATATATATATATATATATATATATATATATATATATATATATATATATATATATATAATGGTAATAATCCAGGTAAAAATATCCACAGGGTGGTAATCCAGAGAATTTTAACCGAGTTTATAAAAAGTGCTCAATATCAAAATAGAGCTTTATATATGATAATTTTATTTACACAGACATGTACAAAATCTGCGACACTGGCATGTCGATGTTATCGATCAACAGTTACTATAAACTGAGATCTCATCAGGCAGAGTTAGAATCCGATCTTAACCTCAGATCATATTTATATATATATATACACAGCAAGTATTTTATTTAAAAAGCTATACATTACGGTGTCTGTTGAGTGTACCGGGGTTTCATCGATCCTTATTTGTTTAGGCGTGTTTTGTTAGAAGGGATTTTTATGTGTTGTTTTTCTTTCTCTCACGATTTTCGATATTTAGGGACGGGCTCGATGGCGTATTGCTAAAAATAACGGTGTTTTCCGACAATAGGTCCCTTCCAAAATATCGACCTGTGTCAAAAGTTTAATTTTAATGTATAGTTTTTAAACAAAATAATTTATATTAGCTCTTGTAAAACCTACAATCGAGCACTTTATGTTTGTTTGTTTTCAACTAACTTATTATATATATATATATATATATATATATATATATATATATATATATATATATATATATATATATATATCTGTCAGTGCTTATTATGGCACTCTGTGCTATAAATTTATCAAAGATGGTATTTATTTGTTTCCCAGTGCAACACGGTGTGGCACAAGGTCAGAGTATGGGGAAAGCCAGCTCTCCTAAAGAAGGGGGGGGGGACTCTGGCTGGGTACAGAAATAGCCCTGAACGGACATGTCAATATTCCCCGGTAGGCAATAAACCAACTCCTACTCAGACGAGGAGGAGGTAATGTCTGGAAAGATGCACCTCCTAGGGCCGTGCTGTACCATATCTCATCATGCAGACAAAAGAGGGCCTGGTGCTGTCAAGTCTGTTTTGTCAAGAGAGCCTGGTCTGTCAGATTGGTTGTTCAGCTTGTATGAAATGCCCGTTGTCAAAGACAAACAGTGGAGGAGGGGGGGGGGGGTCAGTTGATCACAGTTACTATCAGTCCTGGTCGCTCTCAGGAGGTAATCTTCTCAGGTATCACATGAAGAAGAGAGGTTATTACCAATGGCCGTCGGTATTCCCCGGTAGGAGCGCCCCAGGTATAAAAAAGGTAAAGGTCGCATAGCCTGGACGCGGACAAGTGTCGTTGCCGACATCGCACACTGCCAATGGCCGTAGCGGCGGTGATTTGTTAAGAGTCACCGTGTCTAGGGCACAGCATATGGAAGGCGGAGCCCATCCCTCTCCTTCCGCTGCCTTGAACCTTCCCTGAGTTTTAGTCAGGTACCCATTTACTGCTGGGTGGACAGAGGGAGTTTTCAGACCCGAAAATTCGCATGCCGTGAGTGGGATCGAACCCGGGTCGTCCAGCCCAAAGACAAGTGCTATAACCACTCGTTCCCAGGTGTTTGGTAATAAAGAAACTCCTCCTCAAAATAGGAGGCAATGCCTGGGAAAAAGGTGCACCTCCTAGGACCGTGTTGTACCATATTGCATCATCCGACAAAAGAGGGCCTGGTGTTGTCAAATCTGGTCTGTCGATGGTCTGTCAAGAGGGCCCGGTGGTCTGTCATTTTGATTATTGGGGACAAATCCTCGGCTCATATGAAATCCTTGTTGTCAAATACAAACGATGGAGAGAGGGCAGCGGATGAAAGTAAGTACCAGGAGGTATCCGGGTCAGTTGGCAGGAGAAGGCGAATGAAAAAAATAGGGAGGAAGTGATAAGGATAAATTTGACAGAAAGTAGTGGGGATAGATAAAGACCTTGTCAGAGATAGGTTAGTTTGGAAGTAAATTTCTAAAAGCTGTCCAACATATGCCAGCATGTAAAACAGACATTAAACCGAATATGATGATATGATGGTTAAAGTAACCAGAGAAGTGGAAAATTCCATTGGAAGCTAAAAACTAAGAGTTAGGGCTACGTGTCAGGATATGACGTAACAAACTGGAAGTCGAGTGACACGTAATGGATAAGCTGATAAAATCTATCTCAACATCTCGGCATTTTAATTGTCTTCAATTGTAGTCAGATTAGATGTGGGTGTGTAAAAATTATGTTCAAAACGGTATTTTTCACATAAGGCTAGAGTAAGGAGAAACGTGGAAAATTCCATTAGAAGTTAAGAGCTACGTAATGGTAAATAAAGAAGCAAGATTGGATGTGTATGTGTAAAAATTATGTTCAAAACGGTATTTTTCACATAAGGCTAGAGTAAGGAGAAACGTGGAAAATTCCATTAGAAGTTAAGGGCTACGTAATGGTAAATAAGGAAGCAAGATTGGATGTGTATGTGTAAAAATTATGTTCAAAACGGTATTTTTCACATAAGGCTAGAGTAAGGAGAAACGTGGAAAATTCCATTAGAAGTTAAGGGCTACAGTATGGTAAATAATGGAAGCAAGATTGGATGTGTATATGTAAAAATTATGTTCAAAACGGTATTTTTTACATAAGTAAGGAGAAACGTGAAAAATTCCATTAGAAGTTAAGGGCTACGTAATGGTAACTAAGCAAGCAAGGTTGGATGTGTATCTGTAAAAATAATGTTCAAAGCGGTATTTTTTTTCCTTTATTTTGTCATATTATTACAACTGCCAAGAAAGAAGACACAGAAACTTCGACTGCCACATCACCACTACGGTCACTTTTACAACTAGACGTAACTATCCATTCAGCACCTACTTACAACGTGTCAACGAGAGATTCAGCAGTTTTCTGTCAATGAGAAGATCCCGGCCATCTGGTGAGGTCAAAGGAGAAGGGATTTCACCTATCGAACATTTTGGCACAATAGTTAGTGTGTTTGCTAATGGATCGGTAAACTGGGGTTCAAACCTCGATCGAGTCACACCAAAAACTCAAAAAGTGGTATGTGATGCTTCCTTGCCAAACACTCAGCATTATAAGGTGGGGATCAAGAGTATAGTGAAGTAATCCAGGGAAAGGAGTGTCGCCCTCCCCTACATCTTGATGTAGTAGCCAATGAAAAGGGAGCCGCTGGGTCCCTCCTCAACTACGGCCGATTCATTTATTACTTATTATATATATATATATATATATATATATATATACATATCTGTGTGAAAAACACAAAAGGAAAAACAAATCAACACAGGAAGAAATCATCAAAACCGAGAGATTTGCCGGTTTTGTTCGGATCAACAAACGTCTTCAGAAAAAGTGATCCGAACACAACCTTTAAATCTCTCGATTTTAATGATTTCTTCCTGTGTTTAATTTGTTTTTCCTTTTGTCTTTTTCACACATCTTGTCTCCACAGCATTTCATTTTACGATATATCTTGTTATTTTATCTTCATATATATATATATATATATATATAATATACGGCACAATCACGTTGACACACCGGTTCCCGTTAGATCACCGAAGTTAAGCGGCGTCGAGCCTGGCCAGTACTAAATGGGTGACCATTTGGGAATACCAGGTGCTGTATGTGCACTCTGCTTATCTCGGCATTGTTTCCAGTCGTCTTGTACTACTACTTGCCATTGGAATCAAGCAATGCCGACTCAGGAGAGCGGTTGCTGGGGATTGCGCAACCCTTGCAATTACAAATTCACGCGCGGGCAGCCCCTGGTGGGGCACTCATAGGTCGAAATCGACGGGAGAGTCCATTTGTCTTTTAAGGGAAGTGGGGTCTGATCAACTCTGCTGGGAAGCCATGAAATTAAATACTGTCTTGTTTTTAAATTCCCGAAACAGTTTTTCATGGTAAACAACTGATGATTCCTTAAAATAGTGTTAGAAACTAACTAATATAATAACTGTAAAAAATAAATTGACTTACATGAGTGATTTTCCACTGGAAGACTTGAGACTATAAGTTTTTTTTTTTTTATAGTTTTTTTTTTATATAGTTTTAATGGTTGAGAAACTTCCGAGACTATATATATATATATATATATATATATATATATATATATATATATATGTGGCACAATGGTTAGAGAATGCGCTAATGGACCGAGAGACAGGGTTCAATCCTCAGTTGAGTCATACCAAATACTTAAAAAATGGTACTTGATGTCTCCTTATTAAACATTCAGTATTATAAGGTGAAGATCAAGGGTAAGTGGAGTCATCCAAGAAAAGGAGTGCCATCCTCCCCTACATCTCGGTGTAGTAGCCAAATAAAAGAGAGCCTTGGGGTCGCCCTCAACTACAGTCGACCTACTTTTAGTTAACGTTACCCATCTACAAGATGTATTCTACAAGATGTAAAAAAGCGCTTACTATTGCTGACAACCAATAAAAGAAATTGAACCTTTTTGTATGTGTATAAGTAAAGGTGTGAAAAAAAATTGTTATTTATAGATTTGCAGTCAACCTGAACGCGGACTCTGATCGCTTATTTTTGTATTATTTACGCAACAACAAAAGAATTATTTTTATTGTGTAATTCAAATAATTTTCGCTTTGTGTATTATATTCACTGAAAGCCACACATCATCATATTCTGACATGCTGGCATGTGTTGGTCGACTTTCAGAAATCGACTTCCAAACTAACTAACTAACCTATCTCTGGCCAGGTCTTTATTTATCACTTTCTTTCGTGTTTTCCTTGTCCTTCCTCTGACAACCGACCCTGCTACCTCAACTGTCCTACATCTACTAACCCGATCACTCCTATCCATTCCTGCTCCTCCTCCACTAACATCACCAACAACAGTTTAACGTCCGTTTTACATGCTGGCATGTGTTAGACAGATTTAAGAAATTAACTCTTAAACTACCCTATCTCTGACCAGGTCTTTATTTGTCTCCCTTTCTCTCAAATTCATCCTTATCACTTCCACCCATGTTTTCCTTGGCCTTCCTCTGACAACTGACCCTGCTATCTCAACTGTTATACATATACTAACCGAAGAACTCTAATTCATTCTTTCAACGTGGTCATACCATCAGAGTCTCCTGTTCTGCACAATGTCTGTTGGACGGCTTTTATTACTTACTTATTTCTGGTAGGTCTTTATTCCTCTTTCTTTCAAATCCTTCTTTATCACTTCCTCCCATGTTTTCCTGGGCCTATCCCTGCCGACTGACCCTGCTATCTCAACTGTTCTACATCTACTAACCCGAATCGATTCGACCTTGGTACGCTAAGGTCGTCAGTCTGCGTTGTTATCCACTTCTATACAGCCACCTCCCAATTGTGTTCATACCGCAAAGGAAACCCTTCATTTTCTCACGCACCCCTGTCGTGTCAAAGAAGCGGAAAAAAAGAATGCGGAAAACTTGCTTTAAAAACTAAATTTTTAAACTTGAATTCCCACGCTCGAACTTCACAAGAATGGATATATTCTCAGATGGCGTCAATCAATTTGCGCGTTTAGAGATGAAATGTTATTTCAAACTTAAACATGACAGACTGACATACGGACAGATACTCTTATAGAGGCATCTTCTCGGAAATTTCCTTCCGACAAGAAGGTTATTTCAAGCTTAAGCGTGTCAAAATTACTGAGACTCTTATCCCTGATACCGTTTTAAAATCACACGGATCGACTTCAACCAAACTAATTGACTAAAAAAAAAGGCATGAAACAATGTCTTTTAACTCTGATGAGGGCGTTTATTGCCGAAAAATTTAAGATCAAAATAAAAAAAAAATTGCATTGTATGGTTTTCTAACGGTTTTATTATTTTTCAATAATTCAAATTTCTATATATCAACAATGCTTTAAAAACAAGAACATTCTTTAATTTCTAAAAATGGTAATTTAAATTTAAGCGTGACAGACTGACGAAAAGGCTATTTTTAAAGTACACATGATTAGACTGATAAAATGCTATTTTATACTTAACCGTGACAGATCAACGAAAATGCTAATTAAAAATTTAAGCATAACAGACCGACGAAAATGTTATTTTATATTTAACCGTGAAAGGTCGACGAAAAAGGTAATTTAAACTTAAGCGTGACAGACTGATGAAAATGCTACTTTAAACTTAAGCGTGACAGACCAACGAAAATGTTATTTCAAATTAAGTATGACAGACCAACCAGGGATGTGAGTAGCCGATGGCAAAAAAAAGCTACAATCGAGATGAAGTTCCCAACCTGTGGTCCACGCCCCCTCCCCCCCCCTGTGTGTGTTTGTGTAGAGAGAAGATAGTGCCACTAATTCAACTTGGATGATGCGCTAGCGATAAATAGTGAAAACACATTTAAAATAATTTGAAAAATCTTTAATTAATGAAATATCAATCTTGATAAACAAGAAAGTAAAAATTAAGAGAAAGACGCCGAGTGCTCATGTGGGGAGAAGGAGACAGGAAGTCATTCTTTGATGGAACCGAAGTATCTCTGAGCCCCACCATGAAATTGTTGTAAGTCTTCATTGGAAAATTAACCTTTTCAGTTTCCAGAGAGAACTGCCATCAGAAGGGAAAAGAAAGGCAAGACAAAACGGAGAAATGAAGAGGATGAGAGAGAAAAAAACAGGAAAAGAGAAATAAAGATAAAGCGAGAGAGAAATAAAATCCAGCCAAATAGCAACGAAAAAATAAGGGGTAAGGCCCTAGCATCTTAAGAGAAATCAGCTTTTTCTTATTTAAAAAAGCAGAGAACTCACATCCATGGGAGGATCTAACGATTTAAGCGGAATTCGGCTAAAGAGCGGAAAACTCACATCTATATGGACGGACCGATGGACGGATCGACAGAGGCTTTTGTAGAGATGCATGGGCGCATCTCAAAAGTAGAAATGCTATTTCTAAACTTACGTGCGACGGACTGACGAAAATGATATTCCTTGTATAAATATTATCAGACGCATTTAAAATAAGGTGCGTCCGTTTAATCATGAAACTGGGATTTTAAACATAAGTGTGACGGACGAACAGGATGACAGACAGAGCTGTTTATGGTTTAATTTTTTTATATTTATCTCCCCCCCCCCACAGTGTAACTGCTGGCTGCTGCTGCTTTTTTAACAACCAATTTCAAAGTTAAGAAATTATATACTGCATTTAATACTGACCCAACGGGTCACGTGTGGTCTAGTACTCTCACTTGACTCGAATGCCCAAATTCATGTATTTGGGGATTTTAATGCACACCACCGTGACTGGCTGGGGTTCTCCAGTTTTACTGACACAGCTGGTAACTCTACGTTTAATTTCTCCATAGCTCACTGCCTCTCACAGACTGTATCTTTCTTGACCCGCTTCCCTGATCATGTAGACCAGGAAGCCTCACTCCTCAACCTGTTCTTGACCTCACTGCCCAAGGCTTGTGTGACGAGTGCCCATAGCCTGCTCAGGAACGCTGATCACTTTGTGGTAATGATTGATATCACTCTAAAAACTCATCCCAAAGCTGATGAGCCTAACGTTCAAACTCCTCGGCCTGACATTCACAGGTAACATGAATTGGAACAAATACATTAAAAACATTGCTAAGGCTGCTGCAAAGAAGGTGGGCTCCCTCTACCGTGCTAGTAAACTTCTCACACCTGACATATCATATATTTCTACAAAGCCACCATCCGCACGTGCATGGAGTATTGTTGCCACGTCTGAGCTGGTGCATCATCCACTAGTCTCTCCCTCTTAGACAAGGTCCAAAATAGAGTCGCCAACTTAATAGGTCTCTCACTATCCACCAAGCTCCAGCCCCTGTCCCATCGCCGCAATGTCGTATCCTTGTGCTTGTTTTACAAGTAATTCAATGGAAAGTGTTCCGATGAACCTGGTGCCCTGGTGCCCCCTCGACGTAAATACACTAGCCGAACCCGACAATCATCTAAGTCCCATCCATTCACTGTGGAGGCCCCATATGCTATAGAACCTTCTATTCCAATAGCTTCTTTCCTCATGCTGCCGGGCTCTGGAACTCCCTCCTTGCTCCCTGTTTCCTCGACTCTACTGACATGCAGAAATTTAAAACTAATGTAAACAGACATCTCACTGCACAGCTCACAACTTAGGATGACCCCCAAAACTTACTCCCTAATTCTTAGTAGCCCCTTACGTCTACAGTGGCGGCCTGCCTTGTTTGAAGTGAAATATGATAAAAAAATTTAAAAAAATTAAATTTCAAACTTAAGCGTGACAAATCGACGAAAATTCTTAAAAATGTTATTTTTATTTTAATGGAAATTGCTCCAGACAAGGCATGAAGCCACTTGATGTAAGGAACTAACAAGAACGAAAGATGATTATCGCAAAGACAGGATATGCCTATTGATCTTAGTCTTGAAAAGGAAAACAGTCAACAGGAAGAGAGTTCCACAAGCCTGCAGTTCTTGGGAAGCAGCTACTGGAATAGTAAGCTGTATTATAACGATGTATCAAAACAGCGCATTTGCGAAGACCACTAGACCAACTAGTCAAACGAGCTGGAACAAAGGAAGCAGTGAGTAGATCAAACAATTGTGAAGAACACATGCCATTTAAGCATGTGACAGAATTTTAGCTGTTCGGGGGAGGGGGGGGGGGCGATGCTATCTAAAAAAAATTTGTTCTGATCTAAAGTGACCCTTTTTTTTTAGAGGGGTGGTGGTGGGAGTGGCAGCTGAATACCCCCCCCCCCCCATCCGCATAAAAACACGACCTTGTGTCTAACTTTTCCCCCTCCCCACTTGTGGGGGAGGCATGTAAATAGAGACAGAGCGGGAGGGTGGAGAAAAAAAATCCAAAAATAAACAAGCAGAGGAAACTTTTATTTGTCGGGGGGGGGGGGGAGGGGAGGGGGGTATTAAAAATTGTAATCTTATTTACTTACCCCCTCTCTCTCTTTCTCTCTCTCTCTCTCTCTCTCTCTCTTTCTATCTCTCTCTCACACACACACACACAGACACACAGCCACGCCCAACCCTCCACTCCAAAAAGATGGGGGTGGGAGATCGTGAGGCGATACGCTGTGACCCACATGGTGGTTGGCTGAAAACACTAAACGCGTTCATATACAGTGACCTATATAGTATCTATCGTAAGCAGACGTAGCTGGCTGGCAAGTAAGTTTATGTAGATATCCGTGAGAACGCGTATATCTATACATAGAAGTGCTTGTGAATGTAACCTAGCCGAGGGGAACGGGGAGAGAGAGAGAGAGAGAGAGAGAGAGAGAGAGAGAGAGAGAGAGAGAGAGGGGGGATAGGATTGCGTGTCAGCTACACTCGCGAGAGTGCGTGCGTCTGTGTCGTTTGCCAACGCAAATACGGCTTCGAAAGAGTGACGTGCTTGCAGAAGTGGATTCGAAATCTGTGTTAAGTGAACGTAACTGACTTAAGCGATAAAGCAACAGTGGAACTTCGCGAGATGCGTCCGTTCAATCTGCGCGTTTAGCGATGACAGTGATATTGCTTAACTAAAGCGTGACAGACAGACGAAAATGCTAATTTAAGCGAAAATGCCTTTTTAAACTTAAGCGTGACAGACAAAATTCTGTTTCGAAACTTAAGTGTGACAGACAAAAATGTTTTTTTTTAAACTTAAGCGGAAATGCTCTTTCAAACATACGTGTGACAGACCGACGAAAATACTAATTTAAACTTAAGCGTGACATACCGAGAAAATTGTTATTTAAAAACTAAGCGTGACAGAAAGACGAAAATGCTATTTCAAACGTAAGCGTGACAGACAAACATTATATATTAAACGTGAGCGTGATAGACAGACGAAACTTATTTCAAAGTTGAACGTGACAGACCGACAAAATACTAATTTAAACTTAAGCGTGACAGACAAACGAATGTGCTATTTCAAACTTAAGTGTGACAGACCTATGGAGTAACGGGTCCGTTTATAGAAAAACGTGGACCTATCAAAAATCGTGCTTTCAAACTGAAGCGTGACAGACAAAAATCTATCTCTAGATCTACATACTACTAAAACTCTGTGGGTGTTGCTATTTGTTCATCTTGCTTGTCACCGGGCACACTTCATGATCGTTATCAAGAAAGAAATATATTTACTTGACAATGCTAAACTTAAGCGTGACAGATCAACGAAAATAATTTTTCAAACTATAACGTTACGCACCAAAGAAAATTCTAATTCGAAACTTACGTGTGACAGACAGACGAAAAAAAACGTGACTGACAGACTGACGGAGAGGATTATCAAAGTTTAAAACTATTTTGATAAGCAAAAACAAAATAAAAAAAACAACAATAAAAATAAAAACATTATCACAAATGAGTAACGACCCTTCACATTTTCATCCGCAAATGTTTGGCGGATTTTGCGAACCAGTTAGCACACAATAGTATCTTTGTATTTTGTTTTGTATATATATATATATATATATATATATATATATATATATATATATATATATATATATATATATATATATATATATATATATATATATATATATATAGTTACGAACAACTGTACTAGTGACACGATGTAGTCGGGTAGGTGGAAGCGGAAAATTGCCCAAGGCCTCGATGCGCCCCTCAGGAGCGCAAATAATCTCTACTAAAAACACGATAGCACGAAATTCTTTATCAGATAAAAACAAAATAAAAACTTTTTTTTTTTTCCACAACTGCAAACTCTCAAAACCAACGCCACTTCGTCTCTTTTGGGTGCACACACACACACACACACACACACACACACACAACGTACTGATATGAAACATATAATGACGAAACACGTATCTGTGGATAATTATATTTAAAAAATATATATGTCGCTCACATCTAGGGGGGGGGATCAAATTGGTGAAAGGAAAATTATTCCCAACTAGCATTTAAGTATAGTGCTTTTCGTTCAAAATTATCGCAAACAAAATAAACAAATAAATGACATATATACACACGTGTGTGAATATATATATATATATATATATATATATATATATATATATATATATATATATATATATACATTCAAACTCCTTGGCCTAACCTTCACAGGTAACATGAATTGGAACACATACATTGAAGACATTGCCAAGGCTGCCGCAAAGAAGGTTGGCTCCCTCTACTGTGCTAGTGGACAAAGTCCAAAAAAGAGTCGTCAACCTAATAGGTCCCTCACTGTCAGCTAAGCTCCAGCCCCTGTCCCATCGCCGCAATGTAGCATCCTTATGTTTGTTTTACAAATACTTCAATGAATTATGCTCCGATGAGTTGGCTACTCTGGTGCCCCCTCGACGTAAATTCACTAGACTAACTCGACATTCTACTAAATCTCATTCATTCACTGTGGAGGTCCCCAGATGCCGGAGAGCATTCTACTCAAATAGCTTCTTTCCTCGTGCTGCTGGCCTCTGGAACTCCCTTCCTGTCCCCTGTTTCCCCGACAGTACTGACATGCAGAAATTTAAAACTAATGTAAACAGACATCTCGCTGCACAGCTCCTAATTTAAGCTGAACCACCAATCCTTCTCCCCTTTTCCTTTTTCTCAGTAGCTCCTTACGTTTACAGTGGCGGCCTGCCTTGTTTGGGGTGAATCATGTTAAAAAAAAAATATGTATATATATATATATATACCTAGAAAATTACTTATATACCAAACGGTTCTTAAGTTATAAGGATCGCCTTGATATCTGTGCATGTAGTATGTATCATGTATATATATGAAACTTACATGATAAGTATTGTACATATATATATATACTGCATACACATATATGTACTAAATACATATATACATATACCTATATACGTATATACTGCACAAACACACATGTGGGTGGGGGGTAAGGGTGTGGTTGGAGGCAAAGAAGTTCGCGCGTGGAGATGACCTACATAAGAGTACACATCTGCCTCGTGCTTGTAATTCGTCTCCTCTTCCTTCTTGTCGAAACAACAACAACAACAACAGAAAAACAAGTATAAGAGAAAGAAGGAGAGAGAGAGAGAATAAGAGAGAGAGTGGGGGGCTGAGAGAGGAGAGAGGTGTTATTTGACCTAAACTGCGCAGAAACATTCCGCATGGGCGAAAGCTGGGTTGGGCGGTGAGGTCGACAGGCTGGCGGGCCGGCTGAGAAAAGGACGAGGGGGGGGGGGAGAGAGGTTGAGTGACAGACAGGCAGACAGAAGAAGGCTTTGTAAGTGTGGGTAAGAGAAGGGGAATAAAGGGAAGGTCGCCAGCGGGTGGTGGGATGAGGAATGAGGGTGGCACCGGCTTCCATGCCCTGCTTGATGGGTGACGGTGACCTATAGGTGTGTATACATTATATATATGTATATATATATATATAGGGATAAATAAAATAAAAAATCCGCTCGCACAATGGGCAAAGAGGGTGGCGAAGATACGAGGGTGGGGGTGGAAGGGGGAGAATGGAGTGTCAGAGTGGGTGGGGGGGGACGAAAAGAGAAAGGAAGGGACAATGAAAAGAATAATGGAAGAGAAGAGAGAGAGGAAATTACGCGTAGGCCGAGAGTGAGAGCGATAATGAGAGAGTGGGAGTTCGGTGAAAGGAAGAGGAGTAATTATTTAAAAACTGAGCGACCAATTAGACTGCTTTCATCGGAAGGATTTTTTTTTACTAGTAGTAATAGTAGTGGTGGTAGCGATACTACTACTACTACAAATAATAATAATAATAATACTGCTACTAGTACTAATAATAACGATGTAAATAATACTACTTTATCATAAGGTTAAAATAATATTAGTACAAGCAAACCTTAGAAAGTAACTGAAGTCTTTTCTGCTTTACTATAACTACTAGTCGAAGCACACGGTCTACGCAGGATGTGATATTTGTGAAATACGTCCAAGCGTGTCTGTAAGAGGTGGTCCAATGTTCTGTCACGCCTAAATTTTAAATAGCATTTTCACATGCGTCCATCTTTTTCTATAAGAGACTCCGTCAGTCGGTCGGTCTGAAAAAAAAAAAAAAAAACGTTTAAAAATCCCACTACGCGTGTACCGTTTCCTTTTTTTTTTTTCGTATTGCCACCCGGACTTAGGGTTAATATTAGGGGTAACGGAAATAAAATAGCATAATTTTTTTTTCATTTAATATTATATTATCCCTGGCACATAAAGGGGCGTTTACAGGGAGTTTGGCTGTCCCTTAAGACTAGATAATTGACATTTAACAGCTCCGTTACGCCCACCGCACGTGCGCACCGTTTCCATTGTTTTTTTTTGTATTGCCACTCGGACTTAGGGTTAATGAAGAACGTGTATTCATTATTGATTTTTATTCCTTCATTTAATAATATATTATCCCTGGTACATTTAACAGGAAACTAACTGTCTCTCAAACTGGAAATTAACATTTATCGGTTCCGCGCGTGCGCCGTTTCCGTCTTGTATTTATTTTTTGTGTCCTTGTATGGCCACCTGGAATTAGGGTTAGTGTGAGAATGAATCTAGGACATGTTTTATTTTTTTAGGAGGTGGGGGTCTTATTTCCACACGGACTTAGGGTCAATGAAGGGCATATGTTTTTCTGTCTGTCTTTTCTTTTTCATTTAATAATAACATCTTATTATCACAGGCACATAAGCAGCGTTTAAATGGAAGTTTAACTGTCCTTTAGACTGAAAAAATTGACCTCTAACGGTTCCGCGTGCGTTTCCGTCTTTTTTCTTTCGTATTGCCACCTGGACTTAGTGTTAGTGTTAACGAAGGGACTGTGTTTTTTTTCTGTTTTTTTTTTTAATTTAACAATTTATTATTCCTGGCACTACTATTCCTAGTGACATGTGGTTTACTTATAATGGAATTGCAAACCTTCCTGTAAACCCTCCTGATGTACCAGGGATTATGGAATTATAAAAATAAATAAATAAAATAATAATAGGAAAAAAAAACACATGCCTTTCATTAACCCTAAGACTAAGTCCGATTAATAATACGATAAAAAACAAAAAACAGACAGAAACAGTGGGACCGTTAAAAGTCAATTTCACCTCCACGTCGTTCTCGTCTTAAAGGGTACACACTTCTTATCATTCTGGAGAGAATTTTACTCGAAACCAACCAACATGAATGGTTATTGCTGCCAGTTCTCCTCATACCGCAGCCCCCCTTTAATATCTGAAAAGACAAGCAGCGCACGAGAAATTTAAATTCACATTTTCAACCGTAATATTTGCTTCTGTTTCTTTAAAGTCAGCCATTTTTTTAACGGATTTATTAATAGACTAGCTGTTCTAACCCGGCGTTGCCCGGGAATCTTTTTACTTTCATGTTTATTTCGATTTTTCTCCCGTTTAACTTTTAAATTTATTTTTAAAAAAAACAAAAAAAAACTAGCAGGTTTACCGGCTTCCCCGGGGGCCTAATTTCTGTAAGTTACGTAGATTACGGAAGAATAAAGTAAAAGAAGAAAAAAAAATGCTTTATATTGTAACTTGACATGTCGAAGTTCATTTCCCCAAAATCAGAGTGAAAATAATTATACTCCGAACTCACAATCGCCGTCCGTAAGTATGGCGCGCTAACCAATTCAGCCACCACAGCAATATTAGGAAAAGGTGACATTATTGACTACATAAATCAAGAACTTACTCCCCCCACACCCTCCCTTTACTACCCCCTCTCTCTCTCTCTCTCTCTCTCTCTCTCTCTCTCTCTTCCCCTCTCTCTCTCTCCCTCATGTTAGTCAGTCGGTGAATATCGAAAAAAAATGTCCGTTATTAAATTGATCCCGGTGTTATGGGTGGCAGTGTTAGGACTTCTAAGTGTGAGGGTTAAATCTCCTCTTCCTTTCTATATTTATAAATAATAAAATATAAAATATCTATGTTTTTTCCTCTATATGCCCTCTTTCTTCACAGTCGAATGTGGGTCAGATGCATAACTACAGGAACCAGAACAGGCTGCTTTATTTCTTCCACCTCTCTTCTCTCTCTAATCGAATGTAGGCCAGCCGTTGAATAGCGTAAAAAATTGTCTGTTATTAAATCAGTTCCGGTGTTATGGGTGGCAGTGTTAACACTTCTGAGTGTGAGGATATTTATGACTAAAAAAAATAAATATCAATCAGAATTAAATTTTTTTTTTTAAAGATACTTAAATAAAAGGAAGGTCAAATGTCTGCTCTTTTTAGGTGGCGCGGTTATTTTCATTTATTTATTTATGTTTTGGGGATGAGCTTTTTTTCAAAACATCAATATCAAGGTTGGAAAATGGGATTGAAAAGCCAGCACCCGAGAAGATGAGCCTACAAAAAAATGCCGGGGCAGCCTCGTCAGCATTCCCTGGTAGGGGCGCCTCTGGCGATTAGTAAACTACCCCCTTCTCAAAGGGTGAGAAAGCAAAGCCTAGGAGGGTGGACCCCCTAGAACTGCACAGGACAATCCCCCCCCCCCCCGCGAACGGCGGAATCAAGGCCCGAAGGCCAAGACGGTACCGGTCTACGGAGTGTATGTAGCATTCATCGGAACAGATACTACATTTTCATTTTGGCCAAAAGGCCGAGAATTTATTTATCTTTAAAATTGATACATTTCTGTTGAATGACAAAATGAAAAACTAAAAAAGACGTGGCACAAGGCCAAAGTTGGTTCAGTGTGTGGGGGTCGTGTGTCATTCTCTTGGTTTATTCTCTAAACTAGTTCCAGTCACCAAAATACCTCATTCACTCTTTGGGCAGGCTACCTAACATTATGCCCAATTTGTTAAAACGTTTTTGTTTTTGTTTTTATTTAGAAAAAAAAAATATATGTACAAAATGTATCGGTTGGGCTCTGGTACCCCCACAACGTAAATCTACTAGACCAACCCGACAATCTGCCAAATCCCATCCATTCACTGTGGAGGTCCCCAGATGCCGAAGAGCTTTCTACTCCAAAAGCTTCTTTGCTCGTGATGCTGGGCTCTGGAACTCCCTCCCTGCTCCCTTCTTTCCTGACGTTACTGACATGCAGAAATTTAAAACTAATGTAAACAGACATCTCGCTGCACAGCTCCTAATTTTGGTTGACCCCCCCCCACCCCCACCCTTTTTTCTCAGTAGCCCCTTATGTCTACAGTGGCGGCCTGCCTTGTTTGGGGTGAACTATGTTAAACTATGGTAAGTAGAGGCCGAGAAAACATATCATTTATTAACGTTGTAGCTGTATAATAAGTCCAAATTGCGACCCCCCCCTTATACTAAGTATCCCATATTTCCTCGGCCTTGTGCCAATCACACATTCCCTCGGCTTGTGTTAATCATTTGTAAAGAAATAAATAAATCGTTAATGAATCTTCTTTTTTTTTTAATTGTTTACTCGAGAGAGGTGAAACCAGGTTTGAAAGTCTTTTTTCTCTTCTTCTTCTTTTTCAACACCAATACTCATGACGTAAGACTTGACGCTCATCTCATAATTATGTCATTTTGGGTCGTATTTATTTTTAGCCCAACACAAAGGTAAACATTGTAACAGGATCAGCAGTTGTGGTTTTTGTTTTATTTTTATTTGTCATTTATTTATGTATTTATAACCTATAAAAGTATCTTGTGGATATCTTCAATGACAGACCCAAATAGCATTTAAGCTGACAAATCAAACTTTGCTTCTGGCGAGCCAATTTATATTTGTTATTGTTGTGCCATGTTATTTAGGATATAAAGTTATCTTCTCAGAATTTTTTTTAAGTCGGACCCAAATAGCATTTAAGCTGACAGATAAAACTTTGCTTTGACTAGCCAATTTATATTTGTTATTGTTGTGCCATGTTATTTAGGATATAAAGTTATCTTCTCAGAATTTTTTTTAAGTCGGACCCAAATAGCATTTAAGCTGACAGATAAAACTTTGCTTTGACTAGCCAATTTATATTTGTTATTGTTGTACCATGTTATTTAACATATAAAGTTATCTACTAAGATTTTTTAAGTCGGACCCAAATAGCATTTAAGCTGACAAATCAAACTTGGATTCTGACTAACCAATTTTCATTTGTTATAGTTGTACCATGTTATTTAGCATATAAAGTTATCTTCTCGGATTTTAAAAGTCAAACACAAATAGCATTTAAGCTGAAAAATCAAACTTTGCTTCTGACTAGACAATTTTCATTTGTTATTGTTGTACCATGTTATTGGCAATACAATAACGCACTTCGCTACAATTTATTTAAGTAATCTTTTATAAGAGTCAGATACGTCCCAGGATGGCGTACTGCTGCCACATCAAGGAAGGGTGAAAATGTTATTCATTCTAGTCGTTATTTACAATCCTTTCATAATACTCATCATCATTACCATCTTCCCATCTCGTTAACTCTTTTAAAGACTAAAAGAGATTCGAGGATAAGTGTTGATTGATTAGTAAAACAAAAACGATCGAGTATTGCAGTGTAGACCGCCTACTGCAAAAGTAGCACAAAACTGTGTTAAATTTTAAAAGAACTTCCTATCTGTGGCTTCATGAGCAAATCCAAGAAACTTCCGGTACAAATATGACGCCATCTTGAAAAACACCCGTTTACTAGCATATTTACTCATTTTAAACGTGTTTTTCTTAGATTCCATGCGTAATACTAAATAGATTTTAACTTGAAATGGTTCAATCATGCAACAATCTTTTAAAAAAAACAAAAAAAAACAAAAAAAACATTTGTATTGCCTATACACAATTTTTGGGCATTTATAACGACAGCTAACAGAACGAACAAAGGGTCAAAAAACAAATAGGCAACAAATAAATGTTACGCAAGGCAAGATAAGGTACTCTTCTACTAATCTGGATAAGTTTACTTGTGTTTTAACTTATTTCAAAGCATTTTTTTTCTTCAAAACAAACTAGTGTCAACCCGTTTCAGTTAGAACAGAAAAATGGCTGTTCATGAGCTAAGCACGGGGATCTTTGATTATTGGTGAAAAATCGAAAATTAAACAAAATAGTGTTAGAAACGCATCCAATAAATGTCACCAATCGTGGTAAAATGTAATGTTTTATCAGTATTTTGCTTAATTTTCGTTTTTTGAGCGATTATCGAAACTCTGTCATTTCAGCCATTTTTTTTTCGTTCTAACTGAACAGGTGGACACCAGGTTTGTTTTGAACAGAAAAAACTGTTTAAAATAAGTTAAAACACAAATAAACTTATCCAGGTTAGTAGAGGAGTAACTTATCTTGCGTTTGGTAACATTTATTTGTTGCCTATTTGTTTGTTTGTTTTTCGTTCTGTTTTTTCCCCGCATTCTGTTTAGGACAGCGATCTCGTCATTTACCAGGGATCCCACGAAATTGCAAATTCGAATCATTTTTTAGGTGTCCGTTACTCTTTTTCTTTTTTTTTTTCTTTTTTTTGCCTTTTGGCTAAGATCAAAGTGTAGTATCTGTTTCGATGGATACTACACCCACTAAACTGGTATTGTCTTGGCCTTGGGGGCTTGATTTACGCCAGTCTATGGGTCTGTCCTGTGCAGTTCTAGGAGGTCCACCCTCCCAGGCTTTGCCTCCCCTCTTTGGAGAGGAGTAAGTTTATTGCTTACTGCCTGAAGCGCCCCTACCGGGGAGTGCCGACGGGGCTGCCCAGACAATTTTTAATGGCCAGAGTGCTCACTTTCTCGGACGCTGGCTTTTCAAACCCTAATTTCCCGACCCGACCCTTGGGTCACATCTTACTTGTGGGAGTAAGATAAAACTGGCCTTGTGCCTAACCTCCTGGAGAGGAGGTAAATAAATACTCATTTCAGTTTTCTGTATCAAGGTTGAAAAGTTCAGTTGAACAAAAGTCAAGTATCAGGGTTCATTTGTCAAAGGAAAGCATTAATTTTTGCACGCGCCCCTGTCGTATCAAATAACCCAGTTTTCAGTTACTAGTGTAATCGTACTTGTACTTGTTGATACTAAAATGCAGTTACTACGCCAATTCTATGGAGATTGAGTCAGTCGGTCTCTCACAACTATGACTGCAATTACTACGCAGTATTTTATTTGTTCCGTGCGCGTCGACTTACTGACCAACACTTGAAGTAAACAGTCTTATTTTATTAACGGAACTACTTTTTTCTTTCTTTTTTTAAATTCATTTATTGGCGTATTTATCTCTTCTGATAGAGACAGGGAGAAGGAAGAGCGAAAAAGATAAAGAAAAAGGAACGAAGAGCAAGAAATGAAACAGGGGACGATAAGAGGTAGAGTGGGAGAGATATAGGGTAGATAGAGATACAGAGTGAAAGAGGGGGTGAGAGAGAGAGGAATAGAGAGAGAATAGCGCGATAGAGGGAAAGCGAGAGAGACAAGAAGGGGAGATAAAGGGGGCGAAAGAGAGAGAGGGGGGCGAAGAGAGAGAAAGAAAAGATAGACAGAAGGAGGTGTAAGAGAGAAAGAGAGAGGGGGCAGAGAAAGAATTATATTTGCACCGTGTGACCTGATGAGGAGAAGTATGTACATTTCCGTCCTCATCGCCACACAAATACTTACACACGATTTAAAAGTACATTGCCTCTAGGACATCTCGACTACATCGACAAAATTCGGGCCCCGTGACAGTTTTGTCCCAGAGGCGCCGAAGTGCAAAGCCAGTCAGCGCGAAGATGCGCAGGACACCCCCAGGCAGCAACTCTTGGTAAACAAACCAAAATTCAGAGAATTATCCATAAAATTTTCAGCATTATTCAATAAATCAGTTTGGTTAATGTTGAGATTAGCGTCGGGGATAGATTGCGATGAAAAAGAATGTGTATAGGTGATAAAAAAAACAATTTTTTTTTAAAAGAGGCACTTCTGCCGTATATATGAAGCAGCTGCCGATTAAGAAATCGAAATTGAAGAGTTCCGTTTTTTTTCTCCAAGTACCATTCATTCAGAATTCACCGGAAGTTGAATTTAGTATTTAGAAAATGGAGTTAAATGAGATTAATCTTCGAGACATTGGTAATTTAATGAACCAGCCGCAAAAAACAATAGATTTTTTACAGGCACACCGCCTGATTTCTTAGGGTTAGGGTTTAGGGTTTTTTATTTAAAATTTTTTTACTTCATAAAAAAAGAAATTGTTAATTGTTTCTTGTTACCCAAAAACAAATCAGTCTTGCATTTTTTTTTTATGTTGTAAAAAAATCACTTCCGGTTGAATTACCTCCATTTATTTTCAGTAGAAGGACAGAAAATCTGCTGCTTCATATATACGGCAGAAGTGCCATAAAAGATTATGACATAATAAACCTTTTGGAGTTAACATCTATTTGGTTAAATCCAAGATTTTTATGTTTTTGTGACTTCCTGTTTAATTGTGAAACAAATACCGCGTCACTGACGTACGGATGACCAGAAAATAAAAATAAAACGTTTTTTGTTATCATTTGCGAATTTTTATTATTAGTAACGCCCGTTCGAATTATAGTTTAATAATAATAATGCATTTGTTTAATTATTGTTGTTGTTTTTTTTTTAGTTTACTGTAGTAATAAACTAATAATATTTACATTGAAAATAAAACACATTTTATTATTAATGTAAGTGTTTGAAATCAATAAAACCATATGCTGTAATAATAAGACATTTCATTGATTTAATTTTAACAAACAAATTATCAACCGAAATTTCTTTTTCTTTCTTAATAACGTTACTTTTTATCACACTTCATAACATTTTCTAATCCCATAATAAAATGTCATTTTTCAATGTAAAAAAGAAATAACTTTCGGTTGATAATTTATTTGTGAATGTCTTATTATAGCATATGGTTTTATTGATTTCAAACATTTACATTAATAATAAAATGTGTTTTATTTGCAATGTAAATATTATTTGTTTATTACGACAGTAAACTAAAAAAACAAAACAATAATAATAAAACAAATGCATTATTACTATTAAACTATAATCCGAACGTACATTAATAATAATAAAAATTCGCAAATGTTTTCTAGATATGTAGCTGTAGGGATTGCATAGTCATAGTGGATGGTGTATAAATTATTTCCAACTGTTCTTTCTGGTATATGCTCCTAGGACTTGCTGCTACACTGGATCTTTAACTTTTTACATACAGTCCAGTGAAGATAATTACACACTTCGTTGTGTCGCATTGTATAATAGCTTGATGTCAGGTTGTTCACACTTTTCACTTCTGTGTGGCAGAACCTGCACTTGTTATTGTTGCTGAGACCACTCATCTTTTAAAAGGCATTGGTCATCAAGCCTTGATCTTGAGCAGCCATTATCATTCTCTCCTGATCATAGTGGAGATATCCTCTTTTCAGCCAGTCTACAGAGCATTCCTTATCTATATATTCCTGGGATAATTCACCTAGGAAATACTTAGCACGTTGTTGGTTGGCTCATCAAAGCTGCTATATTCTTTTTCAGCATTGCTGCAGACAAAATATAGGCACATTTATTTTTTTAATAGTTATTGTTTTGTGAGTCAACAGGAACAGAATTAGTTAGGGGGGCGTGACATTTAGAGCTATTTTAAAATGTTATATAGTCATTCATCAACGATTTTTTATGTTATTACGTAGTAATTCGTCAACGATTTTTTAATGTTATTACGTAGTAATTCGTCAACAAATTTTTAAATGATATTATGTATTAATTCGTCAACGATTTTTTAAATGTTATGTAGTAATTCATCAATGATTTTAATGTTATTATGTAGTAATTCGCCAACGATTTTTAAATGTTATTATGTAGTAATTCATCAACAATTTTAATGTTATTATGTAGTAATTCGTCAACAATTTTTTAAATGTTATTATGTAGTAATTTGTCAACGATCTTTTAAATGTTATTATGTAGTAATTCGTCAACGATTTTTTAAATGTTATTATGTAGTAATTCGTCAACGATTTTAATGTTATTATGTAGTAATTCGTCAACGATTTCTTTAAATGTTATGTAGTAATTCGTCAACGAATTTAATATTATTATGTAGTAATTCGTCAACAATTCTTTTAATGTTATTATGTAGTAATTTGTCAACATCTTTTTAATGTTATTATGTAGTAATTCGTCAACGATTTTTTTAAATGTTATTATGTAGTAATTCGTCAACGAATTTAATGTTATTATGTAGTAATTCGTCAACAATTCTTTTAATGTTATTATGTAGTAATTTGTCAACATCTTTTTAATGTTATCATGTAGTAATTCGTCAACGATTTTTTAATGTTATTATGTAGTAATTCGTCAACAATTTTTTAATGTTATTATGTAGTAATTCATCAACGAGTTTAATGTTATTATGTAGTAATTTGTCAACATTTTTTAAATGTTATTATGTAGTAATTTGTCAACAATTTTTAAATGTTATTATGTAGTAATTTGTCAACAATTTTTTAATGTTATTATGTAGTAATTTGTCAACGATTTTTTAATGTTATTATGTAGTAATTTGTCAACAATTTTTTAATGTTATCATGTAGTAATTTGTCAACGATTTTTTAATGTTATTATGTAGTAATTTGTCAACAATTTGTTTAATGTTATTATGTAGTAATTTGTCAACGATTTTTAATGTTATTATGTAGTAATTCGTCAACAATTTTTTAACGTTATTATGTAGTAATTCGTCAACAATTTTTAAAATGTTATTACGTAATAATTCGTCAACGATGTTTTAAATATTATTATGTAGTAATTCGTCAACGATTTTTTAAATATTATTATGTAGTAATTCGTCAACGATTTAAAAAATATTATTATGTAGTAATTCGTCAACAATTTTTTAAATATTATTATGTAGTAATTCGTCAACGATTTTTTAAATATTATTATGTAGTAATTCGTCAATGATTTTTTAAATATTATTATGTAGTAATTCGTCAACGATTTAAAAAATATTATTATGTAGTAATTCGTCAACAATTTTTTAAATATTATTATGTAGTAATTCGTCAACGATTTTTTTCTGGCTGCGAGAGAAAGCAAGAGAGAGAATTAAAGAGAGAGAGGGGGAGAGAGAGAGAAAGAGGGTGTATAGGAAAGAGAGGATGATAGAAAGAGGGGGGTAGATAGAGAGGGAAGCTAGAGAGAGAGAGAGAGAGAGAGATCAGTTTTAAAAGAAAGATGTTACACACACTTTTTAAACTCTTCTATTTGGTTGTTCATGCCCCCCACCCCTCGGGCAACGCCGGGTAGGAACAGTTTACTAACTAAATAAAGCAGGTCAGACGACAAGGATCTGTTCAGGCAAGTCTTTTCTTTTTTCTTGTTTATCGGCAGCTCAAGACAACAAACTATTCCAAGTAAACATTGAAAAGATTTTTGCTTGAATGAAGTGACGTTCCCATAATAATAATTAAAAAATAAAAACCCTACTTGACCAGTGGAAAAAAAAAGAAGAAGCTTTTTTGAATGGTCTGTGCTGGTTTGACCTGGTTCAACTCGTTTGTACAGCCAAGGAGTGACCGCCTACTTCACACTACTGCTGATCTCAAATATGAATTTAAAAACGTTTCTTTGATGAGAAGAGAAGAAATAAAGCAAAGAAAAAAAAAAACAAAGAAAAAAAACAGGATCCCTCTTCCAATTGTGTATCAGCAATTTTAATAACACTAACGAAAATATGTACCCATAGTTATCAAATATTTTCCTCATGGTGTAAACAACCGAGTATATTAATAATGGAGACTTGGTATCTGTCTGTCCGAAGCCGAAACTATACTATTACTATATTCAATGCCTAATTAAAGGGGTAGCATATTTTTTGCCAGTATATATGACGAAAGAACATATACTACCCTGCCCCTCAAGGACGGAGGTAATACCTGGGAGGATGGTATCATGACAACAGAACAGATACTACACGATCCACCTCACCCCAAAAATGAGAAGTTCATCCCTGAGAGGATGGTATCATAAACACAGAACAGATATTACAGTAATCTCCCCTTGCCAAAAAAAGGATAAGGTAATGTCTGGGAGGATGGTATCATGACGAATGAACGTATACTACACTGCCCCACCCCTAAGGAGGATGTAATGTCTTGGACAGAACAGATACTTCATTACCCACCTAACATAAAAAAAGAGAAGGAAATCCCTGGGAGGATGGTATCATGACCGCAGAACAGATATTACACTACTCTTCCCCGCCCCGAAAAGGATAAGGTAATACCTGGGACGATGGTGACGAACGAATGTATACTACCCGGCTCCCCTCTTTCCCAAAGGAGGAGGTAATACCTGGGAGGATGGTCTCAAGACAACAGAACAGTTATTAAACTTATTACACTACCTTCACTATAAAAAATGGAGACGGCAATGCCTGGGAGAATGGTATCATGTCAACAGAACATATACTACACTACCGCCCCCCCCCCCCCTTAATCAGGCATTGAAAGATAGCAATAGTATAGGTTCGGCTTCAGACAGACAGATACCAAATCTCCATTAATAGCCTACTTGGTTGTTTGCACCATGAGGAAAATATTTGATAACTATGATTACACAAGGTGTTTGGAAAATCGATGGCATAACTTTGGGATTATGTTCTATATTTGTAAAGGGGCCTCTTTGTGTAGGGCTTACTTTTGTAATAGTAATCCATTACTAGTTGTGCTGATCATATTTATTTACCTGTATTCGGTCTGTTGTATTCTTCTACCTGAAATAAGAAGGGTCAACATTCGCAGGATGCCGACCGGGTTCCCTATGTCGACTTTCAGATCATGACGTTCAGATCTTTCTTCTAAGCCCCACAGCTTTTATATTTGTTTTTTGTCATTTTTTTCCATGTTTTTTTTGTTTATTTGGTGTATGTGGCAACACCAGAAGTCACGTGGTTTCATTGAATTCCGTTCTGGGGGTCACCTCTGGCCTTTAAGGTGTCACTCAAACATTTCCATTTAAACAAAGGTCCTTGTTATGAAACAGCAACACCCATTATGAAAAGTAACTTTGCCCTCGTGGGGAGGCAAGTAAATAGGGGAATATTTTCATATATAGACGGGATGATACATAATTAGCTTAGATGTTGACAAGTCGTAACGTACGTAGAAGGACATAAGAGAAGACAAACACGATTATTTAGATAATACATTTGTTTAGAACGTTGACCCACTTAGAGAGAGAGAGAGGGGGGGGGAGAAAGTGCGAGAGAGAGCGAGAGAGAGAGAGAGAGAGAGAAAGAGAGCATGCACGAGAGAGATTGCAAGAGAGATATAGGGTGCGAGAGAGAGGGCCACACACAGAGTGCGTATGGGAGAGAGACAGTGCGAGAGAAAGAAAGAGATAAGGTGAGAGAGACAGACAGACAGACAGAGTATGAGAGAGAGAGAGAGAGAGAGAGAGAGAGAGAGAGAGAGAGAGAGAGCAGTTAAAAACAATAAAATAATAATAAAATAACAAATGGAAAAGAAAATAACAAAAACAAAGGAAGATAAACAAAAAAAGCTCTGATGTCATAGTTCGTCGTATTATGTTTTGGAGTGTGTTTTTTTTTTAAGTAAGAAAAGCTTTATCTCCTTGTTTCATGCACAGCTGGGGGAATTTTTTGCATAATTCTGGCAATCTAGCAACTACTTTAGCTTCATCAGACCCTTCTGGTATGGTGTGGCCATTCTTCCAGGAATTTAATCTTTCAGAAAGGAGGGGGATATTGCTGAGGGGCCTCTACCGGCGAAAAGCCAACAGGTCCCTTCAAGACTATTTTATACTCTTCCAAAGTGGCCCTTCAGAGGAACTGGTGGATCCTTTCCGTTTAATGCGTGGCATTAATGGAAATTTCCGTTTAATGGTTGCCATGAATAGACATTTTTTTATGGTTATATTTTGTTATTTATCTTTTTTTTTCGTATTACCACCCGGATTTAGGGTTAATGATAGGGTTAGGGAAGGCTATGTGTTTTTTTTATGACTTTTTGAATTGACTTTTAACATTAACTATACAATAAATAAAATAATAATATCGTTTGGTTATTTGACCATAGTCTGAGAGTCGGTTGACTCCATCAGAAAGATAACTTAACAGTTACGGTCGTTAGTGATCAGAAAGCATTCCAAATAGCAGAGATGGTTGGTCACACCAATAAGAAGAATTTCTCACCACGCGAGGAGCAAGAGTACACAATTTTACACCAGTAGCGCTCTCTCGCATTAAAACCAAATGTCTTCGGTTTTTTGGGAGACTATTATATTATTATAATTATTATTTCCTAATTAGGAGTTTCCGCACGAGTGATTGATAACCAATGATGGCAATAACAAGTGGTGTTCCCTGGAGTCTGAGCGACAAGTGGTGTTCCAGATTTCCAGTATTCTATGCCTCTTCTGATAACTGTACCAAATCACTTTGCATCATCGCAACAGCCGATTACCATTGATTTCTTGCTGGCAATGATCGTTGGTCTTCTCTGGAATTCGAATGGTAATAAGTCTCCCCAAGGTTCCAGCACTCTCTGCATGCTTCCAGTGGAAGTCTGTTTGCTGCTCTCCCCCCTCGATCTTTACATCCTTCTTGACCCTTCACGGCCATTTGGTGCGGTGCCAGTTGAGACTGGTGCCATCACATGTGTGTGTGTGTGTGTGTTTGGGAGGATCAGTTTATGGGATTTCATCTTATTATTTTATTAGTTACTAAGAGTTCTCACACGAGTAATCACCAGTGATAACTCACTGGCAACAGCAGTAGGTATTCCCTGGAATCTGAATGACAACAAGTCTCCCCAGATTTCCACCACTCTCCGTTTCTTTCGGTGTCCATTGCAAATCACGGCGTGTTCTAGCAACATATGTTTACTATTGATTTTTCATTGATGTAGACGTTTTGGGGGGGGGGGGGAGAGAGGAGGGGGGTTCTGACATTTTGGTGGCAATAAGCCTGCTCAAGATTCCAGTACTCAGTGGTGGTCTGCATGGTGCTCTTCCTTCTCGATCTTTCCATCCTTCCTGACCATTTTCTCGAGGAGTAAATAACTTGTGGAATCTCGTGCGACTTTGCATGGAATCTTTAGGAATCTTTTGGAATCTTTTGTAAAGTAGTGCCTTCATAAAGAAATCATTCAAGAGCTCAGATACACGATTTAGGAGGGAAAACACATTAATTGTTTAGGGCTTAGTTTCTACGATTCTAATTTTCCAATTCAATTTTCGGAGAGGGGCTAAGATAAATTACATTCGCCTTTTCTGTTGTTGTTCTGTCTATTACTTAGTCTAAAGATTTTAATAAACTTCTAAAACAGCTGAAGATATGTTTAACTCAACTTTTTTAGAATCTTTTGATAATTGTTAGAATCTCCCGGAATCTTGGAGAACCCCTGGAATCTTTTGGAATCACATGTAAAAAAAAATCAAGTTATTTACCTCTCGCATTATCTGTGGCACTAACCGCTGCTGTTGATACTGCATTTTTTTTTGGGGGGGGGTCAGATTATGTGAGTTTTCTTTTGTAGTTTCAGTTCTCTTGGTTTCGTCTAATGTTATTTCTATGGTTCTAGTTGTGTTTATGTAGTTATTCTATTTCAGTTTATCTGATTAATAGACGGTATCTGATTATCTGAGTCGGTTTACGCACTCAAGGGTTTTTCTTAATATTTCAGCTGTTTTCATCACTGCTTTGCTTTGTATGGTGTCCTTTTGATTCCAATTTCTCCTCATCTTTTCTCCAGGTTCTTTTCGTGACTGTTCCTAGTGCTCCTACTATTATTGGTATCACTGCAGTCTTCTTCATGCTTAATATTCCCTTCAGTTTTCTGGCAAGCTCCATGTATTTTCTTTGTCTTCTACCTCCTCTGTGTTCACCCTGTGAACTGCTGGGACGGCGAAATCTACTATTCAGCATCTTTTTTTCTTCTTGTTGACTATTATCACGTCTGGTCTTCTTACTTGGATGAGTTTGTTAGTATTTCAAAGTCCCAAGGAATTTTATACCTTTCATCTTCCAATACTAGCTCCGGTTTATACTTGCACCATTTGTCTGGATGTCCAAAATGCATTCGTTTGCATAGTTTCCAGTGTACCACCTTTCCCACACAGTCGTGTTTGTTTTTGAATTCCTGTTGGGCTAGTTTGCTATATTCACCCATGTATCATGTTTCCCAAGTGACCTCGATTGGGCAATTTTATGACCTCTGCTGTTTTGAGTTTTCCCTTCTTCATCTCCAATAGTGCACACTTTTTCACTTCTGGCTGAAGATGCTGATTGTATTTATGAGATTTTCTGCTTCCTGTTTTGTTTTTACAAATAGTTTCAGGTCGTTCATATACATGAGGTTTTATTTTTTATTTTTTGCTTGTGAATTTGTAACCGATATTGCACTTCCTGAGTATGTCGTTGAGTGGAATCATGGCTATGACAAAAAGTAGTGGTGATAGAGAGTCTCCCTAGAAAATGTGTCTCTGTATTCTTATCTCTATCAGGTGTTGTCATCCACCTGTCAGTTCCATTTCCATTCTTTTCTCCATAAAGTTGATAATTTTGTCAGATGTTTTGCACATCCGTCAGCGTTCAATTATTGATGCTTACGAGATTGTATCGTTGCTATTAATATCATTGTTATTACCTTCACCAAGGAGGTTATGTTTTCGGCCGAGTTTGTTTGTTAATCCTAACCAAACTTGGTCATGATCTAACTTAGAAGTGATTTAATTTTGGGATATCTAGATCAAAGGTCACTGAAAATGTAAAAGTCACAGTTTTGGCGATAACTTCGGTTTTGTTCATCGTAGAGACTCACTACTTGGCCCATATTGTAGCCAATGAAGTCCTGCATCTTATATTACCTTCACTTTACTTTGAAAAGTTTGGTCAGGGTCGACATTTTGACAGAATTTCAACTTCTGACTTTTTTCAAATTTGATGCACGGATTTGATGCCTTTTGATAACAGTAACCACCATGCGAAATGTCAGCCGGATCTGATAATTAGTTTTTAAGTTATCAACTTTTCCAGGGTATTATTTTGGGAATACTTTATACAATATGGAGAAGTAAGGTCCAGATAACACTTTAGTCCATCTGTACAGTCACAATTTTGGTGATAACTTTGGTTCTGTTCATCGTAGAGACTCACTACTTGGTCCATATTCTAGCCAATGAAGTCCCACATCTTACATGATCTTGAAAAGTTCAGCCATGCTCGAAATTATGATGGGATTTCAACTTCCGATTTTCCCAAATTCTATGTATGCTCTTTGGTACCAGTAACTACCAAATTTCAGCCTTATCAGATAAATAGTTTTTTTGAGTTCGGCATAACTTCGGGAATTCTTCATAGAATATAAGACTTTCGCCCATTCTTACATTGTCAGGCGGAGGTATGCAGTTTCCTGACTGACTGACCGTCGTCATCGTTATCATTATTATTATCATCATCATCATTATTATTATTTGTACTCACTAGGAGTTCTCACACAGATCATCGTTAGTGATTGCTCACCAACAATAACCAGTGGTATTTCCTGGAGTCTGAGTGTTAACAAAAAAAAATAATAAATAAATAATAATAATAATAATAATAATAATAATAATAATAATAATAATAATAGTCGTCGTCGTCGTCATCGTCATCATCATCATCATTATTTGCGGATCATAAGTTAGTATGATTAACGTACACTATGCAAAAATTGTATATTTATTAAATTTAGAAAACTATTATATTTCAAATATTATTAATTTAAATTTCCGTGGGGAGGTATAAAAATTAGAATTTCCGCCACATGCCTTACAAATTTACACCCTAACCTCTCTACACAAATTCCAATCTCAGGGCCCCACAACTACACCCCACAATTTGTAAGAGGGGTGACTGGGGAAACAGGTAAATGCCGCGTAGCAAAACTATCAACAAAATAACTAAAAAAAGAGGGAGGGAGGGGGAGAGGGAGAGGGAGGGGGAGGGAGGGGAGAGAAAGGGAGGGAGAAACTATGAACACAATAACAATAATATTATTAAGAAGAAGGAGGAAATAAAAATGTCACAGTCCGGAAAAAGATAAAGTTACTACACTACTAGAGGCACTTACGTTGAGAGAGAGAGAGAGAGGGGGGAGAAAGGGAGGGAGAGGGGGGAAGAAAGAGAGGGAGAGAGAGAAAGAGAGATGGAAAAAGAGAGAGAGAAAGAGAGAGGGGGAGAGGGAGAGAGAGAGAAAGAGATAAAAAAAAGAGAGGGAGAAAGAGAGAGAGAGAAAAAGAGAGAGAGAAAGAGAGAGGGGGAGAGGGAGAGAGAGAGAAAGAGATAAAAAAGAGAGGGAGAAAGAGAGAGAGAGAAAAAGAGAGAGAGAAAGAGAGAGAGAGAGAAAGAGAGGGAGAGAGAGAAAGAGAGGGAGAAAGAGAGAGAAAGAAGGGCTTGAAGAAAAAATGGAAGGAAAAAGAAAAAAGAAAAAAAGGAAATGTAGAGAAAAAAATGATGAGAGAGAGAGAGAGAAGATAAGAAAGAGAAGAGGAGAAAGAGATGGAGGGATAAAGATGAAGAATGCAGATTAAAAGAAAAGGAAAACTAAATGAGAGAGGGAAAAAGAGAAAAACGAAAAGAAAAAGAGAAAAAGAGAAAAAGAAAAGTGATGGAAAAGAAAAAAATTTAAAAACAGTAAATGAAATTGTTAGTGATGATGCTAGGCACTTCATAAAAAACAAATTGAGCACTCTTCCATGCTAATAATGTTTATATAATCATTAAGATTTCACTTATTCGATGCCTGTTGCCTAACAGTTAGAAGTGCCGACTAGTCGAAATTATATATATATATATATATATATTTGGCTACATATGTGCATACATGTTTCAGTTGCCCTCTCTTTCGAGATTCAACTTCGACAGACCCTTTGATTTCTCATTTAATTTTCTCTAAGAGTCTGAGGAAGTTGACTCTCAAAAGACTCTCAAAAGAGAGGACAATTGAAACATGTATGCACATATGTAACCAAAACTATTTGTATAAATAAAAATTTATACTAAAAAACAGCTCTACTTGTTATTGAGTACTTTTTATAAACAATGGAGTTTCATTGGATTATCATCTATAGGAACAGGTAATCCTTTTCTTTTGTACAGCCGTTTTATCTTGAAAAGCTATACAATCAGACCTGGTCTGAATTTTACAGTCAAAATCCGACTGTTTTTAAAAAATATATATTTTGATTTGACCTGATCTCAAATCCGATGTTCTTCTATTTGAAATGACGATTTGAGAAATTCCAAATTTTGAAGATAATCTTTTGACGCATTTGCCAAATTGTTTCTGATTCCGAATTTGAAACTTGGTATATGTCAAAGTATTTTTGACTGATTGTTTCTATGAGCGATGAATATTGGGCAGGTTAGGGTTATATATATATATATATATATATATATATATATAGGGTGGCGCAAAAGTCACGCATTAGTTTGATTCAGTAACAACTGATTCAAACTAATGCGTGACTTTTGCGGGATTGTTTGACGAGCGCTTAATTAGCAGATTTTCTGATTTTATTTGGCCTTCACGTTCACCGGATTTAACAGCCCCTGATTTTTTCTTTAGGGTTATCTTAAGGAAAGGGTATATGTGAACAAGCCTACAACGATTCAAGAGCTTAAAAACAATATCAGACATGAAATCCAAGAACTAGAGCCAG
>OY744544.1:61366664-61379164 GCA_963556195.1 Sepiola atlantica | reverse complement strand
AGAAAGTGGGCTCCTTCTACTGTGCTAGAAAACTTCTCACACCTGACATTATCCTATATCTCTACAAAGCCACCATCCGGCCACGCATGGAGTATTGTTGTCACATCTAGGCTAGTGCACCACCCACTAGTCTCTCCCTCTAAGACAAGGTAAAAAAATGAGTCGCTAATCTAATAGGTCCTTCACTATCCACCAAGCTCCAGCCCCTGTCCCATCGCCACAGTGTTGCATCTTTGTGCTTGTTTTACAAGTACTTCAATGGAATGTGCTCCGATGAACTTGCTGCTCTGGTACCGCCCCTCAACGTAAATACACTCGACCAACCCGACAATCAGCTAAATCCCATTTATTTAAAGTGGAGGTCCCCAGATGCCGGAGAGCCTTCTACTCCAATAGATTCTTCCCTCAAGCTGTCGGCTTTTGGAACTCCCTCCCTGCTCCCTGTTTCACCCGACTGGACTGACATGCACAAATTTAAAACTAATGTGAACAAGCATCTCGCTGCACAGTTCCCAATTTAGGATGACCACCTAAACTTTCACCATAATTCTCAGTAGCCCCTTATGTCTACAGTGGCAACTTGCCTTGTTTGGGGTGAACTAAGTTAGAAAAAAAAGATTGGATTATTAGTTTACAAATTACAGTTATTCAAGTGAAGCTACTGTTGCAAATTTTCAAAACAATGGAAAATTTTGAATTTCGTGGTTTGATAACGTATTACCTCCTCCTCCTCCTCCTCCTCCTCCTCACCATCATATTCGGTTTAACGTCCGTTTTACAGGCTGGCATGCGTTAGCCGTCTTTAAGAAATTGACTTCTAAAGTAACCTATTTTTAGCCAAGTCTTCATCGCTTTTTTTTTTTAATCACTTCCTCCCATGTTTTTCTTGCCCTTCCTCTGTAAACTGAGCCGCTCAACAAACACACATTCAGTATATGATATTATATTGTCGGATATTATAATTTAGACATGAATAGCATCGCGTCTGACACATCGATATTTGATTCTGCCTAGCCACTTTGTTTTTTTTCTTCCTTCCAACATGTCTTTTAGAATACCAAAATGTCTTATGGTTCAGTTAGTTTGTAAAAAAAATTATTCCAGTTAGGAAAATTGTTATGATGTCAACAAATTTGAATAATGACTCAAATAATGTAATGTAACGTGAAATATGACTTATCTTCTCTACATTAGGGGAGTTATCATTTACCGTTTTTTTTTATATCTTTTCTCTATATTAATAACATTCTGTGATCATTTTTGCATGTACTTGTGTATATGTGTTTCTCGCCTATACGTGACATACATGTTATTTTTTCTTTGCATGTTTTTTGTATATGTGTGTTACTGTTCTCTACGTGACTTGCACTTGAAATAATAAAACAATAAAAAACTAAAATTTTATTTCTTTTCCTGTATAACTCAAAAACAATTATATTAAAAAGACATTTTTTTATGGAAATAGCTCCAGACAAGGCATGAAGCCACTTGATGTAAGGAGCTAAAAGAAAATACTACTTCAAGGTAAAAATCTAGTCAACAATAACTGTTAGATTTCGACCCAGATAACAGCAATTTTTCCCTCTTTTTCAGAAACATCCCTCATTTACAAAACCCGGGTAACGCAGGATAGGTACAGCTAATTTAAATTACACATCTTATGTCTTAAAAAAAATCCCACGAATGAAAAACTTCTGGAAAAAAAAAGAAAAAAACCCCACAGTGCACGAGTTGCGTTCACATTTTAAAGATCCGTGAAATGTCACTAGAACCCCAATCATGATTTGGCCTGCCTTTAGCGAGAGCGCGATGACAAAAATCTCGGAAAAAAGTTTGAATACAATAAATAGATTGTCTTTAGAACAATGGAAATATTCTGGTTTAATTCTGGAGTTCATGACAAAAGAACATTTGAAAATAAAAGATGCTTCGGAAAAATATATTAAAAAAATTATTTTAAAAGAAAAAGAAAAAAATTGTTTCAATTCATGCTTTAAAGTCAAAAGTTCAAAATGGTCGCCCAGTTTCTTCCAACTTGTTTGGTTAAACTTGAGTTCAATGGCAAATCAACCCTTTTTGAATTCTTTTAAACGGAAGCAAACTACCTACTGAAGATAGGGGACTAAATTCTATGGTTGTCGTCCCCCTGTAAAACATTCACAAAAAAACTCGCCTAGCTGCAACCATTGTAGATAATTTAACTTTCTTCCTCTATGTACGCAAAACTAAATAGAACTTCCATGAACAAAGTTTCTTTCCAAAGACTACCTGTCTGTAGAACGCAATACCATGAGGCTGGTTCCCAGCTGACTACAACATAGTCGTTTTCAAGTCCAATGTAAGCAAATAATCAAATTCTGCCCACTTCCAACAATCGTTACCAATCCTCATGGTGTTACCTCACCGTTCACCTAACAAACTCATGAACGCTTATCCTTAAGTGGCCTTTGGGCCTTGATAAGTAGTGACCCATCTATTAAATAAAGGAAAGTTGTCTGTGTGTCTGTCTGTCCAGCTAAAAGTTAAAATCTACTAAACAAGCAGTCACAAAGTTGTTATATTCTTGATCGGCATTGCCCTGGTTGAGTAATATCCAAAATTAAAAAAAAAGATTATTTCTTCTTAGAGGGTAAACTGAGTTAGATTTCGTCAGGGGGGGGGGCGGTTTTTCAGTAATTTCATGTACTAATTTGGAAAGAAAATGCTGACTCCTTCCTCGAGGAATCTATTAAATAAAGGAGCGTTGTCTGTGTGTGTCCAGTTAGAGAATAATGGGTTGGGCGAAGGAGAAAGAGGGGGTTGGGGAGAGGGAGGGGGAAGAAAGATAGAGAGGCGATGAGAGAGAGGTAGAGAGATAGAAGTTTTAATAGAAATATGTTACACTTTTGCTCCGGGCAACGCCGGGTATCCCTGCTAGTTGATTATAAAGCCATACTAGTAAGTAAATAAAAACAAAATTCAACGACACAAAAGATAAGGGAGAGATGATAAATAAAATGCCATTTCACTACGTCACATCGCCTTGAGAATTTGTGGAAAAGAGAATGAAAGACAGTACGTCACACGTTCAGAGCTAGACACACGATAAATCTTCGTACCAGGTGACAAAAACTAAATGCGCCTCACCCATGGAATTATTAATAAAATTCACAATCCTTTCTGCAGTCTAACCATATTTAATACAAATAAAGTTCAGCTTATGATTTACTTGTCCACCAAGCTCCAGTCATAAATGTCCATCGGTCTTTGTTTTATCGTCATTCAATAAACACACCTGAATACATAATGCAAAATTGTCAATAACTCTAACACTCCTCTGTTACTTCAGTTGAGGATAGTCTGGGGATTGTTTGGATAAGCATTATCTTTGCGATAACTCCACAAATAAAAATATGGGTATGAAGGTCCGGTAAGTGTGAATCTCATTCAGGATCATACCCCCTACTGATGAGACGGTCATCATTTGCGTCTTGTCGACAAGATGCGCCCGAAAAAGGTCAGACAAAACGTTCTGAAAATAATATTCTAGGTGACAACATTAGTCTGAATAATCTAAGGACTACAAATTAACATCATATATATGGCAATGATTTTCTTTGCATATTTTAAACTTTAAATTCTTTTTGTATTTTCATGTCTTTTATATTTTTATATTTTCAAATGTTTGTATTGCAGTAAATTTTATTAACTTATCTGTCCAATTTTCTCCGATGATAAGAGCATATCTTTGAAAACCTATGGATAAAGGAAAGGAAAAAAGTTTTTTTTTAAATTGCATTTTATCCAATTTTTATTCTCACTTATCTACTTATATATATATATATATATATATATTTGAAGCTCCTCGTAAAAAAAGTAGAGCACTGTAAATGGTAGTACTAACACAGCGTGACATCACTTGCTTTATATGCATCATTCCTTCACTTACATAGAAGTTGAATGCCTGTATGTCTCGCCGCTTTTAAATGTGTTAAAATTATCATTGTTTATAAGCTGTTCAGAATTGGCCTATCGGTTAGCGACGTTGGATTGGGGTTGAAAAATACTTGTAATCCAGGGTTTCGAATCGTGTGACCAGTAGTGAATAGTCATACTTCTATGCTGATGAGTCTTGATTGAAAAGAGACGAAACGTATACGTCCATAGATAAATAAACAATAACAAATATTTATATATATATATATATATATATCTCGGATATTTGCATTTCATTGACCATTGTGAATTAATCAAAAAACATAATTTTCATTGGTTTTAACAACTTTTTTATTTATGTCCTTCAATGAGTTTTTGTACATCTCTCATTTTACACACAAAAGTAATTTATTCAAATTTAATATTCATTCCTATCCCTTATGTGCGTTTCATAGCAAAAATCGGATAAGTTTATTATTTTATTAGTCCAATTTTGTCAATCTTCAGAGGGTTGCAGTATATATTGTTGAATGGTAAAAAAGCATGTCATAACAAAAACACTGGAGGGAAAAATATGGTGAAATTCCAGATTGAGTTCTGATAAAAATCCGGCTAACTGAAGTATATAAAGGGCAAACACTCACTTGGGAAAATGGTGACCACTTTAGAAAAAAATAAAAATAAAAAAGACCCTCTCCCTTAATAAGATAATCACACTCGAGAAAACGTTAAAAACCAGATTTCCAAATGATGGCCTATATATATAACTGTAAATACAGTGTAGTCTGGGATTCATTAATGTAATTTTACTTTAAATTTGTAAATTTTAAAAAATTAATAAGATATAAATCACGAAGAGATGGAAAAAAGGTAAAAATGTAAGAGAGATAAATCATATTTTTATCTTTAAGTTAAATAAGAATTATCTCCCTTACATTTTTAGCTTTTTAGTTCATTATTTAAAATTGTCTCCATTGTAATAATCTTCCTTACCGAAATAATTATTTTCAGAAAAAAAAACTGGAACAAACTACACTTTTTTTTAGTGTAAAGACCATGCTGCAAGGATAAAAAAAATAAACTGCTAGTCAAAATCAAATATCGATTTGTCAGATGGATTGCTATTCAAGTCTAACATGGAAAATCCGTCAAGATATATATTTATATAGAAGATATATAGATAAGTATGCCATAATGTGAATGTGAAAAAACCACACGTTTCTATGAGAAATGTTTCACAGCGAAAAAAAATATATCCATCCCTGAGTGCATCTCTTTTTGTTTTTTTTATAAAGCTTCCACCATTTGCATAATCAACTACAAAAATTCCACTCAATATTTCAGTTCAATTTTTGTAGGGTTTTTTTTAGCGCCTAATTCTAGAAACGTAAACAAATAACATTGAGAGCAAGGAAGTGCAATCAGCTGAGGCATGGGGATGCGAATGTCCGATTTATTTTTGTTTTAAAAATTAATTTTTTTTTATTCTTTGATTTCTACTTTTAATTATACAACCGTTTCTTCCGTTCCTTCCCTCTCGTTATAATTCTCTAGCGACGTCCATGTTTGCTCGACTTTTACAAGGAAGAAACGCGGTTTAACATGTGCAGCCATTTTTCGTTCAACAGCAAAGAAAACAAAACAAAAAACTTTCAGGTTAAAAACTAGAACCGGTCTCCACCACCACCATCCACCCCACCCACCAACCTTAAAAGCAAAAATGGATTCTTATGGTTTCTACATCTTTTACAAAAATAGAATTCTTAGTTCTTTTATATGACAGGAGCGCACGAAAATAAAATTATGCTTTCCTTTGATTTAGAACAGGAGTTCCCAACCTTATTTTTCTTGTGGACCCCCTGCGAGCTATTTTATCATTTATGGACACCATTATATATATATATATATATATATATATATATATATATATATGATAAAAATGGAAATAGTATTCCAAACGTAATGTAAATAAAAGAAAGAAGAACCTAAATGATCAGTAAAGTCATCAACGTTTCGTCTTCATCAAGAAAAGACTTCCTCAGGAAGTGGGTGCCGTGTGAAAAGATATAAAATAAAATAAATAAGGGCTTATTTCCACACCACATTCGTATTACACATTTTTATTTTAGTCGGCCATATTTCGCCCAGAAGATGAACATAAATATTTTTTTACATTCTATACATACAGACTATTTCCAAGTAATGTACTTGTGTTTATAACTTTTTTATTTCTCTTAAACCATCCTGAGGAAGTCTTTTCTTGATGAAGACGAAACGTTGATGACTTTACTGATAATTTAGTTTCTCCTTCTTTTATATATATATATATATATATATATATATATATATATATATATATATATATATATATATATATATATATATATACAATGAATAGTGATAAATAAATAAATAGAAAGATTTATAACGTTATTTATTACAGTTTCAAGAATTCAATGTCAATAATGGTCTGGTGTACGATCGTTTCAGAGACGTTTAGGAATCATATTTTATTTTATTATACTTTTATATCTGATTTCAAATAAATATTTGTTTCTTGATTAGTAAACCTAACAATGAATCTATTTCGTAATATTAATAACATAAACTCTGAATACAAATCCTGAAAATTTCAAAGAACACATGTGCATCTTCTATTGTTACATTACCTCCCCTCTGAGGGGAGGTCTAATGTCTCACAAGTTACAATCAATTAAAATACATGAACATTCATAGTATACCTTGCTGGCTGTTTACTTCAGCACACGTCTCTTAACTGATCTTGCCTAACTGAGGAAACGCTACCTGCAAACAAGTTTGTTCATACCTCGAAAATAAGGGCCAAAACGAGACAAACTGTTGAAGACAAGAAGTGGTTTATTCGTCTTGTTGTTGTTCTAAATCACTGACCAGTTGGGCGGAGGGTAAGATAGAGAGAGGTCGATCATTTCTGCTTAATCATATCTTATCCAAACATCTCTAAAACCACTATCTTTTCGGGTCATGTGACGTTAAACCTGCTTCTAGCACACAGGAGGTCTAGCTGTCATCCGAGTACACTAGATGACCCCACCTGAACTCTATTCCCAACTAACAAAAATATACTCGCCCATCTTCCTGGGGCTAACACTTGATTTGAGATATTCGAATATTCCATTAAAGTTCTCCTTTATCTCTCAAACGTTGAGTTAGTGAAGAAGTTAAAAATAATTTTCCTCTCCCCAATTGACCAGTTAACTATGTTATAGTATATCTTTCTTGTGGTCTCTTGGTCTTACCGGATTCCAGGACAAGAATTCATCTAGTCTGGTGAAGAATCTAGCTAAGTGTTGTTACTTGAGGTAACACCACTTAGAGAAGGTGCACCATTCCTCGTATAGGGCCAGTGTATAGCCGTGTCAAGGGAATCTTATTTGAGCTTCGGATGTTATGTTATTTTGAATATTTGGTCAGGGTTTACTTGTAGGATAAAGTATCCTCATATCAGGTTGTCCTGACAAACCCTTGTACAGAGAGACCGAAGACACTCGAGGATGATGTTTAGTAGGTAATTCAAACTCTCCAGTAGGTAATTCAAACTTTCTCCAAACTTTTATATATATATAGAAGATATTGTGTTCGTTTTATCTCTTTTTACTCATTTTCATTATAGTTAGTGCGGACCTTAGCAACAATGGTCTACACCTTATCACCTAGAATATGAGAAGTCAACTTCTGAAGCGAACAATTGTTCACACATGAAATAACTTTCTCGTCTTGGGCGTAATGCTCACAACGTTTCGGCCGATGTAACCTCCGACTGTCTTCAGGTGTAACTTGACGATGGCTCTTATTAGTGAATGGTGGAAAGAATGTTTTTGTTCTCATTAGGATTCAAAATGTGTGATGTCTTTATGAAACAGAAAAGACCGTCGAGTCGTTCCATTTTCGCACCAACTCGGGCCCGTACAAATTTGATATAATGTTTTCAACAAACATTAGATCAAATCGGTGCGGACCCGTTTTGGTTTCGCATCTCAACTTGAAACGCTCGCCATGTCTAGCCACACCTAGGAGTCGTTATACAGGGAAACAGCTTTAGTTGGAACATGATTTAAAAATGATTTAAATCATCAAAAATACATATGCATAATAGCAAATCGTTCTGTGATGTGAAACCAAGCTACGTAAGTAATTTTGCGTTTGAAGCAATTGCGCTTATCTCGGACTAACACACAAAAAAATATGTACCGTTATCAGTAATATATAAACACGAACACGTTTCGTGTCAGCCAGCAAGCAAGCAAGACCCCCTCTCACCATCATCTAGCAACTGTTATAACACCTGATAATAACCAACTCGATAACAAGGTTTTCACCAGGTGAGCTCAAATCGTGAATATTCAGTTTCCTTTAATTAACTTTTTTGCCTGCTTATCAGAAATTACATCAATCTTGGCCAGTTGTCATAAAAGCTGAGGTTCGCCTTGACATAATTCCGGCAACCTATGGTTCGGCTCAGTTCTAGGAGATGCACCCTCCCAGGTATTACCTTCTTCTTTGGGAATGGTTTATTACCATTTGCCAAAAATTCGTTTCATTGTATAACTTGACCCTTAAATGCTTTTTGTTTCAAATATGACACATTCCAACAAAGTGCCTATTTAATATAATATTCAACGAAAATGCATCAAACTGCAACTTGTTTGACATCTGCAACAAGCCTGTTGACAAGAGTTAGTAGGTATTAGTATAATGTTGCATCAGCACACTCGCTAAATAGGTAATCAGTATCTTCGATGATAAATTTTTTTTCAAACCAATATAAAAAAGGAAGAATTTAAGGGTAAAAATAAACATTGTCTTGAAACAGCTGTAGACAACTTTAATACCTTTGATATAATTCCGGCAACCTTGATCTTAGAGGGATACGCTCACAGGCATTATTTCCTCCTTCGAGAGTGGGGATTGGTTTATTGCCGATTGACAAAATACTGCTATTAGCATAGAGGTCAGAAAAAAGGGATAAAAAACTAAAGTTTAAAGTTAACAGGCAGAAAAAACACTTTATATAAAAAGGTTATATTTTGTATTATTTATTAAGAGAAATGTTCTTATCTTGGATGTTACTCTCACAACGTTTCGGCCGATGTAACCTCCGGCCTTCTTCATGTGTGTCTTGTCGAATTCAGTAATTTTGAAAAGAACCCTTTATTTAATCTACGAAGGTTGCTTGTTTTCGTACCGTCAGCTATGACCAAGGAGAAGTTTTAATTAATTCGTAATTGTACTTTTAGTACCGCCCGTGCTAAGTAATAATCGTTTCTAAGTGACAGTCTTCTGGAAGTTGAAGGTTCAATCCTCAGTACGGGCGATAGGAGGTTACGTAGGCCAAAACGTTGTGAGAATAATCCAAATTATCAATCCTCATTTAAAAAATTCTGAAACGAAAATTATTACAGTTAATGTACAGTGTAGATATATTATAAGAAAAACAGAAAAAAGAAGGGTATGCAATACTGCGTTATGTAGATACTGTTGGAACGTTAAACATCTTTAAACAGTCTAAAAAAAAAACAATAAAGAAAGTCCTTTAGCCTTTATTTATCTATCTCTTCACGAGGGTAAAGTTAGACACAAGGCCGTTTTTTTTTATGTGGGAAAAATCCAGCAACCTCAAGAGGGACACTCGGGATTAGGCCAAAAACAAAAACTGCCTCGGCCCAGAAGGATTTCTCCTCTTCCTCTAGCCGAGCAGAAAACAAATATTACACTTTAATTTATTTATTTGCTATAAGAATAGTGATACAATTTTAACAAGGCCCTAAAAATTGTGAAGAGTGGAAACAGGGGGGGGGGGGGGGGGCTCAGTGGTCATCCTTTGTCCATCCTACTCTTAACTAGACGCATTCTGACGAATTTGTCCACACACGGTTCCTGTCTTTCTTTCATCATTTGTCCACCACTTTAACTTCAGCAGTCACCACAATACCACATTTATCTATAGGCTACCTAACTTAAAATATCCCCAATCGTTTGAATTTAATTTTCTTATATATATATATATATATATATATATATATATATGAAATATTTACTTATTTATTAATAGTAATCATTAAGCTCTTATGACGTTGAGCCCTTTCGAGAGATAATAAATTGATGATTCATAAATTAGTTACGTTGCAAGGTTCTCTCCCTTGGGAGATTGGAACTCTCTTTAAAATCACAGTACTTGTGTTTACATTGAAAGGATACAAAGTGTATTTCTTTCGGTATCTAAAGCGTGATCGTCGTGCTGGCCAAATGGTTACGAAACCCGGGTTCATAATGCTTGGATCCAAAGTTCGAATTATCTGACTGGTGATACGTTAATATAATTCCATACTGCCGAGTGTAAAATAAAAATGTGAAACAAATACATGTCTATGGATATAAAAATATTTATATATATATATATATATATATATATATATATATATAATTTAATTGGAACAAAATGGGGGAGTGGGAACCGATAATGAATTCTGCATAGAACTATCCAATCTGTTTAACAGTCTTGAAGTACAACAATCTGAAGATACTACCTCAGAACCATCAAGCAAAAAGACAAAGATTGTGTCTCGGGTCAAACAATTGAAATTACTGAAAAATCAAAAGAAGCCTGATGCAACGAATCTGGCGAGTTCAGACAACAACAAGTTGTTGTTGTAGGAACAAAAGGACCCCCGTTTTCAAGTTGTACAGGACCTTCTGGAAACCGCCAATACTGATCCTAGGTTTCTGAACACCGTGATAACTAGAGATGAATCATCGGTGTTCGGGTACGACCCAGAAACAAAAAGACAGTCGTCGCAATGGAAGCACCCTGAGTCTCCAAACCCCCAAAAAAGCACGACAGGTGCGAAGCAAAATCAAGGTGATGCTGGCTGTCTTCTTTGATATCCGTGGAATTGTGCATCACGAATACGCACCGGAAGGACAAACAGTGACAAAGGAGTACTATCAAGATGTTTCCCGGCGTCTGCGTGACGCAGTTCAGCACAAAAGACCAGACATGTGGACGGCGAAAAACTAGCAACAGCGTCACGACAACGGCACCGAACATTCATCCCAATTGATCCAACATTTCTTGGCCAAACATTGAATCCCAGTAGTTCGCCAACCTCCCTACTCTCCAGACATGCCTCCTTGCAACTTTTGGTTATTTCAAAAATTGAAAACGCCACTGAAAGGTTCCCGTTTTGATACGAGAGAAGCGATAATGTAAAACGCTACGGTTGAGATGAACACTATTCCAAAAGAAGACTTCCAGAAGTGTTTCCGGCAGTGGATGGATCGGTAGGCTAAGTGTGTGCAAGCACAAGGGGCCTTCTATAAAGGAGTTAAAGTCCTAACCTCGTCATGTGTTTGAAATATTTTTCCTGGCCTAAGGTCGGATACTGTTTAGACAGGCCTCGTATATATATATATATATATATATATACATATATATATATATATATATATATATATATATACATATATATATATATATATATATATATACATATATATATATATATATATATACATATATATATATATATATATATATATATATATACATATATATATATATATATATATATATATACATATATATATATATATATACATATATATATATATATATACATATATATATATATATATATACATATATATATATATATATATACATATATATATATATATATATACATATATATATATATATATACATATATATATATATATATATATACATATATATATATATATATATATATATATACATATATATATATATATATACATATATATATATACATATATATATATATATATACATATATATATATATATATATATATATATACACATATATACATATATATACATATATATACATATATATATATATATATACATATATATATATATATATACATATATATATATATATATACATATATATATATATATATATACATATATATATATATATATATACATATATATATATATATATATATACATATATATATATATATATATACATATATATATATATATATATATATATATATATATATATATACATATATATATATATATACATATATATATATACATATATATATATACATATATATATACATATATATATATATATACATATATATATATACATATATATATATACATATATATATACATATATATATATATATATACATATATATATATACATATATATATATATATATATATATATATATATATATACATATATATATATATATACATATATATATATATACATATATATATATATACATATATATATATATACATATATATATATATACATATATATATATACATATATATATATATATATATATATATATATATATATATATATATATATATATATATATGTATACATATATATATATATATATATGTATACATATATATATACATATATATATATACATATATATTTCTTTACGGGAAAATATCACTCTAACTCGTTAAATGACAGGAGAGTGATATTTTCCCGTAAAGTTGGCAAAAAA
>OY744544.1:61351664-61359164 GCA_963556195.1 Sepiola atlantica | reverse complement strand
AGAGAAAGAGAGAGAAAGAGAGAGAGAGAAAGAGAGATAGAGAGAGAAATAGAGAGAAAGAGAGAGAGAGAAAAAGAGAGAAAGAAAGAAAGAGAAAGAGAGAAAGAGAGAGAAAGAGAGAGAGAGAGAAGGAGAGAGAGAGAGAAGGAGAGAGAAAGAGAGAGAGAGAAAGGGAAAGAGAGAGAGAGACAACGAGAGAGAAAGAGAGAGACAAAGAGAGAGAGAGAAAGAGAAGGAAAGAGAGAGAGAGAAAGAGAGAGAGAAAGAGAGAGAGAAAGAGAGAGAGAAAGAGAAAGAAAGAGTTAAAAAATCTAAGAGACAGAGAAAGAGAGAGATAAAAAAAGTGAAAAAATAAGAGAAAGAGAGAGAAAGAAAGAATTAAAGAGAGAAAAAAAGACAGAGAGAGTTTAAACAATAAAAGAGAGAGAAGAAAGAATTTTTTTAAATGAAAGATAGAGAAAGAGAGAGAGAGAAATAGAAAGAGAGAAAGATAGAGAAAGATAGAGAGAAAGAGAGAGAGAGAGAGAGAGAGTTAAAAAAATAAGAGAGAGATCTTCTGATACTGCTTCTTCATCAACTCATTAACCCTTATCCTCGAGTAGCGTTTGAGCCTTGATAAGCGGTGACTCATTAGTCCAAAAAAAATACACAAGCAAGAAAGATTACTCAGCGTTGTCTACATAAAATTGAAGTTTCTCTGACGAATTTCGTTGTGTGAACACATGTTAGATATGAAGCGAGTAGACCCACAAGTATATAAAATGGTTAGTTGAGAATGACAGGAAATTAAAAGGTCAGCCGGGGTCAACTTGATGAACCGGAGGGAATTAATACAAACGGATATGACATCCGATGACTCAAAGAGATAGTGTGAGAGAGAAGAGGACAGTCCGTTTGGAAACACGCATTCATGTAAAATGAGATGGGCTGACAAATTCTGATTAATCAGTGGTTATCGATCTCGCTTTGTCAGTTATTTGGAACGAAGATCAAGTCGAATAAACCTCCCCTGTCTTCCATCAGTTTTGTCTTGACTTTTGAAAGTATAAATAAGGAGCTTTGATTTCAGGAGGGCAAGCCATCAGTATGGAAGGATCACGCAGGAGCGCGTACAAGGTATGAATACAATTTGTAACCTTTAATATTTATGTAACCATTACCGTAACATAGTTTTCTGAAATGCAAAACGCAGTTAGAACACTCGTAGAAATAGGCAAAGTTAAAAGTAATGACAACAAAGTTCATCCATACATTATTTACATCTTGTTGAACAACCGAACGTAAAAAATCAGGGGAAAAAAGGGTAAAAAAAGGGTAAAAACACAACGAAGAAAGTGTTGTTATGCCAAGAATTCAACTAGTAATGTAACCATTCCAATATTTTTCCCGATTCCGATACAATTACCGATTCCGATTCTTTTCAAATTTCTAAATATTTAGCTATAGAGTTGTTGTTCTTTTTAATTTTCATATTACTGTGAAACCCTGTGTAATGTGTGCATATATTTCCGCAAAAGTAAAAGTACACTTAGGAGGGGGGGGGGCGTATATTACGCAAACCGGTCTTTTGAACTATTTTTTAGCAATGGAAAATTAAGTTTTAAACAAAAAAACTAAAACAAAAAAACAAAAAGAATTGTTGTTGGAATCAGAAATTAGGCTCAAATTTTTCCGATTCCGATACCCCAAAAAGTTCCGATTTTTTCGATTCCCAATTCCGATTAATCGTTCCAACACTAGTCTAGACCAAGAAAATATTGTTCGAATATACATTATTTTATTTCATGACTCCTGTATTAAACATATATTCAAAACACATTAAAACGAAAGGCTAAGACCAAAAATACGGTTAACACATTTATTTACAGTTGACAATTATGAAAGACAAGCAACGTACATTATATAAAACAATAAAAGATATTTAGTTCTTACTCTACCTTCAAGATAGGAATATTGTTTATCGGGGAGGGGAGGGCTAGATTCTTCATTTTGTGGGAGCCCCATAGGAGAAGTCTGACAACGATGAATTCTGAAATACTCTTTGATCCCTTTCGGAAACAATCAGCAATGTTTAGAACCAGTTCATGACCAGAATCGGTTTCCTACAGTGTTGTTATATCCGTATGTACACGGGCTTGTAAGTGAGTTTGTGAGACTGACAAGCTATATTTAAAAGTCAGTCCATAACCGTGACTTGTGTTTAAAAGAAAGAAGAACAGGTTGACATATAGACATATAACACACCACTCAATAAGTCTTGCTACTAATAAAAATAATTCGTGTGATTTTTATAAAATACTAGCCTTCAAATGGCACATGTCAAAATTGGAGCCCAATGTGGGTAAAACGGACACATAGATATCCGAGACAATGGCTGAATCCTTAGAAAGTGACTTCCAGTCTGCAGTGGAATGGGGTCATAAATGGATGGTAACATTTAATGCTGCTAAGACAAAGCTCCTTTCCTTCAACAACTACAAGAAACCTCTCAACCACCGATTGCCATGAAAAATAACATCCTACCTGAGAGTCCAACGTTCAAACTCCTCGCCCTAACATGAATTGGAACAAATACATAAAAGACAAGGCTGCTGCAAAGAAAGTAGGCTCCCTCTACCAGTCCAAAAAAGAGTATCTAATCTAATAGGTCTCTCACCATCCACCAAGCTCCAGCCCCTGCCCCATCGCCACAATGTTGCATCCTTGTGCTTGTTTTACAAGTACTTCAATGGAATATGCTCCAATGAACTTGCTGCTCTGGTGCCCCCCCCCCCCCCCCCAACGTAAATACACTCGACCAACCCGACAATAAGCTAAATCCCATTTATTTAATGTGGAGGTCCCCAGATGCCGGAGAGCCTTCTACTCCAATAGCTTCATTCCTTGTGCTGCCGGCCTTTGGAACTCCCTCCCTGCTCCCTGTTTCACCCGACTGGACTGACATGCACAAATTTAAAACTAATGTGAACAAACACTTAGCTGCACAGCTCCCAATTTAGGATGATCCCCTAAACGTTCACCCTAATTCTCAGTAGCCCCTTACGTCTACAGTGGCAACTTGCCTTGTTTGGGGTTAACTATATTAAAATAAAGATGGAATATTGTTGTCAAATCTGGGCTGATGCAGCATCCACTAGTCTCTCGCTTTTAGACAAGGCTCAAAAAAGAATATCTAATCTAATAGATCCCTTATTATTCACTAAGCTCCAGCCACTGTCCCATCGCCACAATGTAGTATCCCTGTGTTTGTTTTACAAGTACTTCAATGGTACCCCCCTCGACTTAAATAAACTCGACAATTAACTAAATCCCATCCTTTCACTGTGGAGGTCCCCAGATGCCATAGTGCCTTCTACTATGATAGCTTATTTCTGCAAACTGCTAGCGTTTGGAATTGTTTACCGGTCCCCTTTTCCTGATTGCACCAACATGCAGAAACTCAAATGTAATGTGAATAAACATCTCGCTGCACAACAACTCACTTAGAGCTCCCCCTAAAATCTGGCCCCTAATTCTGAATAGCCCCTCACGTCTAGTGGTCAATGTGCCTTGTTTGGGGTGAATCAAAGTTTTCTTTTTGAATATATGTATATCGATAATGTGAACAGGTACCCGGCACCAGGAGGTGATTCTTTCTGATTGGTCGAAGTCCGTTATAGGCAACCAATCAAGATTGAGTATTTCGATTTAATTCGTATGAAGTATCAGAATTTTTTTTTAGATGAGGATTGATAATTTCTATTATTTTAATTATTCGGACTACTGTTCTCGTCGTGGATATTATTCTCACAACATTTCGATCGATGTAACCTCTGACCTTCTTCAGATGCATCTTGTTGAACTTGGGAATCTGTACGGAATTTCGAATGGAACCTTTTATTTAATCCGCAGGGGTAGTTTGTTCTCATTATGTCATCCATGACCGGGTCTTAAGTAATTCATAATTATATTCTTAGTATCGCCCGCGCTGAGGATTGAACCTTCAACCTCCAGAAGACTGTCACTTTGAACTGATTATTATTAGCACGTATATCCGTATCCGTCACCTGAAGGTGATTCAACGAAAAATCGAAAGTACTTGTGATACTTATGGAACATTCATTAATGTTTTTGATTTTGATACAAAAACATTCATTAGGACCTGTGGCGCAACGGATATAAGGTCTAAGTAACAATCAGTTCTAAAATGCCAAAATATTTTTTAAAGTGCAATCTCATCTTAACATTGAAAAGAAATTGTTTCATTATATTTTATTAAAAAAAAAAAATGTTTAGATTTATTTTTTTCTTTAGACAATGGTATATCTCTGAATAAGCTCAGATTCTTTTAAACATCGCATCTGAAAGCTCCCAATAGTATCTATGCAATTCATTCTTTCTTCCATGATCACAAAATTTGTCAGTATTGTTTAGGAAATAAAATTCTAGTTACATTTTTGTCAGTAAAGAAATCAAATTTCAAATAAATAAAAATACGTGCATTTTTCTAGCCCCCCCCCCCCCACAACAAAAGTGGTGATGGGAAACGAGAAAGCAAATGCTAAGTCAGACAACACCAGCCACCTAAAATGAATTCAGAAAGAAATTCTTTGCTCTAAATCAAAAGTGTTTTTTTTTCTTTAGGTCATCAGAAATGATAATAATTTAGATCTGAAAAATTTAATTATTGACATAATTCTATTATTTTACAGAGAATATTAGTGCAAACACTGGCAGAGCATAATTTTTTTTTTGTCATTTTTTGACAGAGGCTGTACACTAGTTATAAATAATAAAAATTTAAACTTACCGATCCTTCGGACTAAGGTCTGCCATGATGTACATCTTTTGCACTGGGCCATAAAACAAACCCCTTTGAATCTTATTTTCAATTGACGGTCCAAGTTCAATGATGTTTCCCTTTGGATGTAACGTCTTCGTGCTGCAAAAATACGAAAAAGAGATAAATGTAAGAATGATAACTTAATACATAAAGTAAAGTTAGTCTTTTTATCGTTTCTTTGTCATCGATAGCTTTCTTCCTACAAAATAAATACTTGATTCGGGTTTGTCAGTTTTTCTTGTTGATCGTTGAAGCATATTGTTGTTTTTGTTGTTGTTCATGATGATGATGATGATGATGATGATGATGATGTTTTAGTATTTAAGGTGCTGTGAGTGTCCCTGACTCCGGGGTGAGCTACACCAGGCAACGTCTACTCTCCATGCGGTCTCATCTAAAGGGTTGATACCAGTTGTGTTGCAAGTAGTCAAGTTACTTTGCACGCACTCAAACCAGATCTTCCTTGGTCTTCATTTGAACTACTGTTCTCATCTTGAGTGTTATTATCACAACGTTTCGACGCTGTAATCTCCACCATTCTTCAGCCGAAACATTGTGATGATAGCACTCAAGATGCAGATAATTATACAAATTATCAATCCTCATCTCAAAAATTCAGAAACATGTTCCAAGTAGTCAAGTCACTTTGTACACGCTCAAGCCATGTTTTCCTTGGTCTTCCATGCATCCTCGTGCTTGGGATATTCATGCGTGTTATTGAGTTAATGCAGGAGGTGACATGCTGTACATGGCCAAACCACGCAAGACACCGAGCGTGTATGGCATCCAAAATCACATCAATACCAAACTTCTGATAGAGCACGGCTGGAAGGGATTTTTTTCCCGCTAGTTTGCTGCTGCACATCCTCCTGATGATGGCACAGTCATTACGCCAAAGTCGTTGCAAATCAGAAGCATTGAGCCCATGTCTCACTGCCATGCAAGATGGCAGAGCGACCACATGCCATTACAAAGAATAAAAATTAATTTGATTTAATTCCTTCCAGAAAATACTTTGTCTGGATTGGAATTATTTTCAAATAACTGTCATCTTAAAAAAGGGGGACATAACTTTGTATTCGTCCATAGAAAGTTACTTCACTTTGGAATAAAAAATAATATTTTAGAAATAAATGCCGATTTTTATTTCAAAGTATTATGGTTTTTTTGTTCCAATCAAAGGAAAGTAACTCTGTATGAACGAATAAACTGTTACATCTCTTTTTTTTTTTAGATGGAGACCACAAAAGTGAGAAGAGCTGACGCATAAGTGCCGCCAAGCGGTCTGCAGACAGAGGTAGTACAGCGAATCAGTGAAGCATGAGAGGAAAGATGTACGCGGTGCACGCCTCAGCTCTACCTTTCAGGGAAAACCTCTTCAAAGCCAAATCTTCATTGACACTTTGATCCTCGACTGTACTTCCGACCAGTTCTTTTCAAGCTAGAGGCTCGGTACGAATCAAACACCATCTGATCAGTTGAAAAGGCCTGGCGGCACAGGCGTGCTGCTTCAGGCAGCCAACCGTGGGCCATTGGATTTGCTGATGTTCACGACGGCCCCTGTACCGTTTTAGTGCCTTAGTCACCGGGATGATGTCTCGAAAACTCAACATGTACACAGTGACATCATCGGCATACATGAAGACCCACACTCACGCATCACCAGGTAGAGTAATACTGCATAGGGCTGGTCTCGCCGCCATGTACCTTAGGGCTCCAGTGCAAGGACATAAAGTAGGAGCGACAAAGAACAACCCTGACGTACCAACCGAGAAACAGCGAATGATCCCGACCGCATTCCATTTACCTGCACCACTGCCGTCGGCTGGCGATACAGAATGGAGATCCATTTGCAAAAGTCCGGATTAAAACCAGCGGCCTCTAGAACAGATCCCAGGAAATGATGGCCGACCCTGTCGAAAGCTTTTGACTGATCTAAATTGATCAGTACGGCTTCGGTGTCGTCAGCTAATCCCTCTATGAGCGTGTGGATTAGAAGCAAAATTGTTCTGAATCGATCTCCCCTTCACAGCATAGATCTAATCAGGTTCAATCATGACACCAATAACGACCTGCAAACAATTCGTAAGAACTTTTGCCAAAATATTTACCTCTGTGTTTAGTAGAGTTATGGGCATAAAATCGTATAAACACCCTCCATGCCCGTCCTTTTTCTTCAGTAATGTGATCACTCCCTTGGTGACTTGAGCAGGAATGCATCCCTGATCAAATCAATGGTTAAACACATCCGTCAGAAGAGGAATGAACATGTGCGACAGCCTCAAAAGAATTTGCAGCACAAACCATCGAGTCCTGGCGATTTTTCAGAGCTGGCCGGCCTGCCTCAATGCAGCCAAGACATCACACTCTTTTTTAACCCGACCATTTTTATATAGATAGTTATAGAATTAATAATCTAATGTAATGAAAAATGAATAAACAATTTTCGGTTTTCCTTTTTTCAAATTATGATATACCAGAGCAATACCAGTCCCAGGACAGATAAAATTTATCTCTCAAACAGAACAGTTTTGCACCACTCTTATGTCCCCTTGCAAAGATTAACATCTACGTATAATCAAATAAAACCTTATGTCTGGAATCCTTATTTTAATTTTTGATCAAAATCTATTACATGATTTTAATTCTAGAAAATGTCTCAGATTTAAGACTGAAGC
>OY744544.1:61341664-61346664 GCA_963556195.1 Sepiola atlantica | reverse complement strand
AACGAAAACAAATCAGTTTCGTCAGCATTTAAGCCAATTATTGGTTCGTGTTTAAAAAAAATTTTTTTATCGATTTCTTCGATTCTAATATTTAATCCTGATCAATATATATATTTTTTAGTCATAAAGACAAGTGGAGGGTTTTTTTTATCCACTAACTAAAATCTACTTTTACTCTTCCAATTGACACTGCAGAAAGCGGAAAAGAAAAGTCGTGGTTCCATTTAAAATTCCATACAGATTCCCGAGTTTGACCGAAAGATTCTTGAGTTCGACAAGATGCACCTGAAGAGGGTAGGAGGTAACAACGTTGTGAGAATAACATCCAAGATGAAAAAAGTAGTTTGAATAATACAAAAATAACATACTTTCACTTTCACTGCCCGTCCCTAGTATACTTGTCTTCAGTAATATTAATCAGTCAGCTCCAAACAATGGGACCCCACATTTTTTCCCAGCAGAAAATTATGAGAACAATCCCCTTGCCTCAACAGGATTATTGTTTTCTCTCTCACGATGGATCCCGGTGCAATCACTCTCCCACGATAATAATACCTTTTCATACTCAGTCCATATATATTGTATTTAAAAGAAAGCAAGACTTGTCAAACCCGGCGAACACCATTCACAGAAACAGGCTTCAGTTTTCTGTTCATTTAAATCACTTTTTTAAGAATGGAGATTGACTTAACATCTCCATATACTCCACACACACATCCACCTATGCAATCTCAACAGCTACATACCTAGAAAACGGAGCTGTTAAGCCTGACATAGTTATATGAGACAAGAGGGAGAGAGTAGCAACCCTAGTTGAAGTCAGTGTTCTTAATGATGATGGATTAAACAGAGCTGGGGGGGGGGAAGATAACTAAATACCAAAAGTATTATGTACGCCATGAAAAGAAACTGGAATCTTAGAAAGATCTCCATCACTCAAGTAATCATAGGAACTTCCGGGCTCATAAAAAGGAATTTTAAAAACTACTTGTGCAAATATACCCGGTGAACCAAGTGCAAGAGAGTGTGACACTATGGATGCCGCAAAGATCGGGCCCGGTCAGGAATAGGAAATGACTTATGAACGCACACAAAAGAAAATACGGGAGTGGTCAATTTCTATTGTTCAAGGCCGAGGTCTTGTCGGTGACTAAGACAAAGGAGATAATATATTTAGGAGTGACAGTGTTTTACGACATCTTTGACAACAGGGTTGGTTTTACGACAGGGGACGGTTGGCAAAAAGTTGACTAAGTTGGGACTCGGAAGGAAGCGATTCAGTTTAATGTCGGCTTCAAGGGAGAATAGATCTAGCCGAACAAACGATGAGATGGACTGATCAACCTAGTGGCGGTGGTGGTGGCCTCGACAGACGAATTATCGGAGTTTGAAGTCAGCTTCTTTCGAGAGCAGGTCGCAAATAAAGCTCGGCAAAGCTTTATCAAGTGATGAGATGAGCTGACGACTTGAGTAACGACAATGGGGATCTCAACAGTCCGCGACGGTTTCACACACACTCATAGTTCCAACTAAATTATACACAACGTATATGTGTTTGTGTTCTTTCTCGAGAGGTCTGTTTCTTTTATTTAACTTGTGGACCAGTGCTGTGCCCTCAACGATCTGTCAGTGGATAGATGATTCGGCTAGCCGATGAAGACAAGAAACAGGCCACGGACACACAACCAACGTTGGGGTTGACGGTCGTCGAGTGGGGCAGCACATGGTTTTACAAGAGATACAAAAAATTGCGCTTAAAGGGACGGTTAGAATCTTAAAATGATATCTCGGTTGGAGTCTCTGAAATAGCAGATGAATGTCTGGCATCCGGTAGGATTCCCCATCCCCAGCAAAAACAAAAAAGTAAGAAAATGGAGAAAAAAAAGAAGAGAAAATGCAACAGTAAAATCTGGCATTGTCATCTAAATGAATAAATGTGAAATTTGGGCCCATTTCTCACACTAACCGTAAAGTCAAAATGCCCAATTTCAAATTAATTCAACTTTGCACAATTAACACACCATTTTTTTTATAAACTGCTTAGGTATATGCAATATCAGTCGCACGGTTAACTAATTTGCATATTCGTTTTGAAAAATGACATTTTATTAATTAACTATTATTTGTTACTGTTTTTAATTCAATAATTGTTTTGATATTAATACAACAAATGATTCTGTTTTACAATATTGTTTTATTTCGTGGACATTTATTTAACATTTGTGTTCAAATGTTCCTTTCTTTAGATGGACCGACTTGACTTCAACAAGTTGCAAACTATTCCGAAATTGCAACTGAAAAGGCAGACTGATTTCTTCTTTCTTTTCCTTTCTTTACAGTTACATTTAAAAGATAAATAAATTTGTTTCGAAATTACCAAAATGTTAATGTTTATCTACCTATATGAATAAATGAGGAAGATTTTGTTTTGTGTTTACAACAAAGTTATTAATTAAATGTTTATTATTTTAAATTAATATTTCAAGTAGCAAAAGTTGAAAAGCAATAGTGAGCCGGCAACGCTAACTAGTATTAAATAAAGCCGAAAGAGTTGCAACTTTAGTTAAGGTGAGTGTTCCGAATGGCAGTGGCCTGAACGAAGCGGAAAGTGAGAAGGTGACAAAGTACCAGATCCTAATTGTATGATATGAAGAGAAACTGGAATCTCAAAAACATCAACATTATCCCAGTTATAATAGGAAAGTATTCCCGCAAAACCAAGAGCAAAAGGAATAAAAATAATTCCATTTAAGGGGAACGGCCAAAATCCTTAAAAGAGCACTCTTTATTTTTTTTTTTCTTATCTTTCTGTTTTTGCTGGAGATGGGGCATCCTACCGGATACCAGACATTCACCGGCTATTTCAGACACTCCAGCCTAGAGATCGCTTTAAGATTCTAACCGTCCCTTTTAAGTGCAGTTGTTTGTATTTCTCTTGCACTCGGTTCACCGGGTATACTCGCCAGATAGCTTTTGAAATTCTTCTTCATTAGTCCTGTTACTCCTATAATTACTGGTATGATGGAGATTTTCCTAAGATTCCAGTTTCTTTTCATGTTGTACATAAAACATTGGTATTTCGTAATCTTTTCCCTTTCTGCTCTGTTCAATCCTGCATCATTAGGACACTGACTTCAACTAGGGTTGCTACTTTCTCCCTTTTGTCCCATATTACGATGTCAGGTTTAACAGCTCCGTTTTCTAGATATGTAGCTGTAGGGATTGCATAGTCATAATGGATGCACTTGATTGGAGCCTCTAAATCGCAGGCAATTGTCAGGCATTTGAAAGAATGCCCCCCCTTCCTATGCCAATATAAAAAAAATTTTAAAAAATGTTTAAAAATAGGAGTCACTGGGCCCATAAAAAAGAATTTTAAAAACTACTTGGCCAGTGAACCAAATTCAAGAGAGATACAAATAATTGCACCTCGAGGGACCGTTAGAATCTTAAAAAGATCTCTCGGTTTATATTTATTTCGCCTCCCCACGAAAGCAGAGTTAGACACAAGGTTTTTAAAGGGTCTCTCTGGATTAGAACAAAAATTAAAATTGCCTCAGTCTAGAGGGACTTCTACTTCACTGACGGAGGACCGAAAAGATGTATATGAGGAATGGCCAAACTGTACTCTTCATAATCATTAAACACTAATCAAACAAGATTCCCTGAATTTCAATTTCTTCTTCAGACGCCTTAAGCTTAAGCCTTACATTTTAGACATTTTCTAGAATCAAAATAATGGATTTTGATCACAATTGGAATAAGGATTCTAGAGACATGGGGTTTAATAGAATTATATCTTGATGTTAATCTTGGTAAAGGGGACATAAAAGTGGTGCAAAATTTTTCTGTTTGGGGAATTCATTTTACATGTTCTGGGACGGGTATTCTTTTCTGCTTCCGTCTGTCTCTCTCTCTCTCTCTCTCTCTCTCTCTATATATATATATATATATATATATATATATATATATATCCAAACAAAACTACAAGTCCATTTTAAAAGAAGTAATAAAGTTTCATTTTTCGAGGATACTTCCTCACCAAACGACAGATTTGCACCTGAGCCCTTACTAAATCAAAACATTTGTCCAACCAAACACAAAGAGTCAATCAGCCTAGGGCTCAAAGGAACTGCTGTCTCTGAGAACGACAGAAACTCAACTCCTCTGCTCCTTTGCTAAATTTGCCCCTTTGCTAAGTTTGCTAATCATTGCCAAATTTGCCCCTTTGCTAAATTTGCTAATCATTGCCAAATTTGCCCCTTTGCTGAAGATCAATTTGAAAGGGAGGTAATTTAAATCAAAACTATTACTTCTTGAAATCACAATAGATTTATATCAAAGATATTTAATGCAAGTCATACATTTAAAAAGAATACTTAGAGGTAGATTAATAGCGGTTGGGTGTTTGGTAGATTATATATATATATATATATATATATATATATATATATATATATATATATATATCTCATGCATCACAAGTTAGTTGAAAAAAACAATAAAGTGCTCGATCGCAGGTTCTACAGGAGCTAATATAAAGTATTTTCTAAGCAAGTACGCCTAAACAAACAATAAACACTAATAAAAATGTCTTTTAAATAAAATAAATTTTTAAAAACCTTTTAAAAAGTCCTTCCTTAAACAAATAATAACAAGCCGTGCGTGTGTGGTCCCCCTCTGTATGTGACTCGATGTGGCGAATGTAAAATGCAATAAATTTGGGCAATTTAGGGCATTTTTGACCCCCCTTTGACCCCCTGGGGGCGCGAACCAGAATTTTCTGAGGTCAAGGATGCTCATTTTATATCCAAAACAATTGCCTCTACATTTTGGCCAAGTTTCAGAAAAATTGAATGGATGGATCAAATGTTATGGGAGAAAAGGGTCATTTTTTTGCCATTTTGGGGGCTTTTGACGCCCTGGGGGCGCGAACCAGATTTTTTCCAATGTCAGCGATACTTATTTTCTATTAGGAACAATTGCCTCCATATTTTGGC
>OY744544.1:61236664-61339164 GCA_963556195.1 Sepiola atlantica | reverse complement strand
GGAATTGTAACTTGAGTGAAGTTTTTTTTTTGTTTTTTTTTAGATAAAAAAAAAAGTAATATTTCAGATACACTTGATATGAATAAAAAATATATTGTTTATTGATTTATTTTTGTTCTTGTTTTATGGCATATCAACCCTTTTGGGTCATTTAATGTCTAATACGGTCATTTTTGTAAAAGTTTTGGCGTTTCAATATTTCTTCATATGTTCAAAATCTTTGTAAACATTTACTGTGTAAATAAATAATATACGAAAATATATGTTTTAGCATATACCTTCTATACTTTATGCATACCAACTTCTTCCAATGTAAAGCTCAATGATTGTCAACTTGCAACAACAGAGCATATATAAGTAAACAATATTTTGTTACATTCCAAAGACCAAGATTTTATTTACACCACGAAACATTTTCAAAACAGTCAATCTTTAGTGCAATTTTTTTACGAATTCGTTTTGTTCATAGGAAACCAACATTAGTAAGTCAATATTGGATCTGGCTTCCTTGAACTCTTCAGAAAGGACAAAAAGTTCTGTTTGAAAAATTATACATTGTAGCGTAAAATGAAAGACAAACATCCAAAAACCAAAAAATTTTCCTTACTGCTCCTAAAAACGATCAGTCCACCATCTTGAAAAACTCAATGCAGAGCTAATACAAATACGCATAACTTTCGATCAGTAATCATTATCGTGGTATCCATGTTTAGAACTGGCTAAATGATATGTGTACTCCATTTGGTTCAGCCAAATGAAGTACATATTTTTATTAACTCCAAGCTTAGTTTCGTAGTCAGATGATTTGAATAGATACTCCCAATTTAAATGACGCAAATTGTATAGTGAGAATTATCTTCGAGTTAATTAAGTATTTTATAAGTAAACAATAATTCCCCCACTATCCAACCACCATGAAGTCGCTTCCATGACAACAGACAAGGCTGAATTGCTTGTTCAGAAGTTTGCTCTAAACTTGACTTTGGGCCCCGCAAACGACTCCCTCCCTAATCTTTCACTATGGACGGGGATCGCATTAGATGATTTGATCATCGTCTCTTTTCATAAAAAACCTTGACACCTCCAAAACATGTGGATCAAATCTTACCCGTGCTATAGTAATAAAGAATCGTCTGCTGGGTATTTTAAAAAACAACAACAAAAAATAAGAAAACTTATGAAATAAAATTGTTTTTTTTTTAATACCGATTTTTCCAGATCATCCTAACACATTCGTTAAAACTTCTCAAAACTGACCCCTGTCTTCTCGAAATAAAAGCTGACCCCTGTCTTCTCCAAATTAAAACTGATCCCTTTCTTCTCCAAATTAAAACTTACCCCTGTCTTCTTCAAATCAAAGCTGACCCGTCTTCTCCAAATTAAAACTGACCCCTGTCTTCTCCAAATTAAAACTGATCCCTGTCTTCTCCAAATTAAAACTTACCCCTGTCTTCTCCAAATTAAAACTGACTCCTGTCTTCTCCAAATCAAAACTGACTCCTGTCTTTTCCAAATCAAAATTGACTCCCTGTCTTCTCCAAATCAAAACTGATCCCTTTCTTCTCCAAATTAAAGCTGACCCCTGTCTTCTCCAAATCAAAACTGACCCCAGTATTCTCAAAATCAAAACTGACTCCTGTCTTCTCCAAATTAAAACTGACCCCTGTCTTCTCCAAATTAAAACTGACCCCTGTCTTCTCCAAATTAAAACTGACCCGTCTTCTCCAAATTCTTCAAACTATTTAAGAATCTTGCTTCCCTGCTAGCTGAAAAATTGCCTCTGTGGTACCAGTTTTTTAAGAACTGTTAAAAGAACTGACCTGAAAAATTATCGCCCCATAAATCTCTACTAGCTCTTTGATAAAATCTTTGAATCATTAATTAATCTAGCGATAGTTCACCACCTCGAAGATGCCAAACATCTCTCTGACCAATAGTAGGGATTTTATGGCCATCCCGTTCTACTGCGGATATCCTAACAGTCATCTCTGAACATATATACAGCACGCCGGATAAGTTACGTGAAACTAGGACACAAACACCAGATCTCTCCAAGCCCTTTGATAAGGTCTAGCATGAAAGTCTTCTCAGGAAAAGCAACTCGTATGACATTACTGGACGAACATTTAATATAATCAGATCTTTTTTAGCTAAAAGAAAGATCCCGGTCGTTCTCGATGACAATACATCCAAACAACACCACATCAATATGAGTGCGCCCCAGGGGTCGATACTTGAAGGTATATTATGCCTGATCTTCATAAATAACCTCCCTGATGCAATCACGTCTGAGATGGTTGTATTTGCAAATGACACTATGCTCTATTCCCGGCATGAGAGCAATGGCCGAATCCTTAGAAAATGATCCCCAGTCTATTGTAGAATGGGACCAAAAATGAATGGTCACATTTAATGCTATCAACGTCATAAGATTAACTAATTTGCATATCCCTTTGCAAAAGGGCATCTCATTAATTAACTATTCGTTTTTATTTTCTAATTCAATGAGTGTTTTCCTTTTTTCAGGATAAAGCTTATTTCCTTCAATAACTAAAAGAAAACTTTCTAACCACCGATTGTCATGGCCGATAGCACCCTTTCCGAGAGTCCAACGTTTAAACTCCTGACATTGTCCGGCAATATGAAGTTGCTGCCAAATATGCTGCAAAGAAGGTAGGCTCCCTCTACCAGGATAAAAAAACTTCTCACACCTGTCAGTATCCTTTATCGATGGGCTGGTGCACCAACCATTAGCCTCTCCCTACTGGACAGGGTGCAAAAAAGAATTTCTAACCTAATAGGTCTCGCACTATCTGTCAAGCTGCAACCTGTCGCATTGCCGCAGTGTTGCATCAGTGTGCTTGTTTTACAACTACTTCCACGAAATGTGCTCCCAACGAACTTATTACGCTGGTATCCCTTCAACGTAAATACCCTTGACCCACTCGACTAGCAGCAAAATTCCACCCCTTCACTGTAGAGGTCCCTAGATGCTGGAAGATCTTCTACTCTAATAGCTTCTGTCCTCGAACCTCTCATCGTTGGAATTCACTCCCTGCTCCCCTGACTGTACCAACATCCAAAAATTGAAATGTAATGTGAACAAGCATCTTGCTGCTTAACCCCCAACCCAGGTTGCCCCCCCCCCCCATAAATCTTACCCCTATCACAATAGCCCCTTACGTTTCAGTGATAATATGCCTTGTTTGGGGGGGGGGTGAACAAAAAAACAGTTTTTATGTAATAAGATGTTTTGAAATAATGCAGACGGCATTTTAACCAAATATTTTGTCATGTGACCCTTGCTTTCCCCCTATTTTCTCCGTAGTCATCACATTCTATGAGTGATGTTTCTGACAAAGGGAAAAGAATTGCAGTTTTCTGGGTTGGCTTTCATTTTAAGTGGGTAGTATGTGGAGATTTTCAATCCTCTCATAGTATTCATCATCATTCACTTCCAATATATGCATTCCATCTCATTAACCCTTATCCTCGAGTGTTTTTTGGCCTTGATAAGTAGTGACTCATTAGTAAAAAAAAAAAAAAAGCTAAAAAATTAGAGTAAAAGTTGGTAACGATTTCTTTGAATCACATAATATTACCAGGACGAGAACAGCAGTTTACTGTCTGACCTGAGCAAGTCAACATCACCATAATCTTCGTTGCAAAAAAAAAAAAAATCTTTCCGAAGGAGAAATATATTTGAAGCTATCTAACAAAAGTCTGCAAGTTTAGACGAGATACTTCCTGCTGAAAACAACAAAGTTCTTTTTGACCAAAGAATATTTTTAACTGTGTTGGATTCCTGACACTTTGATTAAAGCGAAAAGAAATATCTTTTCCTGGATTGATTATTTCTTCCTAAAAAAAAAAAGAAGCCCGCTTTGAATTTCAGAGCTAAAGAACATCCTTTTAACTTATATTGAGATTTTGTTCGCAGAATTATAATTTTCTATGGCCATCGTGCCAAAACAAACTTTGGCAGCGGCCATTTTGAATTTTCACATTGAATGAACTTCTGTTTTACCTTCATGGATGCATTGTTATTGGAAATTCATGCATATATAATCAAGTGTTATATTTTCACTTATCGGTGCATGCATTAACCATTAGACAGCTGTCGTCATCGGGAACACAGGTTCTATTCGTTTACTGATAAATCTACTCCTAAAAGTCACATGGTTTCACAACTTCCGTCTGGGGGTCACCTCTTACCCTTAAGGTGTCACTCAAATTTTTCCATTCAAACACGGCCCTATTTATGTAACACAAAGATGAGTAACATTTTGTTTTAACCCTTTGACTGCATTTAAATTGGTATTCTCTGCTAAATATTGGTAAATATTACCAGATAATGTACCCACAGGATTGGGACAAAAATTTAAATTGCCCCATATTTCTCCTTCACTGACCGAGGACAGAAAAGATGAAGTGTCGTATCAGAACAGATACTACACTTTGCTCCTAGCCAAATGGTTTGGTTCATCTGTTTTGACGATTTTGATTCATTGGTTCGTTTGGTTTATCTGTGTTACGGCATATCAACTCTTTTAGAATTTTTGGTACTGGTACAGCTTTTGAACCAGATAAAACCGACTTTTGCCGACACAAAAATACATAAAAACACAGAAAAGGGTCAAATCAAAACGAACAAATACCAAATTCCTTCAATTTACTTTGGAACAGGTATTTGTTGACTATTTTATGAAAATCGAGTTAGCAGAAAAAAAAAGTGTCTTTGGCAAATTCCTGCCAAAGGTTGTCAGCCATTTTGAAATAAGATAAAATCCATCGTAGTTTGATCGGATTATTAAAATACAATATAAACACATTAAAATATTTAAAGCACAAAAGAAATTATCCAGGTACGGTTAGGGTTAGGGTTAGGGAGGTAGAAAAGTAACTTTTCTTGCCTTTGCTTACTTAGACTTAAGTATTCTCATGTCCTGAGACAAATGAGGCAGTCAAAGTGATCCATTGCATTCATAAACAATCAATTTGACTTATTTTTGACTGTTTTTGAAGCAAGACTATTTTACAGGGACAGCTCGCTAGCCTGAAGCCAAACCGCTACCATTTATAAAGAAGACTGCAAGTGAAGAAGTCTCTGGTAGATATTTAATTCCTTGTTTTCAAAATGGAGCGAACATTTACAACACGACTCCACACCGTTGTTGTTTTTATTTGTTTTGCTTTTTAAAACTTAGTGTTCTGTCTTGCGTAGAATAGATCCTTTAGCATTTACCTCACTTAGCCGGCCTTTTTTTCTTAAGGGATTCTTCCAGTCCTGACACTGGGCCAGACGCTTCCAGTGCTCTGTCTATTTAGCGGCCTTTCACTCGACCCTCATTGAGAGTTTTCAATCTCTTTAAAAAAAACACACACATTTCTGAACATCTCGGCTAAGAAATATTGCCTTTTTTCTCTCTAAGAATAGAATTAAATGGGGCTAGTATTATTTTCTTTTTATATTTCTTTTGTCTAACCGAACTTTGTTTACCTTTTCCCCCACGTGTAACTTATATCTCGTCGCTTGTCACTCGCTGATTTCTTAGCAGAATTGTATTCCGTCCTTCTAGTATTATCTTATCTTTTCAAATATTTTCTATTCTGTAATTTTATTAAGCTTACAACTCCATTAGATTTTAGTCAACTCCTCATCTCTACCTTGCCTCCATTTTGTATTTATGTGTTTCTGAAACAATGCTTTTATTCCTTTTCAGTTTTTACCTTTGTCGATAATCAATAAACCTGTGTCTAAAATACACCATTCTGTAATTTTATTAAGCTTACAACTCCATTAGATTTTAGTCAACTCCTCATCTCTACCTTGCCTCCATTTTGTATTTATGTGTTTCTGAAACAATGCTTTTATTCCTTTTCAGTTTTTACCTTTGTCGATAATCAATAAACCTGTGTCTAAAATACACCATTCTGTAATTTTATTAAGCTTACAACTCCATTAGATTTTAGTCAACTCCTCATCTCTACCTTGCCTCCATTTTGTATTTATGTGTTTCTGAAACAATGCTTTTATTCCTTTTCAGTTTTTACCTTTGTCGATAATCAATAAACCTGTGTCTAAAATACACCATTCTGTAATTTTATTAAGCTTACAACTCCATTAGATTTTAGTCAACTCCTCATCTCTACCTTGCCTCCATTTTGTATTTATGTGTTTCTGAAACAATGCTTTTATTCCTTTTCAGTTTTTACCTTTGTCGATAATCAATAAACCTGTGTCTAAAATACACCATTCTGTAATTTTATTAAGCTTACAACTCCATTAGATTTTAGTCAACTCCTCATCTCTACCTTGCCTCCATTTTGTATTTATGTGTTTCTGAAACAATGCTTTTATTCCTTTTCAGTTTTTACCTTTGTCGATAATCAATAAACCTGTGTCTAAAATACACCATTCTGTAATTTTATTAAGCTTACAACTCCATTAGATTTTAGTCAACTCCTCATCTCTACCTTGCCTCCATTTTGTATTTATGTGTTTCTGAAACAATGTTTTTATTCCTTTACAGTTTTTACCTTTGTCGATAATCAATAAACCTGTGTCTAAAATACACCATTCTGTAATTTTATTAAGCTTACAACTCCATTAGATTTTAGTCAACTCCTCATCTCTACCTTGCCTCCATTTTGTATTTATGTGTTTCTGAAACAATGCTTTTATTCCTTTACAGTTTTTACCTTTGTCGATAATCAATAAACCTGTGTCTAAAATACACCATTCTGTAATTTTATTAAGCTTACAACTCCATTAGATTTTAGTCAACTCCTCATCTCTACCTTGCCTCCATTTTGTATTTATGTGTTTCTGAAACAATGCTTTTATTCCTTTACAGTTTTTACCTTTGTCGATAATCAATAAACCTGTGTCTAAAATACACCATTCTGTAATTTTATTAAGCTTACAACTCCATTAGATTTTAGTCAACTCCTCATCTCTACCTTGCCTCCATTTTGTATTTATGTGTTTCTGAAACAATGCTTTTATTCCTTTACAGTTTTTACCTTTGTCGATAATCAATAAACCTGTGTCTAAAATACACCATTCTGTAATTTTATTAAGCTTACAACTCCATTAGATTTTAGTCAACTCCTCATCTCTACCTTGCCTCCATTTTGTATTTATGTGTTTCTGAAACAATGTTTTTATTCCTTTTCAGTTTTTACCTTTGTCGATAATCAATAAACCTGTGTCTAAAATACACCATTCTGTAATTTTATTAAGCTTACAACTCCATTAGATTTTAGTCAACTCCTCATCTCTACCTTGCCTCCATTTTGTATTTATGTGTTTCTGAAACAATGTTTTTATTCCTTTTCAGTTTTTACCTTTGTCGATAATCAATAAACCTGTGTCTAAAATACACCATTCTGTAATTTTATTAAGCTTACAACTCCATTAGATTTTAGTCAACTCCTCATCTCTACCTTGCCTCCATTTTGTATTTATGTGTTTCTGAAACAATGTTTTTATTCCTTTTCAGTTTTTACCTTTGTCGATAATCAATAAACCTGTGTCTAAAATACACCATTCTGTAATTTTATTAAGCTTACAACTCCATTAGATTTTAGTCAACTCCTCATCTCTACCTTGCCTCCATTTTGTATTTATGTGTTTCTGAAACAATGTTTTTATTCCTTTTCAGTTTTTACCTTTGTCGATAATCAATAAACCTGTGTCTAAAATACACCATTCTGTAATTTTATTAAGCTTACAACTCCATTAGATTTTAGTCAACTCCTCATCTCTACCTTGCCTCCATTTTGTATTTATGTGTTTCTGAAACAATGTTTTTATTCCTTTTCAGTTTTTACCTTTGTCGATAATCAATAAACCTGTGTCTAAAATACACCATTCTGTAATTTTATTAAGCTTACAACTCCATTAGATTTTAGTCAACTCCTCATCTCTACCTTGCCTCCATTTTGTATTTATGTGTTTCTGAAACAATGCTTTTATTCCTTTTCAGTTTTTACCTTTGTCGATGATCAATAAACCTGTGTCTAAAATACACCATTCTGTAATTTTATTAAGCTTACAACTCCATTAGATTTTAGTCAACTCCTCATCTCTACCTTGCCTCCATTTTGTATTTATGTGTTTCTGAAACAATGCTTTTATTCCTTTTCAGTTTTTACCTTTGTCGATAATCAATAAACCTGTGTCTAAAATACACCATTCTGTAATTTTATTAAGCTTACAACTCCATTAGATTTTAGTCAACTCCTCATCTCTACCATGCCTCCATTTTGTATTTATGTGTTTCTGAAACAATGCTTTTATTCCTTTTCAGTTTTTACCTTTGTCGATGATCAATAAACCTGTGTCTTAAATACACCATGCCTCAGAGTCTTGATTGCCGATGAGAGTTTATGCTAGCTGTCCGGGATCTGCACGTTTTCTACAAAACAAACACATCCAGGAGATAGCATACTTTGTAACATTTATTAAATTTCTTATGGAAGGGAATTATGGAAGATATTCAACCAGCAGAAGACCAGAGGCTGTTGAAGAATTTAGACATGTTGCATCAAAAGAAATTGCTATTTGGCAAAGCAAGACTTAAATGAAAATCTGAAGATTCTACTAATGCAGATTATTTAATTACTAGCAAGGTTACCCGGCGTTGCTCGGGCCATAAAAAAAAATAAGCGTTAAATACTTTTTGAAAGAAAATGCCGAGCGGAAGGAATACATTGAAATTACAGTGTTTTCTTTCCAAATTATGGCTGTAAAAATCGACCCCCCCCCCCCCTGGCGAAATCTGCTCCATAGCCCCTTAGGAGTGCACTTAGAGATTCGGGAATACTGCCATTATCTTTTAATTTTACACAAGAATACACATTTAGATTTCATGTAGATTCTCTAACATTTTTTTTATAGGGCACACACACAGACATTGAGTTTTATATATATAAATATCAGCCAAGTTTTATTCTCACCAAAAACAAGAGAAACAGTATAAGTAGTCGCCGTCTCACTGGCTTCGCTGATGTTATGTACCTGATACGTAGGCTTAGTTTCGGTAAAAATGGATGATGGCTTTGTAGTAGTTACATGGAGAACCTATTTTGTTTAAATGCATGCATTAGATTGAGTCGTCGTTTGGCTTTGCACACTCGAGCGTGGACTGTCAACTGCGTGGATGTTATGATACTATTATATCATAGTAATACCAATAAATAAATAAGAACACAAGACAGAAATAGAAAGAATAAAAAATGTATTAAAAATACTTAATTGCATACAATAAGTCAGTCGTAAATACAGGCTCTAGGCAGACGTCCTATAAGCGGTGCGCTAAGCGGTTTCCCTTTCGTAAGGGAAAAGGTGTCGACTTTAGAGTGACCTGACGAATCCATCCTGTCACTATGGATAAATCCGCATCAGTCTACAACGGATACATCTTTGCATAAGCAAGATTAATATGTGTAGACATATCTTGGCACCAAAAAGACAATTCAAATCAGTTCCTGTTTTGATCGCTTCTTGATTGGATGTTATCCTGTGCTTGCTGTTTCACTACGAGTGGCCGGCTAGAATGGAACTCCCAGGATTCATTTATTGACAAAAGTCAGCCTACTGAACAATTTTCGTTGTGTTCCAGTTTTCTCTTGAATAAAAGTTGATGCCTATTTAGTTGTGGAGATGTAGTTTTATTTATGGAAGATGGTGACCCATTTTTCTTGTTCAATATTCTATTCCAGTCAGATGCGGCCAGATACATACAACTAACTCTAACAACTTACGTTCTTCATCCTGACTTTCTTCCAACCAACTAACCACTTGACCTCTCCATCAAAAAACCTAAAGCCTTTTGTGACCGGTGGTTAAAATTATCCTTAGAAGGACAATTTATTGCATGTAAGCAATTGAGAATAAGGATTTCCCCCCACATTAAAACCGATCTTGTGTCTAACTTTGTCCTTGTAGAAGGGGTGGGGCAGCAAGAAAATAGGGATGGCGGCTTCTTTCAGGGTTTTATCCTCCCTGAGAAGTCAGCTAGACAACAACAACAACAAAAACAACAACAACAAAAACAATCCATTCAAATTTCCTCTCAGATAAATACGGACAAAGAGATATTCTGGAATCACCGTAGCGTGAAGGCGTTTCTTCCGCCTCACTGGACGCAAAGTACAAACCCAAGTGAACCGTGAACCGGTTTCCTTCTCTACTGAATGACATCAGTGTTTGCCTCACCTGTTGCAAAAAAAAATATAATCACTGAATAGAGAAAGAGAAAATACCTGTTACTCTGGTAAAAAAAAAAGGGGGAAATAAATAAATAAGTACCCAGGTCACTAAATCGTAAGATGAAATAAAAAGCTTTTATTATGAGTAATTGTTGACTAGTAGGTCTTCATAGGGTGACAAAAAAAAATAGGTTTTCATAGGGTGAAAGCATCAGTAAAAATTAGTATTAAAGAAAGTAACCTATCCCAGCTAGTTCTCCACAAATTGTTGCTTTTTCTTTTTTACTAAAGCGTCACCATTTATCAAGGCCCAAAGGCGACTCGAGGATAAGGGTTAATGAGTGTTAGGTGGACAGTGAGACACACCGTGATGATTGGTAACGATGGTGGAAATTGAGCAGAATTTGATTATTTAAAAGGATGGCTCAACAAGAATTAGTTTACGTTGGACTTGAAAACGACTATGTTGTAGTCAGCTGGGAAGCAGCCCTGCAGTATTGTGTTCACAGACGGGTAGTTCTAGGAAAGAAACTTTGCTCATGGAAGTTTCGTTTAGTTTTAGACAGAGAGAGAGAGAGAAAGGGAAATTATTGACAGTGGTTATAGTTGGACCAGTTTTTGTCGTGAATATTTTACGAGGGGGGGGGACCATAGATTGAAGCTCAGTCGAGCACCTACCATGAAAATAACAATAGAGTAGAGAAAGACTAGCAACGTCTTTTCTATGAGAAAGATGTAGCAGGAATGAGAAGAGGACATCACCAACTACATTTTGAAGTTGGTTTTTTACTCTGTCAAGGCAGGAAAGGGTGCTCTGAGCAGCATCTCCCAAGATGTGGCAACAGTACTCCATCTCTCTTCTCTTCTGTCTCCATTGTTGTTGTCGTCATCTTTTTTTTTTTAAATCAGCGGAAGTTGGAATTCTCTGACAATGACTGCCTCCGCCGCATTTTGCATTGCCAGTGGGCTAAAACTCATCATTTAAAACGTAACTTGTCTCAACTGCTGTTCTCTGCCAATGTATTAATGTTTTGTTAACATGTAGCAGTAGTTCTGTAAACATGTGTAATTCTGCATGTTTAATGGGTTGCGTAGTTGCAAGGCATGCAGATGACAGGCTTACCATGGGAGAAATATTTAACTGAGAGAAGAGTGACCATTTAAAAAATTGGAAATATATCTGTCTTGGGGTTTGACCACCCAGAATTTGATTTCTCCACTTAGAAAAGTTATTGCATTCATGTTGAGAAATCAAATCACTAAAGGTCCTTGAAAGACTAATGTTCCTTCAGATACGAGGCTCCATGCTGGGGTTATGACCCATCTGAGGTTTTCCAAAATTAATGTTCATACCAGATGGTGGATTTTCTGGTCGGTTAGTTTTTTTATGTCCATGGATTGTCAGCTGATTATCTCAATTGGAATCTCTGGGGTAATCCAAGTGATATTTATATATATTCTAGCAGAGAGGCAGAGAAGGTCAGTGAGGTTTATGTGCCTCTCAGAGACAGATTGGCCTCTGAGCCTTAAGTTGATGAATTGTGTTCGGTTGGAGGATGTGTTTGTCTGGATTTGCAGACTTGTTCACTATAAGAAAACAAGTATCATTTTTAAGGTCTCACAAAATAAAACTGTGTTACTTGTTTTAAACTGGAGTTGTAGTTTTGTTTGGAGGGAGAATGCTTCCATTGCAGCACTGACCGAGATCACACGATTGACACTAAGGACAGTGTTGAAATCAAGCACTGACTTCAGATGAAGACAAAAAGTGGACGATCACGGCCTGTGCAGTAAACGCATACAGACGCACAGTTTGTTTTCTCTTAGCTTCTGTCTCCATTGTTATTGTTTGCTTTATTTTCAATCAGTGGAAGTTGGGAGTCTCTGACAATGACTGCCTCGATCGCATTTTGCATTACCAATGGACCGACCGTGTACCAACTGATGTCGTCCGCCAACACTTCAATCTAAAGTCTCTGACATCTGTCATGTTGCAGCGACGTCTTTGATGGTTTGGGTATGCAGCTATTTGTCCATAGAGAATGTTAATTCGCTATGTAATCCTCCCTACCCGACTGTCTGGGTCGTGAAAGCATGTGGGTGGACAGCTATGGACCTGGAAAACAACCATCACGGACGACTTGGTTGAACTCTCAAGTCCACAGGTGGTCAATCTTCGACGGTGGAATTGCAATTGGCTAGCCATCTTGTGCACCCTTGCTCAGGATCGTCATGCATGCACCGTCATGATTTGAGATCTAGTGCAGACCAGGGAAGAAGTCGGCTCAACCCTACCACGGCATTGCTACAGTGCAAGTCTAAAGTTTCTGATTATTCATTCTAAGATCAGAGAGGCTTAATTCGATCAATCGGCTGATCGCGTTATGCCCTAGTATCTATAAGTTCATCCCCAACCGTATTATTCAAGCTGATTCTTCAAAACATTAAAACCTTATTTGTTCTTTTTTACTTTCTCCCCAAATAGATACGCTAAGGGTCAATTATGTTGAGAACAAAGATTACAATACAAGGAGTAATGTTTTCAAAGAGTAATGTCTTCCAAGAGTAGTGCAATGTATTCCGAGAGCAATGTATTCTAAGAGCAATGTATTCTAGGAATATAAATAATTATCCTACCTATAAAATTATATTCGATAACTTTATTCGGCATTAAATAATCCATAGATGGTTGATATGCCGTAAAACAAACCAAACCATTTCAATAAAAGTGCTTATGTAGCACTACCAGGAGCGAATCTTCGATCCTAGTCGATTATTCAGACAACGGTTCATCACATACACAGTCGCTTTGATGACATGTAGCAGTAGTCCGTTTTTTCTTTTTTGTTGTTGTTTTGTTGTCTGCCTTTTAATAATAATTCTAAATTTCCACTTTGAATCGAATTTTCCATTACTCTAACCTTGTGTAGAAAATACCGTTTTTAACATTATATTCACACCCTGCATCTATATATTGCTACATTTATGCTTCAAGTTCTTATCCAGGACAAATTCTATTTACCCCATAAACAGAACCGGGTCAGAGTAGGTGTGGGAGTAATTGCAACTAAGGAGTAATTCAACATCCCTCCTCGTTCTCCTTTGGGAGAAGAAGGATGATGTTGCCTCGCTGACATCCAGTTCGAAAAGGGAAGCAACAAGGCTGTAAAAAGTCCATCGGCAGATCACTACACCCAGCAACCTGATTCATCACTGTTGACCAATTTCATTTCAGCATCCACAAAAAATAGTCCGTTACTGCTACACAATTGACGATCAGCCACCATCTTTTAGCGTTTAAATAGCTAACATTTATTAAACTGTTTTTGTTCAATTTAGGCTTAATGTTCAAGGGAGATAATTCAAATGAGGAATCCATCATCATCATCATCATCATATTTAGTTTAACGTCCGCTTTACATGCTGGCATGTGTTGGACAGCTTTTAGAGATTTACTTCCAAACTAACCTATCTCTGGCCAGGATTTTATTTATTTATTTCTCTTTCTCTCAAATCCATTTTTATCACTTCCTCCCATGTTTTCCTTGGCCTTCATCTGTGAACTGAACCTGCTACCTCAACTGTTTTACATCTACTAACCCAAGAACTCTCATCCATTCTTTCAACATGGACATACCATCGAAGTCTTATATTCTGCACACAGACCGTTTCCTTGGTCAACAGTGTTAATGCTCTGTTGGTCAGTAATGGCAGGAGTTCCTTGAACAAGCAGTTACTGAGGTATGGATACAATTTGTGAATTTTCATATATTTTTTTGTAATAATAATGGCAACTTGGTGTTCTGCTTGGTTATATCATTAGAGCACAGGGAGGAGCAGGTGCTAGTGTGATTGCAAGAATTAGAAGTGGATGGAGTACATTCAGGTAACTTCTGACATTATTAACTAACATGGGGTTACCACTGTTGAACAAGAGAAGAATCTAGCAGGCATGTGCGTGCAGTGTGATGATGTATGGAAGTGAAACCTGGCCAGTGAGGGTCGAGGACATGCGTTAGTTAGCTAAATGGTTGGTTGAATTGCTTCAACATGTTTTGGAAGTATATTCGGCCAACTGTATTAAAGATTCATTAACTTTTGCTGAATATATACACAATTGCCCTTTTTCGGTGCTTCTGTATTAAAAAGTCGAAAAAAAGTTTTTTTGTCTTTTAGTGTAAGAGAGGTAAATAAGGGGCAGGTAACTCTTCACAACAGCTCTAGCTTTCAAACAATATATTTTCATAAAATGTAATTTAAATAAATTTAATTAATAATAACCCTACCCCTAAACCCTAACCCTGTCTGCGGTAAAATACAGTATATCTTCGAACTTGAAAGTGTTAACATCCATGTTCCTAATTTCAGAGAAAATCTTGATTAAAAATCGTAGTAAGAGTCACCTGCCCCTTACTTACCTCTCCAACATTATAAGACAATAAAAACTTTTTTTCGGCTTTTTATTACAGAAACACCCCTTTTTCTGTTGAGAAAAAGTTTATGTGTTCTTTTGATATCAGCAGTTTATTTACATGTGTTCCCTTACAAGAAACCATCGATATTTGTGCTAATCTTGGATGACGTTGATAAATTCAAATACTTGGACTTGTGACGCATGATAAAGTAATTTTCAAAACAGATTACTTAAACTGGTTAAGAAAGGTGCTCTTCCTGGGGACATACATGATCGTATACGACCAATAGGGTCTATAAGACCATGACTTTATGGAAACACATAAGAACAATATACCTGTTCGACCTATTCTCTCTATGATAGGTTCGGTTCAGCATGATTTAGCTAAATGGTTAGCAGAATTGCTTCAACCAATTCTTGAAGTATATTGAAAAGGTTAGCAGAATTGCTTCAACCTGTCCTTGAAGTATATTGAAATGGTTAGCAGAATTGCTTCAACCTGTTCTTGAAGTATATTGAAATGGTTAGCAGAATTGCTTCAACCAATTCTTGAAGTATATTGAAAAGGTTAGCAGAATTGCTTCAACCTGTCCTTGAAGTATATTGAAATGGTTAGCAGAATTGCTTCAACCTGTCCTTGAAGTATATTGAAATGGTTAGCAGAATTGCTTCAACCTGTCCTTGAAGTATATTGAAATGGTTAGCAGAATTGCTTCAACCTGTTCTTGAAGTATATTGAAATGGTTAGCAGAATTGCTTCAACCTGTTCTTGAAGTATATTGAAATGGTTAGCAGAATTGCTTCAACCTGTCCTTGAAGTATATTGAAATGGTTAGCAGAATTGCTTCAACCTGTCCTTGAAGTATATTGAAATGGTTAACAGAATTGCTTCAACCTGTCCTTGAAGTATATTGAAATGGTTAGCAGAATTGCTTCAACCTGTCCTTGAAGTATATTGAAATGGTTAGCAGAATTGCTTCAACCTGTCCTTGAAGTATATTGAAATGGTTAGCAGAATTGCTTCAACCTGTCCTTGAAGTATATTGAAATGGTTAGCAGAATTGCTTCAACCTGTTCTTGAAGTATATTGAAATGGTTAGCAGAATTGCTTCAACCTGTTCTTGAAGTATATTGAAATAGTTAGCAGACTTGCCTCAACCAGTTCTTGAAGTATATTCGGTCAACTGTATTAAAGATTCATTTAGTTTTGCTGACTACATACGTAACTTTCCATTTTCTGCCGAAAATAAGTTTATGTGTTCTTTCGACATCAGCAGTCTGTTTACATGCGTTGCCTAGAAAGAAATCATCGATATTTGTGCCGATGTACTATATCGTGGTTTATCAATAGGTCCTACTATCTCTTAGGAGGTCTTCGTTGAACTGATGCAGTTTTCTACCATGTCTGTCGAATTCAGTTTCGATAACGTCATGCATCAGCAAACTGACAGTATTTCTATGGGGTCACCGCTTCGTACTACATGGGCCAATATCTTTTTGGGTTTCCCAGACAAGGCATGAAGCCACTTGATGTAAGGAGCTAACAAGAACGAAATATGACTATCACAAAGACAGGAGATGCATATTGGCCTCAGTCTTTTCAAGACCAAGGCTATAGGTAGGAGGAAAACGATCAGCAGGAAGAGAGTTCCACGAGCCTGCAGTTCTTGGAAAGAAGCTACTGGAATAGGAAGCTGTATTACAATGAGGGATCAAAACAGCGAATTGATCAACGAGTCAAACAAGCTGGAACAAAAGAAGCAGGGAATAGATCACATAATTCCGAAGAACACGTGCCATAATAGTATTTATAGAAAAAAAACTGAGACTAGCAACATCACGTCTGTGAGAGAGAGGGTGCAGAGAAGAAGAAAGAGTGTGGCCAATCAAATTACAGATATGTTTCTGCACCTTATCAAGAACCCTCAAATGGGACAGAGATTCACCAGCCCAAATATGGCAACAGTACTCCATACATGGTCTGATTGTATATTTGTAGAGATAGAAAATAGCCTCAGGTGTGAGAAAGCGTTTGGAGTGATAGAGAGAACCGACTTTACAAGAAGCAGAAAGAGCAATGGATCTAATGTATGAAAGATTTGATGAGAGAGAAAGACCAAGAAGTTTCAGAGTTGATTTCTCCTCAAGAGCAGAACCGTTCATGAGAATCTCAGAAAGAAAAGAGACACGAGTTAGGAGGGAAGTATGGCGTCTGTGATTATATCGTTTTCTTTTTTAAAAGTCTTCGGTCTTTAGTAAACCTTTGCTCTTGTTGTGATTGTTTACGTCCTTAATCTGTTGGGAGAGAATTTCTATTTCTAACTAAAATAAAAACAATTGTATGCAAAATAAAGAATTCGCTAAAAGTCGTCCCGAACCCATCGAAACTATCAATTTGAGTGTAAATGTTTTCCTTAAAGTCATAAAAAGGTACTCCAGTAGTGCAAGTTAATAGTAACCTTTTTAGTATTTTTTTTTGATTGATTTTAAGTGAAGGGAGAGCGAGACGAGTTATTGTATATATTATTGATAATTATATCAATTGTTTCTTCTGGCACTTTAGCTAGGCACCCCATAGACTTGTATTGTCTTGTCCTTCGGGGCTTGATTTACGCCGGTCTATGGGATTGTCCTGTGCAGTTCTAGGAGGTCCACCCTCCCAGGCTTTGCCTTCCCTCTTTGGGGAGGAGTAAGTTAATTGCTTACTGCTTGAGGCGCCCCTACCGGGGAATGCCGACGGGGCTGACCAGGCAATTTTTGATGGTCAGAGTGCTCACCTCTCGGGCGATGGCTTTTCAACCCCCACTTTCCGATCCGACCTTGGGTCACATCTTACTTGTGGGAGTAGGATAAAATTGGCCTTGTGCCTAACTCCTGGAGAGAAGTAAATAAATCATACATTAGTAAATAAGCTTTCTACACCAAGAAAAACAATGATTTTATTGTCTGGTCGTTTGGTTTGTAGGATTTGTAATAGTTTTACATAGCCATGCCATACAAGTCTACTATTATGAACACATTTCCCTATACTTTCCAGATGTAATCTTCCTCTGAGCAACTTCTATAAAATATCAAATATTTTAAACCAAATGTGGAGGTAAACCAAAATATGTTCTTTTGGACTAATTTTCCAACTGTATTTCCTTTAAGATAATTTATGGCGTCAATCTTAACGTTTACCATAAATATTATTTAGCTCCATTAGTTAGTATTAAATTTCAGACGTTATGGAATGACCTGGTAAACACACACACACACACACACACAAACACACACTATCTATCCAACCCCTCCCTTAAAAATGGTGGTGGTGCCAGTTTATTAAAATTAGAATCTTCTTTTAAGCACTCTTTGACTTAAACAGTTTCTTTTTCTGGCCCACCTAATCCAACTGGTTGGGGAGGGGTTCTTTTTAAGGGGGGGGGGTCTGTAAATGAATCCTTTTATTGTTTTAGTTGTTGTTGCACTGAGAAAAAGGAAAGAGATGCCCTTCCCTCCACCCCCGGGGGGGAGGGGGGCATCTTCATCAAAGAGGATGCAATAAATTAGATACGTATGCATATGGGGGGGGGGGCTGGAGACAAGGCGGCCACAGTTTCTGCAAGTGCAGTAAGAAAGGAGATATCTTATAACCCCCCCCCCCCCGGCCAATTGCAGATTTATTATGCAATAACTGTGGTGCTTGTACAGATCAAGTCCCATGGCGGATAAGATTGACTCATGGGGAGAGTGGCGTTGTTTGGAATGCAAAGTCATTTTAGTTTTTAATTTTTATTCATTTCAACATGTTTAAACTGTAATGGAGACGGCGCGCATTATATTCTGCTATATTTTGATATGATATCTATACTTACGTTGCAATCTACGTACCATGAATCTACTTTGATATGATATCTACAACTTCAAGGAAACATAATATACAGACACCCAAAACAAAATAATAATCGCACCCTTCCTAAGAATACAGGAATACCGGAATTCATAGTTCGATTGTTACTAGTGACCATTTCTTATAGTTTGTAAACCTATTCCGGAATATAGGTGTACTTAAAAACGAACAAATGATCAATTTCAAATACAAACCCCGACGTTATTCTTTTACACGTAAGTAAGTTTCCTGCTTTCAAACAGACTTCTTTTCTTCCATAAATATATAATTTCATTGAATAATCTTCTTGGCACTTCTGCATTTCAACCGTCACTTAGACTTAATAATTGAAGAGTTCCATTCATTCCACCGAGTCAAAAACCAATGTTGACTGTTTGTTGGATTTTCGTTTTAAATTATGAATTTTCGTTTTAAAAGATCACTGTTGACTATTTTGAGAAAGTTTTAATTCATACAATAAAAAATGAATACATTTTTATTATTTTTATAAATTTTTAAATTATTAAATAAAATATTTCATTTTCAATAACGATACATTGTTCGCTGTTATTATTCTTCGCTGTTAATATTGTCATTTTGAATCAAAACATCTAATTCGGTGCTTATGCAGATGAGCGGCTACAGTAAAAAATAATTTAAATAAAAAAAAATAATATATACTTATTAAGCATTATAATCTTACTCACTGTACAAAAAAGTAGAAAAAATTATCCACTAGAACTTTAATTAAAAGTATTTTTCCATTCTGCGTATCGTAACAGCAATTCGTTCACAGAGACTTCAGTTTGTTTCTAAAGAAAGAAGATTTCGCAGGGGAGATAATCAACTTGCGAAATCATAATAAAAAACAACATGGCGTCTCTGTGAACGAGTCGCTGTTACGATACACAGAATGGAAAAATACTTGTAATTAAAGTTCTAGTGGATAATTTTTTCTACTTTTTTGCACAGTGAGCAAGAAGATAACACTGAATAAGTATATAATATTGTTTTTATAAAAAAATAATTTTTTTAAATTTTTTAATGGTCCGCTAATCAGCATAAGCACCTCTAATTCTGTTACTTCCGGTTGGTTGTCTGCCCCTGCCTTCAAAAGAGGAAAGCAAATTAAGTCCAAGTGACGGTTGAAATGCAAAAGTGCCATCTTCTTTTCCACACACACATCCCGACATATGTGTAATTAATTATAACTTTACTGAATTTATTTCGTAGCGCACAAATAAAAAAAAACAGCATTTGTTTCTTTGGCTTTGTCTATAAAACAGACATATTCGATTTATTTAGTTGATAATGACAATTATTTTTAATATATTAATTAATTAATCCCTTATTCGTCGCTTGGACATTGTTTAGTTCAGTATCAAGAAATCCCGAGTCCTTATGTATAATCGTATCACAGTCAATAGTTTTCTTCGAATGTCCGGCTGACTAATGGCGATAGAGAGGTGCTCGTAAAACCAAGACAATTCGCGATTGTAGACCAAGACTGCCGAGGAAGTCGCGCGTGGCAGAGCCTATCACTCCACTCGTCTCATCTCCACAGCAATCGGTTGAAATACAAATCTGTCGAGAAGATCGGCATATTTTAACTGCCTTGCGGCTCTCTGCTGACGCTGCTGCATGTCCAGGGTTTGTTGCTGATTCTATCACTGACGAGGGCGCAAAAGTGTCGACACAAGTCGCATCCCATATCAGTGACTTGCCGTTTGTAAAAGAAAACACCATAAGGCCATCAGGTCGTTTATCATCCCCTCTGTCAAGGCCAACCGGTTCGAGGATCGACGGGAAGCTAAAAGACAGATTCAACCGGCGCGCCTCGAAAGAACCCACAAGAATGTACGCTACTCTTTACCTCCCTGGCTGGTGGGGGGGGGAGGGAGAGAAGAAAAGAACACTTCAAAACGCACGTACAACCTTTCCTCACCTAACGCACATCTACTCACGCACTGACAAGAAGTACACGGACTAACAAATATAGACATACGCATCTTTAGCCCTCGTGTCTGCTTATTTACTGAACATTTCTACCAAAGAATACGAGACGTATCCTCGATTTATATGAAATGAACAACACCTACCCATGGCTAAGATCAAAGTGTAGTATCTGTTCCGATGGATACTGCACCCCATAGACTGGTATTGTCTTGGCCTTCGGGGCTTGATTTACGCCTCTCTATGGGTCTGTCCTGTGCAGTTCTAGGAGGTCCACCTTCCCAGGCTTCGCCTCCCCTCTTTGGGGAGGAGTAAGTTTATTGCTTACTGTCTGAGGCGCCCCTGCCGGGGAATGCCGACGGGGCTGCCCAGGCAATTTTTAATGGCCAGAATGCTCACTCTCGGGCGCTGGCTTTTCAAACCCCACTTTCTCGATCCGACCTTGGGTCACATCTTACTTGTGGGAGTAAGATAAAACTGGCCTTGTGCCTAACTCCTGGAGAGGAGTAAATAAATACCCAAGCTGTGCCAAGTAAGTATGAAGTGTAGTATCAGAACAGGTACTACGCTTCTAGGTTTTTTTTTGTTTTGTTTTTTTTACCAAAAGCGCATATTGAACTGACGCTGTCAAGGACATTATCACCACTCCGCCCACCCCTCTCCTTCCTTCACTCTTCTTTCACGCCCCTCCTCCTTCCATCTTCCACCTCCCACTTTTCTCTTACAAGATGGCTTCCATTAACCAAACAACCCAGTTTAGATCGTTAATCATTTGAACTGACCCATTATTACACACACACATACACAAAAGCTTAGGTCAGCAGGTGGTGGAAGGATGTTATGGTCTGGGTGAGGGTGACTGGACTGGGTGCCTCTTCTTGGCATTTCAGAGGGTTAGGAATGGGGATGGGTCCCAGACAGTCAAAGAGAACACAATCCAATCTTTATTGTTTTGCTGTAATAAAACAAATTTAAAAAGGAAAACAAAACAAACAAACCAATCCCCCCTCGCTTTCCTCCTTTCGTTCTAATCTTATATACAAATCTCTCTCTCTCTCTCTCTCTCTCTCTCTCTCTCTCGCAACCTACCAATCTCTATCTATAAGCAACGTTGTTTCTCTCTTTTGTTTTTTTAAATTTCTTATCTTTCTGTTTTTGCTGGGGATGGGGCATCCTACCGGATGCCAGACATTCACCGGCTATGTCAGACACTCCAGCCTAGAGATCTTTTTAAGATTCTAACCGTTCCTTTAAGTGCAATTGTTTGTATTTCTCTTGCACACGGTTCACCGGGTATACTCGCCAGATAGCTTTTGAAATTCTTTTTCATTAGTCCTGTTGCTCCTATAATTACTGGGATGATGGAGATTTTCCTAAGATTCCAGTTTCTTTTCATGTTGTCTTTATGTGTATATGTCTGTCATACCATTACAAGTAAACGATTGATCTAAGAGCCGCAAATTTGGAATCGGTACCTTCGATCTGACGTCCTTATCGGTGTCAGAAGTTCTTGAAACTTTTTTAAAACTCATTATTCAAAATTAAAACAACGTAAAAATAACATTCGAAACAAATGTTCCGCCATTTTTAGTGTTCCCTTTCCAGATTAATATGTTCTATTACCCGACAGAACAGCATACTTATAACTGAACCTTTTTCACCACGAGTTTTAAGAAAAAATTTTAAAATTAAAAAAATATAAAAATAAGTTGTTAGTATTTGTCATCCTTTATTTATTTATTTTTTTAATTAAAAATAGAACGTTTCTTTATTTATTTTAGATCTATGCGAATACATAACCAGTTTAAATAAGTTAAAAAAAAAAAAGTATTTTCGTTAGATCGTTATGCATGTGGACAAGCGTTCGTTCGCCTTCACTTCCAATAGTTTATGCCATCAGGGTTTGAATCTCATAATAAACAATTTTTTTTTTTTGCTATAGCGTTCCAGTTATTTATTAGCCGATATCGATCAGGATGATAAACCTGAATGATGCACTTTTAGTACGGTTTGTGGCCTATCTTTTGAGTGTGGCCTACCTTTTGAGTGTGGCCTATCTTTTGAGTGTGGCCTATCTTTTAAGTGTGGCCTATCTTTTGAGTGTGGTCTATCTTTTGAGTGTGGCCTATCTTTTGAGTGTGGCCTATCTTTTGAGTGTGGCCTAATTTTTTTAATTGTGGCCTATCTTTTGGGTGTGGCCTACGAAATTATGTCCCTATTATAGTATATGGCCTACTTTAAAAAGCGTATTATAAAGAAGTATAATAACTGGCTGGTAATATATAGTTAGAGAACTGTTGTAGAGCTTCTGTTAGTAGATATACGAGTGAAATATGGCAGTTAAAAATAAAATAACAGGAAAACTTTTAGAAAATACTTACCTGTGATGGAAAAATATTAGCGTACATGAGTGAAATATGGCAGTATTCATGTAAACAGTAGAAAAAATCTGAACAAGAAGTCGGTTTTGTCTGGTTCAAAAGCTGGACTAGTACCAAAAATAAATGCACTTTTATGCAAGTCTATAGCAATAGACATACCATCACTTCTGCATTCATGGCAAAAACACACCCCAATCGAGTGGTTATATCCATATATTTTTTATTTCTGAAGATGAGGTTTACCTAAAAAATTCAAAGAACATAACTCCACCGATACCATCCTGGTTTGACACATTACGTTTGTAAATAAATCGTTAATCGAAAATTATTGAAATCTTTCAATATTTTAAGTTATTTTGTTTACCTCGTCTCATATCCAACGGTATTTTTTTTGCATACTATGCACAATGCTTCAAGCAAACTATAAGATCCTTCTCAAAATACACTTCAATAATTTAACCACTAACCCTAAGTCCGGGATGGCAATAGGGCAACCCTGACTTAGGATTAGTGGTTGGATTAATGAAGGTTACTTTTTTACAATTTGTATTTAACTCATTGATGTCCATTAAATTTAGTTTTAGTGAATTGCTTACTACTTATATCTATAAATATAATCTTACTGAGACGGGGCACATTCGAACCGGTAGGACACATACTATAAGAGAATCGAAAAGGTAGGACACATACTATAAAGGATTCAAAAAGGTAGGACACATACTATAACGGAATCAAAAAAGTTAGGTCACATACTATAAGAGAATCAAAAAGGTAGGACACATACTATAAAGGATTCAAAAAGGTAGGACACATACTATAACGGAATCAAAAAGGTAGGACACATACTATAAGAGAATCAAAAACGTAGAACACATACTATAAAGGATTCAAAAAGGTAGGACACATACTATAACGGAATCAAAAAGGTAGGACACATACTATAAGAGAATCAAAAAGGTAGGACACATACTATAAGAGAATCAAAAAGGTAGGACACATACTATAAAGGATTCAAAAAGGTAGGACACATACTATAACGGAATCAAAAAGGTAGGACACATACTATAAGAGAATCAAAAAGGTAGGACACATACTATAAGAGAATCAAAAAGGTAGGACACATACTATAAAGGATTCAAAAAGGTAGGACACATACTATAACGGAATCAAAAAGGTAGGACACATACTATAATGGAATCAAAAAGGTAGGACACATACTATAAGAGAATTAAAAAGGTAGGACACATACTATAAGACAATCAAAAAGGTAGGACACATACTATAAGAGAATCAAAAAGGTAGGACACATACTATTAGAGAATCAAAAAGGTAGGACAATACTATAAAAGAATCAAAAAGGTAGGACACATACTATAAGAGAATCAAAAAGGTAGGACACATACTATAAGAGAATCAAAAAGGTAGGACACATACTATAAGAGAATCAAAAAGGTAGGACACATACTATGAAAGAATTCAAAAAGTTAGGACACATACTATAATAGAATCACAAAGGTAGGACACATACTATAAGAGAATCAAAAAGGTACGACATATACTATAAGAGAATCAAAAAGGTAGGACACATACTATAAGAGACTCAAAAAGGTAGAACAACTACTATAAAAGAATCAAAAAGATAGGACACATACTATAAGAGACTCAAAAAGGTAGGACAACTACTATAAAAGAATCAAAAAGGTAGGACACATACTATAACGGAATCAAAAAGGTAGGACACATACTATAAGAGAATCAAACAGGTAGGACACATACTATAAGAGAATCAAAAAGGTAGGACACATACTATAAGAGAATTCAAAAGGTAGGACACATACTATAATGGAATCAAAAAGGTAGGACACATACTATAAGACAATCAAAAAGGTAGGACACATACTATAAGAGAATCAAAAAGTTAGGACACATACTATTAGAGAATCAAAAAGGTAGGACAATACTATAAAAGAATCAAAAAGGTAGGACACATACTATAAGAGAATCAAAAAGGTAGGACACATACTATAAGAGAATCAAAAAGGTAGGACACATACTATAAGAGAATCAAAAAGGTAGGACACATACTATAAAAGAATTCAAAAAGTTAGGACACATACTATAATGGAATCAAAAAGGTAGGACACATACTATAAGAGAATCAAAAAGGTAGGACACATACTATAATGGAATCAAAAAGGTAGGACACATACTATAAGAGAATCAAAAAGGTAGGACACATACTATAATGGAACTAAAAAGGTAGGACACATACTATAATGGAACTAAAAAGGTAGGACACATACTATAAGAGAATCAAAAAGGTAGGACACATACTATAATGGAATCAAAAAGGTAGGACACATACTATAAGAGAATCAAAAAGGTAGGACACATACTATAATGGACTAAAAAAGGTAGGACACATACTATAATGGAATCAAAAAGGTAGGACACATACTATAAGAGAATCAAAAAGGTAGGACACATACTATAAAAGAATCAAAATAGTAGGACGCATACTATAAGAGAATCAAAAAGGTAGGACACATACTATAAAGGATTCAAAAAGGTAGGACACATACTATAAGAGAATCAAAAAGGTAGGACACATACTATAATGGAATCAAAAAGGTAGGACACATACTATAAAGGATTCAAAAAGGTAGGACACATACTATAACGGAATCAAAAAGGTAGGACACATACTATAAGAGAATCAAAAAGGTAGGACACATACTATAAGAGAATCAAAAAGGTAGGACACATACTATAAAAGATTCAAAAAGGTAGGACACATACTATAACGGAATCAAAAAGGTAGGACACATACTATAAGAGAATCAAAAAGGTAGGACACATACTATAATGGAATCAAAAAGGTAGGACACATACTATAATGGAATCAAAAAAGTAGGACACATACTATAAGAGAATCAAAAAGGTAGGACACATACTATAATAGAATCAAATAGGTAGGACACATACTATAAGAGAATCAAAAAGGTAGGACACATACTATAAGAGAATCAAAATGGTAGGACACATACTATAATGGAATCAAAAAGGTAGGACACATACTATAAGAGAATCAAAAAGGTAGGACACATACTATAATGGAATCAAAAAGATAGGACACATACTATAAGAGAATCAAAAAGGTAGGACACATACTATAAGAGAATCAAAAAGGTAGGACACATACTATAAGAGAATCAAAAAGGTAGGACACATACTATAATGGATTCAAAAAGGTAGGACACATACTATAATGGAATCAAAAAGGTAGGACACATACTATAAGAGAATCAAAAAGGTAGGACACATACTATAAGAGAATCAAAAAGGTAGGACACATACTATAAGAAAATAAAAAAGGTAGGACACATACTATAAGAGAATCAAAAAGGTAGGACACATACTATAAGAGAATCAAAAAGGTAGGACACATACTATAATGGAATCAAAAAGGTAGGACACATACTATAAGAGAATCAAAAAGGTAGGACACATACTATAATGGAATCAAAAAGATAGGACACATACTATAAGAGAATCAAAAAGGTAGGTCACATACTATAAGAGAATCAAAAAGGTAGGACACATACTATAAGAAAATAAAAAAGGTAGGACACATACTATAAGAGAATCAAAAAGGTAGGACACATCTTATAAGAGAATCAAAAAGGTAGGACATATACTATAAGAGACTCAAAAAGGTAGGACATATACTATAAGAGACTCAAAAAGGTTGGACACATACTATAACAGAATCAAAAAGGTACGACACATACTATAAGAGAATCAAAACGGTAGGACAAATACTATAAGAGAATCAAAAAGGTAGGACACATACTATAACGGAATCAAAAAGGTAGGACACATACTATAAGAGAATCAAAAAGGTAGGCCACATACTATAAGAAAATAAAAAAGGTAGGACACATACTATAAGAGAATCAAAAAGGTAGGACACATACTATAAGAGAATCAAAAAGGTAGGACACATACTATAAGAAAATAAAAAAGGTAGGACACATACTATAAGAGAATCAAAAAAGTAGGACACATACTATAAAAGAATCAAAAAAGTAGGACACATACTATAAAAGAATCAAAAAGGTAGGACACATACTATAAAAGAATCAAAAAGGTAGGACACATACTATAAAAGAATCAAAAAGGTAGGACACATACTATAAAAGAATCAAAAAGGTAGGACACATACTATAACGGAATCAAAAAGGTAGGACACATACTATAAGAGAATCAAAAAGGTAGGACACATACTATAAGAGAATCAAAAAGGTAGGACACATACTATAAGAGAATCAAAAAGGTAGGACACATACTATAAGAAAATAAAAAAGGTAGGACACATACTATAAGAGAATCAAAAAGGTAGGACACATACTATAAGAGAATCAAAAAGGTAGGACACATACTATAAGAGAATCAAAAAGGTAGGACACATACTATGAGAAAATAAAAAAGGTAGGACACATACTATAAGAAAATAAATAAGGTAAGACACATACTATAAAAGAATCAAAAAGGTAGGACACATACTATAAAAGAATCAAAAAGGTACGACACATACTATAAGAGAATCAAAAAAGTTAGAACACATACTATAACGGAATCAAAAAGGTAGGACACATACTATAATGGAATCAAAAAGGTAGGACACATACTATCAGAGAATCAAAAAGGTAGGACACATACTATAAGAGAATCAAAAAGGTAGGACACATACTATAAGAAAATAAAAAAGGTAGGACACATACTATAAGAAAATAAAAAAGGTAGGACACATACTATAAGAGAATCAAAAAGGTAGGACACATACTATAAGAGAATCAAAAAGGTAGGACACATACTATAAGAAAATTAAAAAGGTAGGACACATACTATAAGAGAATCAAAAAGGTAGGACACATACTATAAGAAAATAAAAAAGGTAGGACACATACTATAAGAGAATCAAAAAGGTAGGACACATACTATAAGAGAATCAGAAAGGTAGGACACATACTATAAGAAAATAAAAAAGGTAAGACACATACTATAAAAGAATCAAAAAGGTAGGACACATACTATAAAAGAATCAAAAAGGTACGACACATACAATAACGGAATCAAAAAGGTAGGACACATACTATAAGAGAATCAAAAAGGTAGGACACATACTATAAGAAAATAAAAAAAGTAGGACACATACTATAAGAGAATCAAAAAAGTAGGACACATACTATAATGGAATCAAAAAGGTAGGACACATACTATAAGAGAATCAAAAAGGTAGGACACATACTATAATGGAATCAAAAAGGAAGGACACATACTATAAGAGAATCAAAAAGGTAGGACACATACTATAATGGAACTTAAAAGGTAGGACACATACTATAAGAGAATCTAAAAGGTAGGACACATACTATAATGGAATCAAAAAGGTAGGACACATACTATAAGAGAATCAAAAAGGTAGGACACATACTATAAGAAAATAAAAAAGGTAGGACACATACTATAAGAGAATCAAAAAGGTAGGACACATACTATAAGAGAATCAAAAAGGTAGGACACATACTATAAGAAAATAAAAAAGGTAGGACACATACTATAAGAGAATCAAAAAAGTAGGACACATACTATAAAAGAATCAAAAAAGTAGGACACATACTATAAAAGAATCAAAAAGGTAGGACACATACTATAAAAGAATCAAAAAGGTAGGACACATACTATAAAAGAATCAAAAAGGTAGGACACATACTATAAAAGAATCAAAAAGGTAGGACACATACTATAACGGAATCAAAAAGGTAGGACACATACTATAAGAGAATCAAAAAGGTAGGACACATACTATAAGAGAATCAAAAAGGTAGGACACATACTATAAGAGAATCAAAAAGGTAGGACACATACTATAAGAAAATAAAAAAGGTAGGACACATACTATAAGAGAATCAAAAAGGTAGGACACATACTATAAGAGAATCAAAAAGGTAGGACACATACTATAAGAGAATCAAAAAGGTAGGACACATACTATGAGAAAATAAAAAAGGTAGGACACATACTATAAGAAAATAAATAAGGTAAGACACATACTATAAAAGAATCAAAAAGGTAGGACACATACTATAAAAGAATCAAAAAGGTACGACACATACTATAAGAGAATCAAAAAAGTTAGAACACATACTATAACGGAATCAAAAAGGTAGGACACATACTATAATGGAATCAAAAAGGTAGGACACATACTATCAGAGAATCAAAAAGGTAGGACACATACTATAAGAGAATCAAAAAGGTAGGACACATACTATAAGAAAATAAAAAAGGTAGGACACATACTATAAGAAAATAAAAAAGGTAGGACACATACTATAAGAGAATCAAAAAGGTAGGACACATACTATAAGAGAATCAAAAAGGTAGGACACATACTATAAGAAAATTAAAAAGGTAGGACACATACTATAAGAGAATCAAAAAGGTAGGACACATACTATAAGAAAATAAAAAAGGTAGGACACATACTATAAGAGAATCAAAAAGGTAGGACACATCTTATAAGAGAATCAAAAAGGTAGGACATATACTATAAGAGACTCAAAAAGGTTGGACACATACTATAACAGAATCAAAAAGGTACGACACATACTATAAGAGAATCAAAACGGTAGGACAAATACTATAAGAGAATCAAAAAGGTAGGACACATACTATAAGAGAATCAAAAAGGTAGGACACATACTATAAGAGAATCAAAAAGGTAGGACACATACTATAAGAGAATCAAAAAGGTAGGACACATACTATAAGAGAATCAGAAAGGTAGGACACATACTATAAGAAAATAAAAAAGGTAAGACACATACTATAAAAGAATCAAAAAGGTAGGACACATACTATAAAAGAATCAAAAAGGTACGACACATACAATAACGGAATCAAAAAGGTAGGACACATACTATAAGAGAATCAAAAAGGTAGGACACATACTATAAGAAAATAAAAAAGTAGGACACATACTATAAGAGAATCAAAAAAGTAGGACACATACTATAATGGAATCAAAAAGGTAGGACACATACTATAAGAGAATCAAAAAGGTAGGACACATACTATAATGGAATCAAAAAGGAAGGACACATACTATAAGAGAATCAAAAAGGTAGGACACATACTATAATGGAACTTAAAAGGTAGGACACATACTATAAGAGAATCTAAAAGGTAGGACACATACTATAATGGAATCAAAAAGGTAGGACACATACTATAAGAGAATCAAAAAGGTAGGACACATACTATAATGGACTCAAAAAAGTTAGGACACATACTATAATGGAATCAAAAAGGTAGGACACATACTATAAGAGAATCAAAAAGGTAGGACACATACTATAATGGAATCAAAAAGGTAGGACACATACTATAAAGGATTCAAAAAGGTAGGACACATACTATAACGGAATCAAAAAGGTAGGACAATACTATAAGAGAATAAAAAAGGTAGGACACATACTATAAGAGAATCAAAAAGGTAGGACACATACTATAAGAGAATCAAAAAGGTAGGACACATACTATAATGGAATCAAAAAGGTAGGACACATACTATAAGAGAATCAAAAAGGTAGGACACATACTATAATGGAATCAAAAAGGTAGGACACATACTATAAGAGAATCAAAAAGGTAGGACACATACTATAATGGAATAAAAAAGGTAGGACACATACTATAAGAGAATCAAAAAGGTAGGACACATACTATAATGGAATCAAAAAGGTAGGACACATACTATAAGAGAATCAAAAAGGTAGGACACATACTATAATAGAATCAAATAGGTAGGACACATACTATAAGAGAATCAAAACGGTAGGACACATACTATAAGAGAATCAAAATGGTAGGACACATACTATAATGGAATCAAAAAGGTAGGACACATACTATAAGAGAATCAAAAAGGTAGGACACATACTATAATGGAATCAAAAAGATAGGACACATACTATAAGAGAATCAAAAAGGTAGGACATATACTATAAGAGAATCAAAAAAGTAGGACACATACTATAAGAGAATCAAAAAGGTAGGACACATACTATAATGGAATCAAAAAGGTACGACACATACTATAACGGAATCAAAAAGGTAGGACACATACTATAAGAGAATCAAAAAGGTAGGACACATACTATAAGAGAATCAAAAAGGTAGGACACATACTATTAGAGAATCAAAAAGGTAGGACAATACTATAAAAGAATCAAAAAGGTAGGACACATACTATAAGAGAATCAAAAAGGTAGGACACATACTATAAGAGAATCAAAAAGGTAGGACACATACTATAAGAGAATAAAAAAAGTAGGACACATACTATGAAAGAATTCAAAAAGTTAGGACACATACTATAATGGAATCACAAAGGTAGGACACATACTATAAGAGAATCAAAAAGGTACGACATATACTATAAGAGAATCAAAAAGGTAGGACACATACTATAAGAGACTCAAAAAGGTAGAACAACAACTATAAAAGAATCAAAAAGGTAGGACACATACTATAAGAGACTCAAAAAGGTAGGACAACTACTATAAAAGAATCAAAAAGGTAGGACACATACTATAACGGAATCAAAAAGGTAGGACACATACTATAAGAGAATCAAACAGGTAGGACACATACTATAAGAGAATCAAAAAGGTAGGACACATACTATAAGAGAATCAAAAAGGTAGGACACATACTATAATGGAATCAAAAAGGTAGGACACATACTATAAGACAATAAAAAAGGTAGGACACATACTATAAGAGAATCAAAAAGGTAGGACACATACTATTAGAGAATCAAAAAGGTAGGACAATACTATAAAAGAATCAAAAAGGTAGGACACATACTATAAGAGAATCAAAAAGGTAGGACACATACTATAAGAGAATCAAAAAGGTAGGACACATACTATAAAAGAATTCAAAAAGTTAGGACACATACTATAATGGAATCAAAAAGGTAGGACACATACTATAAGAGAATCAAAAAGGTAGGACACATACTATAATGGAATCAAAAAGGTAGGACACATACTATAAGAGAATCAAAAAGGTAGGACACATACTATAATGGAACTAAAAAGGTAGGACACATACTATAAGAGAATCAAAAAGGTAGGACACATACTATAATGGAATCAAAAAGGTAGGACACATACTATAAGAGAATCAAAAAGGTAGGACACATACTATAATGGACTCAAAAAGGTAGGACACATACTATAATGGAATCAAAAAGGTAGGACACATACTATAAGAGAATCAAAAAGGTAGGACACATACTATAAGAGAATCAAAATAGTAGGACGCATACTATAAGAGAATCAAAAAGGTAGGACACATACTATAAAGGATTCAAAAAGGTAGGACACATACTATAAGAGAATCAAAAAGGTAGGACACATACTATAATGGAATCAAAAAGGTAGGACACATACTATAAAGGATTCAAAAAGGTAGGACACATACTATAACGGAATCAAAAAGGTAGGACACATACTATAAGAGAATCAAAAAGGTAGGACACATACTATAAGAGAATCAAAAAGGTAGGACACATACTATAAAGGATTCAAAAAGGTAGGACACATACTATAACGGAATCAAAAAGGTAGGACACATACTATAATGGAATCAAAAAGGTAGGACACATACTATAATGGAATCAAAAAAGTAGGACACATACTATAAGAGAATCAAAAAGGTAGGACACATACTATAATAGAATCAAATAGGTAGGACACATACTATAAGAGAATCAAAAAGGTAGGACACATACTATAAGAGAATCAAAAAGGTAGGACACATACTATAATGGAATCAAAAAGATAGGACACATACTATAAGAGAATCAAAAAGGTAGGACACATACTATAAGAGAATCAAAAAGGTAGGACACATACTATAAGAGAATCAAAAAGGTAGGACACATACTATAATGGAATCAAAAAGGTAGGACACATACTATAATGGAATCAAAAAGGTAGGTCACATACTATAAGAGAATCAAAAAGGTAGGACACATACTATAAGAGAATCAAAAAGGTAGGACACATACTATAAGAAAATAAAAAAGGTAGGACACATACTATAAGAGAATCAAAAAGGTAGGACACATACTATAAGAGAATCAAAAAGGTAGGACACATACTATAATGGAATCAAAAAGGTAGGACACATACTATAAGAGAATCAAAAAGGTAGGACACATACTATAATGGAATCAAAAAGATAGGACACATACTATAAGAGAATCAAAAAGGTAGGTCACATACTATAAGAGAATCAAAAAGGTAGGACACATACTATAAGAAAATAAAAAAGGTAGGACACATCTTATAAGAGAATCAAAAAGGTAGGACACATACTATAAGAGAATCAAAAAGGTAGGACACATACTATAATGGAATCAAAAAGGTAGGACACATACTATAAAGGATTCAAAAAGGTAGGACACATACTATAACGGAATCAAAAAGGTAGGACACATACTATAAGAGAATCAAAAAGGTAGGACACATACTATAAGAGAATCAAAAAGGTAGGACACATACTATAAAGGATTCAAAAAGGTAGGACACATACTATAACGGAATCAAAAAGGTAGGACACATACTATAATGGAATCAAAAAGGTAGGACACATACTATAACAGAATCAAAAAGGTACGACACATACTATAAGAGAATCAAAACGGTAGGACAAATACTATAAGAGAATCTAAAAGGTAGGACACATACTATAAGAGAATCAAAAAGGTAGGACACATACTATAACGGAATCAAAAAGGTAGGACACATACTATAAGAGAATCAAAAAGGTAGGACACATACTATAAGAAAATAAAAAAGGTAGGACACATACTATAAGAGAATCAAAAAGGTAGGACACATACTATAAGAGAATCAAAAAGGTAGGACACATACTATAAGAGAATCAAAAAGGTAGGACACATACTATAAGAAAATAAAAAAGGTAGGACACATACTATAAGAGAATCAAAAAGGTAAGACACATACTATAAAAGAATCAAAAAGGTAGGACACATACTATAAAAGAATCAAAAAGGTAGGACACATACTATAAAAGAATCAAAAAGGTAGGACACATACTATAAAAGAATCAAAAAGGTAGGACACATACTATAAAAGAATCAAAAAGGTAGGACACATACTATAACGGAATCAAAAAGGTAGGACACATACTATAAGAGAATCAAAAAGGTAGGACACATACTATAAGAGAATCAAAAAGGTAGGACACATACTATAAGAGAATCAAAAAGGTAAGACACATACTATAAGAAAATAAAAAAGGTAGGACACATACTATAAGAGAATCAAAAAGGTAGGACACATACTATAAGAGAATCAAAAAGGTAGGACACATACTATAAGAGAATCAAAAAGGTAGGACACATACTATAAGAGAATCAAAAAGGTAGGACACATACTATAAGAAAATAAAAAAGGTAGGACACATACTATAAGAGAATCAAAAAGGTAGGACACATACTATAAGAGAATCAAAAAGGTAGGTCACATACTATAAGAGAATCAAAAAGGTAGGACACATACTATAAGAGAATCAAAAAAGTAGGACACATACTATAATGGAATCAAAAAGGTAGGACACATACTATCAGAGAATCAAAAAGGTAGGACACATACTATAAGAGAATCAAAAAGGTAGGACACATACTATAAGAAAATAAAAAAGGTAGGACACATACTATAAGAGAATCAAAAAGGTAGGACACATACTATAAGAAAATCAAAAAGGTAGGACACATACTATAAGAGAATCAAAAAGGTAGGACACATACTATAAGAAAATAAAAAAGGTAGGACACATACTATAAGAGAATCAAAAAGGTAGGACACATCTTATAAGAGAATCAAAAAGGTAGGACATATACTATAAGAGACTCAAAAAGGGTGGACACATACTATAACAGAATCAAAAAGGTACGACACATACTATAAGAGAATCAAAACGGTAGGACAAATACTATAAGAGAATCTAAAAGGTAGGACACATACTATAAGAGAATCAAAAAGGTAGGAAACATACTATAAGAGAATCAAAAAAGTTAGGACACATACTATAAGAGAATCAAAAAGGTAGGACACATACTATAAGAGAATCAAAAAGGTAGGACACATACTATAAGAAAATAAAAAAGGTAAGACACATACTATAAAAGAATCAAAAAGGTAGGACACATACTATAAAAGAATCAAAAAGGTACGACACATACAATAACGGAATCAAAAAGGTAGGACACATACTATAAGAGAATCAAAAAGGTAGGACACATACTATAAGAAAATAAAAAAAGTAGGACACATACTATAAGAGAATCAAAAAAGTAGGACACATACTATAAAAGAATCAAAAAGGTAGGACACATACTATAAGAGAATCAAAAAGGTAGGACACATACTATAACGGAATCAAAAAGGTACGACGCATACTATAACGGAATCAAAAAGGTTGGACACATACTATAAGACAATCAAAAAGGTAGGACACATACTATAACGGAATCAAAAAGGTAGGACACATACTATAAGAGAATCAAAAAGGGAGGACACATACTATAAGAGAATCAAAAAGGTAGGACACATACTATAAGAGAATCAAAAAGGTAGGACACATACTATAAGAGAATCAAAAAGGTAGGACACATACTATAAGAAAATAAAAAAGGTAGGACACATACTATAATGGAATCAAAAAGATAGGACACATACTATAAGAGAATCAAAAAGGTAGGTCACATACTATAAGAGAATCAAAAAGGTAGGACACATACTATAAGAGAATCAAAAAAGTAGGACACATACTATAATGGAATCAAAAAGGTAGGACACATACTATCAGAGAATCAAAAAGGTAGGACACATACTATAAGAGAATCAAAAAGGTAGGACACATACTATAAGAAAATAAAAAAGGTAGGACACATACTATAAGAGAATCAAAAAGGTAGGACACATACTATAAGAGAATCAAAAAGGTAGAACACATACTATAAGAAAATAAAAAAGGTAGGACACATACTATAAGAGAATCAAAAAGGTAGGACACATACTATAAGAAAATAAAAAAGGTAGGACACATACTATAAGAGAATCAAAAAGGTAGGACACATCTTATAAGAGAATCAAAAAGGAAGGACATATACTATAAGAGACTCAAAAAGGTTGGACACATACTATAACAGAATCAAAAAGGTACGACACATACTATAAGAGAATCAAAACGGTAGGACAAATACTATAAGAGAATCTAAAAGGTAGGACACATACTATAAGAGAATCAAAAAGGTAGGACACATACTATAACGGAATCAAAAAGGTAGGACACATACTATAAGAGAATCAAAAAGGTAGGACACATACTATAAGAAAATAAAAAAGGTAGGACACATACTATAAGAGAATCAAAAAGGTAGGACACATACTATAATGGAATCAAAAAGGTAGGACACATACTATAAGAGAATCAAAAAGGTAGGACACATACTATAAGAGAATCAAAAAGGTAGGACACATCTTATAAGAGAATCAAAAAGGTAGGACACATACTATAAGAGAATCAAAAAGGTAGGACACATACTATAAGAAAATAAAAAAGGTAGGACACATACTATAAGAGAATCAAAAAGGTAGGACACATACTATAAGAGAATCAAAAAGGTAGGACACATACTATTAGAGAATCAAAAAGGTAGGACAATACTATAAAAGAATCAAAAAGGTAGGACACATACTATAAGAGAATCAAAAAGGTAGGACACATACTATAAGAGAATCAAAAAGGTAGGACACATACTATAAGAGAATCAAAAAGGTAGGACACATACTATAAAAGAATTCAAAAAGTTAGGACACATACTATAATGGAATCAAAAAGGTAAGACACATACTATAAGAGAATCAAAAAGGTAGGACACATACTATAATGGAATCAAAAAGGTAGGACACATACTATAAGAGAATCAAAAAGGTAGGACACATACTATAATGGAACTAAAAAGGTAGGACACATACTATAAGAGAATCTAAAAGGTAGGACAAATACTATAAGAGAATCAAAAAGGTAGGACACATACTATAAGAAAATAAAAAAGGTAGGACACATACTATAAGAGAATCAAAAAAGTAGGACACATACTATAAAAGAATCAAAAAGGTAGGACACATACTATAAGAGAATCAAAAAGGTAGGACACATCTTATAAGAGAATCAAAAAGGTAGGACACATACTATAACAGAACAAAAAAGATACGACGCATACTATAACGGAATCAAAAAGGTAGGACACATACTATAACGGAATCAAAAAGGTAGGACACATACTATAAGAGAATCAAAAAGGTAGGACACATACTATAAGAGAATCAAAAAGGTAGGACACATACTATAAGAGAATCAAAAAGGTAGGACACATACTATAAGAGAATCAAAAAGGTAGGACACATACTATAAGAAAATAAAAAAGGTAGGACACATACTATAAAAGAATCAAAAAGGTAGGACACATACTATAAAAGAATCAAAAAGGTACGACACATACTATAACGGAATCAAAAAGGTAGGACACATACTATAAGAGAATCAAAAAGGTAGGACACATACTATAACGCAATCAAAAAGGTAGGACACATACTATAATGGAATCAAAAAGGTAGGACACATACTATCAGAGAATCAAAAAGGTAGGACACATACTATAAGAGAATCAAAAAGGTAGGACACATACTATAAGAAAATAAAAAAGGTAGGACACATACTATGAGAGAATCAAAAAGGTAGGACACATACTATAAGAGAATCAAAAAGGTAGGACACATACTATAAGAAAATAAAAAAGGTAGGACACATACTATAAGAGAATCAAAAAGGTAGGACACATACTATAAGAAAATAAAAAAGGTAGGACACATACTATAAGAGAATCAAAAAGGTAGGACACATCTTATAAGAGAATCAAAAAGGTAGGACATATACTATAAGAGACTCAAAAAGGTTGGACACATACTATAACAGAATCAAAAAGGTACGACACATACTATAAGAGAATCAAAACGGTAAGACACATACTATAACGGAATCAAAAAGGTAGGACACATACTATAAGAGAATCAAAAAGGTAGGACACATACTATAAGAAAATAAAAAAGGTAGGACACATACTATAAGAGAATCAAAAAGGTAGGACACATACTATAAGAGAATTAAAAAGGTAGGACACATACTATAAGAAAATAAAAAAGGTAGGACACATACTATAAGAGAATCAAAAAGGTAGGACACATACTATAAAAGAATCAAAAAGGTAGGACACATACTATAAAAGAATCAAAAAGGTAGGACACATACTATAAAAGAATCAAAAAGGTAGGACACATACTATAAAAGAATCAAAAAGGTAGGACACATACTATAAAAGAATCAAAAAGGTAGGACACATACTATAACGGAATCAAAAAGGTAGGACACATACTATAAGAGAATCAAAAAGGTAGGACACATACTATAAGAGAATCAAAAAGGTAGGACACATACTATAAGAGAATCAAAAAGGTAGGACACATACTATAAGAAAATAAAAAAGGTAGGACACATACTATAAGAGAATCAAAAAGGTAGGACACATACTATAAGAGAATAAAAAAGGTAGGACACATACTATAAGAGAATCAAAAAGGTAGGACACATACTATAAGAGAATCAAAAAGGTAGGACACATACTATAAGAAAATAAAAAAGGTAGGACACATACTATAAGAGAATCAAAAAGGTAGGACACATACTATAAGAGAATCAAAAAGGTAGGACACATACTATAAGAAAATAAAAAAGGTAGGACACATACTATAAGAGAATCAAAAAAGTAGGACACATACTATAAAAGAATCAAAAAGGTAGGACACATACTATAAGAGAATCAAAAAGGTAGGACACATCTTATAAGAGAATCAAAAAGGTAGGACACATACTATAACGGAATCAAAAAGGTACGACGCATACTATAACGGAATCAAAAAGGTTGGACACATACTATAAGACAATCAAAAAGGTAGGACACATACTATAACGGAATCAAAAAGGTAGGACACATACTATAAGAGAATCAAAAAGGTAGGACACATACTATAAGAGAATCAAAAAGGTAGGACACATACTATAAGAGAATCAAAAAGGTAGGACACATACTATAAGAGAATCAAAAAGGTAGGACACATACTATAAGAAAATAAAAAAGGTAGGACACATACTATAAAAGAGTCAAAAAGGTAGGACACATACTATAAAAGAATCAAAAAGGTACGACACATACTATAACGGAATCAAAAAGGTAGGACACATACTATAAGAGAATCAAAAAGGTAGGACACATACTATAACGGAATCAAAAAGGTACGACGCATACTATAACGGAATCAAAAAGGTTGGACACATACTATAAGAGGATCAAAAAGGTAGGACACATACTATAAGAGAATCAAAAAGGTAGGACACATACTATAAGAAAATAAAAAAGGTAGGACACATACTATAAGAAAATAAAAAAGGTAGGACACATACTATAAAAGAATCAAAAAGGTAGGACACATACTATAAAAGAATCAAAAAGGTACGACACATACTATAACGGAATCAAAAAGGTAGGACACATACTATAAGAGAATCAAAAAGGTAGGACACATACTATAAGAGAATCAAAAAGGTAGGACAACTACTATATTCTATAACAGTTTGCGTCAAGTCAAGATAAACTTCATTTGCTTAAGTGACATTTTTATTTCATGAGTTTTTTATCTTTATATTTGTCTCCTATGGAAAGAGAAATTGTTGCAAATGTCGAAGGAGTAAATAAATCCACCTACTTAGGCTACCTAGGTAACACAATTGATTCCAGTGTGTGAACTGACACAACTATAAGATTATGTATATCTGCCACATGGAGAGTCTACAGGCAGCTGTCAACAATTTTACAAAACACAGGGATCTATCTTATCGTATGTGAAAGTGGCAGCATACAACACACATGTCAGAGCTGTACTCGTGTATTGCTTGGAAACGTGGTCAACGACGAAATGTCAGAACACAATCCTGACTGCAGCGCATTCGATGGAGAAAATTGCCGGTCACACTCTACCGGCTTCCATGAGAAAGTATGTCGCACAACAACGTTTCAAGTGGTGTGGCCACGTCGCCTGCCGTCAGTCATCTAAAATGTTCCAAAGTGTGTCCGACATTAATATAGAAAGCTCAAAGTCATGTAGTAGGCTACTTAAGATATCGAGGGGATCAGTTGATGATGAACTGATCCTGGTGGGTGGCACGAGTGAAATGGCAGCAGACAGGAAAAGTTGGAAGTCATACATGGAACGTCTAACCTCAGCATGAGACAAGAAGACGAAAAAGCAAAATAATAATAATAATGATAATAATAATAATAATAATAATAATAATAATAATAATTATAATAATAATAAAAGTTTTAAAAACATACAAGACGAATAAATGCACACGGAACAATAAAATCAATGAAAATAAGTGTTATGCTTTAGATAAAAATTCTCTCTTAGCAATAATCAATTTAAATTCCTGTTGTACCTTTTTTTTGTAGAAATCCATTTATTTATTTTTTGCATGAGCAGACACGTTTTTTTTTTTTGCTTTTAGTAGCTATTGTGTCTTACTAAATGAAATATTGCGCCGGATATAATCTATAATCGATGAAATCGACTGGAATTTCAATTTTTAATTGTAAAGCACAGAGACGGATTATTGCAGTAATTGACTGGCTAGTCAGAATCAAATATGGATTTTGTAAAGCGAAAGCTGTCAATGACAAACTTCGAGAAATAGACCAGCTTCACTTTATTATATAGAAGAAAAAGATAGAAGGTGAGTGTGTAGCAGGCAAATATTTCATTGTATTATGTACTATTTCCTTTGATGTAAATGAAAAAGTGTACCACTGGAGCCCCCCCCCCCCAGCCAATCAGAAGCCCTGGCGTAGGAACACAAATCGTCAGACTTCTTTGTACAGAAACTACACGATTCCGTTCATTCTAGTAGGAATGGGAGCCAGTACACCAACCAGAGCAGGTCGCATGCCGCAATGCCGCACTTTATAAAGACTGTTACCCGTTTAATTCCTTTTTCAGCACAGACCAATAAAAGGTGTCTATTTTTAATTTTAAACTTCAATGTTGTCTGTTGCTTAACTTTTGGATAAACTTTCTATTACAGCCTCCCATTATATTAATTATAATGAAGAACGATCATCCCCATTAAAAACTGGTTACCCCCAACGTGACTTGAACATGCAACCTTCTGTAATGCCACTTGTAATCGTGAAATGTACCACTGTCAGCATGTGTGCTATAGATGAGCCAGCCATACCCTAAACGCTCTAGACAAGGCATGAAGCCACTTGATGTAAGAAGATAAAAGAACGAAAGATGATTATTACAAAGACAGGAGATACCTATTGACCTTAGTGTTGAAAACACTAAGGTTATAGGTAGGACGAAAAAAAGTCAGCAGGAAGAAAATTCCACAAGTCTGTAGTTCTTAGAAAGAAGCTACTGGAATAGGAAGCTGTATTACGAGAGTTGATGAAGGCCACTAGACAAATGAGATGAAACAAAGGAAGCAGGGAATAGATCAGACAATTCTAAAGAACACATGCCATAATAGTATTTATAGAAAAGACTGAGACTAGCAACATCACGTCTGTGAGAGAGAGAGGGTGCAGAGAAGAAGAAAGAGTAAGGCCAAACTAAATGACAGATGCGTTTCTGAACTTTATCACGAATCCTCAAATGGGACAGAGATTCATCAGCCCAAATATGACAGCAGTGCTTGTTTACTTTATTTGCGATACTCGAACGAATCCGACTATCCATATGGGAAAGCATTTATATTATAAAGTACTTATAGAATAGACTATGACGATGCAGAGAAGAAGAAACAATTATAGATACATTTCATTGCAAGGGTGACATAAAAATTCGATTTTATAGGGCAGGGCGACATTAAAAAATTACACTTTTATAGGGCCACATCATTTTATAGGGCAAGGCAACATTCAAAAATTCAATTTTATAGGGCCACATGATTTTACAGGGCAAGGCAACATTCAAAAATTAAATTTTATAGGGCCACATGATTTTATAGGGCAGGGCGACATTCAAAAAAACAATTTTATAGGGCCACATGATTTTATAGGGCAGGGCGACATACAAAAATTAAATTTTATAGGGCCACATGATTTTATAGGGCAGGGCGACATACAAAAATTAAATTTTATAGGGCCACATGATTTTATAGGGCAGGGCAACATTCAAAAATTAAATTTTATAGGGCCACATGATTTTACAGGGCAGGGCAACATTCAAAAATTAAATTTTATAGGGCCACATGATTTTATAGGGCAGGGCGACATACAAAAATTAAATTTTATAGGGCCACATGATTTTATAGGGCAGGGCAACATTCAAAAATTAAATTTTATAGGGCCACATGATTTTACAGGGCAGGGCAACATTCAAAAATTAAATTTTATAGGGCCACATGATTTTATAGGGCAGGGCGACATTCAAAAATTCAATTTCATAGGGTTGCAGAGTAAATTAAGCCAAAATAGTTCATATTTAAAATAGACAAAATAAAAGGCTTTTTAAAGAAAAAAATGTAATTAATTTGTATTTTTTAATATTTTAAAGTACCGTAGAATATTTACAATAAACACATTCATTAAAAAAATGACTAACATTTGGTGGACCGCATGAATTCCTTTGTCGGGCCACATGCAGCCCACAGACTGTAGTTTGTCCACACCGGCCCTAGATGACATTTCCTTTTTGGTCACCGACAGTAAAATATATCAAATAATTAATTTCGCATAGAGAGTTCAAGAGAACCATTTATCTTTTCCGAGACAGTCGGGGTTTCGATCAAAACGGAAATTTTATCGAATTGATAGTTTTAGTGTCTTTGGTCTCGGTAGTAACGCCATTAATTTATTTTACTGAAACCAAATCCACAATTATAATAAATTGCATAAAAAAGAAAAAGAAAAGAAAAACAGACATTAAACTAATCAATAAAATAAGTTTTGTTGTCACATCTGGCCAAGTGCACCAACCACTGGTTCATCAGGGTCCAAAAAACAGTCTCTAATCTAATAGGTCCTACACTGTCTCCAAACTCCAGCTCCTGTCCCATCGCCACAATGTTGCATCACTGTTTGTTTTTCAACTACTTATATAGAATGTGCTCCGACGAACCTGCTGCACTTGTGTCCCCTCAACGTAAATAACCCCCGGCTAACACGTCAATAAGCAAAATCTCACCCCTTCATTGTACAGGTCGCCAGATGCTGGAAAGCTTTCTACTCTAATAAGTTTCTTATCTCGAACTGTTAGCCTTTGGAATTTCTTTTCTTTTCCCTGTTTTCCCGAATGTACCAACATGCAGAAATTGAAATGTAATGTGAACAAACATCTCGCTGCACAACTCCCCACTTAGGCAGCCCTTATAAATCTGGCCCCTCATTCTAAGTAGCCCTTTATGTCTCAGTGGCAATGGTCCTTGTTTGGGGGGTGAATATAAGTAAAGTATGAATCAGAATGGTACAACTTTGTTGACCGGTTTCATTCTGTTGTCGGCATTCTTGCAAGAGGGACCACGTAGTGGTTGTCAACATCTCTAAGTGAAAGTGGTATTATGGAATCGACTGGATTCGAACTTGGTACACCCAGTCCGTGTCGTTATCCACTTAACCACCGTCACCTCCCTGAATATAAGTAATAAAAAAAAAATTTTTTTTAAATATATATATTTAAGTAAAAAAATATATATATCAGATTTATAATATCTATATAAATAAAATTGTGTGACCATTTGTGTAGCAGTCTTAAACATTAACATTTCTTTTTACTTTCGGAGAACAGCTCTTGTGGGGTGATTTGATCACACGGTAACCAATCAGCCTCCAGGGCGTATTAATTTCAGTCAAAATATTGAAGGACTATTTCAGACTTTTGGGGATTTGCAGAACAGACAGAGAGATTCCTGGCACCTACGCAGAAAGACGTCCTCTCTCCTGCCTCCATCACCTAGACACCGAGCAAAGCTATCTTCACCTGAAGTTATATTGCTCCTAAAAGACTTCTGGCAGATAGCCAAACTTTTTTACTTTATTATTACTTCCTTCACTGTGGCGCCATCTTAACTTTCGGCAACCTACACCCAACGGTGTAAGTCATTTGAATAAATATATTATTTGTTATTTGTTTTCCGTTCGTTTGATGACCCGTTTTGTTAGATAATATTATGGAAGTTGGTCTTACAGTACATGTGAAGATTAGCTCCTATACTTCTGGCATGTCTGATCTTTTTTTTTCAAGGAGTTAATTCCATTATGCCAACTAATCCTTGAAGAAATCTACATAAGGGAGAGTTGTCTGTTGTTTCATTTTACTTCAGTCGAAGTTCTCAGAAATAACACTTAATCTCTATATGAGAGTTAGGTATGTTTATCTTTTTTTGTTTCATTTTACTTCAGTCGAAGTTCTCAGAAATAACACTTAATCTCTATATGAGAGTTAGGTATGTTTATCGTTTTTTGTTTCATTTTACTTCAGTCGAAGTTCTCAGAAATCAAGGGGGACCCGCCTGGGGCTAACACTTGATCTCTATATGAGATACATAGATATTCGAATATTCTATTAGAGTTCTCCTTTATTTCACAAACGTTGAGTTAGTAAAGAAGTTAAGAAAATTAATTTTCATCTCCTCAATTGACCAGTTAACTGTTATAGTATATATTTCTTGTGGTCTCTTGATCTTACCGGATTCCAAGACAAGAATTCATCTAGTCTGGTGGTGTATCCAGCTGTACTGTTACTTGAGGTAACATCACTATGATAAGGTGCACCATTCCTCGTATGAGCAAGTGTATAGCTGTGTCGAGGAGGATCTTATTTGAGCTTCGAATACTATGTTATTTTGAATATTTGGTCATGGTTTACTTGTAGTGTGAAGTATCCTCATGTCAGGTTGTCCTGACAAACCCTTGTACAGAAGGACTGAAGACACTCGAGGATGGTGTCTAGTAGATAATTCAAACTCTCCAATTCTGTGTGTCTGTCAAGAGAGAGAGGAACGGGGTGGGGGAGAGGGAATGGAGGAGAGAGATAGAAATATGGTACACTTTTACCCCGGGCAACGCCGGGTAGCCCTGCTAGTTGAAGTATATAGGAAAGAAGCCTTAGGGAAACAAACGTTGATCAGCTCTGCTTTTGTATAATAAAAAGTGGTCAAGATATGCGATACCCAGCCAAATGCTGGGTAGGTTTGCTAGTACCTAATAAGCTGGCCGACTGGCAATTCACCTAGAAACAAAGCATTTGGTTGGTCAGCCATTTATGCCAGACTAACCTGCTGACCGGCCGGTCATTTTTGCAGACAGACATAATAATAAAGCAATTAGAAAAGTAAAAAGAAGAAAAAAAAAATAGGTGACCAATATGATAGATTGGCTATTGGTCAGCGAAGGTAACAGCTTGCATTTTTGTTAATGGACAATATTCAAAAGGTGGACAGTCCAGAGTAAACTACAGGGTTACAAAAACAAATAACGCCACTGGAATCGTTAATAAAATCCACAATCCAGTATTATTGTAGATTGACACTGTCTGCTAAATCAACCTTCACCTAAAAAAAAAAAAAAAAATGAGATTCTACTTTTTTGGACGATTACGTGTGAAGACGCTGAAAGACTTTGTGGAGAGGAAAAAACAAAAACAAAACATTTTTTTTTAGAATTTAGAGTGTGGGATCAGTTTTGTATATAAATTGAACATACAATAATCCCCCATTTCCGGGCAATTTAAACTTTTTAGGTCAGTTTACCAAATGCTTTTACCACTAACCCTAAGTCCGAGTGGCAAAGTCATAAAATCACAGATAATCGCTGAAAAGAGCTACCCCCCCCCCCAAAAACAACAATGCACAGGATTTATTTCCCTTTATATATATATATATATATATATATATATATATATATATATGACTATTCACTACCAGTCAGGCGATTCGAAATCCCGGATCACGAGTATTTTGCAACTGAAATCCGATGCCTTAACCACACGGCCAATTTTTAAATAGCGAATAAACTGTGATAATTTTAATACTTTATCGGTGGCTTAACGTCTGAGAGCGTTCTACTTTCTTTTTCTTTTTTTTTTTTAAAGGAACAATGCATTTAAAGCTAGTGACGTCATGCTGTGTTAATACTACACTTACAGTGCTCTACTTTTTCAAGGAATGACAAATAATAATAAATATTTGTTATTGTTTATTATCTATGTACGTATACGTTTTGTCCTTAATCGGGACTAATCAGCATAGAGATATGACTATTCACTACCGGTCATGCGATTCGAAACCCCAGATCACAAGTATTTCGAGAGATGAGATGACAACAGAAGCTAAAGAGAGCTGGATGGCTAAGTCCTTCTGTGCTTGAAACCGACGGTACGAATGTTGTACTAATTTTTCTGTACCAAAATAAATAAATATTACACTCTTAATTTTTAACTTTAATTCTTAATTAATCGAGCACTCTGCTGGGATTTTCCTGCTATATTACAAAGCAGTATATATATATATATATATATATATATATATATCGTAAACTGACCTAAAACGCTAGAATGACCCGGAAATAGATCATTTTATGTTACATTTATATGCAAAACTGCCCCCCCCCTCCTCTAAATTCTAAAATGATTGTTTATTTTTTGTTTTGTTTTTTTTCTTTCTGCGAAGTGATTCAGCGTGTTCACATGTAATTATTAAAAACAGTAGAATCTCATTTTTTCGGGAGGTAATTCAGTGGAGAGTGATAATCCACAACCGTGGTTCTAAACCTTTTTTAGCCTGTATCTTAGCCCGTTCGAAATTCCGTCCAGATTTCCGAGTTCGACAGAAAGATTCCCGAGTTTGACAAAGTACACCTGAAGAAGGTCGGAGGTTACATCAGCCAAAACGTTGTGATAAAACCACCCAAGATGAGAGCAGTAGTCCGAATAAACCAAATTCTACAAATTGCAATCTCATTCTTACCCTGTCCAGTCGCTGTAGAGGTTGAGCCTTAATTGATAATAGATTGATATCATTGGATAATATATGTGAGCAGGGTCAAATATATCATCAGAAACTAATGAGATATAATAAATACATAGAAGATACTGCCAAATCTGCTGCAAAGAAGGTAGGCTCCCTGAAAGAAACGATAAAGAGACTGACTTTACTTTATGTAATCATTGTTTAGCGAACTTATATATTTTTATCCAAAACTAGCTGCACCTACCCGGTGTTGCCCGGGAGTCTTTTTACATTAATTTCTGTGTTACATAACAAGGGCCGTTGTTTGCATGGAAAATTTTGAGTGACACCTTAAGGATCAGAGGTGACCTCAGAACGGAAGTCAACGAAACCATGTGACTTCCGGATGGAGATTTCCTTTTTCTTATTTGGTGATAATTCAAGTAGAAAAGACGTGTTTATGGCGCCGTCCCCAATCGGGTGGGGGAGGGGGGCACACAATGTAACTAGGTATAACGAGACCAGCTATCCGTCTGTGTGTGTCTCTCTCTCTCTCTCTTTCTCTCTCTCTCTCTCTCTCAAGCGTCAATTTGATTTTTTTCCTTTGACTGTTCTTTTCTTTCTAATAAACTTTTATTAAAAAAAGCATCGGTGTTCGAGTGATTGGGTTATTGATGACGACGACGACAACAAGGGTGTATAATCATTTATATGTAATTCATTCCGGGACTTACGTCGTACGTTAAATTATTTGTATATTGGATCAATTATTCCCATAGGAATACATGTAAAACCATTTAATTCGTTCCACAGCCCTAAAACCTACCACAACTACTTAATAAATAGATAATCACTCATAGAAAACCTACAGAACTGCACTGTAAAATATCAGAAATAACAAGGGCCATTGTTTGCACGGAAAATTTTGATTGACACCCTAAGGATCAGAGGTGACCCCAGAACGGAAGTCAACGAAACCATGTGGTGACTTCCGGATGGAAATTTTCCATCTTTTGCCTGCCGATACTTCAAACAGGGAATACATGCCCAGGGCGTTATCCCTAGTAGGAGGGGGGGGGGCGGAGGTGCACAATGTAGCGGGATGAGCTATCGATCTATCTATCTGTCTGTTTGTTTGTCTTGCTCTCTCACTCGTACGAAAATAACCTGTCTCTCTGATGTTATCTGTGACTTTGTAATAAACCTTTATTAAAAAACTAAACATCGACGTCCGTGTAATTGTATCGACGGACAAGCGAGAACCGGGTTCCCGACGACAAAACAGATGTATGGTGGTTTATACACACATCGGTACACCTTCATGCTGTCTTTTCTCTTAATTTCTTGTAAGACAATATTTGTCACGAAAATATTTACCTGTAAAGAGCGGATATTGTCCGTTAGCATATTTATTTACTTGCAATTTGGAAGAAAACTATCGATAATAACAAAAATCGAGAAAGAGACCAAATTTACTTTATGTGTTCGATTATTACGGGTCAATGAGGTAAAATTCAAAAATAGCAGTTGGTCAGCAAAGGCAGTAATGGAAGATGGAACGGTGTGAATAGTCGTCAATAGAAGCCAGTCAAAGATGGAGGTCGACAAAAAAAAAAAACTAAAAATAAAAAAAAAACTATAATGAATTAAAACCAAAACAAAATTCCTTTTTGTCTATTTCAGAGGGAAAGAGAGAACAGTTGATGTGAAGCCATAATAAAATTCTAAATCTATTCTTGTTCTTTTATAAACTTAATCTTGGAATGACAGAATGACTGATTCTTGCATATCCGCGTTTCTATGGGTTTATTTTTTTCCAAGATCGAATTCAGAAACTAAAGAATTTTTTTTTTCTTCTCATTTCTATATTAATAAAAATTGTGTGATTACTTCTCATGTGTCTGTGTGTGTGTGTGTTTTTACTAATGTGTCATCACTTATCAAGTCCAATAGGGTTTATGAGATGAATGGATTGTCAGTTGAATGGTGAAAAATATTATGAGAGGATTTTTTATACTAATGAGTCACCACTTATCAAGGCCAAAAGCCAATCGAGGGTGAGGGTTTATGAGATGGATGGATTGTTAGTTGAATGATGGGTACTTTGTTACATTAGGACCCGCGCTAACTTTAACCCTACCGCTAACCCCCACTCTGACCCTAACCCTAACCTTAACGATGGAGTCAAAGTCAGCGCAGGTCCTAATGTAACAAAGCACCGAATGACGTATAATGTTATGAGAGGATTGAAAATGATGACTGAAATGTACAAAATTTGATTTCTTACGCGGACGGTTTATGACGGAGTTTATCTAAAAAGTAAGAAGATTGATTGCCAAAAGTATTAAAATAGTTTTACGAATCAATTGGTAGGTGGCTGTGATGAAGTGGATAACGATTTGAGTGTTTTTTTAAATTGTTTTTTATACTAATGAATCAGTACTTATCAAGTACAAAAAACCACTCGAGGATAAGGGTCAATAAGATGGGTGGATCGTCGGTTGAATGATGAAGAATATTATGAGAAGATTGAAAATGATTAATGGAATGAACAAAATATGATTATTTATTAGGACAGTTTATGACAATTATTCATTGACATTGGATCTGAAAATAACCATGTTTTAGCTTGTAGGGAATCAATCCAATAGTAATGTGATCACTTCTTGCGTGTCTGTTTTTTTTTGTGTTGTTTTTTAAATTTTATTCACGATTCATCATTTATGAAGGCCAAAAGCCATTCGAGGATATGGGTTAATGAGATGGGTGGATTGTCGGTTGAATGATGAAGAATATTATGAGAGGATTTAAAATGATGAATAGAATTAACAAAGTTTGATTATGTTTTAGAATTTTTGAGATGAGAATTGATAATTTGTATTATTCGAATTATTGAGACTACTGTTCTCATCTTGGATGTTATTCTCACAACGTTTCGGACGATGTAATCTCCGACCTTCTTCAGGTGCATCTTGTCGAACTCGAGAATCTGTACAGAATATTGAACGGAACTCTCTTTTTTCAATCGACGGGGGTAACATGCTTATGTTCCATCAGTCATGACCAGGTAGAAGTCTCAAGTTATCTGTAATTATATTCTTAGTATTTTTTTTTTATGGAAATCGCTCCAGACAAGGCATGAAGCCACTTTATGTAAGGAGCTAAAAAAAAATACTACTTCAAAGTCAAAAACTAGCTACGGATAAGTGTTAGATGGATAGATTTCGATCATGAAAACAGCAATTCTTCCCCCTTTGTCAGAAATATCGCTCATGGAATGTGAGGACTAAAGGACAAAATAAGGGAAGCGAGAGTTACGAGCCTGTCGAAAGTAAACGCAAGGTCAACTTTCTATTCTCCTTGCCCACACTGAGGATTGAACCTTTAACCCCGAGAAGACTGCCACTTAGAACTGAGGATTGTAATGTGATCACTTCTTGTGTTTGTTTGTTTTTGATTGTTTTTTTTTAAATTTTACTAATGAGTAACCATTTATCAGGGCCAAAAGCCATTCAAGGATGAGCGTTAATGAGATGAATGGATTGTCAGTTGAATGGTGAAAAATATTATGAGAGGATTTTTTATACTAATGAGTCACCACTTATCAAGGCCAAAAGCCACTCGAGGATAAGGGTTAATGAGATGGATGGATTGTCAGTTGAATGATGAAGAATATTATGAGAGGATTTTTTATACTAATGAGTCACCACTTATCAAGGCCAAAAGCCACTCGAGGATAAGGGTTAATGAGATGGATGGATTGTCAGTTGAATGATGAAGAATATTATGAGAGGATTTTTTATACTAATGAGTCACCACTTATCAAGGCCAAAAGCCACTCGAGGATAAGGGTTTATGAGATGAATGGTCAGTTGAATGGTGAAGAATATTATGAGAGGATTGAAAATGATGAATGGAATGAACAAAGGACAATTCATGACAAATGTTTATTGACATTGGATTTTAAGACGACCATGTTGTAGTCTGTGGGAAAGCAGTCCCATGGTAATGTGTTCCATAGATGGGAAGTTCTTGGAAAGAAAGTCTGTTCATGGAAATACCGCCTTACGCTAGGCACACACGTATGCGTGTTTCCCGCCTCTACGTGACTTATACAATATTTTTTTTTTTTTACCATTAATCGATTATTTATTGAAATGAAACATGCAATTGCATAAAATAAAACACATTTTTACAACTCATATTAAAAAAAGTATTTTATTACGAAATTTAATCCACCAGAATGCATTTCGGTTTATTCCTAAACAGATCAGCCATGTTTATATTTTGCTAATAGTTGAAAAAAAACCCAAAGAATTACTTTGTGACACTTCGAAATTTGAAAGGAATTTGGACACCTTGAAGCTGTCGAACAGAAACTCACTTAAACTGGCTTTAAAATTCTTAGAAAATCATCATATATTAAAAGATTGAAAGTTTTGGAATCTATTAACATTCGATAATACCAATATGACTGAATTCAGTATTGAATAACTCGGAAAGGGTTGATATGTTGCTAAACAATACAACCAAAGCAGACCAAACACCATGATTAAATTCAGAGACACGAATATCCAATGACAAAAAAATACTGAAATCTAGATGAATTTCTCAACCTGGGGGTCCACGACCCCCCTACCACCAACATCACCACCACCACCAATTTCCCAACATAGGGAGCCAGTGTGTTCACTCATAATTACCTAAAAGGAGTAGAATCTGATTTTGGGGGGTGATTTAGCGAATACACAATACCTTTTTTCCTCATACTCAAAGTATCAATTGATATGTTTTAAAGGAGACATTAAGACATTCATTGATGAAACAAAAGTCTTCTACCTCCCCTATCTATGAATCGTTTGAAGTATGACAAAATTAACATTGTCGGAGAGAGGGGGAAAAGGAAGCAAAGCAAGGCAAGACAAAAACATGACAGGGTGAGGAAGAGAGAAAAAACAGGAAAAGAGAAAGAAAGATAAAGCGAGAGAGAAGAAGTGAAATAAAATCGAGCCGAATGAGGAAAAACTAAGGATGTAAAGTTTAGCGATTTAACCTTTTCTTCTAAACAAGGCAGAATTCCACTCTTTATGAATTCCACTTTTTATAAAATTCCACTTTTTCAGAATTCCACTTTTTCAGAATTACGCTAAAATGCGGATAAGTCACATCCTGCTAAATATTTGCAGATATTAAGAGCTTGAAGTATAAAAGCATTTTACCAGAATGACTGGATCAGCATTAAATAACCTGAAAAGGGTTGATATGCCGTAAAACAAAACAACTAAACAAAAAACAAAAAAACAAACACAAAGTAATAACAAGAAAAAAATAATAGATAGGGTTTGAGAAAAGATGACGGTGGGAGGTAGGTTAGAGAATTCTGTGTTTGGATAAGGAACGCTGTTGTGTGGGTAGGGGAAACAATTCTTAGGGAAAGAGGGTAGGTCGAAAAGTAGGCCAGTTATGAAGGGAGAGGTGAGTTTGGATCAGGTGGACAAAAATTAAGGGATTGGGGTGACGTGTTTAGGGGGTGGGGCGATATACCGCCCCCCCCCCCCCCAAAAAAGAAAACACCAAAAAAATCAAGAGTTGAAGCATTAAAGAAGTTACATGGATAGATAAATGAAAGGGTGGGGAAAATGCTCTGGGTTGTGAGAGGAGACCCTGGAGGGTGGAAGGTGACTAGGGATGAAGACTAACAAGGGTGTGGTGGATAAAGATGGAGCTGAACAGAGAAGGGGGGGGGGGGATATGCAGTGAGAAGTTCAAGACACGTTTTTGAACTGGTGAGATTGTCTTTGAAACTGAGCTTGTAAAAATGCTTCTCACAACATTCGATGGGAAACTTCAGGCTTCCTAGGTTTTAAGACAGTTATTTTCCTGAACAGACACAGCTGCTAAGCTCAGAGGTGGTGATGAAGAAAAGAAGCTATATCAAAGAACAAAACACACACACATATATATATATATATATATATATATATATATATATATATATATATATATATATATATATATACACACCAAGAGTGGTAGGCATAAATTTTTCAAGGAATTTCATGACACCATTCAAATTTTTCTCCTATTCCATCTGGCTCACAGAGGGTCCAATTATTGATTGCAATTATCACTTAGCGGTGGTGGTGGTGGTGGGGGGGGGGGGCATGTGCAATTGGAAACAAACCCCTATACTAAGATCAAACAACTTTTCCCAAGTAAAATTTTACAAGGAATCCAATGGTGGTATTAATTTTGTATAAGGGTTTTTTACACTAATATTGTGGCGTCTGCGTTCGTGCTGGACACCCATAAATAGCAAAGCTGATGTTTTACTTTATTTTAGAAATTTAAAAAAGATAAGATAAAAATAGTAATATGAAGTTCAGGGCTGGGAGCATAAGTACACAAGGTTCTCATGACTTCTTGGGCAACTCTGGTGAGTGCTACATTGTATGGAAGAAGAAGAAGAAGAAGAAGAAGAAGAAGAAGAAGAAGAAGAAGAAGAAGAAGAAGAAGAAGAAGAAGAAGAAGGCAAATCAAACCATAACGACCATAGCTTTTGTTAGCGAATCTATCGAGAACTCATTTAATGGAAAACTGACTTTACGTTATATATCTTCTTGTTTGCGTGTCTTTCAAGTGTCATGTGGTCATACGAAAGTTTCCCACTTTTTTATGCAGTTTTTTTTGCATTAGTGTTGTACTCTGCAATAGCACTAGTAATAAACTTTATTTCGTGGTTCTTCTTTTTCTTCTTCTATTCATTTAAAATGAGTTCCACCTAGTATGAAGAAGAAGAAGAAGAAGAAGAAGAAGAAGAAGAAGAAAGAGAAGAAGAAGGAGATGAAAGAGAAGAAGGAGATGAAAGAGAAGAAGAAGAAGAAGAAGAAGAAGAAGAAGAAGAAGAAGAAGAAGAAGAAGAAAGAGAAGAAGAAGGAGACGAAAGAGAAGAAGAAGGAGACGAAAGAGAAGAAGGAGACGAAAGAGAAGAAGGAGATGAAAGAGAAGAAGAAGAAGAAGAAGAAGAAGAAAAAGAAAAAGAAAAAGAAGAAAACGAAGAAGAAGAAGCAGAAGATAATAATAAGAAGAAAGCAAGTTTAGCTAAAAAAAAATTTTTTCTAACAACATACACCAATATGTGACCGAAATCACTAATTGAAAAGATTAATGTATATGGCTTTTGTTACTAAACCTAACCATAGATTGGGACTCGACTTGTAAGATATCCACAGCAAAAACTCATCTCGCAACCACAACAAAAAAAAACACATTTCTTTCTCCCTCCATGTGTCTAGCATCAGGCGGAATTTCCATGGACAGAGTTTCTTTGAAAGAGCCCCCCCCCCCCCCGTGGAACATCCTACACTGCTGATTACAACTTGATCGTCTTAAAATCCTTGTCATAATCCACTCCATAAGTAATCAAACACAGTTCATACAATTGAACAATGTCAGTACTCCCATAGTGTTCCTCATCTTTCAACTGGCAATCATTTCTGTCTTATTAACCCTTATTCTCAAGTGGCTCTTGGCCTTGACCAGTGGTGATCCAAATGTAAGAAATATTTGTTTTTTCTTTAAAAAGCAAATAAAATGATTTAAAACTATTTATTTAAAACATATTTTCTTTAAGTAACTGCAGAATTTACTTCAGGGAGGGTAGATTCTTGAATCTTATCAGCTAGGATTTCATTGGATGTTTTGCTCCACTTTTCAAACTTTGAGTAGTGGTAGCAAAACAATAGCACCTTCTTTTGTGCAACAGTCCATGGTTGGACTTTTAAGCCTCTTATGTTTCTTTTTTTGTTGCTGCATTTGATGGAGATAGGGGGCCAGGACCTTTTGTCTCAAGGCCTGATGGCTGACCTTGGTTGGCCTCTGCCATGGCTGGAGCACCATTTCCAGAGGCAATATGAACATGCATGTATGCGTCCACTGCACAGGCTGTGATCGTCCACTCGCTGCGCTGGACCAAAGTTGTTGTTGGATTCGGTCAGTGCTGCAACAAAGGAATTCTCCCTCTAAACAAAATGACAACTTCAGTTTAAAAACAATTAACAGAGGTTTATTTTTTGGGAGGTTACAAATGGTTCAGCTGAAAGACTTTTGCCCAATCAATACAAAGAACACCATCCTTTAGCTAAGAGCCTCAAAGGCCCCTCTTGCTTGGAGAGGCACACCAATCCAACTGACTCTCAAACGTTTAACTCTAATTGACTGCCTCATGCCCCGGAGAGCCGACCCTCACTCCCTCCCCTGTCCATAGGCTGGAATATATGTACTTTTGACAGAAAAGTTTAGATTTTGATCTTTCTCAGTCATCAACCACCAAGAGAGATTGACCAGTCAAGATAATGGCTAGCCTTATCCACAAACATCAAAGACAAAAAACTCAAGTGGTCCATAAACACAGTAGGGAACCCCTTATATCTGAAAAAACATTATTTTCTCAAGTAGACAAACTTGCAGATCAGACATATTTCCAATCTTGTGTGGTGTCTCCTCTCTTTGTTAAATATTACTCACTTGCAGCACCACAAACATGCAGCACCGCAAACATGCAGCACCAAACATGCAGCACCAAACATGCAGCACCAAAACATGCAGCACCAAAACATGCAGCACCGCAAACATGCAGCACCAAACATGCAGCACCAAACATGCAGCACTTAACATGCAGCACCAAACATGCAGCACCAAACATGCAGCACCGCAAACATGCAGCACCAAACATGCAGCACCAAACATGCAGCACTTAACATGCAGCACCAAACATGCAGCACCAAACATGCAGCACCGCAAACATGCAGCACCAAACACATGCATCACCAAACATGCAGCACCAAACATGCAGCACCGCAAACATGCAGCACCGCAAACATGCAGCACCGCAAACATGCAACTGCATGGTGCATGTTTACATCAGGTCTTAACCAGACAAGATAAAAAATCACTAATCTAAAATGAAGCAACAGCACACTTTGTCTAAAACATCAGCAGCCGCATCCGATACCATTAAAAAGTTCAGACAGGCAATGACGAAAAGGGTAATTGGTATTTTCCGACAATAGCTCCGCTATTATGTTTTGGAACTTTTTAGATGGTGGTTGATTATTTGGATTATTCAGACCACTATTCTCATCTTGGATATTATGGATATTATTTTCACAACGTTTTGGCTGATGTAACCTCCGATGTAATATATCTATATGTGTATCTCGTGTACGCAGAAAAAAAACCCAACTAAAGCGCTTGATCATAAGATATGCTTTTTCCAGAATTAACGTCCATGAAAGGCTGATGAGCGCCGTAGTAACTTCTTTAACCGGCATTTTATAAAATCTCTGGTGAGTCCAAGACGTGAAACCTGGGTACCTAAAATGGACACTTAAGAGTACAGTATGGAAATAATAGATGCATATATAAGTATATATATTTTATTTTTTACGTACATAAAATATATATATATATATTTTATTTTTTACATACATAAAATATATATATATATATATATATATATATATATATCTATTAATAATGGAGTTTATGTATCTGTCTGTCTGTCTGAAGCCGAAACTCCAGTATGACTATTTAACTGAAACTAATCTTTTTGAAATTCTTTATATACTGTCATCAAAAGGCGTTCAGACACCAGATGGGTGTTGCCATTAACATAAGTCATTCCTTTAAACCTTCAATTAAATTCATATTTACAAATATACACTTATAACTGCTATTATCCAATTTACATATGTATTTACAATATTTTCCGATAAGGTTATATTAATAAACATTATTCATACAATTAATTAAAGCCATTTTCATCATAACCGGCGTGTTTTCTAAACCATTTCAACGCGAGTACTGTTAAAATTGCAAAGTCATTAGCTGTTTAATAAGTGGCGTCCTCCCTCCCTCCGGTAATTAAATATGGCGATCTGATTAAGCAGCCGATTAGTTGTTTAATCAGTGGTGTCATCCCTCCCTCCGGTAATTAAATATGGCGATCTGATTAAGCAGCCGATGTTAATATGTAAACAACAACGCTGGTATCCACCGTGCTCAGTTTTCCATTTTTAAAACCGTCCTAAGTTTTTTATTCTTAGCCATTATGTTTTAAAACACAAATTTATTAAATCAAATTGTTTAATTAAAATAATAATTGATTTTAAAATTACTATATAAAAACGCGCGCACGCACACACACACACAGTTCAGGTAAACTTTTTCTTTCCGAGAATTAAAAAACTTTTCGTGTTTACTGTATTTGATTTCTTAATACTTTCATATCCAATATTATCATTTTTTCACGACCTCAACAGAATTTATGATTCCATGTTTTATTTATTAAAAAAAAAGATGTGATTTTTTTTTCTTTAATGTCAACAAAATAAACTAACACATTGTACTGGAAAACTATACAACTGATTGTAGAATCAAATTGTTTAATTAAAAAAAGGTCATTAAACAAACACACACACACACTGTGTTCACTGTATTTGATTTTTTGGTGCTTTTTCATTTTAGGACCCACGCTAACTTTGACCCCATCGTTACAGTTAGGGTTAGGTTTTTTTTTTTCCTTTTTAATTAAAAATATTTACATGTATAGGGGGGGATAAAAAAATTGGGGGAAGGCGGTCAAAAAAATTTTTTTTTTTTTCTTAACTAAAAAATATTTCTATGACTGGTAATATAAACAAATTGAGGGGGGTACAAACATTTTTTTTCTTTCTTTTTAAACTACAAGTCTTTCTATTTATGGGCGAGGGTACAACAAAAATCGGGGTAGGATCGAATTTTTTTTCCTTTATTTTCAACTAAAAATAATCTTGGTCATAAACACAGAAAATCAATGTCTAACTACCACAGAAATATGACTGGGGCTCCATTGGCTTACGCGTGAGCCTTCATTTCTGATGCGGTAGCCTAGCAAAAATATGCGACCGGAGGGAGCATATATTTGCTAGTATATATAATAAATATAAAATATATATATATATAATAAATACATATATATATATATATATATATATATATAAAAATATATAAAAATAAAAATACGTCTTGCTAAGGGTAATATAATGCAGTCTTCTGCATAACTCTTTACGACTTAGGAAGTGGAAAAATACAAAGCTGTTATTATCGCCAGTTAAAACAATAAAAAATATAAACTTATATATATTATATATATATATATATACAATGTTTTTTATAAATATTAATTATTTTTACCTACAGACACTAGTGTTTCATGTTTTATGCAATCATCAGTGTAGGAAATGTTCATTACTGCTGGTCTAAAGATTCAAATCTTTAGACCAGCAGTAAGTATTTTTGAAAATCCATGGACGTAAATACCCCTGACTAATCGGACAAGCAGCAAAATCCCACCCCTTCACTGTAGAGATCCCCAGATTCTGGAAAGCTTTCTACTCTAATAGTTTCTTCCCTAGGACTGCTTGACTTTGGAATTTTCTCCTTGTTTCCTGCTTCCCTGACTGTATTAACATGCAGAAATTTAAATGTAATACGAACAGACATCTCGCTGCTCAACTCCCTATTTAGGGTGCCCCTGTAGGCATGGTCCATAATAGTAGGCTCTTACATCCAAGTGGCAATGTGCCTTGAAAAGAAAAAAAAAGTAGTTTGATTCCTGAGTACTACATAAGGATTCCTGAGTTTGACAAGACGCACTTGAAGATGGTTGGGAATTACATCGATATATTCTTAGAATACATTGGTCTTAGAACGAACTTTTACAGTGAGAGTGGGAACATAACTCTTAGATAACATTTCTCCTAAAAAACATTACTCTTAGAAGAAAATTTTACAGAGAGGGTAGAGGGCATTGTTCCCAGAAAACATTACTCTTCAGCATTGGTAATCGCCTTTGTTCCCAACCCGATTGACCCTCAGCCACCACCTTCTCATATCTATTTGGGAAGAAAATAAAAAAGGAGAAATAAGGTTTTGATTTATTGAAGAATCAGATTGAATAATACGGTTTGGGATGAATTTATAGATACTAGGGCATGATGTGACCAGCCAATTGATCGGATCGGGTCTCTCTGACCTCCCGTCTAGCCAGAGTAATGGCTGAAGTGAAAGATTGGTTCAGCCACCAGGATCCTGTCCTAAGGCATCACGGGTTGCCACCCACAGCCTATAGGCAAACGAAGCACCCCACCAGTGACATTACTCTTTGAAAACATTACTCCTTGGTATTGATAATCTTCTAGGGAATGACGTGATCAGCCGATTGATCGGATCAGGCCTCTCCGACCTCTCGTCTAGCGGAAGTAAGGACCAAAGTAGATTGTTGCAAGTCACAAGCACTCGTTCGGGTCAGGGTGGACCTGGCAGTAATAACAAGACAGGGGTGACTGCACAGTCTCCCTAAATTCTTATAAAAACTTTTACTCAAATGGTTTGATTTGGTTTGTTTTGAAGCATATCAACAATCTATGGGGTATTAAATGCTGAATTAAGTTGTCAAATGTAATTCTATAGGTAGGATACATTTCTCTTATAATACATTGCTTTTGGAAACGTGGATACTGAAAGCAAGGACAAGACTTCAAGAACCACTGAGTAAGACTACATCTCCGTAATGCACACGACCGACAACTGCCCTATTTAAAACGAGAGCTGAATGTGACACAAGACTGGTTTAATGTGGGGAATATCCAGCTTCCTAAAAAGAGAGATTTTCTTTTTCTTTTATAATATATGGTATACATACATAATATCCACACTCCATCTCTATACAGGAGGGAGCAGCTCGTCGATAAGCGACCGCTTTCTCTCGAGTTCAGACAAAAGAGAAAGATTTGATCAGCTTATCCACTACTTGTCACAACAGACTTTCTGTCTGTGATGCAATATTCTGACATGTAATTCTAATCTTTCAACTTTTAATGGAATTTTTCACTACTCTAACCTTGTGCAGAAAATGCCGTTTTTAACATTATTTTCACACACCCAAGTCCAATATTGTTACATACATACCTTCTTCCATTCTTTCATTCTTTCTTTTCTCAATAGATTCTTTCTTTCTTTTCACAATATCTTCTTTCTTTTTTCTTTCCTCAATATATTATTTCATTTTTTCTAGTTTCTTTCTCCAATACTTTCTTTTCTCACTATCTACATTCCTGCTTTCTTTTCTCAACAGCCTCCTCCTCCCTTTTTTTTATTCAATACATCTTTTTACTTTTCTAAATACCTTCCTAACCTTCTTTTTTTCACAATACTTTCTCGCTTTTCTTTCTTTTCTCAATACTTTCTTTCTTTCCTTAATACATTCTTTCTTCGTTTTCGTTCTTCAATACCTTTTTTCTTTACTCAATAGATTTTTTCCTTTTTTCTCTCTCTTTCTTTTCTTGATAGATTCTTTCTTTTCACAATGCCTTCCTTCCGTCTTTCATTTTTTCCTTAATATATTTTTTCATTTTTACTTTTCTTTCTTCAATACTTTCTTTTCTCAGTACCTTTCTTCTTTTTTTCCTTTCACAATACCTTCTTTTTTTTTGCAATACCTTATTTATTTCTTTTCTTTTTCAATACGTTATTTTTTTGTTTTCGTCCTCAATAACTTCTTTCTTACTTTCCTCAATATATTCTTTCATTTCTTTCATTTCTCAATACCTTTCTTCTTTCTTTCCTTTCACAATACCTTCTTTTTTTTGCAATACCTTATTTATTACTTTTCGGAATGTGTTCCTTCATTTCTTCTGTTCTCAATGCCTTTCTTACGGTCAATATGTATTTCTTTCCAATTTTTCTTTCTCGTTTTCTCTTTTTTTTTTTGATCAGCCCCCCCCCCCCTCTCTTCAGTTTCCCCCTATTCTCTCTCATGTATTCTTATCCTTTCTATCACCCCTCTTTCTTACAAACTCAGTCCCTATTTACTTGTCTCCCCACGACGGCCGGAGTTCAGTTTACTGTGGGGAAAATCCAGTTCCCGAAAAAGAGGCACTCTGGATTGGGATAAAAAATTAAAGTTGCCTCCGTCTAGAAAGATTCTCTCACCGACCAAGGAGAGAAAAGAGAAAGTGCAGCATCAGAACAGATACCACACTTTGCTCCCAGCCATTAAGACCAAGAAATTCCAACAAACTTTGTCTCAAAACTTTCATTCTTTGTTCCAAAAATTGATTTTAGTTTAAGACCATCCGCATTTCCCTCCAACGCTCCATCTCTTAATATTTTTTTTTCAGAGAAGGATCTGCCTACTTTGATTTTTCATTCATGTCATTCTTCTTATTGCTTTTCTTCCTCCTCACTGCTGCTGCTGCTTACTGCACACGGTACCAACTTATGCTGCATTGTTTCTATGACAACAGAGCACTTGATGCATTGTGTGATATTCCTCACCAATGGTCTATACTGACCATGCAAAAAGGTGCATAAACAGATGCGAGAGATGTACACACACACTCATCTAACATAAAAAGTTATCTTGTTGGATTTCCAAATAGCATTTTAATTTGGTATTGCTCTACCATGTTATTTAACCTATGAAATTATCTTCTCAGATTCTCAAAGTTAGACCCAAATAACATTTCAGCTGACAAATCAAACTTTGTTTCTGACTAGCCAATTTTAATTTGGTATTGCTCTACCATGTTATTTAACATATCAAATTATCTTCTCAGATTCTCAAAGTTAGACCCAAATAACATTTCAGCTGACAAATCAAACTTTGTTTCTGACTAGCCAATTTTAATTTGTTATTGCTCTACCATGTTATTTAACATAGGAAATTATCTTCTCAGATTCTCAAAGTTAGACCCAAATAACATTTCAGCTGACAAATCAAACTTTGTTTCTGACTAGCCAATTTTTATTTGGTATTGCTCTACCATGTTATTTAACCTATGAAATTATCTTCTCAGATTCTCAAAGTTAGACCCAAATAACATTTCAGCTGACAAATCAAACTTTGTTTCTGACTAGCCAATTTTAATTTGGTATTGCTCTACCATGTTATTTAACCTATCGAATTATCTTCTCAGATTCTCAAAGTTAGACCCAAATAACATTTCAGCTGACAAATCAAACTTTGTTTCTGACTAGCCAATTTTAATTTGTTATTGCTCTACCATGTTATTTAACTAATGAAATTATCTTCTCAGATTCTCAAAGTTAGACCCAAATAACATTTCAGCTGACAAATCAAACTTTGTTTCTGACTAGCCAATTTTAATTTGGTATTGCTCTACCATGTTATTTAACCTATGAAATTATCTTCTCAGATTCTCAAAGTTAGACCCAAATAACATTTCAGCTGACAAATCAAACTTTGTTTCTGACTAGCCAATTTTAATTTGTTATTGCTCTACCATGTTATTTAACATATCAAATTATCTTCTCAGATTCTCAAAGTTAGACCCAAATAACATTTCAGCTGACAAATCAAACTTTGTTTCTGACTAGCCAATTTTAATTTGGTATTGCTCTACCATGTTATTTAACCTATGAAATTATCTTCTCAGATTCTCAAAGTTAGACCCAAATAACATTTCAGCTGACAAATCAAACTTTGTTTCTGACTAGCCAATTTTAATTTGGTATTGCTCTACCATGTTATTTAACCTATGAAATTATCTTCTCAGATTCTCAAAGTTAGACCCAAATAACATTTCAGCTGACAAATCAAACTTTGTTTCTGACTAGCCAATTTTAATTTGTTATTGCTCTACCATGTTATTTAACATATCAAATTATCTTCTCAGATTCTCAAAGTTAGACCCAAATAACATTTCAGCTGACAAATCAAACTTTGTTTCTGACTAGCCAATTTTAATTTGGTATTGCTCTACCATGTTATTTAACCTATGAAATTATCTTCTCAGATTCTCAAAGTTAGACCCAAATAACATTTCAGCTGACAAATCAAACTTTGTTTCTGACTAGCCAATTTTAATTTGTTATTGCTCTACCATGTTATTTAACATATCAAATTATCTTCTCAGATTCTCAAAGTTAGACCCAAATAACATTTCAGCTGACAAATCAAACTTTGTTTCTGACTAGCCAATTTTAATTTGGTATTGCTCTACCATGTTATTTAACCTATGAAATTATCTTCTCAGATTCTCAAAGTTAGACCCAAATAACATTTCAGCTGACAAATCAAACTTTGTTTCTGACTAGCCAATTTTAATTTGTTATTGCTCTACCATGTTATTTAACATATCAAATTATCTTCTCAGATTCTCAAAGTTAGACCCAAATAACATTTCAGCTGACAAATCAAACATTGTTTCAGACTAGCCAATTTTAATTTGTTATTGCTCTACCATGTTATTTAACCTATGAAATTATCTTCTCAGATTCTCAAAGTTAGACCCAAATAACATTTCAGCTGACAAATCAAACTTTGTTTCTGACTAGCCAATTTTAATTTGGTATTGCTCTACCATGTTATTTAACCTATGAAATTATCTTCTCAGATTCTCAAAGTTAGACCAAAATCACATTTCAGCTGACAAATCAAACTTTGTTTCTGACTAGCCAATTTTAATTTGGTATTGCTCTACCATGTTATTTAACCTATCCAATTATCTTCTCAGATTCTCAAAGTTAGACCCAAATAACATTTCAGCTGACAAATCAAACTTTGTTTCTGACTAGCCAATTTTAATTTGTTATTGCTCTACCATGTTATTTAACTAATGAAATTATCTTCTCAGATTCTCAAAGTTAGACCCAAATAACATTTCAGCTGACAAATCAAACTTTGTTTCTGACTAGCCAATTTTAATTTGGTATTGCTCTACCATGTTATTTAACCTATGAAATTATCTTCTCAGATTCTCAAAGTTAGACCCAAATAACATTTCAGCTGACAAATCAAACTTTGTTTCTGACTAGCCAATTTTAATTTGTTATTGCTCTACCATGTTATTTAACATATCAAATTATCTTCTCAGATTCTCAAAGTTAGACCCAAATAACATTTCAGCTGACAAATCAAACTTTGTTTCTGACTAGCCAATTTTAATTTGGTATTGCTCTACCATGTTATTTAACCTATGAAATTATCTTCTCAGATTCTCAAAGTTAGACCCAAATAACATTTCAGCTGACAAATCAAACTTTGTTTCTGACTAGCCAATTTTAATTTGGTATTGCTCTACCATGTGTTTTAACATATCAAATTATCTTCTCAGATTCTCAAAGTTAGACCCAAATAACATTTCAGCTGACAAATCAAACTTTGTTTCTGACTAGCCAATTTTAATTTGGTATTGCTCTACCATGTTATTTAACCTATCAAATTATCTTCTCAGATTCTCAAAGTTAGACCCAAATAACATTTCAGCTGACAAATCAAACTTTGTTTCTGACTAGCCAATTTTAATTTGTTATTGCTCTACCATGTTATTTAACATATCAAATTATCTTCTCAGATTCTCAAAGTTAGACCTAAATAACATTTCAGCTGACAAATCAAACTTTGTTTCTGACTAGCCAATTTTAATTTGTTATTGCTCTACCATGTTATTTAACCTATCCAATTATCTTCTCAGATTCTCAAAGTTAGACCCAAATAACATTTCAGCTGACAAATCAAACTTTGTTTCTGACTAGCCGATTTTAATTTGTTATTGCTCTACCATGTTATTTAACATATCAAATTATCTTCTCAGATTCTCAAAGTTAGACCCAAATAACATTTCAGCTGACAAATCAAACTTTGTTTCTGACTAGCCAATTTTAATTTGTTATTGCTCTACTATGTTATTTAACATATGAAATTATCTTCTCAGATTCTCAAAGTCAGACCGAAATAACATTTCAGCTGACAAATCAAACTTTGTTTCTGACTAGCCAATTTTAATTTGGTATTGCTCTACCATGTTATTTAACCTATGAAATTATCTTCTCAGATTCTCAAAGTTAGACCCAAATAACATTTCAGCTGACAAATCAAACTTTGTTTCTGACTAGCCAATTTTAATTTGGTATTGCTCTACCATGTTATTTAACCTATGAAATTATCTTCTCAGGTTCTCAAAGTTAGACCCAAATAACATTTCAGCTGACAAATCAAACTTTGTTTCTGACTAGCCAATTTTAATTTGTTATTGCTCTACCATGTTATTTAACATATCAAATTATCTTCTCAGATTCTCAAAGTTAGACCCAAATAACATTTCAGCTGACAAATCAAACTTTGTTTCTGACTAGCCAATTTTAATTTGGTATTGCTCTACCATGTTATTTAACCTATGAAATTATCTTCTCAGATTCTCAAAGTTAGACCCAAATAACATTTCAGCTGACAAATCAAACTTTGTTTCTGACTAGCCAATTTTAATTTGTTATTGCTCTACCATGTTATTTAACATATCAAATTATCTTCTCAGATTCTCAAAGTTAGACCCAAATAACATTTCAGCTGACAAATCAAACTTTGTTTCAGACTAGCCAATTTTAATTTGGTATTGCTCTACCATGTTATTTAACATATCAAATTATCTTCTCAGATTCTCAAAGTTAGACCCAAATAACATTTCAGCTGACAAATCAAACTTTGTTTCTGACTAGCCAATTTTAATTTGGTATTGCTCTACCATGTTATTTAACCTATCAAATTATCTTCTCAGATTCTCAAAGTTAGACCCAAATAACATTTCAGCTGACAAATCAAACTTTGTTTCTGACTAGCCAATTTTAATTTGTTATTGCTCTACCATGTTATTTAACATATCAAATTATCTTCTCAGATTCTCAAAGTTAGACCCAAATAACATTTCAGCTGACAAATCAAACTTTGTTTCTGACTAGCCAATTTTAATTTGTTATTGCTCTACCATGTTATTTAACCTATCGAATTATCTTCTCAGATTCTCAAAGTTAGACCCAAATAACATTTCAGCTGACAAATCAAACTTTGTTTCTGACTAGCCAATTTTAATTTGTTATTGCTCTACCATGTTATTTAACATATCAAATTATCTTCTCAGATTCTCAAAGTTAGACCCAAATAACATTTCAGCTGACAAATCAAACTTTGTTTCTGACTAGCCAATTTTAATTTGGTATTGCTCTACCATGTTATTTAACCTATGAAATTATCTTCTCAGATTCTCAAAGTTAGACCCAAATAACATTTCAGCTGACAAATCAAACTTTGTTTCTGACTAGCCAATTTTAATTTGGTATTGCTCTACCATGTTATTTAACCTATGAAATTATCTTCTCAGATTCTCAAAGTTAGACCAAAATCACATTTCAGCTGACAAATCAAACTTTGTTTCTGACTAGCCAATTTTAATTTGGTATTGCTCTACCATGTGTTTTACCTATGAAATTATCTTCTCAGATTCTCAAAGTTAGACCCAAATAACATTTCAGCTGACAAATCAAACTTTGTTTCTGACTAGCCAATTTTAATTTGTTATTGCTCTACCATGTTATTTAACATATCAAATTATCTTCTCAGATTCTCAAAGTTAGACCCAAATAACATTTCAGCTGACAAATCAAACTTTGTTTCTGACTAGCCAATTTTAATTTGGTATTGCTCTACCATGTTATTTAACCTATCAAATTATCTTCTCAGATTCTCAAAGTTAGACCCAAATAACATTTCAGCTGACAAATCAAACTTTGTTTCTGACTAGCCAATTTTAATTTGTTATTGCTCTACCATGTTATTTAACATATCAAATTATCTTCTCAGATTCTCAAAGTTAGACCTAAATAACATTTCAGCTGACAAATCAAACTTTGTTTCTGACTAGCCAATTTTAATTTGTTATTGCTCTACCATGTTATTTAACCTATCCAATTATCTTCTCAGATTCTCAAAGTTAGACCCAAATAACATTTCAGCTGACAAATCAAACTTTGTTTCTGACTAGCCGATTTTAATTTGTTATTGCTCTACCATGTTATTTAACATATCAAATTATCTTCTCAGATTCTCAAAGTTAGACCCAAATAACATTTCAGCTGACAAATCAAACTTTGTTTCTGACTAGCCAATTTTAATTTGTTATTGCTCTACTATGTTATTTAACATATGAAATTATCTTCTCAGATTCTCAAAGTCAGACCGAAATCACATTTCAGCTGACAAATCAAACTTTGTTTCTGACTAGACAAGTTTAATTTGGTATTGCTCTACCATGTTATTTAACATATCAAATTATCTTCTCAGATTCTCAAAGTTAGACCCAAATAACATTTCAGCTGACAAATCAAACTTTGTTTCTGACTAGCCAATTTTAATTTGTTATTGCTCTACCATGTTTTTTAACCTATCAAATTATCTTCTCAGATTCTCAAAGTTAGACCCAAATAACATTTCAGCTGACAAATCAAACTTTGTTTCTGACTAGCCAATTTTAATTTGTTATTGCTCTACCATGTTATTTAACATATCAAATTATCTTCTCAGATTCTCAAAGTTAGACCCAAATAACATTTCAGCTGACAAATTAAACTTTGTTTCTGACTAGCCAATTTTAATTTGGTATTGCTCTACCATGTTATATAACCTATGAAATTATCTTCTCAGATTCTCAAAGTTAGACCCAAATAACATTTCAGCTGACAAATCAAACTTTGTTTCTGACTAGCCAATTTTAATTTGTTATTGCTCTACCATGTTATTTAACATATCAAATTATCTTCTCAGATTCTCAAAGTTAGATCCAAATAACATTTCAGCTGACAAATCAAACTTTGTTTCTGACTAGCCAATTTTAATTTGGTATTGCTCTACCATGGTGTTTAACCTATGAAATTATCTTCTCAGATTCTCAAAGTTAGACCCAAATAACATTTCAGCTGACAAATCAAACTTTGTTTCTGACTAGCCAATTTTAATTTGTTATTGCTCTACCATGTTATTTAACATATCAAATTATCTTCTCAGATTCTCAAAGTTAGACCCAAATAACATTTCAGCTGAGAAATCAAACTTTGTTTCTGACTAGCCAATTTTAATTTGGTATTGCTCTACCATGTTATTTAACCTATGAAATTATCTTCTCAGATTCTCAAAGTTAGACCCAAATAACATTTCAGCTGACAAATCAAACTTTGTTTCTGACTAGCCAATTTTAATTTGGTATTGCTCTACCATGTTATTTAACCTATGAAATTATCTTCTCAGATTCTCAAAGTTAGACCCAAATAACATTTCAGCTGACAAATCAAACTTTGTTTCTGACTAGCCAATTTTAATTTGGTATTGCTCTACCATGTTATTTAACATATCAAATTATCTTCTCAGATTCTCAAAGTTAGACCCAAATAACATTTCAGCTGACAAATCAAACTTTGTTTCTGACTAGCCAATTTTAATTTGGTATTGCTCTACCATGTTATTTAACCTATGAAATTATCTTCTCAGATTCTCAAAGTTAGACCCAAATAACATTTCAGCTGACAAATCAAACTTTGTTTCTGACTAGCCAATTTTAATTTGTTATTGCTCTACCATGTTATTTAACATATCAAATTATCTTCTCAGATTCTAAAAGTTAGACCCAAATAACATTTCAGCTGACAAATCAAACTTTGTTTCTGACTAGCCAATTTTAATTTGGTATTGCTCTACCATGTTATTTAACCTATGAAATTATCTTCTCAGATTCTCAAAGTTAGACCCAAATAACATTTCAGCTGACAAATCAAACTTTGTTTCTGACTAGCCAATTTTAATTTGGTATTGCTCTACCATGTTATTTAACCTATGAAATTATCTTCTCAGATTCTCAAAGTTAGACCCAAATAACATTTCAGCTGACAAATCAAACTTTGTTTCTGACTAGCCAATTTTAATTTGGTATTGCTCTACCATGTTATTTAACCTATGAAATTATCTTCTCAGATTCTCAAAGTTAGACCCAAATAACATTTCAGCTGACAAATCAAACTTTGTTTCTGACTAGCCAATTTTAATTTGTTATTGCTCTACCATGTTATTTAACATATCAAATTATCTTCTCAGATTCTCAAAGTTAGACCCAAATAACATTTCAGCTGACAAATCAAACTTTGTTTCTGACTAGCCAATTTTAATTTGTTATTGCTCTACCATGTTATTTAACATAGGAAATTATCTTCTCAGATTCTCAAAGTTAGACCCAAATAACATTTCAGCTGACAAATCAAACTTTGTTTCTGACTAGCCAATTTTTATTTGGTATTGCTCTACCATGTTATTTAACCTATGAAATTATCTTCTCAGATTCTCAAAGTTAGACCCAAATAACATTTCAGCTGACAAATCAAACTTTGTTTCTGACTAGCCAATTTTAATTTGGTATTGCTCTACCATGTTATTTAACCTATCGAATTATCTTCTCAGATTCTCAAAGTTAGACCCAAATAACATTTCAGCTGACAAATCAAACTTTGTTTCTGACTAGCCAATTTTAATTTGGTATTGCTCTACCATGTTATTTAACCTATGAAATTATCTTCTCAGATTCTCAAAGTTAGACCCAAATAGCATTTCAGCTGACAAATCAAACCTTGATTCTGACTAGCCAATTCTGAATATTATTATTATCAGTAGTAGTAGTAGTAGTAGTAGTAGTAATTATTCATTACAGCAGTCGTAGTATTTAAATTTTGAATCATTAATTTGATTTGTTCATCAACGATATAATTAGGGAATTTGGTATTAATAAGGACTTGTTTCATATTTTTTAATTCGATAGTCTTTTTTGTGAAGGAGATTAGTTTTGAAGCGTTTAGTAAGTTTTTAACAATGGCTATTTTATGGCGATGGGGCCATTCGCTTTTATAATTTAAATAACTAGAGTTTACGCTGGTTGTTTTTTATAAAAAGTTTTAAACGGATTATTAAGAATGGGATTTCATTATTTACGTTTAGTTCTATGATGAATTCAAGAAACCATAGAACATTAAAAAGAACCAATGTTATTCATAAGTTCAAATCCCCTTTGTGAGAATGCAACCCCTAATAATAATAATAATAATAATAATAATAAAACTAATAGCTTCATTAGTTATACTATGTTTCACCTGCTATATCCATATGTTGTATATATCTATATATATATATATGCAGTTTAATATATATATATATTGTTATTGTTATTATCATAATTTTAATAATAAGTATTTATTTTATTATTATCCACATACATATACGTTTCATCCTAACGGAATCCTCAGTGTGGAAATAACTCTTCAAACCAGTCGCATGATTCGAACCCTGGAACACGAGTTACTTATAACTCAAATCTGAGCTTCTAACCGATGAGGCCAATTCAAACAGTTATCCGACACAATTAAAACGCACAACATAGTCAGCTGTCTTAACAGTGGTCAACAAATCACGTAGATAGGAACTTGCATTTTAGCTTAGATTAAACAGCCTTTATTATTTATCTTATTTATATATATATATATATATATATAGTAAGCATTGTGTGTAATATGTATACAGAGGAGTCATAGAAGGCTATCACAATGAAAGAAATGGAAATCTGTCGGTGTTGAGAAGGAAGACAAAAACGAAGTGATTTTTTATTTATTTTTTTGTCTATAGTAAATCTTACTTTTTTAAGTAAAACCTTATGTTGTATATATATATATATATATATATATATATATATATATATAAGTAAGAAACTAAAAGTAAAACTTTTAGTAGAAAGAACCTATAGTGAAATGGTAAAAGCTCAATATACGAGATAGAGCAATTATAAAGTTAAATGAACGAAGAGTGATAAACATGCACGAATGTCCAAATTTATTTCAAACTTCAAATGTTCAAAACAGGGTATATTCTGTAATAAAATTATGTTTATTGTTCTTTTCTTATGATAAGATCTCGATCTTTGAAAAGCCTTGGCTTAAGGAAAGAACAATAAACATAATTTTATTACAGAATATACCCTGTTTTGAACATTTGAAGTTTGAAATAAATTTGGACATTCGTGCATGTTTATCACTCTTCGTCCATTTAACTTTATATATATATATAAAGTAGAGAACTAAAAGCGAACTTTTAGGAAAGGTAAAACCTATTGTAAAAAGTGCACAGCTCAATATACAGGATAGAGCAGATAGAAAGGTAAACGGACATTTGCTTGCATTTTGGCAGCGTTTTGCCCTGTTTTTTTCTTTCCCACAATCTTTGTTTTACTTTTTCAAATTTTAAATCTTGGCCTTTGCCAACTTATCTATCCCAGCAATTTCCTCTGATGATAAGATTTTGATCTTTGAAAAGCCTGGCTTAAGGAAAAAAATAACTGAATAAATTGCCCTTTTGCGGAATATACCTTGCATTGAGCAACTGAATTGAAAAAAGATCTGTCTTCCGCTTTTCTAATTCCTTTTCATCCTTCTACCTTTTATATATATATATATATATATATATATATATATATAATTTTTGACAATGTGAAAAAATAAAAATAAAAGTAATAAAACAAACCATGGTTATTGGAATATAATAAAAACGGTTCTATATATATATATATATATATATATATATATATATGTACAAATATATGTTGTTGTTATTGCAACAGCGTTCACATTGGTCGGGTTGAGCCGGCTTCTTCCCTGGCCTGCACTACACCTCGAATCATGGTGACCCATGCACGGCGATCCTGAGCAAGGTTGCACGAGATTGCTAGCCACTCGTGATTCCACCGTCGAAAGCTGACCACCTGTTAAAATTGAGAGTTCGGCCAAGTCCTCCTTGATGCTTTTGTCGAGGTTTTCAGCTGTCCATTGACAGACAGTGGGATAGGGAGGATTACATCGTGAATTAGCTCTCCCTCCAGGTGATGAGCCGCACATCTAAACCATCGAAAACGTTGCTGTAACAGGACATATGGCAGAGACTTAAGATTGAGGTGTTGGCGGAGAACAGCAGTTCGGACACAGTTAGCCTGTCGGCAATGTAAGATGCGGCGGAGACAGTCCTTGTCAAAAATTTCCATCTTCCGCTGACCAGCCACCCTCATTGACCATGTCTCACAGCCATAGACGAGGATCGACCGATGTATAAATATATGCATAAAAACGAAAGAAATAATATTATAAAATATGGGTAAATGATATTAGAAACTCTGATTTTTGAATACAGTAATTGGGAGAAAGGATAGGTTGTCTGCCCTTTCTAAAAACGAGTTTAATTTCTAATGGAATTTTCCACGTTTCTGCTTACTCTAGCCTTATGGGAAAAATACCGATACTAATCTGACTACAATTGAAGACAATTAGAAAGCCGAGATGTTGAGAAATATTGTATCAGCTTATCCATTACGTGTCACTCGACTTCCAGTTTGTGACACGATATCCTCACACATAGCCCTAACTCTAGTTTTTAATTTCTAATGGAATTTTCCACTTTTCTACTTAATCTAGCCTTATGTAGAAAATACCGTTTTAAACATTATTTGGTAAATGATGAGTTCGAAAGGGTAAACATAATGCGATAAAAAATTGTGTATAGGCAATAAAAATGGTTTTATGTTTTTTTTTTTAAAATAATATTTAATGAAAAATCATTTCAACTTAAAATCTATTTAGTACAACGCATGTAATCTTTTGTAATTTAAATAACTAGAGTTTACGCTGGTTGTTTTGTATAAAAAGTTTTAAACGGATTATTAAGAATGGGATTTTATTATTTACGTTTAGTTCTATGGTGAATTCAAGAAACCATAGAACATTAAAAAGAACCAATGTTATTCATAAGTTCAAATCCCCTTTATGAGAATGCAACCCCTATAATAATAATAATAATGATGATAATAATAAAACTAATAGCTACATTAGTTATACTATGCTTCACCTGCTATATCCATATGTTGTTTATATATATATATATATATATATATATATGCAGTTTAATATATATATATATATTATTATTGTAATTATTATTATTTTAATAATAAGTATTTATTTTATTATTATCCACATACGTATATGTTTCATCCTAACGGAATCCTCAGTGTGGAAATAACTCTTCAAACCAGTCGCATGATTCGAACCCTGGAACACGAGTCACCTTTAACTCAAATCTGAACGCTCTAACCGATGAGGCCAATTCAAACCGTTATCCGACAGGAAGAGAAATAAACCCTATTAATGTCAATTAAAATGCACAACATAGTCAGCTGTCTTAACAGTGTTCAACAAATCACGTAGATAGGAACTTGCATTTTAGCTTAGATTAAACGGCCTTTATTATTTATCTTATCTATATATATAGTAAGCATTGTGTGTAATATGTATACAGAAGAGTCATAGAAGGCTATCACAATGCAAGAAATGGAAATCTGTCGGTGTTGAGTAGGAAGACAAAAACGAAGTGATTTTTTATTTATTTTTTTGTTTATAGTAAATCTTACTTTTTTAAGTAAAACCTTATGTTATATATATATATATATATAAAGTGGAGAACTAAAAGCGAACTTTTGGGAAAGGTAAAACCTCTTGTAAAAAGTGCACAGCTCAATATACAGGATAGAGCAGATAGAAAGGTAATCGGATATTTGCTTGCATTTTGGCAGCGTTTTGCCCTGTTTTTTCTTCCCCACAATCTTTGTTTTACTTTTTCAAATTTTAAATCTTGGCCTTTGCCAACTTATCTATCCCAGCAATTTCTTCTGATGATAAGATTTTGATCTTTGAAAAGCCTGGCTTAAGGAAAAAAATAACTGAATAAATTGCCCTTTTGCGGAATATACCTTGCATTGAGCAACTGAATTGAAAAAAGATCTGTCTTCCGCTTTTCTAATTCCTTTTCATCCTTCTACCTTTTATATATATATATATATATATATATATATATATATAAAATTTTTGGAAATGTGAAAAAATAAAAATAAAAGTAATAAAATAAACCATGGTTATTGGAATATAATAAAAACGGTTCTATATATATATATATATATGTGTACAAATATATGTTGTTGTTATTGCAATAACGTTCACATTGGTCGGGTTGAGCCAGCTTCTTCCCTGGCCTGCACTACACCTCGAATCATGACGACCCATGCACGGCGATCCTGAGCAAGGTTGCACGAGATTGCTAGCCACTCGTGATTCCACCGTCGAAAGCTGACCACCTGTTAAAATTGAGAGTTCGGCCAAGTCCTCCTTGATGCTTTTGTCCAGGTTCTCAGCTGTCCATTGACAGACAGTGGGGTAGGGAGGATTACATCGTGAATTAGCTCTCCCTCCAGGTGATGAGCCGCACATCTAAACCATCGAAAACGTTGCTGTAACAGGACATATGGCAGAGACTTAAGATTGAGGTGTTGGCGGAGAACAGCAGTTCGGACACAGTTAGCCTGTCGGCAATGTAAGATGCGGCGGAGACAGTCCTTGTCAAAAATTTCCATCTTCCGCTGACCAGCCACCCTCATTGACCATGTCTCACAGCCATAGACGAGGATCGACCGATGTATAAATATATGCATAAAAACGAAAGAAATAATATTATAAAATATGGGTAAATGATATTAGAAACTCTGATTTTTGAATACAGTAATTAGGAGAAAGGATGGGTTGTCTGCCCTTTCCAAAAACGAGTTTAATTTCTAATGGAATTTATGGGAAAAATACCGATACTAATCTGACTACAATTGAAGACAATTAGAAAGCCGAGATGTTGAGAAATATTGTATCAGCTTATCCATTACGTGTCACTCGACTTCCAGTTTGTGACACGATATCCTCACACATAGCCCTAACTCTAGTTTTTAATTTCTAATGGAATTTTCCACTTTTCTACTTAATCTAGCCTTATGTAGAAAATACCGTTTTAAACATTATTTGGTAAATGATGAGTTCGAAAGGGTAAACATAATGCGATAAAAAATTGTGTATAGGCAATAAAAATGGTTTTATGTTTTTTGTTTTTAAATAATATTTAATGAAGAACCATTTCAACTTAAAATCTATTTAGTATTACGCATGTAATCTGAAGAAAAACACATTTGAAATGTGTTAATATGCTACAAGAACCGTGATTTTAACAAAAAGGAACCGGAGGTAGTGCAGTTCGCTCATGGCGCCATGTTTTTCTTTTATTGCTCAAGACGAAAAAGGTATTTTTTCATTGATTTTAACTTCAAAACGTTTTTAATATCATAATCTTAAAAAAAAATATATGTATATTATCGCTAATACACTATTTTTATTTAAAATTTTTGAAGAAACTGTCTAACCCTTCGAACTCATCATCAGCGAAAATGTTAATATATAAATTAAAAAATAAATAAACAAACATGGGTAGATAACTCCTATCTCCTTCCGTTTCATATTGTTTTGTACCGGAGCTCTTTATACTTCTGACGATAGGATGGAACAACCATGAAACTGCAGTAAAGTGTTGAAGTGCAAACATAAAATTCTATTTCCAAAATTTATGCCACAGATTTATTTATTGATTTTGCTTCCGAAAAAAGCTAAAACTCAATCGACCCAAAACATTGCAAGAATCCACTCTTCAATAGTTATCAATAAAAAGACGACAGAGAAAGAAAAGAAAAAAAAAAAAGGACACTTCCTTTTTTTTTTCCGATGAAAGTCTGGAACAGAATCCATTGTCTGCTTATAGACAACAACCTGGAATGGTTCCAACTATTCCAGTCGGAACAAAGTCCTTGTATTCTTCAAGGTTGCTTTAACTGTTTGCGCACCCAGACGAGCTAATTAGAATAGCAAAAACAGAATTGGGAAGGATGGAGAAAATAGCTTTTTGGTGAAAGATTTGCAGAAAAGAGAGTACTGGAATGGTGCGTGTTTGGTCTTTCTGAAACTTACCCTAGTGCGCCAAGAGAAAGAGGGGGGGGGGGGTAAACAGGGCGGTAGTTCGGGTATCCAGTGGAGGCTCAATCCAAATAGAGAATAAAATAGGATTGTCATTTTAAAATTTCTGCTCTGCTGAAGAAAATTTGGGAGGCTAACCGCATTGTCAGAATCGGCTGTTAGCCTCCAAATTCGTTTGTCTCTCATCTCTCACTCTCTCTCTCTCTCTCTCTATATATATATATATATATATATATATATATAAATAAACACCATTATGCTGCATTCCAGTGACCAAGATTTTATTCACCTTACTGATCATCTTTTCAGAACAAAAACTTTGGTACATTTACAGACCGTTTCATTCACAGAAAAACATCTTCCATTTGTCTGTCAACCCCAAATCTTTCCTCTTTGGATTTCTCAGAAACCAAAAAAGTTCTCAAAGAAAAAAAAAAAAAAAAAATACATAGCGATGCAATAAACAAAAATCCAAAAAACAAACAACTCACATTCGTTACATCTCCATTCAAAGAAGAGACTTAGAAATCGGTTGTTCTTCTGTGAACGAAACAGTTCCGTAATTGTACCAAAGTTTTGTTTTGAAAAATAAAAATGACTAGTAAGGTAAATGAAATCTAGGTCACTGAAATGTAGCAAAATATTGTTTATTTATATATGCTGTTATATGGTAACAATCATCGAGCTTCTACTTTTAAAAGGTTGGTATATATATCTATAGAGATATAGATAGATATAGATATAGATATATATCATCTGTAGATATATCTCTATATCTATAAAAATTATATATATATATATATATATATATATATAAATAAAAATTATATATATATATATAAATAAAAATTATATATGTATATATATATAAATAAAAATTATATACATATATATATATATAAATAAAAATTATATACATATATATATATATAAATAAAAATGATATATATATATATAAATAACAATTATATATATATATAAATAACAATTATATATATATAAATAACAATTATATATATATTTATATAAATAAAAATTATATATATATATTTATATAAATAAAAATTATATATATATATATATATATATAAATAAAAATTATATATATATATAAAAATTATATATATATAGATATATAAATAAAAATTAAATATATACATATATATATAAAAATTAAATATATACATATAAAAATTATATATATATATATATATATAAAAATTAAATATATACATATAAAAATTATATATATATATAAAAGTTATATATATATATATATATATAAATTAAATATATATATATAAATAAAAATTATATATGTATATAAATATATAAAAATTATATATATATATATATATATATATAAATCAAATTATATATATATATATATATATATAAATAAATATAAATAAAAATTATATTTATATATGCTGTTATATGGTAACAATCATCTCCACTCAAGAAGAGACTTACAAATCGCTACACAGAAAGAGCAGTTATCTTGTTTTATGAAGTAAAGTTATGTAAAAATACGTACAACATGGCCCAACAAAAAACTGCCAGAATATATATATATATATATATAATATTTAGAAATAAATATTAAATTATTAATACCTACAGACGCTAGCGTTTCAAGCTTATTGCTCTCATCAGTGCAGGAAAGTAACAATTTCAGACGGTCGGGAGGCGCGAACTCGGTTCATAGAGTCAGCCTAGAATCTGCAAGCACTGCATATCCATATATATATATATAAGTGTAAATTAGTCGTCCAAGGCTATAGCAATGCGATGTGGTTGCCGTGAGATGGAAAAGTGAAAAGAAATAAACGCAGGGAGAAAGTGAAACTCAAAACGATTTATTAATAATTTCACGAAAACTGATTAAATACCAAATAGTATTTTTTTTTATCTCTGTGTATATGATAATGAAAGTTGTTCTTTCGAAAATTTAAGATTACCCTTTGCCGATCTGTTACTTACCAAAAAAAAAAAATACTATTTGGTATTTAATCAGTTTTCGTGAAATTATTAATAAATCGTTTTGAGTTTCACTTTCTCCCTGCGTTTATTTCTTTTCACTTTTCCATCTCACGGCAACCACATCGCATTGCTATAGCCTTGGACGACTAATTTACACTTACATTTACCAGCAATGCTTCAAGCAAACTACAATCTCCTTTTATATATATATATATAACATTTAGAAATAAATATTAAATTATTAATACCTACAGACGCTAGCGTTTCAAGCTTATTGCTCTCATCAGTGCAGGAAAGTAACAATTTCAGACGGTCGGGAGGCGCGAACTCGGTTCACAGAGTCAGCCTAGAATCTGCAAGCAGTCGCCATATCCACTCGGCCAACGGAAACTGTCACGTAATTAAGGGAAATTAAGATCTATATGTACCTAAAAGCGGGCACAGATAGAAGACTAGTCGAGAGTGTTCGACGAACGTATTCGGAACTTTGCATTAGAGCTTTTTGACAGTCTATTTTTAACATCCCCGAGAGTGCTCAACTTTAATTTCTTAAAGGGGCTTAGTATGATGAAGGTAATCCGACGTAATGGGAAATGAAAAAGGAAAAACCAAAAGATGTTTTTTTATGTATTCATCAACGTTTCGTCTTTATTTATAAGACTTCCTCAGGATGATAATTTTAAGAAAAATGTCATACAAGTACATGAAAATATTAGGTTGACATGATGGGTTGATGGGAAGAAGTAGTAGCCACTGCTGGGAGCGCAGGACCGAGGTCCGGGCTGAGAGAAGTCGGTGGCAAGGAATGAAAAAGTGGGGGGGGAGGGAGTGAATGAAATTAATGTGGATGGCTGTGAGTGAAAAAGTGGAGGGGAAAGAGGAGGGAAGGGGGAGGCTTTGTGTTTTTGGTGTGTAGGTGGTGTCATAGTTTTAGAAAAGATTTGAAGAAATGAAGGTGATTTGAAAGTGGGAGGGTGGGTAAGAGTGTGAAAGAAGTAGTCGAAAGGGTGAAATGGGTGAGGGAGGAGGGGAAATTTTTTGTGGTTAGGTGTGAAATTTTTGGAGAGTAGGAGTTTTTGACCAGCTGGCTATGTCAGGAATGTGTGGATATAAGTAAGTTAGAAGGAAAGTGTTGAAATGTGCTGAGAATATGATAATGAGAGGAAGGAAAAAATATATATATATACATACATATACATATATATATATAATTATTACTTCATGTATTCACATAAAATGTTATAAGGATAAGGAGATATAATATATTACTTTTTGATTTTCAAAATGAAGATGTCAGACTGCCTCGTTGTTAGGAGCAGTAAGGAAAATCTAGTGTGAGTTTGTTTTTGGTTTTCGGATGTTTGTCTTTCATGTCATGCCACAACATATAATTTTTCAAACAGAGAACTTTTGTCCTTTCTGAAGAGTTCAAGGAAGACATCTAATATTGACATACTAATGTTGGTTGGTCCCCTATAAACAAAACGAATTCGTAAAAAAAATTGCACTAAAGATTGACTATTTTGTAAATGTTTCGTGGTGTAAATAAAATCTTAGCCTTTACAATGTAATAATATCTATTTTACTTTAATATAGATATATAAGCAAGCGTTGTTGAACGTCACGAAACTTTCTCGTTTGTATATCTTCTTCTTGAGGTTCTCAAACCGTCGAGCTATCATTCTGAAACCAGAAAAATAGCTCGACGGTTTGAGAACCTCACGAAGAAGATATACAAACGAGAAAGTTCCGTGACGTTCAACAACGCTTGCTTAGATAATGACTTGCTGCCTATAAATACATATATATGTGTGTGTGTGTGTGTGTATTTAAATACACATGCACACACACACCCATATATATATATATATAAATATGATTATTTTCATTTACACAGACATGTACAAAATCTGTGACACTGGCATGTCGATGTTATCGATAAACAGCTGTTATAAACTGAGATCTCATCAGACAGAGTTAAAATCCGATCTTAACCTTAGATCAAATTTGGGAAGAACCTGATCTGATCTCAGTTTATAATAGCTGTTGATCGATAACATCGACATGCCAGTGTCGCAGATTTTGTACATGTCTGTAAATAAAACTAATCAGATATAAAAGCTATATTTGATATTGAGCACTTTTTATAATCCCGGTTGAAATTCTTTGGATTACTACCCTGTGGATGTTTTACCTTGCCTGGATTATTATATATATATATATACACACATATACACAGAGATAAACACTAAACCCTTAATTTAGATCATATAGAAAATCGTCTATGAGATAACTATAAACTTGCAAATATCAGCAGCTCAATATTTAGTGGAATAGAGCTAATTCATTGATAGATTTTGTCGATTCAAAATATTTTTCAAATCAAGTTCTAAATAAAGAGCATACACCATTGTATGATTTAAAATAAATACATTTCTGCATGTGTGTACAGTCAGGGAAACAGGGAGCAGAGAGGGAGTTCCAAAGGCCTGCAACTCGAGAAAATAAGCTATTGGAGTAGAAGGCTCTCCGGTATCTGGGTACGCCCACAGTGAATAGATAGGATTTAGCTGATTGTCGGGTTGGTCGAGTGTATTTACGTCGAGTCGGCACCAGAGCAGCAAGTTCATCGGAGCACATTCCATTGAAGTACTTGTAAAACAAGCACAAGGACGCAACATTGTAGTGATGGACATTTGTCAATGGATATTAAAAATATTTATTAAAATATAATTACATACATATGTATGCAAACATATATATATTTATGTGCATATATACATGCTTATATATATATATATATATATATATATATATACGAAAGTTCTGATTTGAAAATTTCTCTACTGAGGAGTATCATTAAAAATAAATACTGTCCCAAAACAGCTGTAAAAAAACATAATACCTTGGTGTATGCTCTTTATTCAGAATTTGATTTGAAAAATATTTTTAAATCACAAAAATCTCTAATATATATATATATATATATATATATATATATATATATATATATGTGTGTGTGTGTGTGTGCATGTATGTAAGGGCTTTTTCTAAACAGTCATGGTCTAACCATGTCAATGAAACCATGGTCTCTGGAATAATTAACGTTATTAAAATAACGTTATTAAAAATAAGTAATTTGTATTTTAGTTCTCACATTTTTACGATTGAGCACTTTATTGATTTTTTTTCAACATAACCCGACGCACTAATATATATATATATATATATATATATATATTGTCATCTACAGACAGACTGTTCTGCTGTTTCACAGCTCTTCAGTGCGGCTAGACGAACACCCATTCCAAGCTAGGATAGAATCTACAACCATGTAGTTGATAGTCGGCGATTCTAACTACTTGACCACGGGACGGGCGCCGTTGGTAACTGATATCTCAATGCTTTCATATAAACATTGCCAGCCACTAGACAGTGCTCGATCCGTTTATAATCCTACATGCCAAAAGTCAGCAAGATGTAAGACGAATGCTGTATGCAAAACAAAGACGCCTGGTGGCTGGCGCGATTATTCAAATTGATGCAATCGACATATACAGCTCGTGTCTTAACCAGGGTGGGGGATCAAAACACTCCCCCTTCCTCCTCCCCTGCCATCACCACTATCATCGGCAAACCAGTCGAGCAGATGCTACTGCAGAGCGCATGTGTACTGCGCTGCACTGCACTTGAGAGTTGTGTCAGTGCAGCGTGGGTTACCGCTGCAAGGCGCAGCAGTGTAAAAATGGATGGAGAAAGGGGAAATTGGGGTTAGCGTTTGGGGAAGGAAATAACTTTGCAAAAAAATACGGTGGGGGAAATAAATAGATAGAGAGAGTGTGAGAGAGAGAGAGAGAGAGAGAATGCAGTTATAAATTATTAATGAATGAACAAAAAGACAAAAATTGAAGAAAGAATAAACGAATGAGAAAGGAAAGAAAGAAGAAGGATGAAGAGAAAGGAAAAAGATGAATGAGAAGAAAAAAACAGAAGAAAAAAAACGAAGACAGAAAATAAAATAAGAGAAAAAGAAAGGAAAAGGAGAACAGAAAGAAAAAATGGTGAATGAAACCAAAAAAAAAAAGAAAAAACAGGAATAAAAAAGTGAAAGAAAGAAAGGATAAAAGAAAAGTAGAATTAAAGAAAGGAAAAAAGAAACAAAGGATGAAACGAAGGAAATAAAGAAGGGAAAGTAAAAAGGGGTAAGAAATAGAAAAAGAAAGAAAAAAGAGAGAAAGAAAGAGAAAAGACGGAATGAAATAAAAATTAAAAAAATAAGAACGAAAGAAACGGATAAAAAGGGAAGGGATAGGAAAAGAAAGGAAGGAAAGAAAGAACAGAATGAGAGAAGAAAGAATGAAACAGACAGAAGAGAAAGAGAAAAAGTTAAGAAAGAAAACCAGAAAATAATGGAGAAAGAAAGAAAAACAAGAAAGAATGAAACAAAGAAAGGGGTAAATAAAAATAAGAAAGAAAAGGGAAAAAAGAAAAATGTAAAGGAAAAAAGACGAAAAAAAAAGAAGAGAAAAGAATAAAGAAAAAAAAAGAAGAAAAAGGTAAAAAAAGAAAGAACGAAAAGAAACAATGGAAAGAAAAGAGGAAGGGGAAAAAGAAGGAAAGAGAAAAGAAAGTAAAAGGAAAGAAAAAAAGGAAAGAGAAAACAAAGAAAAAAGAAAGTAAAGGAACAAAGAAGAAAAAAAGAAAAAGAAGATAGAAATAAATAAAGAAGGAAAGAAAATCAAAAAGTTTGGAGTTAAATTTTGTTGTTCCGCCATTGTGTATTATTTATTCCTCTCCAGGAGTTAGGCACAAGGCCAGTTTTATCCTACTCCCACAAGTAAGATGTGACCCAAGGTCGGGTCGGAAAGTGGGGGTTGAAAAGCCAGCGCCCGATAGGTGAGCACTCTGACCATTAAAAATTGCCTGGGCAGCCCTGTCGGCATTCCCCGGTAGGGGCGCCTCAGACAGTAAGCAATAAACTTACTCCTCCCCAAAGAGGGAAGGCAAAGCCTGGGAGGGTGGACCTCCTAGAACTGCACAGGACAGACCCATAGACCGGCGTAAATCAAGCCCCGAAGGCCAAGACAATACCAGTCCATGGGGTGTAGTATCCATCGGAACAGATACTACATTTTGATCTTAGCCAAAAGGATTGTGTGTTGTCTGTTAGAAAGAGATCATATTTAAATCTTCCCAACCTTGCCTCCTCGGAGGTCGATAAATATATTAACATCTCCCCTTTTATCCTTTCTCGTGGCTTCTTCAGAGTATGGCAAACATTTCTCACACTGAATCGGGCAACAAAAAAATGAAAATAAAGAAAATAGTGTAAAAATAAATAATTCTCACACGTATTTTTGTTTTTGTTTTTTAAATTGTGAATGAAGCAAACAAAAAAATGTTTGAAAAGCCAAAATCTAACAAATCAGTTGATTCGATGGCATTTTTGGTTTATCCACTTTTTCCACTTAGTCTATTATTTTGTCAGATTTTATTCAAATTTTTATTTTTTATACATTTTATATACAAGAACATCGTACCAATCGGGGATACGTCATCGACAATCACTCCGACAGCAACAAAGTTACTGTCGGGCTGAGGTATGGTCCTGTTCAATCTCAGGAGGTCCACCCTTCCAGGCTTTACTTTCTCCTTCATCGCCTGAGGCGCCACTGCCAGGAAATGCCGACGGGGCTGCTCAGGCATTTCTTGTCAGTCAGAGTGCACTGGCTTTTCAACATAACCCCTGACCTTGCGTCTAACCTTCTGGAGAGGTAAATAAAATAAGTCAGTCTTGTGACTGCATATCTCTGTCTGACAACGTAAGGATGGGTCAAAGTCTTATCTGGGTCCTACTTCTTCATATTGCATGAAGTATTCCCAAAGTTATGCCATGGAAACGTTGATAACTAAAAAAAATATTGTTTCGGAACTTTTGAGATAAGAATTGTTAATTTGGATTTATTGTGATTATTCGGACTACTGTTCTCATCTTGGATGTTATTCTCACAACGTTTCGGACGATGTAACCTCCGACATTCTTCGGATGCATCTTGTCGAACTCAGGAATCTGTACAACAAGATCCCATAACCAACTACGCAAGTGTCAAACAAGGGTAGAATATAGCTATGTACAAACGGAAGTCAGTTATTTCATATGTCATATCTGCAGCAAGACGTATAAAAAATAAATCGGGGTTGCTGAACCATCTGCATGCTCAAAACCGGAAGTGGAAATAACCATATCTATTATTATACTAAATCTGAGTGAATCAACGTTTTTTTCTCTAAGGCGTTTATGGATATCCTTTAATAACATAAAATAAATGTTAAAATATTCATGAGGTCTGAGATTAAATCATGTTTTTAAAATTCCATTTGAATTCTTCTGATTAGCTCAATTGTGCTTTATCAGAAACTTGGTATTGGTGAGACTACGGATGCTTTATGCACTCAGCGTCTCAGGTGGTTCAGCCATTTAGAGTGCTACCTCTTGCAGCGACGCCATAACACGTTTGGAGATCCTGAACACTAGAGGGCATAGTAGCGAAGACGTCGTTCAAGTGAATATCAAGTTATAAAACTGCATGCAACCCGGCTGATATCAACGTTTTGGACCGGACTGCACGGATAGTATTGATTTACTCCTCTCCAGGAGTTAGGCACAAGGCCAGTTTTTATCTTACTCCCACAAGTAAGATGTAACCCAGGGTCGGGTCGGGAAATTAGGGTTTGAAAAGCCAGCGCCCGAGAGGTGAGCACTCTGGCCATTAAAAATTGCCTGAGCAGCCCCGTCGGCATTCCCTGGTAGGGCCGCCTCAGGCAGTAAGCAATAAACTTACTCCTCCCCAAAGAGGGGAGGCGAAGCCTGGGAGGGTGGGCCTCCTAGAACTGCACAGGACAGACCCATAGACCGGCGTAAATCAAGCCCCGAAGGCCAAGACGATACCAGTCTATGGGGTGCAGTATCCACCGGAACAGATACTACACATTGATCTTAGCCAAAAGTGCTGGTGTTGCCTATCTTGGAGATCGGGACACTCACAGCACCCCAAGTACCAAAACTAGAGGAGGAGGAAAGGTAGGAAGAGGAGGACGAACATTTGAAGCATTGAGGTGGTCTGATCTCAAAGACTTGAACCAAATTCCAAGCGTGTCTCATTATTATGAACCTTTCCTGGGATGGGTATTCAAGCAAGTCTTTAATAATGCATGAAATTCTAAAACCTCTATGCGTGTGTGCCCTACGTGTTAACAATAGAGCTAAACACAAACTAAACCTCAACATTCAAGCAAAGGTTGAACCAGTGCAATTTATAAAGAAAGCTGAAAATATTGAACGCTTATGTGGAACGACCGTAATAGAAAAACCATAACAAAGTTACTCGTATCAGATGAGGTCGCTTGTACTCGGAGATGCAAATTTATTTATTTATTGGTTTTATTTACTAGCTGTACATACCCGGCGTTGCCCGGGAGTGTATTTGCTTTGCTTTTTTTTCACAAATGTTATTTGTTTTATGTTTTGGAATTTTTTAGATGAGGATTGATAATTTGTATTATTTCGATTATTCAGACTACTGTTCTCATCTTGGATGTTATTCCCACAATGTCTCGGCCAATTTAACCTCCGGTGCATCTTGTCAAACTCGGGAATCTGTACGGAATTTTTAACGGAACCCTTTATCTAATCCACGGAGTTCTGTCAGCCATGACCAAGTACAAGCCTTAAGTAATTCGTTATTGTATTCTTAGTATTACCCGTACTGAGGATTGAACCTTCAACCTCCAGAAAACTATCATTTAGGAATGATTATGACTTAGCACTTTTATCTGTTGCGCCATGGATCCAATTAAAAAGAAGTAACTGTGTATAGATGAACAGAGAGTTACGTCTTTTTTTTTAAATGATGGCAGCTATTTCAAAATAATTCTAACCCAAACAAAGTATTTTCTAGAATGAATTAAATCGAATTACATTTTATTCTTAAAATGCTGTGACGATCCACAAGAAAAAACTGACTATTGTTTTTTTAGGAATAAAGCTATCAATGACAAAGAAACGATAAAGAGACTAACTTTACTTTATATAATAGATTACTAACTGTACTTACCCGGCGTTGCCCGGGAGTGTATTTATTTTAAATTTGTTTTGTTTTTCATTTTTTAAACTATGCCGTTTTTTTTAATATTAGATTTTTGTTTCAATCAAAGGGAAGTAACTCTGGACGAATACAGAATTATGTCCCTTTTTAAGATGGCAACCATTTGAAAATAATTCTGACCCAGACAAAGTATTTTCTGGAAGGAATTAAATCGAATTACATTATATTCTTAACAACCTGTTGATACGACCCACAAAAAATCTGACTATTGATTCTGTAGGAATAAAGCAGGCATTTGTTACTATATACAACAGAACAACAAAAAAAAAAGGTGAAAAAAACAAAAAACAAATAAATGTTACCAAAGGCAAGATAAGTTACTCTTCTACCTATTTGGATAAGTTTTTTTTGTGTTTTAACTTATTTTAAACGATTTTTAGTTCAATACAAAAGTATGGTATAGTCTGTAAGTTAGAATTTTAAAAATAATGGTGTCATCATGACAGCCACTTGGAGCCTCTATAATCGCTCAAAATCGAAAATTAAACAAAAATACTGGTAGTAAAAATATACCGTTTGGTTGAACATTAAATTTACGCCTGATTGGTGACAGTTATTAGCTGTGTTTATTTGTTGGCTATTTTTTTCACACCTTTTTTGTTCTGTTAGATATAGTAACAAATACCCAATAGAGCTATCAATGACAAAAAAAAACGATAAAAAGACTAACTTTACTTTATATAATAGATTACTAGCTGTATCTACTCTACATTGTTGCACAGTAATGTATTTACTTGCAATTTCTTTTGCTTTTAACTTTTCAAACTATGCTATTTTTTCTTTCAAAATGTGACTTTTTTTAAAAATAATAATATAAAGGAGGTAACACTGTATGAACGAATGCAGAGTTACGTCCCTTCTTTTGAAGATGGCAGCCAATTGAAAATAATTCCGAGCCAGAAGGAATTAAATTAAATGACATTTTATTTTTCTTACCAACATTCTGCAACGATCTGCCATGGCGAACCAGAATCTAATATTGATTTTGTAGGAAGAAAGCTATCAATGACAAAGAAACGATAAAGAGACTATCTCACCGTCCACCTGCCAAACTCATTAACCCTTATACTCGAGTGGCCTATTGGCCTTGATAAGTGGTGACTCTTTAGTATATATAAAAAAAAAAAGATCATCCACTGATGTATGACCAGCCATTCCTGGTGCTTTCAACATCTCTGTGACAATACAGGTAGGCCACGTTGCCTTGCCATTCTTCATTTTAGCAATGGACCACACTACCATTCCTACAGAAATATGAATGGTCGGACCAGTAACAGAATCAGCACCAGATAGTTTTTCAGCATCCCGACGGAACTCCGCATTGACGAGTCGTTCTTAGTATTATTTCCAAACTAGCTTTTTTTCAAGATTCACCTAATTTTATTTACTCCGCTACAGGAGTTAGGCACAAGGCCAGTTTTATCTTACTCCCACAAGTAAGATGTGACCCAAGCTCGGGTCGGGAAAGTGGGGTTTGAAAAGCCAGCGCCCGAGAAGGTGAGCACTCTGGCCATTAAAAATTGCCTGAGCAGCCCCGTCTGCATTCCCCGGTAGGGGCGCCTCAGGTAGTAAGCAATAAACTTACTCCTCCCCAAAGAGGGGAGGTGAAGCCTGGGAGGGTGGACCTCCTAGAACTGCACAGGACAGATCCATAGACAGGCGGAATCAAGCCCCGAAGGCCAAGACAATACCGGTCTATAAGGTGCAGTATCCATCGGAACAGATACTACACTTTGATCTTAGCCAAAAGATTCACCTAATGAAAGATTTCCAACATCATTAACAATTACATTCTAATTCTCCCTTTACATCTGCTTGGCATTCCTGAATATATAATTCTTACTAGAAAACATGTCAGCAAACCTCACCTTCCCACTTGGCAGTGTCATTAGGTTGTTTTGTTTTACGGCATATCAACCCTTTTCGGATTATTTAATACCAAATCCAGTCATTTTAGTAAAAGTTTTTATGCTTCAAGTTCTTTATATCTTCAGATATTTATTCATGGTGTTTGGTTAGGTTGTTTTGTTTTACGGCATATCAACCCTTTTCGGATTATTAAATACCAAATCCAGTCATTTTAGTAAAAAATTTTACGCTTCAAGTTCTTCATATCTTCAAATACTTATTCATGGTGTTTGGTTAGGTTCTTTTGTAGAGGAAAATTGTTGCTTTTGGCTTTGCAGAACATGATTGAGTTTTGCAAAGGGAAAGGGAAAGGAAAAAAAAACAATAACATCAATGTTTGGTGTAATTTAGGTCAGGAAGCCAATATTTTCAGACAGCCTGATCTGGTATCACCATTCACTTGGCAGTGTAGACAGCTCTCTTGGCTACACCTTTTGCCTGAAGATGCTCAGTCTTACTGCCATCCTGCTTCCACATTTTTCAACATCTCTTCTGAGATACAGAATATCTTACAGCTTCATCCCACCACTAATTAACTCTCTTCAGATGATGTCTTTTGCTCATACCACAAACCTTCCTAAACCCTAACCCTAATTAACTCTCTTCAGATGAGGCCTTTTGCTCATACCACAAACTTTCCCTAACCCTAATTAACACTCTTCAAATGATGCCTTTTGCTCATACCACAAACTTTCCCTAACCCTAACCCTAATTAACTCTCTTCAGATGATGCCTTTTGCTCATACCACAAACTTTCCCTAACCCTAACCCTAATTAACTCTCTTCAGATGATGTCTTTTGCTCATACCACAAACTTTCCCTAACCCTAATTAACTCTCTTCAGATGATGCCTTTTGCTCATACCACAAACTTTCCCTAACCCTAATTAACTCTCTTCAGATGATGTCTTTTGCTCATACCACAAACTTTCCCTAACCCTAACCTTCTCTGTCACGCAAAATAGTGCACTCTTGAGCTTGCCCCAAATACCCTCAGTCGTGGAGACAAAAGTACTTGAATGTAGATCAGCAGAGAAGGCTTTCTCAAATTTAGCACTGACAGCAGGCTCACTAAGCTTCCAAATTCGTAGTTTAGGTTTGAAAAATTTGGATTTATAGACTGGAGTACATACTGGTGTTAGGAGGATTAATCAGAATCGGTATCGGAAAGATTTTAGCCTAGTTTCCGATTTCAAAAACGATTCTTTTAAATTTTTTTGTTTTTTGTTTAAAACTTAATTTTCTATTGCTAGTATTAACGCTAAAATGATAAACATTTATTATCATTAAAACTAAAATTTATAGATTATAATAAAGAATTTGGTTAAAAAATGGCACAATAGTAAAAAATGGCACAAGTGAAAAATATAGATGAAAATCTCACAATGAGTTTATCAAAATCTTGGATACAATACATAAAGGGCAAACATTAAGACGATGAATATTTATAATTCTTTTCTCTTTTACCTCGTAAACGTTCTTAAAAACAATAAAAAACAAACATTGGCGTCGCTAGAGAAAGAGGAGGGAGGAGAGCGGGTGAGAGAGAGAGAGAAGAAGAAGAGAGAGTGAGAACGTCAAATTTTCTTCTTTTTTTTAAACATCCCCTCAGATTGAGAGAGAGAGAGGTCACCTTCCCCTCTCTTGTGCCCATCGGTATATCTTTCTAGCTAGCTAAGACGTATTAGTTTCCCTTAAATTATCTCCCTTGATATTGATTATTTTATGAAAGGTTTTTGGAATTTATTCTTTTTTTCATTGATTACATTAATTACTGTTAATATCGACAAAACTATTGCAGATATATAGGAAACATAACACAAAAAAATTAAAATGAATAACAGTAAACATTAATTTATTATAGGCAGTTTTAAAAACAATTATGCAAATTAGACAGATCTATGAATGTCTAGATGTATTTTATCAGTACTATATATACTGTATTTTAAAGTATTGTGTTGTTTTATTGATTGGAGAAAATGATGGTTTCCACTTGAGTGTAAAGTAAGATTCTTTCGTAAAAGGAATTGAATCCTCTAGGTTATCAATATCGTCAAAAGATAAACAAATGAATACAAAAATTCATTTAAAAGTGATTTATATTTCTTCCAATAACAGCAGCGAGCTTGTTAGCTAAGAAGGTACAGCATCAGATTGTTAAATTCCGGGATTTGAATCTCGGGATTGATGCACCCACTGCACTTAGCCATACTGATGAGTCTTCAAAAGACGAAACATGCGTGCGGATTATATATATATATATATATTTACAAACACACACACACACACACACATATATATATATATATATATATATATATTTACACACACATATATATATTTACACACACACACATATATATTTACACACACACACCCACATATATAGATATATAGATATTTACACACACATATGTATATATTTACACACACACATATATATTTACACACACACATAGATATATATATATATTTACACACATACACACACATATATATATATATTTACACACACACATATATATATTTACACACACACATAGATATATATATCTTTACACACATATAGATTATATATATATCTCTCTCTCTATATATATATATATATGAGTTCTTTCAGAATTGTTTTTATTGATCAGTTTGAAAAACTGCATCGTTTGTTTATATTTCCCACTTTTTTAATTATTACTCAGGTTTTTTAAATATTCAATTTACGACACTACAGTAACAAAAGAGTTCAAATTTCTTTGAGAAAATAAAAGTTTTGCAAATAAAAAAAAGCAAAATTCAAAACGAAAAGAGAAAAAAAGAAAGTCTTCTGTTTTGGTTTTGGCTTTGGCTTTTTACACTCTCTGACTGTTGTCAGAGCCTTATTGATTGGAGCGGAGACAGTGGCGGCTGCTACCACCGTTGCCGCCCCCGGCACTGACTGCTACTGCACTCATACTGCAACTTCATTATGCAATCCTGACTGAAAAATCTCTCCCCATCTCCTTTTTCTCCCATCCCTCTCTCTCGCAAATCATTGGTTGATTTCCAATTTGACCTCTGCCTTTTTAGTGCAAAGCAGTTGTCTGCCCCTTCGCTCCCCATGAACCCCCCACCCCCATGCACACACATCATGCACCAGTCTTCGATATAGACCTTTTTCTATAGATCTGGCAGGAGAAGCAGCAGCAGCAGCTAGTACCTCTCCCTCAATCTCTGTCCTTCGATTCTTCTCCTCATCCTCCTCCTCTCCAAACCGACCAATCAGCTTGCAAAGAAGCACACAATGCACAAAGCAACATCGGAGACACTTACTCATATTTGACAGAAATACAAAAGAGCGGAATACAGTCTTCATCAGTTTTTATTTACATAAACATATATATATATATATATTGATTATTCATAGACAAACTTTCAAGATTTAAGCTCAATAGATGTTAATTTTTAAAACTCCAGAGCATATATAAATAAAGAATAGAAAAGTAGATTCCAGTATCAAAGTCTTTATTCATTTTTAAAAAGTTCCAGATCTTGACGGACCGCTTCCTTATGACTTAGACAACCAAAATATAGAGTTACATATCTTGGATTTTCTATGAGTGTGACTCGTCAGACATCCAAACTAACCTATCTCTGACCAGGTCTTTATTTATCCCTCTTTCTCTCAGGTTCATTCTTATCACTTCTTCCTCTGTTTTTCTAGGAATATATTAGAAGCATCGGCAAATGAAAAATATGAAAACCAGTTAGAAACCAGATAACATGATGTGAGAGATTTTTAGTCAAATCCCAAATTTCGGTTGCATTCATATTCATACATACATGCCAACGTTCTAACTACACCTATCTAAAAAAAAAAAAAAACAGTTTCTCCAACAACTCTGGGAGAAATCAGGTATCTTCGGCGGCAATGTCGTAAGATCTCGACAACGAAAAAAGGGAAAATAAAATAAAAATTGTCTAAATACCACCGAAGAAGGCTTGTTAAGCCGAAAATTTTGGATTTAAATAAATGTTTTTATTTATTTAAAAAAAAAAAAACAGTTTCTCCAACAACTCTGGGAGAAATCAGGTATCTTCGGCGGCAATGTCGTAAGATCTCGACAACGAAAAAAGGGAAAAAAAAAAAAATTGTCTAAATACCACCGAAGAAGGCTTGTTAAGCCGAAAATTTTGGATTTAAATAAATGTTTTCATTTATTTAAAAAAAGAAAAAAAAATCTCTCACATCGTGTTATCTGGTTTTCACATTCTCCTTTTTATTTCCATCCTAACAACACACCCGTGGAAGCTGTTTAAATAAAGATGCAGCTGAAACATGTATGCATGTATATAACCAAAAATGTCTGTATCAAAAAAATGTATACTTAATAGATATATTTATTTATTATTATACTGAAGATGAGTTAATCAAAGTTTTTTTTTTAACTAAGGCTTTTACAGGAACATCATAATCATATTCGGTTTAATGTCTGTCTTACATGCTGGCATGCGTTGGACTCCTTTCAAAAATTGACTTCAAAACTGACCTATCTCTGGTCAGGTTTTTTTTCTCTTTCTCTCAAGTCCATTCTTATCACTTCCTCCCATGTTTCCTTGACCTTCCTCTGTGAACCGAACCTGCTACCCCAACTGTTCTACATCTACTAACCCAAGAATTTTCATCCATTCTTTCAACGTGGCCATACCATATAAGTCTCCTGTTCTTCACACATCTCCCTATACTTTCCAGATTTAATCTTCCTCTGAGGTTATCAGAACTAATCCTGTCTTTAAGATCCACATTACATATCCATCGTATCATTCTCATATCATTTTTTCTCCATGCAACGCATGTCCTCAACCCTCACTGACCTGGTTTCACATCCATACATCACCACACTGCATATATATGCCTGATAGAATCTTCCCTTGGGCGACAGTGGTAATGTTCTGCTGGCTAATAATGGTAAAAATTCCTTGAACTTCCTCCATCCACTCCTAACTTTTGCAATTAAACTTGCACCTGCTCCACCCTGTGCTCTAACAGTATCACCAAAATAGCAAAACTTTTGAACAATCTCAATAGCTTTGCCATCTGACACTTCTTGCACACAAACTGGCACGTGTGTATGAATATTGAATGCAACAGGACTAAATTAGAAGCATCGGTCGATGAAAAATATGAAAATCAGTTAGAAACCAGATAACACAATGCAAGATTTGTTTTTTCCCAAATAAATGAAAACATTTATTTAAATCCAACATTTTCAGCTGCATTCAATATTCATACACACGCCATCCAGATATACTTTCTCCACATCTGAGTTCTCATCCATCTCCATTGTCTGACACTTCTTGCACACAAACTGGTTATCCTCTCTTAACCTAACAGCAATTCCACTTCACTTCTTGTGTACCGAATGCGTACAAGTACTACAAAAGAATTGAATTGCACCCGACTCGCTTTCCACAAACTGAGCATGGGGAGCTTTCCTCTTTCTGGGAACTTTCCTCTTTCTGGGAACTTTCCTCTTTCTGGGAACTTTCCTCTTTCTGGGAGCTTTCCTCTTTCTGGGAACTTTCCTCTTTCTGGGAACTTTCCAACTCTACAGCAACTGTGTTAGTATTTATTTATGAAACTATTGCATTCTCCTATTGTTGTTGTTTTTATACTAACGAGTCATCACTTATCAAGGCTAAAAGCTACTCGAGGATAAGGGTTAATGAGATTGATAGATTGTCAGTCGAATGATGATGAATACTATGAGAGGATTGAACATAATAAAATGTTATTACTTATGAGTATGGTTTATGACAGGTCTTTATTAACATTACATTTGAACATGACGATTCAGGGAAGCAATTTTGTGGCACAGATGGGAAGTTCTTGGAAAGAAACTCTGTTCATGGAAATTCCGTTTGATGTTAGGCACACAGAGGAAGGAAAGTTTTTTTCAGTTGTGTTAGGGAGACGAGTTCTTGTTGTGAATGTCTTACAAGTAGGAACCAGAGATTTAACTCTGTCAACCACTTTCTATGGAAATAACGATAGAGTAGAGAAAGACTAGCATCTGTGAGAAAGGGGCTGTAGGGAACAAAAGAGACCATCTCCCACTAGATTGCAAAATCGATTTTGTACTCTTTCAAGGCAAGAAAGAGTGCTCATGGGAGCAGCATTCCATCTGAGGACGTATCTGACTCTTATATAGACTTGTCGCTAAAGGAAGAAAACAGCAAAAATATTCCTGGCCTTTTAAACAACAACAAAAATAACATTAATTTCTTGACGATTTTGAAAACAACATAGATTTCGCTCTTTTAAAGGAACAGGGCTGCTAATCTATTCTTATCTCTACGACATTAGATTGCCATAACATATATGCAAACTATCTGAGATCAAACCCCTCTTTGCTATGATGGTGTGCCTGTGCGGGCATTCCAATCACCTGCAATAATTAGAAAAAAATATTTTTTTGTTCCAATCAAAGGGAAGTAACACTGTGTAAACGAATATAAAAAAGGGAAATATAACTGCATTCGTCCATACAGAGTTACATTCCCCTTTTTTAATATGGTAACCATTTGAAAATAATTCCAACCCGGAAAAAGTATTTACTGGAAGGAATTAAATCGAATTACATTTTATTCTTCTTAACAACATGATGTAACGATCGACAAGAAAAACTTATGATCCAGAATCAAATATTGATTTTGTAGCAAGAAAACTAGCGTGTAAACGAATATAAAAAAGGGAAATATAACTGCATTCGTCCATACAGAGTTACATTCCCCTTTTTTAATATGGTAACCATTTGAAAATAATTCCAACCCGGAAAAAGTATCAAATATTGATTTTGTAGCAAGAAAACTAGCGTGTAAACGAATATAAAAAAGGGAAATATAACTGCATTCGTCCATACAGAGTTACATTCCCCTTTTTTAATATGGTAACCATTTGAAAATAATTCCAACCCAGAAAAAAGTATTTACTGGAAGGAATTAAATCGAATTACATTTTATTCTTCTTAACAACATAATGTAACGATCGACAAGAAAAACTTATGAACCAGAATCAAATATTGATTTTGTAGCAAGAAAACTATCGATAACAAAGAAACGATAAAGGGACTGACTTTACTTTATATAATAGGTGTATTCATGGGCATCTCCGCTTTATATATTAGATAGACTGCTTCTTTGCACTTGCTGATTTGGCGAAGGTCTTATAGTAGTTATTACGAGAAGTTGGTGACAGACAAACAGATGGCAGGTCTAACAAAATCCTGCGAGGAAAAAAAAAAACGGAAACGGAAATGAAAAGAAGATTAACTGACCTGGCCTTTTTACTGCTAGTTTTCCGTTGCCTCACCGCAAACATTTGCTTGGTTAATGGCGTTATACGTTCGCTGGCTGATGTCGTCATTGGCTCGATGCTCTGAAATAAAAAGACAACATAAAGCATATCTTATATATATATATATATATATATATATATATATATATATATATATATATATATATATATATATATATATATATATAGTCTCGGAAGTTTCTCAACCATTAAAACTATATTAAAAAAAAAAAAAAAAAAAAAAAAAACTTATAGTCTCAAGTCTTCCAGTGGAAAATCACTCATGTAAGTCAATTTATTTTTTACAGTTATTATATTAGTTAGTTTCTAACACTATTTTAAGGGATCATCAGTTGTTTACCATGAAAAACTGTTTCGGGAATTTATATATATATATATATATATATATAGATATATATATATATATAGATATATAAGGTTAATACAAGACAAGATATAAAAGGCAACTAATATCTTTAATTAGTGAACATCCGGATAAAAATGAAGCTCAATATACTGGATAGAGCATTAATAGCATGAGATGAAGTGAAAGAATAAAATAAGATGCGAATCAAATTTTATTAGAATTCAAAGTTCAAGCAAAGTACTTTAAAGTCCTTAACTCATGAGTTTTAAAAGAAAATCTTCTCCTTAGAGGACCATTACCGCAATGACATTACTGCAGGTAATAAAATTAAACTTAGAAAATATATAAAAATTTACATAAAAATACATCAAAGTATATAAAACATCAAATATATCGGCCCAACACATACTTTTTTGTTTAAACTTATACAGTTCATCCAAGTCATAAAGTTTAAAACAGCTTCAAGAAAGATGTCAAAGAGGTTGATTAGAAAACAATCCAGGTGGTGAATGGTAGTCCAAAAACGAAAAAGTTATCCAGGCGGGAAATTTTTTTGCTATCACTGCAGTAGATGACAGAGAAAAGTGTATCCAAGGTGTATGCAAATTAATAAAATAATAGAAAAAACAAAATCATATGAGTTCAGCAAACTCACTTGGTGTTGAATATTATAATGTCCAATTAAAGGTTCTTATGAGCTGATAGGAGTTGTGCAAACCATAACTTCTTGGTTAGATGCAAGCGCCGCTAAGGCCAATTCAAATATAATTAATCTGACCTGATGTTTTCGGCCATTTTTTCTTCCGGGTCCGATAAAGTTACTCCAGTAAAAAATAATATTCAAAGGAAATCAAGCTCCCGCAAACCCTGTAGCCAGCGCCACGAATCTAAAAAAAACCCGGCTCCTCGGTAAAACTCATGAGTTAAGGACTTTAAAGTACTTTGCTTGAACTTTGAATTCTAATAAAATTTGATTCGCAATTTATTTTATTCTTTGTCTTTATCTAGTGCTATATATATATATAGCCCTATATATATATATATATATATATATATAGCACTATATATATATATAGCACTGTATATATATATAGCACTATACATATATAGATTCGGATTTAAACCTTGTATGAGAGTCTTCTGTTTTACTTGTACATAAAAAAAATGGCCTGTTTTCCTCTTCTCAACCTCCTTTAAGTGTATCTGGACTTACTTACATTTTGAGCACTTTCTCCAATCTGCTCCCACGCAAAGAGTTTTTCTTCACATTCTACAATTTCACCGAACTTCTTTTCAACGGAAATTTACCACCCGGACAATTTGCATATCTTTTTCACAGAACTTTTCTTTTCATTCAATACGTTTTTTTAACAAAAATTATTTTAATAATTTTTAATAATAATTTTCATATTTTTAAAATATTTGAACTTTGTTTTTTTCGAAAGCCAACTTATCCATCTGTATTTCTCCTCTGATGATAAGATTTCGATCTTTGAAAAGCCTTGGCTTAAGGAAAGAATCATAAACACTAGTTTATTACTGAATGCACCTTGCATTGAACAATTGAAATTTGAAATAAATTTGGACAATCGTCGCATATTTATCACTCTTTTTTCTTCTATCTCTATATATAGCACTATATATATATATAGCACTATATATATATATAAATATATATATATATATATATATAGCACTATATAAATATATATATATATATATAGCACTATATATATATATATATATATATAGCACTATATATATAGCACTATATATATATATATATATATATATATAGCACTATATATATATATATATATATATAGCACTATATATATATATATATATAGCACTATATATATATATATATATATATATATATAGCACTATATATATAGCACTATATATATATATATAGCACTATATATATAGCACTATATATATATATATATATATATATATATATATATATATATATATAGCACTATATATATATATATATATATATAGCACTATATATATATATAGCACTATATATATATATATATATAGCACTATATATATATATATATATATATATATATATATATAGCACTATATATATATATATATATATATATATAGCACTATATATATAGCACTATATATATATATATATAGCACTATATATATAGCACTATATATATATATATAGCACTATATATATAGCACTATATATATATATATAGCACTATATATATATATATATATATATAGCACTATATATATATATAGCACTATATATATATATATAGCACTATATATATATATAGCACTATATATATATATAGCACTATATATATATATATAGCACTATATATATATATAGCACTATATATATATATATATAGCAATATATATATATATATAGCAATATATATATATATAGCACTATATATATATATATAGCAATATATATATATATATAGCAATATATATATATATAGCACTATATATATATATAGCACATAGCACTATATATATATATATAGCACTATATATATATATATAGCAATATATATATATATAGCACTATATATATATAGCACATAGCACTATATATATATATATAGCACTATATATATATATATAGCAATATATATATATATAGCACTATATATATATAGCACATAGCACTATATATATATATATAGCACTATATATATATATATATATATATATATATATATAGCACTATATATATATATATAGCACTATATATATATATATATAGCACTATATATATATATATATATATATATATATATACATATATATATATAGCACTATATATATATACTAGCGGAACCCGTCACCCGGCGTTGCACGGGAGAAAGTACTACCTATTGCATGACGTCGAATAAAAAAAAGCAACGGCCTATTGTTTTTTCTTCCCCATCTACCGTGTTGTTGAATGTTTTAAATTTAAAGAAAAAATGTGGTGGAGTAGAATGGGATCGAACGCTAAAACTGACAATCTTGAAACCTACGTTCTTACCCATTGCGCCACTCTTTCGGCTTACAAATAAATGTGAAAATAGGCCAATTAATCTAAGCTTGAGTATTGGCATGCTTGTTAAATTAATATCAGGGAAATAATAAATAACAACCGGTGTTTTGTGAAAATTAAACTGTGTGTATTAGTTCCCGGTGTCGATGAGTAGAGTGACAGTACATAATTGTTAGGGAGAAAAGTTTTTGCTACCACCTATATGGAGTTGCTTTTTCAGAGAGACGTTGATTGTGGGCCAAATGTAATATTTAGTGTTAGGTAGAAAAAAATAACACATTTACTAAAACACGCACAAGTGAATAAGTGTAGTATAGTGGTGAGTTTAGTAGCCTGTGATTCATGTGGTTATTTTCCTATACTCCGAGAAGGTACAGGGGAAAAAACGTCTCTACTTTATATATTAGATATAGCACTATATATATATATATATGGTACATGTATTGTATTAGTTTCTCTAGATGTAAATCCGCTGAAACTGAAGTGTTATTAAAAGTGCTCAATAACAAGTAGAGCTGTTCTTAAGTACAATTTTTTATTTATACAAACATTATTGGTTACATATATGCATACATGTTTCGGTTGTACTCTTCACAGAGAGTCAACCTCTTCAGACCAAAGAAGATTGAGAAATATGATTGAAAATAAAAGTGTTGGCATAGAGAGAGAAGGGGATATCATATTTATTAGTTTAAATATTTAAAATGAGTATATTAATTTAATCCTATTTCTCTGTCTTCTTTGGTCTGTGAAGAGTACAACCGAAACATGTATGCACATATGTAACCAATAATGTGTGTATAAATAAAAAAAATTATACTATATATATATATATAAGTCAGTGTTCTTACGTTTGTGTGTTATAGAAATCGATATAGTACCAGTTAGAACATTCAAATAAGTTTCACTAGGTTCAATTTTCCAAAAAATCAATAGAAGCAATTGAAATTTTCCTTTGATTCTATCTGGGGTCACTAGAGGCAATTTACGGTTCGGTTCATATGTTACACTTTCACTTACTAATGGGTGTATATACCTTGTCGCGAACCCAGGTTTTTTTTTATTCGATGATAAACTCACTCGGGCACCGATGTTAATATAAAAGGTTTATTTAAAAAGACAGTCACAGAAAAACATCAGAGAGACAACTTTTATACGCGTGAGAAAAAGAAAGAGAAAGAAAGAGAAAGAAAGAAAGAGAAGAAGAAAGAAAGAGAGAGAAAAAGAGAAGGACAGAGAAAGAGAGGAGAAAAAGAAAGAAAGAAAGAAAGAAAGAAAAGAGAAGGAGAAAGAAAAAGAGAAGGAGAAAGAAAAAGAGAAGGAGAAAGAAAAAGAGAAGGAGAAAAAAAAGAGAAGGAGAAACAAAAAGAGAGAGAAAAAGAGGAGAAAGAAAGAAAGAGAGAGAAGGAGAAAGAAAGAGAGAAAAAGAGGATAGAGACAGAGAGAAGGAGAAAAATATAGAAAGAAAGAAAAGAAGGATAAAGAAAGAGAGAAGGAGAAAGAAAGAAAGAGAAGGAGAAAGAAAGAAAGAGAAGGATAAAGAAAGAAAGAAGGAGAGAGAAAAAGAGAGAAATAGAGAGAGTGAAAAAAGAGAGAAAGAGAAAAAAAGAGAGGAAAGAAAGAGAAAAAAGAAGAAAGAGAGAGAAAAAGAGAGAAAAGAGAGAGAGGGAGAAAAAAGAAAGAGAGAGAAAGAGAGGGAGAGAGAGAGATAAACAGATACACAGACGGAAAACTCGTCGCATTAAACCCAAACATACTGGCGACAGCACCCTGAACACGTTTTTCCTCCTTAAAATCTCGCCAGCTAAGAGCCAAAAAAGCCACGGCTGGAAATCACATGGTTTCATTGACTTCTGCTAGGGGGAGTTCTGACCTCTAAGTTGTCACTCAAACTCTTCCACCCAAACACGGCCCTCGTTATGTAACACATAAAATACCTGAAATATATTACAATGTAAAGAAACTAAATTCACTTTTTTTAATGTGATTTCTTTGTTACATAAAACAAACATTAAACAAAGAATATCTCAGTGAAGAATGTATTTAAAAACAAGATTTTATCATTTAAATAATTATTTTTAAGATTTAATGGTCTTATTTCTCAGCATGGAATCTTGTAACCACGAAAACATTACTATTTCAAAGAATTCAGCCGATTTCTTGGGTCGTCTAACCCTGAGCCTAATACTTTTTAGGTGGCTACATATCACCTAAAAATAATAATTAAACAATATATATTTAAAAAGGAAGTAACTCTTTGCCCTTTATCTCCCTTGAGATAAACAGCATTTTTGAAAAGCAGAGTTATGTCCCTTACATTTGGTCAGCTGACATTGGGAAACAAGATTCAATGGACGTTTCGCTCAGCAACTACAATTATTTACGTCCTCTATACAAAGTAATTATTTTTGCAATTGTAATTATATAATAATCATATTTGTAAATCTATGCTGAAGCGTTTTCATCCAAATTATTTCTTCATATTTGTGTCTTACCACTGACAAAGACCACTTTATTTAATTTCGTATCACTGGCCTGTCGTCTGCAGCATGACTCCATGCACCTCACTAAACATGCAGCATTGCACATGTTTGCACCACTAAAACAGGTGGAATACATCGGTAAGTTCTTTTACGACATGATAAATAAGGAAGTAACAAATTCTATCAATTAAAACAAAGATCATAGATGACCTGTGACCCACTTTTATACATACTCCCACACATTACAAGAAATTTATCAATTAATTAATGAAACATAAATAAAGTAATCAAATAGATAGAAATAAATTAATACATCCAGGTTGAATATTTAAACTAATAGGTATGATAACCCCTCTCTCTTTATACCAAAATGCTTTTATACATATTCCCACATATTAAAGGAAACTTATTAATTAATTAATGAGACACAAATAAAATAATCAAATAAATAGAAATAAATCAATACACCCATTTTGAATATTTAAACTAATAAACTTTTACACTTTATGCCAACATTTTTATTTTCAATCATATTTTACATGTTAAAATTAGTTTAAAAAATCTCCACGATTCTGCTTTCTTATTATATTAGTTTCTCCCCGGCTCCTTTTGTCCTTTCTCTTTTTTCTTTTCTTTTTCCTCTTTACACTCCCAGTTTCGAATAAACGGCAGATTCATACACCCCCACCCCGTCCAACAGATCTACTGCCAGCCAAACTTGGCTGTGACATATTTTGATCTCGACAAACTTCCTAGCTAAAATAACCATTAACTAATAAGTCCAAGCCATCAATCCATTTATCGTACGTCCTTTGAAGGAGACAGACAACTGCTGATAACGCTATAACCAAAATCATGTTTTTCATTCTCTGCTTGTTCACATCAACAACCATGCCGAAGTCTAGACACTTTCTGACAAATCAAAATTAATATTCTGTATGATTTTTCTACATTGCTTTCTTCATCCTGAGGAAGTCTTTCAATAAAAACGAAACGTTGATGAACACATAAATTACATAGTTTTTGGCTTTCCTTTTTTCATTTTACATTATATATATGTGTGTATACTTATTGTTAGTTTATAAAAAAAAGGAAAAAAAAAAAAAATCGTCTTCGATTTGTCTTTTCTTTTTTGTAAAATACATATTGCATCTATAACAAGCTTTGATGGTATTTATTTACCACACTTCTTTTTTACTAAATTTCAAACGGATGCTTATTAAAAAAAAAAAAAGTATGAACCTTTAAACTATAACCTTCCACGTGCTTGCGTGATTTCATACGAGAGAGGAAAAAAAAAAACAACATCCCACTCGCCGGCTCACACCAACAGAAGCGGGCTTTCCAA
>OY744544.1:61121664-61226664 GCA_963556195.1 Sepiola atlantica | reverse complement strand
TATTTATGCATATATATATATATATATTTATTTATTTATGCATATATATATATATATATATTTATTTATGCATATATATATATATATATTTATTTGTGCATATATATATATATATATATTTATATATGCATATATATATTTATTTATGCATATATATATATATATTTATTTATGCATATATATATATATTTATTTATTTATGCATATATATATATTTATTTATGCATATATATATATATATATATATATATATATATTTATTTATGCATATATATATATATATATATTTATTTATGCATATATATATATATATATATTTATTTATGCATATATATATATATATGTATGCATATATATATATATATATTTATGCATATATATATATTATATATTTATGCATATATATATATTATATATTTATGCATATATATATATTATATATTTATGCATATATATATATTATATATTTATGCATATATATATATATATATTTATGCATATATATATATATATTTATGCATATATATATATATATTTATGCATATATATATATATATATATATTTATATGCATATATATATATATATATTTATGCATATATATATATATATATATTTATGCATATATATATATATATTTATGCATATATATATATATATGCATATATATATATATATTTATGCATATATATATATATATATATTTATGCATATATATATATATATATATATTTATGCATATATATATATATGCATATATAAGCAAAATTATCCTGACCGAACAAAAACTAAACCTAGATCATGGCTAACGCTTCTCATAGTTCTCAATTGTACTTATATACAACTCCCCGCATACACACTGATACTTTGAAAATTGCTGGAACATTGCCTCTGTGGTACCAGTCTTCAAGAATTCTGGAGATAGAACTGATCCTCTAAACTACCGTCAAATCAGTCTACTCCCGATCGTTGCTAAAATCTTTGAATCATCAATCAATCTTGCTTTAGTCCGGCACCTAGCTAATACTAAACTTTTTTCTGATCATCAATACGGATTTAGACAAGCACGCTCTACAGCAGATATCCTAACGGTCATCGCTGAACGCATATATCATACACTGGACAAGGCAGGTGAAGCTAGGGTGGTAGCGCTTGATATATCCAAGGCCTTTGACAAGGTCTGGCATTAAGCGCTTCTCCTAAAACTGCACTCATATGGTATTACTGGACAAATATTTAATATAATTAAATCCTTCCTAACAAAAAGAAAGATCCAGGTTGTCCTCGATGGCCGTTCATCTAAGCAACATGACATAAATGCTGGTGTACCCCAAGGATCCATCCTAGGACCCTTACTGTTCCTGATTTTCATAAATGACCTCCCTGATGTAATTGAGACTGAGATAGGAATATTTGCTGACGACACCACACTCTACTCTCGTCATGTGGGCAAAACCGACGCGCACATATCTGAAGCAATGGTTGAATACTTAGAAAATGACCTCCAGTCTGTAGTGGATTGGGGTAAAAAATGGACGGTAACTTTTAATGCTGCAAAGACAAAGCTACTTTCCTTCAATAACTACAAGAAACCTCTTCAACCACCGATTGTCATGGCAAATAACACCCTACCTGAGAGTTCATCATTCAAACTCCTCGGCCTAACTTTCACAGATAAAATGAATTGGAACAAATACATTGAAGACATTGCCAGGACTGCTGCAAAGAAGGGAGGCTCCCTCTACCGTGCTAGTAAACTCCTCACACCTGACATTATCCTATATCTCTACAAAGCCACCATCCGCCCATGCATGGAGTATTGTTGCCACATATGGGCTGGTGCATCATCCACTAGTCTCTCCCTCTTAGACAAGGTCCAAAAAAGAGCCGCCAACTTAATAGGTCCCTCAATATCCACCAAGCTCCAGTCCCTATCCCACCACCGCAATGTTGTTTCCTTGTGCCGGTTTTATAAGTACTTTAATGGATTGTGCTCTGATGAACTTGCTGCTCTGGTACCCCCATGACGCAAATTCACTAGACCAACCCGACAATCTGCAAAATCCCATCCGTTCACTGTGGAGGTCCCCAGATGCCGAAGAGCTTTCCACTCCAAAAGCTTCTTTCCTCGTGCTGCTGGACTCTGGAACTCCCTCCCTGCTCCCTGTTTTCCTGACGGTACTGACATGCATAAATTTAAAACTAATGTAAACAGACATCTCGCTGCACAGCTCCCAATTTAGGTTGAACCCCCCCCCCTAAAAAAACAAACAAAAAAAACAACCGACTGACCTTGTGTTTAACCTCTTGGCGAGCAGGTAAATAATATGGAGAGTAGATAATAGACCTTCTCTTATTTTGTCCTCAAATTCCATGAGCGATGATTCTGACAAAGGGGGAAGAATTGCTGTTTTCTGTGTTGGAATCTGTTCATCTAACACTTTTCGTTGGCTGGTTTTTGACCTTGAAGTAGTATTTATTTATTTTGTTTTTTTAGCTCCTTACATCAAGTGGCTTCATGCCTTGTCTAATGCGATTTCCATTAAAAAAAATGTTGTATTATTGATTTAAGTAACAGTGAGCCGTTTTGATGGTGATATAGGAGTGATAAATGAAAATAACTTTCGCATTTATTCATTTAGACTAAGTTTCTTAGGTAACTGGTATTGCCAAACGGTCACCCATCTCAGTACTGACAAGGCTCACTGTTGCTTAACTTCGGTGTTTAAAACGTGATATAGCTGTAAGATGCTTGTATCATGTTCTCAAGTGCAGATGTGTTGGCGTTGTTTATTAATCCCCGCGTGTTCAACTTGTTTGCTTTTGAAAGACTCTCACAAAGAATCACCGTCAGACATTGAAATATCAGCGAAACGCGCCCCCCCCTCCTCTCCGCGAAACATCCAATGTTACCATGGTGAATTCTCCGCTTCATTTTTCACTCTTACTCTGTACAGCAAATTGTGTGTTTCTTACATCAAGACGACAAAAAAGTCAGATCGAGCATTGAAATAGAATTATTTTATGATGTGCTTCTCATTAAATATATAACTCAGCAGGTGAGTCAGCGACTGTAAAATTTTAAGAGGTTTCCTCGGGTACCAAAGTCGGTGCTACATACCTCCGAACCTTCCAGGAGAAGGGGGTCTAAAAAGGAATGGTTTCAGTAGCATTCTGGAAACCTCTTCAGTTTTATCCCCCTCCCACCGCCCCCAATCTTTATAAAATTATTCAATGTAAATAACTTTCGGGGTCATTCTTTTTCACTTGTGGGGAACATAACAAAAATTACTAGCTTGTAGAATCTATTCTCTTGTTTTGGCCAAATGAGCTGTGAGTGGTGAAATTAAAGTTTAAAAACCTTTTCAGTTTTACCGCCCCCAACCCCTAATCTCTATTTAAAAAATTATTCGATATAAATAACTTTCAAAACTTTCAATCTACCCTAGGAGTATTTTGGGGCCGATGCTTAGGCAGTGCCGCTACTCCGTATATATTAATGTGTTCAATATACAAGCATGTCGATGAAAACAAAGTAGAAACTCAAAGACAATATATAATTCAACATAACACTTATTGTTCGTGAATTCGACTAGGCTCACTATGAGAATGTGTGTAAGAAAGTCTGTATATGATGTTTGCTATGAAAATGAGTTCACGGGAATATGTTCAACAAAGTCTGAGTAGAAAGATGTGTATGTATGCATGTGTAGAGAAAAGTCTTACGTACCAGCAAAGTGTGCTTGTGTGTGGCTGCATACGTACTGTCTTCATAGCAGCCAGCAGACCGAGGAGGTCTGTAGCTGATGTGTTGTCAGTTAGGCAAGAAGAAAAGAGAATAACTTTTTCCCATGCAGCGGGTTTTATATCCCCGATCGTAATGCAGCCTAGCGTTTACAAAGGGCAGATAACTCAAGTCTGAAAACGCCCTCTGGTTGTGAGTCTGTGTAATAGTGTTGGGAAAGGGAGGTAATGCTACACCTCCAAACCTCAAGAAGAAAAGAGAATAACTTTTTCCCATGCAGCGGGTTTTATATACCCCTGATCGTAATGCAGCCTAGCGTTTACAAAGGGCAGATAACTCACGTCTGAAAACGCCCTCTGGTTGTGAGTCTGTGTAATAGTGTTGGGAAAGGGAGGTAATGCTACACCTCCAAACCTCAAGAAGAAAAGAGAATTTTTCCCATGCAGCGGGTTTTATATACCCCTGATCGTAATGCAGCCTAGCGTTTACAAAGGGCAGATAACTCAAGTCTGAAAACGCCCTCTGGTTGTGAGTCTGTGTAATAGTGTTGGGAAAGGGAGGTAATGCTATACCTCCAAACCTTCATTCTGTAAACCTCTTCAGTTGTATTCCCCTCTTCCCCATATCTCTATTTATAAAATTATTTGATGTAAATAACTTTCAATCTTCTCTGTTGGGGGAGGGGGTCATTCTTTTTCACTTGTGGGGAGGTAGAGCTATGATGCGAACGTAAAAATTACTAGCTTGTAGAATCTACTATCTTTTTTTGGCCAAATGAGCCGTTGATGGTGGAATCAAAGTTTAACTGATTATTGTTTTTGTTTTTTTTTACTATTTTATCAGGAAGGGGATAAAAGGGGGGTTGGTTTGGGCAGTATTCTGAACACCTCTTCAGTTTACGCCCCCCCCTCCACTAATCATTCTTTATTTATAAAATTATTGAATGCAAATAACTTTACAAGTTGTCAATACGTAAGGATTGTTTTATAGTTATTTTTAAAACTAAAATATTACAGATGGATTCCAATTTCAGTCACCTAAATTATTTAGAATGTAATGTGTTTCGGATTGTTTATTTAATAAATAATTTCATTCTTTTGTTAATTTTGAGTGTGTGGGTGTGTGTGTGTGTGTGTGTGTGTGTGTGTAGGGGGGGTACCCAAAATTATCCATCATCATCATACTCATCATCATCATCTTCGCATCCTTTATTAAACTTATGTGTTTAGAAAATGAGCTACAAATGGTGAAATTAAAGTTTAAAAACCTTTTCATTTGATTATTTTTTTTAAATGTTTATTTCTTTATCGGGAGGGAGATGAAAAGAATGGTTTCAGCAGATTTTTGGAAACCTCTTGAGCCCGCCCCCCCCCCTCCCCCCCATCAATCTCTATTTATAAAATTATTGTATATAACTTTCAAAACTTTCAATACATGAGGATTTTTAATTTGCATAACTATTTTTAAACAGTTTATAATAAATTAATGTTTGGTGTAATTAATTTGTAATTTTATTAGCAGAAAACGAAGAAACAATATATATATATATATATATATATATATACAGGGTGGGCCAAAATAAGGGTCCTATCTTTAAATTTGAATAACTTGAATTTGAATAACTTCCACAAAATAAAAGTTAAACTCACCAAACTTTATGTGTGTGTAGACTGACCCTTCCGAGATTTTTTGAAATAAACAAAACAAATTTTAGCCGAAAAACACTTCTTAAAACTTACAAAAACTAAAGTATTGTTTTTTACACTGTTTTGAGTTTTTTAAGCAAAAATAATGTTTTCTAAATGAGGGTACGTTCCTTAGGGCTAATACGGCTCATGCTTGCTTCGGAAGGGGTCCTTTACTTATTCTAAAAAAAAATTTTTTTTTAAATCAATAAATAAAAAAGTTATGAATTTTTAAAAATAGGACCCTTATTTTTGCCCACCCTGTATATATAAATACTGTTATAATAAAACTGTGTTTTCAAATTTAAAATACAAAAAGGTGCTTCAAAGAACTGTAAAAATTCTAATTATACTTCACTGCAGGCCACGTGTTCAAGTTTTGATTAAGGGTGTTTATAGACACCGTTTCATCATAACAAGGGAACACGCCAACATCAAGTGTTAACGGACTTTACTAAAAAGAAAGTAATTTTTTTTTTACTGACATGACCATCAAAAATTTTAAGACAAAAGTAAAAAAAAAAAAATATTTGCATCTTATCAGTGGCTTTCAACGGCTTTTTCATTGATTTTCAAATTAAAAAAAGACGTTTTATTATTATTATTATTATTATTATTATTATTATTATTATTATTATTATTACAATTATAAAAGTACAGCCACCATGAAAAAGTAATAAAAAAAAACTAGATATTTTTACTAGGTATTCATCTTTTGTTAATGCTTCACCCAAGAGTGATTTACATACATAAGTCTTTTTGGACACAAGCTTCTATGCTGCGATTATGAGCCACTTGAGACTTTGCAAAAGTAATGTCTACTCAAGATAAGAACCACCTCTGATCTCCACTCTAGATTAGAGCTTTTATGTCCAGTGATAAAACAGCCATTCATTTTCAAATAGGCTGGCTGTGTGATCTACCCCAAATGAGACCAATATCTATATATATTCCCGCAAGCCAGGCAGAGGGGGTCAGTTGGGTGACTGTGAGTCTCAGAGACAGAGAGGCGTTGGGGCCTTAAGCTGATGGATTGTTCGTATTCGGTTGGAAGATATGTTTTTGATAAAATACTTGTTAATTGAAAAAAAAATTTTTTTATATACTTAACGGCAACAAGAATATAAAAAACGTGCATACGTTGATGACAATATGTTGATAACAAAAGAGAAAATATATTTGAAAAGCAAAAAAGTATCATTTAGAGACATTTAAAAATAAGTGCTGTACAAAGTTGAAAATTTCCAGTTTTTATAAAAGTTGACAATTCAAACAACTTTTATAAAAACAAACTAGAAGAATACCCGACCCACCACCACCACCACCACCACCATCATCATCATCATCATCACCACCACCACCACCACCACCACCACCACCATCACCATCACCATCACCATCAGTTTAACATCCGTTTTACATGCTGCCATGTGTTGGACAACTTTTAGAAATTGACTTCCAAACTAGCCTATCTCTGGCCAGGTCATTATTTAAACTACATAACCTGAAATGCGATCAATTTTCTTTGGAAGTCATTTCCTTAGTTGAGGCAAGATCTTTTATAGTCCAAATGCCCTTCCTGACGCCAATCAAGTGAGGTGATGGGGACCAGTGTTTTTTATTGAGAAACCATCTCTAGGTGATTGCCTACCAAGGCTAAAGAACGCTTCACCTTAGGTTTAAGAAATAGTTTAAAAAAATAACGCTTCACCTTAGGTTTAAGAAAATAGTTTTAAAAAACTAAAAAGCAAAACAAGTTGCAAGTAAATACACTATGAGGCAACACCCAGGACGGGTAAAATCAATTTCCCCAAACAGAACAGTTTTGCACCACTTTTATGTCTCGTTATGAAGATTAAAATCAAGATATAATGCAACTAAACTTTATATCTAGAATCCTTATTCTAAATTTGATCAAAATCCATTAAATGATTTTAATTCTAGAATATGTTTAAAATTTAAGGCTTAAGCTAAAGGGGTCTTAAGAAATTGAAATTTAGGGAATCTTGCTTGTCTATTGACTATGGATCAAATTCAATGCAAATCTGAAATATTTGAATTTTCAAGTGAGAGGTTGTGTTCATATGATGCCCCCTAAAAGCAAAGAAATTGAAATTTAGGGAATATTTATTAATTGATATCTAATACACATTGTTAAAATTTCACAAAAATCGGAGGTATCTGAATTTTCACGAAGGGCTTCCACCCCCTTTTTGCATAAAACTAAATTAAACTAAATATAGCCCACATTTCGACCCCTGACGTCTGGCAGCAGTGTTTCAAAATTCATAATGATCAGTTAATTAGCTTAAGAGTAAATTCTGTACATACAGATATATAAAGAGAGTTTTAATTACCTACTAAAAACCATCCTCGAGTGTTTTCGGTCTCTCTGTATAAGGGTCTGTCAGGACAACCTGACATGAGGATACTTCGCCCTACAAGTAAACCCTGACCAAATATTCAAAATAACATAGTATTCGAAGCCTAAATAAGATCCCCTCTATGTGGCCATAAACTGGCTCATACGAGGAATGGTGAACCGTCTTCAAGTAATATTACCTCAAGTAATAGCACTTATCTGGATACTCCACCAGACTAAATGAATTCTTGTCCTGGAATCCGGTAAGATCAAGAGACCACAAGAAAGATATACTACAACATACTTAATTGGTCAATTGGAGAGAAGAAAATTAATGTTCTTCACTTCTTTACTAACTCAACGTTTGAGAAATAAAGTAAAACTTTAATAGAATATTCGAATATCTATGCATCTCATATAGAGATTAAGTGTTAGCCCCAGGAGAGGCCCCCTTGATTTCTGAGAACGTAGGCTGAAGTAAAATGAAACAAAAAAAGATAAACATACCTAACTTTATAAATATTGAGAGAGAGAGAGCGAGAGGAGTGAGAGTGAGAGGAGGGAGAGAGGGAGGAGAGAGGAGGGAAAAAGAGAGAGGAGGGAAAAAGAGAGAGGAGGGAGAAAGAGAGAGGAGGGAGAAAGAGAGAGGAGGGAGAAAGAGAGAGAGAGATTCAAAATTCTTCCTGTAATTGGAAAAACTATTTTCAGTTTCTGGCTGTAAATATGAAAGTGGCAAAACTAATTAGAATAAAACTGTTTGACATTGAATGAGGAAAGTGAAACATCATTCTGCGATTCTACATCATTTTCAAAAACTGATTCTCTTTGATTTCAGTCATCGGCAAAAACTGCCTTTCTTAATGGCACACCCATTGGGCACGATGAAAATAACTGTGATCACAATATTATGATTTTCATATCATCAAATCAATGAATTAGAAACTGATCTTCTATTTCTATGTAGTGGAGTGCAAAGGTGTGTGTGTGTGTTGGGGGGGGGGGGGGGTAGCAGTCCCCCCCCCCCGCGGACATACATTGGAGGTGGAGCATCAGACGAAAAATTTTCAAATTTCATTTGGAAAGTAATCGCACTATTAGACTGTAAACTCTTTATTTCATATATATATATATATATATATATATATATATATATATATATATATATATATAGCACTAGATAAAGTGAAAGAATAAAATAAGGTGCGAATCAAATCTTATTAGAAATCAAATTTTATTAAAATTCAATGTTCAAGCAAAGTACATATGATTTGTTTTTTTCTATCGTTTTATTAATTTGCATACACCTTGGATACACTTTTCACTGTCATCTACTGCATCGATAGCAAACAAATTTCCCGCCTGGATAACTTTTTTCGTTTTTGGACCACCATTCACCACTTGGATTATTTTTTAATCAACCTATTTGATATCTTTCCTGGAGCTATTTTGGACCTGTTGACTTGAGTGAACTGTATAAGTTTAACAAAAAAATATGTTTTGGGCCGATATATTTGATGTTTTATATACTTTTATGTATTTTTATATATATTTTTTTAATATATTTTCAAAGTTTAATTTTATTACCTGCAGTAATGTCATTGCGGTAATGGTCCTCTGAGGAGAAGATTTTCTTTGAAAACTCATGAGTTAAGGACTTCAAAGTACTTTGCTTGAACATTGAACATTGAATTCTAATCAAATTTGATTCGCACCTTATTTTATTCTTTCACTTTATCTAGTGCTATTAATGCTCTATCCAGTATATTGAGCTTCAGCTTTATCCGGATGTTCACTAATTAAAGATATTAGTTGCCTCTTATATCTTTTGTTGTATTAACCTTATATATATATATATATATATATATATATATATATATCAAAAGTGCTCAAAACAGCTTTGTAAATATGATGATGATAAATGATGAAGATGATGTCTACAAATAACTAAATGGAAGTAATTCTTTAAGGTGAAAATTCCCAGCATCCTTTGCTATGTGCTCTTCAATGGGATCAAAAGTGAACCTGACCATAATGTCTCTTTTTTTTTTGTCACACACTTTTTTTAATTTGTGCGACTTGCGTGGATGCCATTTAATGAGCATACGATAACAACTAGCTTGAAAATTATTGGCAAATTCTCATGGATTAAAATCGTGAAAGTTTCGAAAACTATTTACATCCAATCATTTTAAAGAGATTAAAACATTACCTGAACAAAATTAGTTATAGCTTTATACTAATTTGGTTCAATTAATAATTTAACAGACGAAACAATGCCGTAATAATTAAACTTAACTGTAAAAGTCCTATTTAAAAAAATAATCTGATAAAAACATAGAAGGCATAGTTTTTAAAGACTAAAAGAACGAAAATGAAAATAGATTCTTAGACAAGACTGACAGCAAGTTTAACATTAAAAAAAAGAGCCCACCTTTGACCACTTTCAAAAGTGATATTACTTACAGGCCATTACCGTTTTTTTTGTTTTTTTTTTAATTGGCCCTCCTTCCATTTACACACTTTGAAATGAAAATGGCCAACGGTGACCCCTTTTTTCCAAGATCTATCTTTTGCTCTGCTTCTTCTTAAAAAACTACAAGGCTTAGATTAAACAAGAAAAAAAAAAGTTGGGGCATAATTTTTTATTTTTTATTTTAATATTCTTGGGTTGCATGTTTGAGTTAACTTAGAGTAGAAGCAGATCTTCATGCTGCTTTGTTAAAATTCATCTTGAATGTTTAAGAAATACAGTTTTTATTTATTTATTCACTGATTTTAACTTTCTATCGTACAAGTCCTTTATCTCTTGACTAGGGGGGGTAGGGTTAGGGTTAGACTTCTTCATTCGTCGTCTCCGCAATTTTCTATCACTTGCGTCATGATTCGTCAATCCCAACTGTCCCAGTGTCCCATGTCTTCAGCTACCAAACGTTTCCAATTCTATCAAGGTCTATGCACTTTTTGTGGACCACCTATCTCCGTTGAAACTAATTTCCTTAGATCTTCTGCACATGACCGAACTAATTTAATCTTCTACTCTGGATAATTTCCTCCACTGATGACCCCAACTCTTCCATTGACAAATTTGTTCTTGCAATCATAGATATGTCGATTCGTTTCACACAGGCTATGGAATTGGAATCTCGAATATATACAGAAGAACAGATCGGATACATATTACTACAAGACTTTTGGCTGAGATCAGTGTAGTATCTGTTTCGATGGATACTACACCCTATAGACCGGTATCGTCTTGGCCTTCGGGACTTGATTTACGTCGGTCTATGGGGCTACTGTGCAGTTCTAAGAGGTTCAGGCTTTGCCTTCTCACCCTTTGAGAAGGGGTTAGTTTATTGCTAATCGCCTGAGGCGCCCCTACCGGGGAATGCCGACGGGGCTGCCCAGGCAATTTTTAAAGGTCATAAGTGCTCTTCCTCTAGGGTGCTGACTTATCTAATCCCACTTCCGACCTTGTGTCACATCTTACTCTGTGGGAGGTAGATAAATACCTACTACAAGCCTGATTCCCTGCAGACTACAGTATGGTCGTCTTCAAGTTCAATACCAACAAATACTTCTCGAGTCGTCCTCTTAAGTTATCAAATTTTGTCCATTCCATCCATCGTTTTCAATCCTCTCATAATAGTTTTCATCATCCAACTGACAATATCATTAACACTTATCATGCTTGAAATCTATGTCACAGACCTTTATCATAAGGGAACAAAAATGAAAAAGAACAAACAAAGCGTTGTTGCTTTTAGGGACCCGATACAAATCTTTTCTCGGAGTGCCAAATTATAATTAGGTAGGAGCGGGGTATGTCCCGATAAAAGCCAAGCGAAGAACAGCTACAATCAAAGAATCAAGGACGTCAGTCAGTCAGTTACGAGGGATCAGTGACGAAAGGACTCGCTCTGTACTTTCCCCGCCGAACCCGACATATCAGTTCGTGTATATGTTATTTTCTCGTCACGAATTTAGAACAGATTTTCGCTTACAACGATCAAGACGCCCAGAATTATTAGCGCCCGTCGATCCGACTAACACACACAGTTGGCGTCGATACTTTCCGACGGTTTACGTAAATATTCGGAAAGTACCGACGCCAAGTCGATTTAGCGTGGGTCCTAATTTAAATAAGCACTTATTTTTAACTCTGTGAAGGCAAGAAAGATTGCTTTGAACAGCACCTCCTAAGATGTGGCAATAGTACTCCATGTTAGGATGTATCTGATTCTTATATAGGTAGAGGATTCCATTGGAAGTCAGGTATAGGAGCTAATCTTCGCATAAAATATAAGACGAATCCCTATAATATTTTGTAACAAAAGTGTCCTCAAATGAAAGGAAAACAAGAACCTTTTATAAATAACAAATGAATATATTTATTTACGTGACCTACACCGTTGGGTGTAGGTTGCCGAAAGTTAAAACAGTGTCACAGTGAAGACAGTATTAATAAAGTAAGAAAGGTCGGCTGCCAAAAGTCTTCAAACAGTATATCTTCCAGTAGAGAATAGCCTTGCTTGGATATCAAGTTGACTGGCGCCGGAGAGAAGACGTCTTTCTTCGTTGGTGCCTGAAACCTCTTTGTTGACTGCTGTCCAAATCCTAAAGGGTCTGAATATAGTTCTTCAAATATCTAGTCGAAATTAATACGCCCAGAAGTCTGATTGGTCCTCGTGTGACCAAACCACCTCACAGGGGGTGCTCTCTGCAAAAAGTACACAGGTACTTCTGGAGCGGTAGAATGATCCAACCATAATGACAACAGTCGTTTTACGGCTAAACTAAGAACTATCCTTTCTTTTCCCTTTTATTTATTTCTTATTGTGTTTTACTTTACAAAATGTAATAACTATTATTGTTAATCATTCCAAATGTTATTCTTGTTTTTGACATGGAAAGAAAGAACCAAGAAAAGACCTTGAGATAGATAGATAGATAGATAGATAGATCGATAGATAGATAGATAGATAGATAGATAGATAGATAGATAGATAGATAGAAATAACAATCTTTAATAGATTGGAAGAGATATGAAGACAGAGGAACAGGGGTGATAGGGGTAGAGAAATGAACCGGACGGACGTGATAGATAGATAGATAGATAGATAGATAGATAGATAGATAGATAAATAGTAATAAATAAATAACAATCTTTAATAGATAGGAAGAGAGAAGGGGGCATACAAGGAGTGACAGAGGTAGAGAAATGAACCGGGCGAACAGACAGACAGACAGACAGACAGACAGACAGTAATAAAGAAATTACAATCTCATTTCTTATTGTGTTAATAAACCTTTCTGTTAATCATTCCGGATGTTAATCATTCCGGATGTTAATGTTGTTTTTGATCAACTCAGTTACACAATTAAGATGTTTTAGTATTTGCCGCTTGTTTTCTAAATCAAAGAGGAGGGAGCTTTGATGTTGGCCCAAATAGAAAAGATCTTTGTACTTATATATATATATATTGTATATATATCTATTGTATATATATATATCTATTGTATACGATGGATTATCAGAAAGCTTAGGGAACTGCCAGTGATATTCATGAATGCAGTTGACCTGATAGATAATCCGTTGGATAAATCCATTATGAAAATTCTTTTAATTCTAACACGGCCAGGTAACACTCTTTTGTAACAGCATAAAATATCTAGTTGGGTGGGGTATGTGTGTGCTTGAAGATGTGAAGGGAGAGAGAGAGGGGGGTAGAGGAAGAGAGAGGAAGGAGGAGAGAGTGAGGGTGAAAGAGAATGAGGGGGGAGAGAAAGAAGGAGGGAGGGAGAAAATTAGAGGGAGGGAGTTAATAAGAGAAAGAGGGAGGAAATGAGAGAAAGAGGGAAGAAATGAGAGAAAGAAGGAGGGGGGAAGGACAGAAAGAAGTAGGAGAGAAATGAAGGAAAGAAGGAGGGAGAAAATGAGAGAGAGAGGGGGAGGAAATGAGATGGAGAGAGGAAGGGAGGAAATGAGAGAGAGAGAGGGAGAGTAAGAGAGGGGAAGGAAGAAAAAGAGAGAGGAGGAGGGAGAGATAGAAAGAGAGAGAAAGAGAGAAGGATAGAAAGAGAGGGAGGGAGGGAAAAAGAGTAAGAGAGAGAAAGAGGAGAAATATAGGGAGGAAAAGAGGGAGAGGGAGTGAGAGAAAGGGACAGAAAGAGAGGGGAAGAAAGAGAGGGTGAGAGAAAGAAATAGGGGAAAGAGATACAATGGTCATCTTAAAGCTTAACAAAATTGCTTTGGGTTCTATTTTTAATTTATGTTCATTCATCTTATATACAAAATAAAGCCAGCTCGTTTTTAATATATTTTTGATACAAGATACATGCTTAATTCTGTTTTTGATACAAGATACATGCTTAATTCTGTTTTTTGATACAAGATACATGCTTAATGCTGTTTTTTGATACAAGATACATGCTTAATGCTGTTTTTTGATACAAGATACATGCTTAATTCTGTTTTTTGATACAAGATACATGCTTAATTCTGTTTTTGATACAAGATACATGCTTAATGCTGTTTTGTTATACAAGATACATGCTTAATTCTGTTTTGTCAGTTATTTATGGCAAATATTGGTCAGTATTTTAAAAGAAATATATTTAATATTTAATTCTATCAATATTCTTCTTTTGATCAGTGATATTATACAGTAGATAGGAGAAGCTGTTCCCCCGAAGAAAATGTACTCCTATTGTCACTCATTAAGAAGAAACATTTATTAATAGATACATTTTGCCGATTCACTGACATTCATGTTCCTATTTCAAGCGTTTTCATCTATATAATAAAGTAAAGTCGAGTTTCCCCGTATTGCATTGGCTATTATAGCTTTAGAACCAAAGTTTTATATGCTAATCTGTTCCAAAAACCACTTAGGCCAATTCTTCATGTGTGGGTCCAGAAAATATTAGTTTGTTTCGTTTTCTTTAAAAAATTTCCTACATTGTTTCTGGGAAAGTTTCTTATTCTAAATAAGTCTTTTACAGAGGAAATTACAGTCATCTTCACTCTCATCATCATATCTACATGGGATTATGTTTTAGCATACATACTATTTATGTTTCATTTCTCACGCTATTCTTTTTCTCTGTAAGCTACTATACATTTTCAAGCAAAATAATGACGGCTTCTTTCAAGTTCCGGGCGTTCTGATTTCTATTCAGAATGCTTTCTTTCACATTCCAGTTTCATGGAATATAAGAATAGCAGTTTTGTAAATCTAACATAGTCACTTCCTGACCTTCCTGTAGTCTTATACGGACTTAAATGTGTCAAGTGGACTGTGAAATTATGTCAAAAAGTAGAAACTTTTCAAAGCCACATCATGCGCTTCATTACTGATCATAAACTATCTGATCGCATCAGTATCGCAGAGTTGCAAAAACTCACTGGCATCACATCAATGTAAAGTCTTAAAGTTATTTGGCCACATTAAGCATTCTAGTGTAGGGCTATTCAAAATATGTGTTGGAGGCATAATACAAGAAAGCCGGTTGAAAGGTAGACAAAAGAGACTATGAAGATTGTCAGAAACTACAGAAAGATATCCAGATATGATTGGTCTGAAAAATGGCACTTAAAATTCCATCCAGAAAAATGCAAGATTATGTGTATAGGTACTAAACAGAACACTAAAAATTGCTTTCAATATACTCTGAATGATTGTCTACAACCCATGGATTATACGAACTTGGAAAAAGACATTGGTGTTGTAATAGACAATAGGCTAAATTTCGAAGGACACATGAAAGAGAAAGTAAACAAAGCCAACAAAATACTCGGTTTAATCCGCAGATGTTTTGAATACCTCGATCGAAGTTCGTTGGTTATATTGTTTAAAGTGCTTGTGAGGCCTCATATTGAATATGCTAATCAAGTGTGGGCACCAGATAAAAAGAAACACATTGAAATGATAGAAAATGTACAAAGGCGAGCTACTAAACTTGTTCCAGGACTGTACGATCAGAGTTATGAAGAAAGGTTGAAAGCTCTGAAATTGCCAAGTTTGGCCTATAGAAGAATACGTGGGGACATGATTGAGTGCTATAAATTGCTCTCTGGAAAATATGATTTCAATGCAGATAAACTATTGACTAGAAAAAATACAAGAGTGGGAAACAGGGGACACAGTCAGATGCCTTACAAGAAACATGCACGTTTGAACCTGAAAAAATATTCATTCAGCCATCGCTGTGTTCATTTGTGGAATAGATGGCCATCGAGTGTAATTAAAGCCGAAACTGTAAAGATATTTGAGAAGCGGTTGGATAAGTTCTGGATTGACCAAGAAATCAAATTCAACTATAAGGCTGCTGTCGTCACTGGACGCATACAAGGATGAAGACAAGGAGCTGGTGCCATAGGACGACTCATGTCCTTCTACCAGAATTCCTCTCTGTTTCTATGTTTAAAAGAAAAAACGGACAGATAATGTTTGTGAATGGATGAACCAAGCAAACAACCAAGATCGTAAGGCTTAGACAACACTCAGCGATGTTAGTGTCTATTCTGCAACTAGCGGAGAAAACGTTTAATAAAACATATTCACTTCAGTATTAATACTTAGAAATAGTAATTCCTTTTTATTCACACCGTACGCTTCATATAACAATAAAGAAATATCATTACCAGGTCACTCAGGAGAAATTAAGTAAATTCAGATTTCTTTTTTAGAACTCTAATTTTATTTAAATAAATCTTTAATGGTACAAGATTTTATTAAGGCAAGGAATATAGACATTTGTGACATTTTCTTTTTTTGAGGAGGGAATGGAATAGAAATTGATAAGTGTTAAAAATGAAAGAAAATGTATAACTACATGAATTTACTAAGCCGGCTTTCGTCCACACTCATAAGAGTAAATATGTGGTAGTAAAATCCACTACGAGTAAAACTTAAAATTGGGGGGGGGGATTAGGGGGAGGGGTCACAAGTGGATCACATTAAGTCCTAGAAGCCACTCATTTTGTTTACATAGGGAGGGTTTTAGTGACTTAATATGGATTGTTTCCAGGACTTTAAGATGGAATAGCGAATGTGATCCAGTTATAACAGAGAAGCTGTCACTAGTGTAAGCCGACACACCTTCGGCACTATTTATAAGGTATTGGGCAATAGCTGACCAGGATGTGTTGACTAATTTTATTCTAGAATAGCAGATTACGCTTCAGATTCTATTTCCGAGCGGTTAACATTCTCCTGCCTGAGTAACAAAAAATGTCCGTTAAGACTTTTTCTAAACTCAATTTTTACTTTACTTCGTTTATTTAGTTAATTTTTATTTTTATTATTATTATTATTATATTATTAACCAGACGTCCGTTTTTGGTAAACTTTTTGTTTATTTTGTTTTTAAAGTTAATGGATACATACATTTTCTAGCTCATAACAATATTTTTCGTTCTTTTTTCTTTTAAAACATTATAGAATCACTCCCGTAGTTCAATGATGGGCCAGAAATTTCTTGATTACATATATTTTCCCGGGTAAAGTCGGGATACTTCGATTACGGACATATAAACCAGACATCTGTTTCGATAAGCTTTTCGTTTCTTTTGTTTTTAAAGTTAACCGATACATACATTTGCTTGATCGTAACAATATTTTTCCTTTTCTTTTGAAAACTTATAAAATCACTCCCATAGTTCAATGTTCGGCCAAGAATTCCCTGACTGCATATACTTTCCTGGGCAATACCTGGACACGGGTCTCACTAGTTAAAAATAAAATTTGATTCTTGTCTATTATATAAAGAAAAGTCATAATTCTGTGTATGTGTCCGGCTAAAAGTCACAAACTACACAAGATGCACTTAAAAATCGTATGTCATTTAATTCAGTGCGACCTGAGATGGTTATGGTAAAGAAGTATTGGGGGTGACCAGGGATCAAATTAGAGCATGGGGGTGAGGGGATTTTTTTCTTCATTTTTACTGGTAGTTGTTTCAAAAGCAAACACTAAAACTAGGTCAAACAGTCAGTCAATTTTTTTTTCTTTCTGTCTTTCTTTCTATTACATTGAACTAAAGAGAGATGGACAGTCAGAGAGAGAGAGAGAGAGAGAGAGAGAGAGAGTGTTTTAAAAAAAAAGATGTTACACACACTTTTTTTGAACTCTTCCATTTTGTTATCCATGCCCCTGGGCAACGCCGAATAGCCCTGCTAGTCTTTATAAGTTTTGATATTGCATATCTCGACAATATGTCTCAGATAAATTACCTAAGACAAATAGTTTGGCTAGGAGCAAAGTGTAGTACCGGTTCGAATACTATACTTTATCTTTTCTATCAGGGAGGGAGAAATCCTTCGAGACTGAAGTAAATTTTATTTTTGTCCTAATTCGGAGTGCCCCTTTTTGGCAAGCTGGACTTCAGCCACATTAAAACCGGCCTTATGTCTAACTCTGCCCTTGAGGAAAAGCAAGTATGGTCTGCGGAATACCAGCATACTTTTGAAAAAATAAAATAAAACGATGTCTATCCCCCACATGTCGACAATTTTACAAAATGCAGGGATCTCATCATAAGCGAGAGTGGCAGCATATAACACACGTGTGCGACCTGTACTCTTTTATGGCTGTGAGACAATGAAACATAAAAACAACACGATCGTGGCTGCAGCGTATCAGATGGAGAAAATTGATGATTTTATTCTACAGGTCGTCATAAGAAAGTACATGACACAACTGATACGACCACGTTACCCGCCGTCAGCCATCCGAAACATTCCAAAGTGTGTCCCATATTGATGTCGATGGTCCAAAGTCATGTGGTAGGCCGCTCATGACATGGAAAGGATCAGTTGATGGTGGCGTGATTCTAGCGGTCGGCACAATTGAAATGGCAACAGATAAGAAATGTTGGAAGTCATTCACAGAACGTCTAACCTCAGCATGAGACAAGAAGATGAGAAATGAAAATAAAAGTAATAATAATAATTCTCATCCCGACATAGCATTGATACACCTTGATCCTAAACTTGAGATCGGTGTGGTGTCGCACACAAACGTGTATCACATTGAGACTGTAATCTAAAATATAAAATAATCTTGTCGGAATTTCAAATTCAGATCCAAATAGCAATCTATCTGACATATCGATACTTGATTCAAACTGGCCTATTTCAAATTCAGATCCAAATAGCAATCTATCTGACATATCGATACTTGATTCAAACTGGCCTATTTCAAATTCAGATCCAAATAGCAATCTATCTGACATATCGATCTTGATTCAAACTGGCCTATTTCAAATTCAGATCCAAATAGCAATCTATCTGACATATCGATACTTGATTCAAACTGGCCTATTTCAAATTCAGATCCAAATAGCAATCCATCTGAAATATCGATACTTGATTCAAACTGGTCTATTTTTCGTTTTTTTCCTTCCACTGTGTTATTGGCATGGATATTGTTAATCTATGCGAGTAACCTCTCTAGAATACTCTCTCTGGCAGTGAGTCAGCTTCCGACCAGTTGTGAAGCCACCATTATTGTTTATACTGTAGCCTATTATTGTTATCGAAGTCCGTTATTTATTTGTTAACATTCATTTTGTTATGTATTAACATTCCATTATTTTCATATTAACAGATATATTTTATTTGGCTTCAGTATTTAAAAATTTTTTTAAACATAGTTCACCCCAAACAAGGCAGGCCGCCACTGTAGACGTAAGGAGCTACTGAGAAAAAAAGAGAGAAGGTTGGGGGGGGGGGGGTAAACCTAAATTGGGAGCTGCGCAGCGAGATATCTGTTTACATTAGTTTTAAATTTCTGCATGTCAGTATCGTCGGGGAAACAGAGGGCAGGGAGGGAGTTCCAGAGGCCAGCAGCACGAGGAAAGAAGCTATTTGAGTAGAAAGTTCTCCGGCATCTGGGGACCTCCACAGGGAATGGATGGGATTTAGTTTAGTTTAGTTTGTTTTACAGTATATTAACCATTTATGCCGAATAAAGTTGTCAAATGTAATCCTATAGGTAGGATAATTATTTTATATTCCCAGAAAAAATTACTCGCAGAAAACATTAATCTTAGAAAAGATTACTCCTAGAAGGAAATTTTACAGTGAGAATGAGAACACCACTCCTAGAAAACATTACTCTTCAGCAGTGGTAATCTTCGTTGTTCCCAACATGATTGATCTTCAGCCACCGCCTTCTGGAGGAAAATAAAAAGGAGTAGTAAGGTTTTGATTTTTAGAAGAACAAGATTGAATAATACGGTTGGGGATGAACTTATATATACTAGGGCACGAGGTGACCAGCCGATTGATCAGATCGGGCCCGCCCTACCTTCCGTCTAGCCGAATTAAGGGCCGAAGTGGATTGTTGCATGTCACCAGGCCATGGACTGCTCAGCCACCAGGAACATATCCTAAGGCATCACGGGTCGTCATCCACGGCCTACAGGTGGCCCGTTTTCGGGGTTTTTTTTACCCCTCTGCATGGGGTTGCAGTTGGTGAATTTGTGGCTCTGCTAGTATGGCGATGAATGTTTGGCATCCGGTAGCATGCCCCATCTCCAGCAAAAATAAAAAGATAAATAATTTTTTTAAAAAAGGGCTTATTAGTGCCGTAATGACAATAATTCACCGTGGACGTGACTGCACGATGTATTTTATATTTTCGACATTACAGCTCCACCAACTCCTAAAATTATAGTTCCAAAAGTAACCAGTAAAAGAAAATAAATGTGCGAGAACCATAATTAGGGGTAAGGGTGGGTGTGGTAGAGATGAACTAATACCCCTCTTACAATAGACTATTCCAGAGTATTATTGTTGGCATCCATCTGTGTCAGGAGACAATGGAGTTCTGTGCCTCAGATCAGTCTGTTGCCGAATTGTGTAAGCCTATCCTGGATCGGCAGGCTCTACCGCAGTTACCACAGATGAAAGTGGCATCTGAGGGCTCTGATGCAGCACTCTGCCATCTGTGCTCTCTCCAAACCCTTTACTGCTGGTCTCTCCTCTCCTCACTCCTCCAGTGGCTGTGGTCTTCAGCCATGAACTTCAAACTTGCTGGCTCAATACCACCTGCCCTCATGTCTCGCTTGCAGACATGCTTGTAGCATAGGACAGGTCTTCCTGCTGGTCTGATGCCGGTGATCCTTGTATTATATATTGGGGGGGGGGCAGTATTTCCTAGTGTTAGTCATTTTTTAAAACTTATATTCACCCCCCCCCCCCCCAAACAAGGCACATTGCCACTGAGACGTAAGGGGCTACTGAGAATTAGGGGCCAGATTTATAGGGCATCCTAAGTGGGGAGTTGTGCAACAAGATGTTTGTTTACATTACATTTAAATTCCTGCATGTTGATACAGTCGGGGAAACAGTGAACAGAAAGGGAATTCCAAAGGCAAGCTGTTTGAGGAAAGAAGCTATTATAGAAAGCTTTCCGGCATCTGGGCACCTCTACAGCAAAGGAGTGGAATTTTTCCGATTGCCAGGTTAATCGGGGAGTATTTACATTGACGGGACACAAGTGCAGCAAGTTCGTTGGAGCACATTTCATTGAAGTAGTTGTAAAACAAATACAGGGATGCAACATTGCGGCGATGTGACAGGGGCTGGAGCTTGGTGGACAGTGTGGGACCTATTAGATTAGAGACTCTTTTTTGGACACTGTTTAAGAAGGAGTGACTATTTGTTGGAGCACCAGCCCAGATGTGGCAACAATACTGCATGCATGGATGAATGGTGGCTTTCTAGAGATATAAGATACTGGCAGGTGTGAGAAGTTTTCTAGCCTGGTAGAGGGAGTCCACCTTCTTTGCAGCAGACTTGGTAGTATCTTCTATGTATTTGTTCTAATTCATGTTACCTGTGAATGTTAGGCCGAGGAGTTTGAATGTTGGAATCTCAGGTAGAGTGCTATTGGCCATAGTGGTTGGAAAGGTTTCTTATAATTGTTAAAGGAAAGGAGCTTTGTCTTAGTAGCATTAAATGTAACCATTCATTTTTTACCCCATTCCACTACAGACTGGAAGTCATTTTCCAAAGATTTAGTCATTGTCTTGGATATGTGTGCATTTGTTTTTCCATACATGTCAAGAATAGTGTGGTGTCATTAGTAAATATACCCATCTCAGATGCAATTTCATCAGGTAGGTCCTTTATGAAAATCAGGAATAATAAAAATTCAAGGATTGAGCCCTGTGGCACACCTGCATTAACGTCATGTTATTTAGATGTATTGCTATCGAGGACGACCTGGATCTTTCTTTTGGCTCGGAAGAATCTGATTATATCAAATATTCTTCCAGTAATACCGTACAAATTAATTTTCATGAGAAGACCTTCATACCAGACCTTGTCAAAGGCTTTTGATATATCAAATGCTACCGCCCTAGCTTCACCTGCCTTACATAGTGTATAGCATATGCATTCAGAAATGACTATTAGGATATTCGCAGTAGAATTGGCTTGTCTAAATCCATACTGACGGTCAGAAAGAAGTTTAGCATTAACAAAGTGGCAAACTATTACTAGATTGATTAATGATTCAAAGATTTTAGTGAAGAGTGGGAGAAGACTGATCGGGGGATAATTTTGCAAGTCAGTTCTTTCACCAAAATTCTTGAACGCTAGTACCACAGACGCAATTTTCTAGTTATCAAGGAAGCAAGATTCGGCAAGGCATTTGTTAAAGAGTTTGAAGAGGACAGGAGCTAGCTCTTTTTATTACTATAGTAGAGATATGATAAGTCTCACATAGTAGAGATATGATAAGTCTCACATGCTTTGGAAGTGTCAACATTTTTTATGACATCCAGGACATGGGGAAAAGGTGTCCATAGTGGAAAATTTGGGAGAGAGTGGTTCGTGAAGTTCAAGATGGAGTTTATGGCGAACTGCTGGGCAAGCAGTTCAGTATTATCTGTTGTTGTGCAAGCGATATCATAGTGGTTGGATAGTGGAGGAATTATTGATTGCCCATTATTCACCACGTATATATATATATTCACCACGTATATATATTCACCACACATATATATATATTCAGCACACTATTATAGATTTTCCAGAAATCCCGAGTTACTAATTTCTGTGATTCAATGCATTTTCCAGTCATTTCGATATACTTACTTTTAGCTGAAGCTATTTTTTTTTTAACATAGTTCACCCCAAACAAGGTAGGCCGCCACTGTAGACGTAAGGGGCTACTGAGAAAAAAGAAAAGGGAGAAGGTTTGGGGGGGGGGGGAACCTAAATTGGGATCTGCGCAGCGAGATGTCTGTTTACATTAGTTTTAAATTTCTGCATGTCAGTACTGTCGGGGAAACAGGGGGCAGGAAGGGAGTTCCAGAGGCCAGCAGCACAAGGAAAGAAGCTATTTGAGTAGAAAGCTCTCCGGCATCTGGGGGCCTCCACAGTGAATGAATGGGATTTAGTTGATTGTTGAGTTGGTCTAGTGAATTTACGTCCAGGGGGCACCAGAATAGCCAATTCATCGGAGCATAATCCATTGAATTACATTCTTACAATGGTTTCTTGATGCTATCATTTTTTGTCAGTTTTGTAGCTGACTTATGGTGGTTGATTCAGCAGAATGCTTGCTGCCTATGTGCAATAGCAGCTGCACAAGTGGGGACTTACAATAGAATTTCTGCATGGAGACATATGCTTCTATGCCTTCTTTGACCGATTCTGTTACTTTATTTGCGCACTGTTCAGCAGGGAGAGAAACGTTTTACTCCATGAGGCGTCTCTGAAATGATCTCTGAAATGATCTCAGAATGAGGCGTCTCTGAAATGATCTCTGAAGGATTGACAATCAGGCCGCTAGTAGTATCTTGTAATTTTGAGTAACGGCGCTTTGGTTTGGAAGTTTAGGGTGATATCAACCATTATCACAAAGTTAGGGTGATATCAACCATTATCACAAAGTTAGGGTGATATCAACCATTATCACAAAGTTAGGGTGATATCAACCATTATCACAAAGTTAGGGTGATATCAACCATTATCACAAAGTTATCAGCATTCCCGAGTAGTGGGCTATGGCCATCCATTACACAAACCCCGAGCAGTGTAGTCAAGAATAGGTGTTTTAGAAAATAGAATGTACTTGGGGACTCTCCCATACTCCATTCGTCTGGCATGTCATCGGAGTGTATATAATCATTTTCAAAGCGTATATAATCATTTTCAAAATGAATATAATCATTTTCAAAATGAATATAATCATTTTCAAAGCGTATATAATCATTTTCAAAGCGAATATAATCGTTTTCAAAATGAATATAATCATTTTCAAAATGAATATAATCATTTTCAAAATGAATATAATAATTTTCAAAGCGTATATAATCATTTTCAAACCGTATATAATCATTTTCAAAGCGTATATAATCATTTTCAAAGCGTATATAATCATTTTCAAACCGTATATAATCATTTTCAAAATGAATATAATCATTTTCAAAATGAATATAATCATTTTCAAAATGAATATAATCATTTTCAAAATGAATATAATAATTTTCAAAGCGTATATAATCATTTTCAAAGTGAATATAATCATTTTCAAAGCATATATAATCATTTTCAAAGCGAATATAATCATTTTCAAAGTGAATATAATCATTTTCAAAGCATATATAATCATTTTCAAAATGTATATAATCATTTTCAAAATGTATATAATCATTTTCAAAATGAATATAATCATTTTCAAAGTGTATATAATCATTTTCAAAGTGTATATAATCATTTTCAAAGTGAATATAATCATTTTCAATGCGTATATAATCATTTTCAAAGCGTATATAATCATTTTCAAAGCATATATAATCATTTTCAAAGCGTATATAATCTTTTTCAAAGCGTATATAATCATTTTCAAAGCGTATATAATCATTTTCAAAGTGTATATAATCATTTTCAAAATGAATATAATCATTTTCAAAATGAATATAATCATTTTCAAAATGAATATAATCATTTTCAAAATGAATATAATCATTTTCAAAATGAATATAATCATTTTCAAAATGAATATAATAATTTTCAAAGCGTATATAATCATTTTCAAAGTGAATATAATCATTTTCAAAGCATATATAATCATTTTCAAAGCGAATATAATCATTTTCAAAGTGAATATAATCATTTTCAAAGTGAATATAATCATTTTCAAAGCATATATAATCATTTTCAAAATGTATATAATCATTTTCAAAATGAATATAATCATTTTCAAAGTGAATATAATCATTTTCAATGCGTATATAATCATTTTCAAAGCGTATATAATCATTTTCAAAGCATATATAATCATTTTCAAAGCGTATATAATCTTTTTCAAAGCGTATATAATCATTTTCAAAGCGTATATAATCATTTTCAAAGTGTATATAATCATTTTCAAAGTGTATATAATCATTTTCAAAGCGTATATAATCATTTTCAAAGCGAATATAATCATTTTCAAAGCGAATATAATCATTTTCAAAGTGAATATAATCATTTTCAAAGTGTATATAATCATTTTCAAAATGAATATAATCATTTTCAAAATGAATATAATCATTTTCAAAATGAATATAATCATTTTCAAAATGAATATAATAATTTTCAAAATGAATATAATCATTTTCAAAGCGTATATAATCATTTTCAAAGCATATATAATCATTTTCAAAGCGTATATAATCTTTTTCAAAGCGTATATAATCATTTTCAAAGCGTATATAATCATTTTCAAAGTGTATATAATCATTTTCAAAGTGTATATAATCATTTTCAAAGCGTATATAATCATTTTCAAAGCGAATATAATCATTTTCAAAGCGAATATAATCATTTTCAAAGTGAATATAATCATTTTCAAAGTGTATATAATCATTTTCAAAATGAATATAATCATTTTCAAAATGAATATAATCATTTTCAAAATGAATATAATCATTTTCAAAATGAATATAATAATTTTCAAAATGAATATAATCATTTTCAAAGCGTATATAATCATTTTCAAAGCATATATAATCATTTTCAAAGCGTATATAATCTTTTTCAAAGCGTATATAATCATTTTCAAAGCGTATATAATCATTTTCAAAGTGTATATAATCATTTTCAAAGTGTATATAATCATTTTCAAAGCGTATATAATCATTTTCAAAGCGAATATAATCATTTTCAAAGCGAATATAATCATTTTCAAAGTGAATATAATCATTTTCAAAGTGTATATAATCATTTTCAAAATGAATATAATCATTTTCAAAATGAATATAATCATTTTCAAAATGAATATAATCATTTTCAAAATGAATATAATCATTTTCAAAATGAATATAATCATTTTCAAAATGAATATAATAATTTTCAAAGCGTATATAATCATTTTCAAAGTGAATATAATCATTTTCAAAGCATATATAATCATTTTCAAAGCGAATATAATCATTTTCAAAGTGAATATAATCATTTTCAAAGTGAATATAATCATTTTCAAAGCATATATAATCATTTTCAAAATGTATATAATCATTTTCAAAATGAATATAATCATTTTCAAAGTGAATATAATCATTTTCAATGCGTATATAATCATTTTCAAAGCGTATATAATCATTTTCAAAGCATATATAATCATTTTCAAAGCGTATATAATCTTTTTCAAAGCGTATATAATCATTTTCAAAGCGTATATAATCATTTTCAAAGTGTATATAATCATTTTCAAAGTGTATATAATCATTTTCAAAGCGTATATAATCATTTTCAAAGCGAATATAATCATTTTCAAAGCGAATATAATCATTTTCAAAGTGAATATAATCATTTTCAAAGCGAATATAATCATTTTCAAAGCGAATATAATCATTTTCAAAGCGAATATAATCATTTTCAAAGTGTATATAATCATTTTCAAAGTGTATATAATCATTTTCAAAGCGTATATAATCATTTTCAAAGTGTATATAATCATTTTCAAAGCGTATATAATCATTTTCAAAGTGAATATAATCATTTTCAAAGTGTATATAATCATTTTCAAAGTGTATATAATCATTTTCAAAGTGTATATAATCATTTTCAAAGCGTATATAATCATTTTCAAAGTGAATATAATCATTTTCAAAGTGTATATAATCATTTTCAAAGCGTATATAATCATTTTCAAAGTGAATATAATCATTTTCAAAGCGTATATAATCATTTTCAAAGCGTATATAATCATTTTCAAAGTGTATATAATCATTTTCAAAGCGAATATAATCATTTTCAAAGTGTATATAATCATTTTCAAAGCGTATATAATCATTTTCAAAGTGTATATAATCATTTTCAAAGCGTATATAATCATTTTCAAAGCGTATATAATCATTTTCAAAGCGTATATAATCATTTTCAAAGTGTATATAATCATTTTCAAAGCGAATATAATCATTTTCAAAGTGTATATAATCATTTTCAAAGCGTATATAATCATTTTCAAAGTGAATATAATCATTTTCAAAGCGTATATAATCATTTTCAAAGCGTATATAATCATTTTCAAAGCGTATATAATCATTTTCAAAGTGTATATAATCATTTTCAAAGCGAATATAATCATTTTCAAAGTGTATATAATCATTTTCAAAGCGTATATAATCATTTTCAAAGTGTATATAATCATTTTCAAAGCGTATATAATCATTTTCAAAGTGAATATAATCATTTTCAAAGCGTATATAATCATTTTCAAAGCGTATATAATCATTTTCAAAGTGTATATAATCATTTTCAAAGCGAATATAATCATTTTCAAAGTGTATATAATCATTTTCAAAGTGTATATAATCATTTTCAAAGCGTATATAATCATTTTCAAAGCGAATATAATCATTTTCAAAATGAATATAATAATTTTCAAAGCGTATATAATCATTTTTAAACCGTATATAATGATTTTCAAAGCGAATATAATCATTTTCAAAGCGAATATAATCATTTTCAAAGCGTATATAATCATTTTCAAAGTGTATATAATAATTTTCAAAGTGTATATAATCATTTTCAAAGTGAATATAATCATTTTCAAAGTGTATATAATCATTTTCAAAGTGTATATAATCATTTTCAAAGTGAATATAATGATTTTCAAAGTGAATATAATCATTTTCAAAGTGTATATAATCATTTTCAAAGCGAATATAATCATTTTCAAAATGAATATAATCATTTTCAAAGTAGATATAATCATTTTCAAAGTGTATAAAATCATTTTCAAAGTGTATATAATAATTTTCAAAGCGAATATAATCATTTTTAAAGCGTATATAATCATTTTCAAAGCGTATATAATAATTTTCAAAGCGTATATAATCATTTTTAAAGTGAATATAATGATTTTCAAAGCGTATATAATCATTTTCAAAGTGTATATAATCATTTTCAAAGTGTATATAATCATTTTCAAAGTGAATATAATGATTTTCAAAGTGAATATAATCATTTTCAAAGTGTATATAATCATTTTCAAAGCGAATATAATCATTTTCAAAGCGTATATAATCATTTTCAAAGTGAATATAATGATTTTCAAAGTGAATATAATCATTTTCAAAGCGAATATAATCATTTTCAAAGTGAATATAATCATTTTCAAAGCATATATAATCATTTTCAAAGCGTATATAATCATTTTCAAAGTGTATATAATCATTTTCAAAGCGAATATAATCATTTTCAAAGTGTATATAATCATTTTCAAAGTGTATATAATCATTTTCAAAGCGTATATAATCATTTTCAAAGCGAATATAATCATTTTCAAAATGAATATAATAATTTTCAAAGCGTATATAATCATTTTTAAACCGTATATAATGATTTTCAAAGCGAATATAATCATTTTCAAAGCGAATATAATCATTTTCAAAGTGTATATAATCATTTTCAAAGTGAATATAATGATTTTCAAAGTGAATATAATCATTTTCAAAGTGTATATAATCATTTTCAAAGTGAATATAATGATTTTCAAAGTGTATATAATCATTTTCAAAGTGTATATAATCATTTTCAAAGTGAATATAATGATTTTCAAAGTGAATATAATCATTTTCAAAGTGTATATAATCATTTTCAAAATGAATATAATCATTTTCAAAGTGTATATAATAATTTTCAAAGCGTATATAATCATTTTCAAAGTGTATATAATCATTTTCAAAGTGTATATAATCATTTTCAAAGTGTATATAATCATTTTCAAAGTGAATATAATGATTTTCAAAGCGTATATAATCATTTTCAAAGCGTATATAATCATTTCCAAAGTGTATATAATCATTTTCAAAGTGGATATAATCATTTTCAAAGTGTATATAATCATTTCTAAAGTGTATATAATCATTTTCAAAGTGAATATAATCATTTTCAAAGCGTATATAATCATTTTCAAAGTGTATATAATCATTTTCAAAGTGTATATAATCATTTTCAAAGTGTATATAATCATTTTCAAAGTGTATATAATCATTTTCAAAGTGTATATAATCATTTTCAAAGTGTATATAATCATTTTCAAAGTGAATATAATGATTTTCAAAGCGTATATAATCATTTTCAAAGTGTATATAATCATTTTCAAAGTGTATATAATCATTTTCAAAGTGAATATAATGATTTTCAAAGTGAATATAATCATTTTCAAAGTGTATATAATCATTTTCAAAATGAATATAATCATTTTCAAAGTGAATATAATCATTTTCAAAGTGTATATAATCATTTTCAAAGTGTATATAATCATTTTCAAAGTGAATATAATGATTTTCAAAGTGAATATAATCATTTTCAAAGTGTATATAATCATTTTCAAAATGAATATAATCATTTTCAAAGTGTATATAATAATTTTCAAAGCGTATATAATCATTTTCAAAGTGTATATAATCATTTTCAAAGTGTATATAATCATTTTCAAAGTGTATATAATCATTTTCAAAGTGAATATAATGATTTTCAAAGCGTATATAATCATTTTCAAAGCGTATATAATCATTTTCAAAGTGTATATAATCATTTTCAAAGTGGATATAATCATTTTCAAAGTGTATATAATCATTTCTAAAGTGTATATAATCATTTTCAAAATGAATATAATCATTTTCAAAGCGTATATAATCATTTTCAAAGTGTATATAATCATTTTCAAAGTGTATATAATCATTTTCAAAGTGTATATAATCATTTTCAAAGTGTATATAATCATTTTCAAAGTGTATATAATCATTTTCAAAGTGTATATAATCATTTTCAAAGTGAATATAATGATTTTCAAAGCGTATATAATCATTTTCAAAGTGTATATAATCATTTTCAAAGTGTATATAATCATTTTCAAAGTGAATATAATGATTTTCAAAGTGAATATAATCATTTTCAAAGTGTATATAATCATTTTCAAAGCGAATATAATCATTTTCAAAGCGTATATAATCATTTTCAAAGTGAATATAATCATTTTCAAAGTGAATATAATCATTTTCAAAGTGTATATAATCATTTTCAAAGCGAATATAATCATTTTCAAAATGAATATAATCATTTTCAAAGTGTATATAATAATTTTCAAAGCGTATATAATAATTTTCAAAGCGTATATAATCATTTTCAAAGTGAATATAATCATTTTCAAAGCGAATATAATCATTTTCAAAGTGTATATAATCATTTTCAAAGTGTATATAATCATTTTCAAAGTGGATATAATCATTTTCAAAGTGTATATAATCATTTCTAAAGTGTATATAATCATTTTCAAAGTGAATATAATCATTTTCAAAGCGTATATAATCATTTTCAAAGTGTATATAATCATTTTTAAAGCGTATATAATCATTTTCAAAGTGTATATAATCATTTTCAAAGTGTATATAATCATTTTCAAAGTGTATATAATCATTTTCAATGCGTATATAATCATTTTCAAAGCGTATATAATCATTTTCAAAGTGTATATAATCATTTTCAAAGTGTATATAATCATTTTCAAAGTGAATATAATCATTTTCAAAGTGTATATAATCATTTTCAAAGTGTATATAATCATTTTCAAAGTGGATATAATCATTTTCAAAGTGTATATAATCATTTTCAAAGCGTATATAATCATTTTCAAAGCGAATATAATCATTTTCAAAGCGTATATAATCATTTTCAAAGCGAATATAATCATTTTCAAAGTGTATATAATCATTTTCAAAGCGTATATAATCATTTTCAAAGTGGATATAATCATTTTCAAAGTGAATATAATCATTTTCAAAGCGTATATAATCATTTTCAAAGCGTATATAATCATTTTCAAAGCGTATATAATCATTTTCAAAGTGTATATAATCATTTTCAAAGCGTATATAATCATTTTCAAAGTGTATATAATCATTTTCAAAGTGTATATAATCATTTTCAAAGTGAATATAATCATTTTCAAAGTGTATATAATCATTTTCAAAGTGTATATAATCATTTTCAAAGTGGATATAATCATTTTCAAAGTGTATATAATAATTTCTAAAGTGTATATAATCATTTTCAAAGTGAATATAATCATTTTCAAAGTGTATATAATCATTTTCAAAATGAATATAATCATTTTCAAAGTGAATATAATCATTTTCAAAATGAATATAATCATTTTCAAAGTGTATAAAATCATTTTCAAAGCGAATATAATCATTTTCAAAGTGTATAAAATCATTTTCAAAGCGAATATAATCATTTTCAAAGTGTATATAATCATTTTCAAAGTGAATATAATCATTTTCAAAGTGTATATAATCATTTTCAAAGTGAATATAATCATTTTCAAAGTGAATATAATCATTTTCAAAGTGAATATAATCATTTTCAAAGCGAATATAATCATTTTCAAAGTGTATATAATCATTTTCAAAGTGTATATAATCATTTTCAAAGTGGATATAATCATTTTCAAAGTGTATATAATCATTTCTAAAGTGTATATAATCATTTTCAAAGTGAATATAATCATTTTCAAAGTGAATATAATCATTTTCAAAATGAATATAATCATTTTCAAAGTGAATATAATCATTTTCAAAATGAATATAATCATTTTCAAAGTGTATATAATCATTTTTAAAGCGTATATAATCATTTTCAAAGTGAATATAATCATTTTCAAAGTGTATATAATCATTTTCAAAGTGTATATAATCATTTTCAAAGTGTATATAATCATTTTTAAAGCGTATATAATCATTTTCAAAGTGAATATAATCATTTTCAAAGCGAATATAATCATTTTCAAAGTGTATATAATCATTTTCAAAGCGAATATAATCATTTTCAAAGTGAATATAATCATTTTCAAAGTGTATATAATCATTTTCAAAGTGAATATAATCATTTTCAAAATGAATATAATCATTTTCAAAGTGAATATAATCATTTTCAAAGCGAATATAATCATTTTTAAAGCGAATATAATCATTTTCAAAGTGAATATAATCATTTTCAAAGCGAATATAATCATTTTCAAAGTGTATATAATCATTTTCAAAGTGTATATATTCATTTTTAAAGCGTATATAATCATTTTCAAAGTGAATATAATCATTTTCAAAGTGTATATAATCATTTTCAAAGTGTATATAATCATTTTTAAAGCGTATATAATCATTTTCAAAGTGAATATAATCATTTTCAAAGCGAATATAATCATTTTCAAAGTGTATATAATCATTTTCAAAGCGAATATAATCATTTTCAAAGTGTATATAATCATTTTCAAAGTGAATATAATCATTTTCAAAGTGTATATAATCATTTTCAAAGTGAATATAATCATTTTCAAAGCGAATATAATCATTTTCAAAGTGTATATAATCATTTTCAAAGCGAATATAATCATTTTCAAAGTGTATATAATCATTTTCAAAGTGAATATAATCATTTTCAAAGTGTATATAATCATTTTCAAAGTGTATAAAATCATTTTCAAAGCGAATATAATCATTTTCAAAGTGTATATAATCATTTTCAAAGTGAATATAATCATTTTCAAAGTGTATAAAATCATTTTCAAAGTGGATATAATCATTTTCAAAGTGTATATAATCATTTCTAAAGTGTATATAATCATTTTCAAAGTGAATATAATCATTTTCAAAGTGAATATAATCATTTTCAAAATGAATATAATCATTTTCAAAGTGAATATAATCATTTTCAAAATGAATATAATCATTTTCAAAGTGTATAAAATCATTTTCAAAGCGAATATAATCATTTTCAAAGTGTATATAATCATTTTCAAAGTGAATATAATCATTTTCAAAGTGTATATAATCATTTTCAAAGTGGATATAATCATTTTCAAAGTGTATATAATCATTTCTAAAGTGTATATAATCATTTTCAAAGTGAATATAATCATTTTCAAAGTGAATATAATCATTTTCAAAATGAATATAATCATTTTCAAAGTGAATATAATCATTTTCAAAATGAATATAATCATTTTCAAAGTGTATATAATCATTTTTAAAGCGTATATAATCATTTTCAAAGTGAATATAATCATTTTCAAAGTGTATATAATCATTTTCAAAGTGTATAAAATCATTTTCAAAGCGAATATAATCATTTTCAAAGTGTATATAATCATTTTCAAAGTGAATATAATCATTTTCAAAGTGTATATAATCATTTTCAAAGTGAATATAATCATTTTCAAAGTGTATATAATCATTTTCAAAGTGAATATAATCATTTTCAAAGCGAATATAATCATTTTCAAAGTGTATATAATCATTTTCAAAGCGAATATAATCATTTTCAAAGTGTATATAATCATTTTCAAAGTGAATATAATCATTTTCAAAGCGAATATAATCATTTTCAAAGTGTATATAATCATTTTCAAAGTGTATATAATCATTTTCAAAGTGTATATAATCATTTCTAAAGTGTATATAATCATTTTCAAAGTGTATATAATCATTTTCAAAGTGTATATAATCATTTTCAAAGCGTATATAATCATTTTCAAAGTGTATATAATCATTTTCAAAGTGAATATAATCATTTTCAAAATGTATATAATCATTTTCAAAGCGTATATAATCATTTTCAAAGTGTATATAATCATTTTCAAAGTGTATATAATCATTTTCAAAGTGTATATAATCATTTTCAAAGCGAATATAATCATTTTCAATGCGTATATAATCATTTTCAAAGCGTATATAATCATTTTCAAAGCGTATATAATCATTTTCAAAGCGAATATAATCATTTTCAATGCGTATATAATCATTTTCAAAGCGTATATAATCATTTTCAAAATGAATATAATCATTTTCAAAGCGTATATAATCATTTTCAAAGTGTATATAATCATTTTCAAAGCGTATATAATCATTTTCAAAGTGTATATAATCATTTTCAAAGTGTATATAATCATTTTCAAAGTGAATATAATCATTTTCAAAGTGTATATAATCATTTTCAAAGCGTATATAATCATTTTCAAAGTGTATATAATCATTTTCAAAGCGTATATAATCATTTTCAAAGTGTATATAATCATTTTCAAAGTGTATATAATCATTTTCAAAGTGAATATAATCATTTTCAAAGTGTATATAATCATTTTCAAAGCGTATATAATCATTTTCAAAGTGTATATAATCATTTTCAAAGCGTATATAATCATTTTCAAAGTGTATATAATCATTTTCAAAGTGTATATAATCATTTTCAAAGTGAATATAATCATTTTCAAAGCGTATATAATCATTTTCAAAATGAATATAATCATTTTCAAAGCGTATATAATCATTTTCAATGCGTATATAATCATTTTCAATGCGTATATAATCATTTTCAAAGCGTATATAATCATTTTCAAAGTGAATATAATCATTTTCAAAGTGAATATAATCATTTTCAAAGCGTATATAATCATTTTCAAAATGAATATAATCATTTTCAAAGTGTATATAATCATTTTCAAAGTGTATATAATCATTTTCAAAGCGTATATAATCATTTTCAAAATGAATATAATCATTTTCAAAGTGTATATAATCATTTTCAAAATGAATATAATCATTTTCAAAGCGTATATAATCATTTTCAAAGTGAATATAATCATTTTCAAAGTGAATATAATCATTTTCAAAGCGTATATAATCATTTTCAAAATGAATATAATCATTTTCAAAGTGTATATAATCATTTTCAAAGTGTATATAATCATTTTCAAAGTGTATATAATCATTTTCAAAGTGTATATAATCATTTTCAAAGTGTATATAATCATTTTCAAAGCGTATATAATCATTTTCAAAGTGTATATAATCATTTTCAAAGTGTATATAATCATTTTCAAAGTGTATATAATCATTTTCAAAGTGTATATAATCATTTTCAAAGTGTATATAATCATTTTCAAAGTGTATATAATCATTTTCAAAGTGAATATAATCATTTTCAAAGTGTATATAATCATTTTCAAAGCGTATATAATCATTTTCAAAGTGTATATAATCATTTTCAAAGCGTATATAATCATTTTCAAAGTGTATATAATCATTTTCAAAGTGTATATAATCATTTTCAAAGTGAATATAATCATTTTCAAAGCGTATATAATCATTTTCAAAATGAATATAATCATTTTCAAAGCGTATATAATCATTTTCAAAGCGTATATAATCATTTTCAAAGTGTATATAATCATTTTCAAAGTGTATATAATCATTTTCAAAGTGTATATAATCATTTTCAAAGCGAATATAATCATTTTCAATGCGTATATAATCATTTTCAAAGCGTATATAATCATTTTCAAAGCGTATATAATCATTTTCAAAGCGAATATAATCATTTTCAATGCGTATATAATCATTTTCAAAGCGTATATAATCATTTTCAAAATGAATATAATCATTTTCAAAGCGTATATAATCATTTTCAAAGTGTATATAATCATTTTCAAAGCGTATATAATCATTTTCAAAGTGTATATAATCATTTTCAAAGTGTATATAATCATTTTCAAAGTGAATATAATCATTTTCAAAGTGTATATAATCATTTTCAAAGCGTATATAATCATTTTCAAAGTGTATATAATCATTTTCAAAGCGTATATAATCATTTTCAAAGTGTATATAATCATTTTCAAAGTGTATATAATCATTTTCAAAGTGAATATAATCATTTTCAAAGTGTATATAATCATTTTCAAAGCGTATATAATCATTTTCAAAGTGTATATAATCATTTTCAAAGCGTATATAATCATTTTCAAAGTGTATATAATCATTTTCAAAGTGTATATAATCATTTTCAAAGTGAATATAATCATTTTCAAAGCGTATATAATCATTTTCAAAATGAATATAATCATTTTCAAAGCGTATATAATCATTTTCAATGCGTATATAATCATTTTCAATGCGTATATAATCATTTTCAAAGCGTATATAATCATTTTCAAAGTGAATATAATCATTTTCAAAGTGAATATAATCATTTTCAAAGCGTATATAATCATTTTCAAAATGAATATAATCATTTTCAAAGTGTATATAATCATTTTCAAAGTGTATATAATCATTTTCAAAGCGTATATAATCATTTTCAAAATGAATATAATCATTTTCAAAGTGTATATAATCATTTTCAAAATGAATATAATCATTTTCAAAGCGTATATAATCATTTTCAAAGTGAATATAATCATTTTCAAAGTGAATATAATCATTTTCAAAGCGTATATAATCATTTTCAAAATGAATATAATCATTTTCAAAGTGTATATAATCATTTTCAAAGTGTATATAATCATTTTCAAAGTGTATATAATCATTTTCAAAGTGTATATAATCATTTTCAAAGTGAATATAATCATTTTCAAAGTGTATATAATCATTTTCAAAGCGTATATAATCATTTTCAAAGTGTATATAATCATTTTCAAAGCGTATATAATCATTTTCAAAGTGTATATAATCATTTTCAAAGTGTATATAATCATTTTCAAAGTGAATATAATCATTTTCAAAGCGTATATAATCATTTTCAAAATGAATATAATCATTTTCAAAGCGTATATAATCATTTTCAATGCGTATATAATCATTTTCAATGCGTATATAATCATTTTCAAAGCGTATATAATCATTTTCAAAGTGAATATAATCATTTTCAAAGTGTATATAATCATTTTCAAAGTGAATATAATCATTTTCAAAGTGTATATAATCATTTTCAAAGTGTATATAATCATTTTCAAAGTGTATATAATCATTTTCAAAATGAATATAATCATTTTCAAAGTGAATATAATCATTTTCAAAGTGTATATAATCATTTTCAAAGTGTATATAATCATTTTCAAAGTGAATATAATCATTTTCAAAGTGTATATAATCATTTTCAAAGTGAATATAATCATTTTCAAAGCGTATATAATCATTTTCAAAGTGTATATAATCATTTTCAAAGTGAATATAATCATTTTCAAAGTGTATATAATCATTTTCAAAGTGAATATAATCATTTTCAAAGTGTATATAATCATTTTCAAAGTGAATATAATCATTTTCAAAGTGTATATAATCATTTTCAAAGTGAATATAATCATTTTCAAAGTGTATATAATCATTTTCAAAGTGAATATAATCATTTTCAAAGCGTATATAATCATTTTCAAAGTGTATATAATCATTTTCAAAGTGTATATAATCATTTTCAAAGTGTATAAAATCATTTTCAAAGCGAATATAATCATTTTCAAAGTGTATATAATCATTTTCAAAGTGAATATAATCATTTTCAAAGTGTATATAATCATTTTCAAAGTGTATATAATCATTTTCAAAGTGAATATAATCATTTTCAAAGTGTATATAATCATTTTCAAAGCGTATATAATCATTTTCAAAGTGTATATAATCATTTTCAAAGCGTATATAATCATTTTCAAAGTGTATATAATCATTTTCAAAGTGTATATAATCATTTTCAAAGTGAATATAATCATTTTCAAAGCGTATATAATCATTTTCAAAATGAATATAATCATTTTCAAAGCGTATATAATCATTTTCAATGCGTATATAATCATTTTCAATGCGTATATAATCATTTTCAAAGCGTATATAATCATTTTCAAAGTGAATATAATCATTTTCAAAGTGAATATAATCATTTTCAAAGCGTATATAATCATTTTCAAAATGAATATAATCATTTTCAAAGTGTATATAATCATTTTCAAAGTGTATATAATCATTTTCAAAGCGTATATAATCATTTTCAAAATGAATATAATCATTTTCAAAGTGTATATAATCATTTTCAAAATGAATATAATCATTTTCAAAGCGTATATAATCATTTTCAAAGTGAATATAATCATTTTCAAAGTGAATATAATCATTTTCAAAGCGTATATAATCATTTTCAAAATGAATATAATCATTTTCAAAGTGTATATAATCATTTTCAAAGTGTATATAATCATTTTCAAAGTGTATATAATCATTTTCAAAGTGTATATAATCATTTTCAAAGTGTATATAATCATTTTCAAAGCGTATATAATCATTTTCAAAGTGTATATAATCATTTTCAAAGTGTATATAATCATTTTCAAAGTGTATATAATCATTTTCAAAGTGTATATAATCATTTTCAAAGTGTATATAATCATTTTCAAAGTGTATATAATCATTTTCAAAGTGAATATAATCATTTTCAAAGTGTATATAATCATTTTCAAAGCGTATATAATCATTTTCAAAGTGTATATAATCATTTTCAAAGCGTATATAATCATTTTCAAAGTGTATATAATCATTTTCAAAGTGTATATAATCATTTTCAAAGTGAATATAATCATTTTCAAAGCGTATATAATCATTTTCAAAATGAATATAATCATTTTCAAAGCGTATATAATCATTTTCAAAGCGTATATAATCATTTTCAAAGTGTATATAATCATTTTCAAAGTGTATATAATCATTTTCAAAGTGTATATAATCATTTTCAAAGCGAATATAATCATTTTCAATGCGTATATAATCATTTTCAAAGCGTATATAATCATTTTCAAAGCGTATATAATCATTTTCAAAGCGAATATAATCATTTTCAATGCGTATATAATCATTTTCAAAGCGTATATAATCATTTTCAAAATGAATATAATCATTTTCAAAGCGTATATAATCATTTTCAAAGTGTATATAATCATTTTCAAAGCGTATATAATCATTTTCAAAGTGTATATAATCATTTTCAAAGTGTATATAATCATTTTCAAAGTGAATATAATCATTTTCAAAGTGTATATAATCATTTTCAAAGCGTATATAATCATTTTCAAAGTGTATATAATCATTTTCAAAGCGTATATAATCATTTTCAAAGTGTATATAATCATTTTCAAAGTGTATATAATCATTTTCAAAGTGAATATAATCATTTTCAAAGTGTATATAATCATTTTCAAAGCGTATATAATCATTTTCAAAGTGTATATAATCATTTTCAAAGCGTATATAATCATTTTCAAAGTGTATATAATCATTTTCAAAGTGTATATAATCATTTTCAAAGTGAATATAATCATTTTCAAAGCGTATATAATCATTTTCAAAATGAATATAATCATTTTCAAAGCGTATATAATCATTTTCAATGCGTATATAATCATTTTCAATGCGTATATAATCATTTTCAAAGCGTATATAATCATTTTCAAAGTGAATATAATCATTTTCAAAGTGAATATAATCATTTTCAAAGCGTATATAATCATTTTCAAAATGAATATAATCATTTTCAAAGTGTATATAATCATTTTCAAAGTGTATATAATCATTTTCAAAGCGTATATAATCATTTTCAAAATGAATATAATCATTTTCAAAGTGTATATAATCATTTTCAAAATGAATATAATCATTTTCAAAGCGTATATAATCATTTTCAAAGTGAATATAATCATTTTCAAAGTGAATATAATCATTTTCAAAGCGTATATAATCATTTTCAAAATGAATATAATCATTTTCAAAGTGTATATAATCATTTTCAAAGTGTATATAATCATTTTCAAAGTGTATATAATCATTTTCAAAGTGTATATAATCATTTTCAAAGTGAATATAATCATTTTCAAAGTGTATATAATCATTTTCAAAGCGTATATAATCATTTTCAAAGTGTATATAATCATTTTCAAAGCGTATATAATCATTTTCAAAGTGTATATAATCATTTTCAAAGTGTATATAATCATTTTCAAAGTGAATATAATCATTTTCAAAGCGTATATAATCATTTTCAAAATGAATATAATCATTTTCAAAGCGTATATAATCATTTTCAATGCGTATATAATCATTTTCAATGCGTATATAATCATTTTCAAAGCGTATATAATCATTTTCAAAGTGAATATAATCATTTTCAAAGTGTATATAATCATTTTCAAAGTGAATATAATCATTTTCAAAGTGTATATAATCATTTTCAAAGTGTATATAATCATTTTCAAAGTGTATATAATCATTTTCAAAATGAATATAATCATTTTCAAAGTGAATATAATCATTTTCAAAGTGTATATAATCATTTTCAAAGTGTATATAATCATTTTCAAAGTGAATATAATCATTTTCAAAGTGTATATAATCATTTTCAAAGTGAATATAATCATTTTCAAAGCGTATATAATCATTTTCAAAGTGTATATAATCATTTTCAAAGTGAATATAATCATTTTCAAAGTGTATATAATCATTTTCAAAGTGAATATAATCATTTTCAAAGTGTATATAATCATTTTCAAAGTGAATATAATCATTTTCAAAGTGTATATAATCATTTTCAAAGTGAATATAATCATTTTCAAAGTGTATATAATCATTTTCAAAATGAATATAATCATTTTCAAAGTGAATATAATCATTTTCAAAGTGTATATAATCATTTTCAAAGTGAATATAATCATTTTCAAAGTGTATATAATCATTTTCAAAGTGAATATAATCATTTTCAAAGTGAATATAATCATTTTCAAAGCGAATATAATGATTTTCAAAGTGTATATAATCATTTTCAAAATGAATATAATAATTTTCAAAGTGAATATAATCATTTTCAAAGTGTATATAATCATTTTCAAAGTGAATATAATCATTTTCAAAGTGTATATAATCATTTTCAAAGTGAATATAATCATTTTCAAAGTGTATATAATCATTTTCAAAGTGTATATAATCATTTTCAAAGTGAATATAATCATTTTCAAAGCGTATATAATCATTTTCAAAGCGTATATAATCATTTTCAAAGCGTATATAATCATTTTCAAAGTGTATATAATAATTTTCAAAGTGAATATAATCATTTTCAAAGCGTATATAATCATTTTCAAAGTGAATATAATCACTTTCAAAGCGTATATAATCATTTTCAAAGTGTATATAATCATTTTCAAAGCGTATATAATCATTTTCAAAGTGAATATAATCATTTTCAAAGCGTATATAATCATTTTCAAAGTGTATATAATCATTTTCAAAGCGTATATAATCATTTTCAAAGTGTATACAAATCATTTCTAAAGTGTACATAATCATTTTCAAAGTGTATATAATCATTTTTAAAGCGTATATAATCATTTTCAAAGTGAATATAATCATTTTCAAAGCGTATATAATCATTTTCAAAGTGTATATAATCATTTACAATATTAGTCTATGTAATTCGGTTTACCCGAATTCAGACAACTAGCAGTACTATTTTATATAAATACATTTTCTTATGTTTTTGTCAAACATTTTTATATTTGTAAGTGGTCGTTAAGTTATTTTTTTAATAATTACCCTAAGTCAAACATTAGAAAATACACATACATAAATATAGATTGGTGCAACCTAACGGCTCCATAGTATAAGAATCTATGAACATAATAGAGCCATGAAATTAGGCGATACCAAAAATGCTCTTGTTTTTAACTTGTACTACTATTTCATATAAATACATATTCCTGTGTTCTTGTTAAACCTCTTCATATTTGTAAGTGGTCGTTAAGTTATTCTTTTAATAACTACCCTTGGCCAAACATTACAACAGCTTGAAATCTTAGCTGCATTTACATATCTCTGAAAGGCTCTCTCCATTTGTCGAACGGTATGTCACGCTTAAGTTCAAAATAACATTTTTGTTGGCTTGACACACTTTATTTGAAATACTATTTTCAGATCAGTTTGTCCATTCATTGACCGGCCCATCTGTCTATCACTCAGCACACTTAAGTTTGAGATGGCACTTTCATTGCTAAACTCACAGATTGACAGGATACATGTTAAGAATATCAGTTCTTAGTGTTTTTTTCCTTCTCCCAAGTGTTCTTTTGAGCAGAGTTTCCACTTTCATTGAATGGCGTTTTTGATTCTTTATAGCCTTTTGGCTAAATTCAGAAGAATCAAATCTGAGAAATTAATGATCAAAGTATAAAAGTAAAAAACAATATAAAAGAAAAAACAATAAAAAGAAAAAAACAATAAAGACAAAACAACAAAAAGAAAAAAATAATAAAAACAATAAAGAAAGAGAAAAACAATAAAAAAGAAAAACAAAAAAAAGCAATAAAAAAGCAATAAAAAAGAAAAACAATGAAAAAACAAAAATAAAAAAATTTAATTTAAAAACAAGACAAAACAAGAAAAAGAAAAAAGAAAAACAAGAAAGAGAAAAACAATAAAGAAAGAGAAAAACAATAAAAAAGAAAAACAAAAAAGCAATAAAAACAAAAATTTAAAAAAATTTAATTTAAAAATTAAAAAACAAGACAAAACAAGAAAAAAGAAAAAGCAAGAAAAATAAAAAAAAATTAAAAAAAGAAGAAAAAAAAACAAAACAAGAAAAAAAAAGAACAGAAAGCAACAAAAACAACAAAAGACAATAATAGAAAAACCAATGAAAGAAAAGGTTTCCTCTCCTGTTTCATTGCTGTTCTTCTGTTTGTAAAGAAGATCAGAAGAGAAATCACTCTTCAGCAACAATGGCAGAAATCCCCGGCTCAGCAATGGCAGCAGGGGAAAAAAAATGTTCACATTCGCAGACACGTTAACGAGATTCTGACGGAACGAATTTGCTGAAAATAATTGGTCTTACACTTTGTACAATTTTAACGTAGCAATAGGAATTTATTTTCATCTATTTGCGAACAAACCATAATTCCAGAATTCTCATTTTTTGACACAAATGTAATTTTATGAAAATGGACATATGTAACACTGCAGACGCGACGGGACGCATTGATCCCCAGTTTGGCTGTTGTCCTTTTCATGGACAGAAACTCAACGAAAATACACCAGAACAGCAAAAACCCACCCCTTCACTGTAGAGATCCTTAGATGCCAGAAAATTTTCTACTCCAATAGCTTCTTTCCTCAGATCATTTGCCTTTGGAATTCCCTCCATGCTCCCTGTTTCTCTGACCGTGCCAACATACAAAAATTTTAATGCAATGTGAACAAACATCTTGCTGCCCAACTCCCCATTTAGGGTGCCCCCTATCACAGTAGCCCCTTAAGCCTTATTTACCATGTTACTTCTACTCTTATTTTTTTTATTAAAACGTTCTGAGTTTGTTTATTTTCTTAATCTTATTAGCCATCATGTTTTAAAACACAAATTCACTGAATCAAATTGTTTAATTAAAATAATAATTGATTTAAAAATTACTATTTAAAAACATGTACACACACACATTATAATGAATTTAGTTTAGGTAAACTGTTTCTTTTCGAGAATTAAAAAACTATTCATGTTTACTGTTTTTAATACTTTCATTATACGTACACCTTTTCTTCCGATTTGAAAAACTTCCAATATATCATCTTTTTACAACCTTAACTGTGTTTATGATTTAAACTTTTATTTACAAACTGTTTTTGATTCCGTGTTTTATTTATTAAAATAAAAGATGTGATTTTTTTTCTTTTCTGTCAACAAAAAAACTGACACATTGTACTGGAAAACTATGCAACTGATTTTAGAATCAAATTGTTTAATTAAAAGAAGGTCATTAAACAAACACACACACATTCTAATGAATTTAATTTAGGTAAACTTTCTTTCTGAGAGCATTTACATAACTAATCGTGTTCACTGTATTTGATTTTTTGCTGCTTTTTCATTGTAGGACCCGCGCTAACTTTGACCCCATCATTAGGGTTAGGATACGGGTCAAAGTGGGGGTTAGGGTTTAGACTTAGGGTTAGGGTCATGGTCAAAGTTAGCGCGGGTCCTACAGTAAAAGAGTACCAATTTTTTTATTGTTTTATTTTAGTACACCTTTTTCCCCCGATTTGAAAAATACTGTTCGCTGTATTTAGTTTTTTTAAATTGTTGATTTTAACAATTTTATTGAATCAAATTGTTTAATTAAAATAATAATTGATTTAAAAATTACTATTAAAAAAAACACACACATTCTAATGAATTTAATTTAGGTGAACTTCTTTTCGAGAGCATTTAAATAACTAATCGTGTTCGCTATATTTGATTTTTTTACTGTTTTTCTTTTTTTTCTTTCTTTTTAATTAAAAATATTTATATGTATGGGGGAGGATAAAAAAAATTGGGGGGGGGGGCGATCAAAATTCTTTTTTTTTTTCTTTTCTTAACTAAAAATATTTCTATGTATGGGGGAGGGTAAAATAAAAAAAAAATGTTTTTCTTTTTTTTAAACTAAAAATATTTCTATTTACGGGGGAGAGTAAAACAAAAATCGGGGTGGGGTCGAAATTGTTTTTTTCTTCATTTTTAACTAAAAATATTCTTGGTCATATACAAAGAAAATCAATATCTAACCACCCAAGAAATATGACTGGGGCTCCATCGGTTTACGCGTGAGCGTTCATTTCTGACGCGGCAGCCTAGCAAAAATATGCGACCGGAGGGAGCATATATTTGCTAGTTGTAATAAAAATAATTGTATGGTGAGTGTTTTACTTTCATTATTTTTTTTCTGTTCAAAAGTCGCCTCATTTTCATTTTGACGCCGATTTGTTTTGATTCGTCTTTTTACATATTTCCTCGTCGGTCTTGTCTGGTTCAAAAGCTATACCAGTACCAAGTGTAGTATCTATTTCGATACTACACTTTATCTTTTCTGTCCTCGGTCAGTGAAGGAGAAATTCTTCTGGATTGAGGCAATTTAAATTTTCGTCCCAATCCAGAGTGCCTCTTTTTGAGGAGCTGGATTTTCTCCACATTAAAATCTGACCTTTTGTCTAACTGTGCTCTCGTGGGGAGACAAGTAAATAGGGACACAATCTTCCCTTGACATTATGCTGATTTGGGCTGTGAGGGCCCTCTTTAGTTCAGGAATAGTTATGGGGTTTGTTTTGATCGATATTATTTTTTGAGATAATCCCACAGATAAAACTCTGGGAGTTAAGGTCCGGTGAGTGTGAAGTCGTTCAGAATTACATCTGTAACCTCTTACTGATTAGATAACAACCAAAGTGTCCCCGCATATCATTGAATAGCGATAAAAAAAGACTGTTAGACATTCATGATTGAAACTTGGTGAACAAGTCGGGTATAGACTGAAGTTTATTTGTACCAAATATGTTTGGATTGCAGAAAGGATTGTGAATTTTATTAACGATTCCATGAGTGGCATTTTTGGGTGATCACCAAAAATAAATTCAACTCTTGTTTTCATCAATAAATGCTTGCAGAGAAATTGTGACTGGTAGTGCTCCATCAAAATCCCAAATCGGCAACCTGCTCGTATAACAGCAAAAAGTGATTAAAATAAAAAGGTAAAAAAAACAAAAAACTTACCTCATCCGGACTAAAGAGTCTGTCATGATCAACAATTGTGAACAATCTGTTTTGTGGATTGTCTTTATTTTTCTCCCTGAAAATGGAGAAGTAAAAAAACATTACAAAAAAATAATTTCTAGAAATCATAATCATATGTAAAATTTTTCACTTCTTTCTCTAAAATATGGGGGTGGGTATTGTTTGTTCAATGAATGCCATAATACTGTTAGACACTCTCCAGCTATTGGATGTTCAGTCATCTGAGATATGTATGATCTCATTATACATGCTGCAACTAACACACATCATCATCTTGATCAATTTACAGATACATGATGCTTCTTTCTAATTGAGGATTTATTAGCTTTAGGACAGAGTAACAATGATACAAGGATCATATAGATATATATATATTAAGTAATTGCTCACTGTGTTAAAAAGAGAGAGAGAGAGAGAGAGACGGCTTAGGCCACCAGTTATGCGAGTTCACATTGTTTGCCTGCCCCACCCCCATTGGTTTTTTTGGGGATGAGCAGATTTTCATGACTGTTTTACTCTGGCAGGAAAAAGAGACCAGACTTCACTTTCTTAGAAATAACATCAAACTCTTAACTTCTGCTTACCTGCTAAGGTCATCTCTTGACGTCTGATCCATCAATCATTCCAACTGCTCTATCGTTCAGTCCCTCTATCTGAATGAAGCCCCTTTATTATGCAACACAGCCATCTATTTAAAACTATATACAGCTCTGGTGCAATGACACTTAGAATTCGCATCACCAACCTGAAACTTGCTGAGAACATTAATAGTCTGGAAAACGGCCAGAGATGTGGAACCACGCAAATATCCTCTATTAGAAACTTGTTTCCCTGGACTTGGATCCATTCAAGATCTGACGTCTAGCAACAGACGTGGTAAATACTAAAAATAATTAACCTTCTCCCAAACAACAAACCTGAGCACCTTTTTGATGTCCATGTGTCTAACACACACGGACATGCTTACAAAATCAGAAAACAGCACTGCTCTCATGACTTTCGGAAACATTTTTTTTCACGCTCAGAATTTCCTGCGTCAGTTGTTGTCTGTCAAGACATTGCATCCCTCAAAACCTCCCGAACTTTGTCAAAACTACACCTGATGAACCCCTCCATACAAATGCATACATGTCTATCAAGCATCTCCTTGCACCTCCACCCTCATTACTTGATAGCTCAAAGATGAACAAAGAAATTATAGTTAACAATGCAAAAGGGAGCAGACAAATATACCACAGATAACTTTTTCCAAATGCAAGAAAATTTACTTTTCTACCGACCTGCATATGTTTAAAGTGTGGATACTGATTGTAACATTCATTATCCATGCATTTGTAATCGTAACTTTTACTTAGCCAAAGACGAGTATTTTCCATCATGGCCGCCAATTTTTGGGGGAGCTGGGCGCTAATTTCAGACTTAAAAGATAGTAAAAAAAACAAAAAACAAAAAAAGGGTTAGTGAAACTGTAATCTGAAGTCCGGGGTTGGTTGCCAGTTGTATTAGAGTAAGCTTGGGTTTTTTTTTTCATCTTTTAAGCCTGAAATTAGCGACCAGTCCTCCTCCCCCAAATCTGTGACCATAACGGAAAATACACGTATTTGGCTAAGTAAAAGTAATGATAACAAATGCATAGATAATAAATCTTACAATTCCTCTTTGCTTGGGGTATGAATATTCTTCAGCGAAATGCAGATATTTACTGTCTCAATGTTTATGATTAGAAAAAAGTCCGGTAGAGCAGTACTCAACTTACGTATAATTCCATTAATTCAGAGGTATATTTGCATGTGTAATGAGTAAATCTGTATGTGTGTACAATTGCAAATTTTTTCCCTATAATCTGTGTATGTAAACATTTTATATATGGTGAGATGTATGTGGAGGTGGCTGGTTTTCTATCCATGTCTAGCCGATGGGAGTGTGTGTGTTAATCTAGGTTAACTTTGCCTGCTATAGATTCAATTATATGTACTGTCTGGGCATGCAAAGGTGGGTAGGGAGTGTGTGTGTATTTTAGGCATGTATATGATTGACACCTATGCCCTTCCAAGGTGTAAGGATTTGCGGGGAGAGGTTGATTTCTGTTGGTCAGGGATAATGACATGTTTAGAATAGTCTTACCCCAACCACTGGCTATGATCTTGTAAAGAAGTTAATTTTTACTGGTCAATTTTATGTTTTATTCCGTCTCATTTCTTTTGGAGCAATTTAATATTTAGTTCATCTTGCAGCCCCATAGTGATGTACTAACATCGAAATGCTGGTTAATCTGTGTAGGCGGCTCTAATGTTTATATAAGTTTATTTATAAAGCTCTACTTTGTATTGAGCACTTTTGAAAAATATTGGTTTTAAGTTAATTTCGATCTATATAGTCGAATTTAATTAATTAATTAATATATATATATATATATATATATATATATATATATATATATATTTGTAAACTTATGGAGTTGCTTCCCTTGCTTAGATTAAAATAAATCTGAGAATATCCGCTTTGTAACAATACCTATTAGGCCTCAAAATGAACAATATTCGCTATATAAGAATAATATTTGCTTCAACATTGAATACCGAATAAAAATAAATAAATAAATAAATGAAAAGATAAAATAAAACAATAACTAAACTAATAAATGAATAATATTGATGCTATCCCCGACGTATTTCAAAACAAGTAATCTGAACCTTAAACCACAAATCTTAACGAACACAAGCAGCTACTTTCAATGGAGTTGTTTCTCTTGCCTAGAAAATTTAAACTAATTAATTAAACCGAAATTGAATGCAGGAACGGGCAAATGAATAAACAAAATAAATTTTTAAATCAAAAATTAAAATTCATAAAATATACGTAATAGAAAAAAAAAATTACAAAATTAAAAATATTCATATTGATATTGACACTAATAAAATTAAAGACAAACAATAGATTAACAAAAAAATTTTTTATTTTTAATTTCAAATCAATCTCATTTTCTGCCGAATAGACCTCACCGGCAACGGTCTTCCTATGCACATTTGAATAAAGGTTGAACACACATCTGAAGGGAAATTTGCTTCCAGAAATATATTATGTGGAACTTCCATCGAACCGCACTGACACAAGTAAGATTGTAATATAATATGAAAAAAATATTGTATTAATAAAAAGTTGGAAACTGCAAAACTCATTCCACTGTTACATGTCTTAATTTGCTTCAGTTTGTGTTTATTCGTTACACCTTGCATTGTATTGCCTTCTATAAATTACTTGTTATATGGGAAAATGAAAAAGGAAAACCAAAAAATGGATGTTTTTTATGTGTACATCAACGTTTCGTCTTTATTTATAAGACTTCATCAGGGTCCTGATGAAGTCTTATAAATAAAGACGAAACGTTGATGTACACATAAAAAACATCCATTTTTTGGTTTTCCTTTTTCATTTTCCCATCACGTCAGATTACCTTCATCCTTCTCTTCCCATATATATATATATATATATATATATATATATATATATATATATATATATATATTTGTGTTGACTTTTCTTTGTGAGAAGTTGGATTTAGAATTCCCATACTATCATTGGATTGGAATGGTAACTTGTAAGCGGTATCTTGAATGATTTAGTTCTTTTGTTTTCTTGTGGGGGGGGGGGGATTTATTCATCATTGTACCGGCTAACGTGAAAGTGTATTATCGCACATTGTTCCGGTTTTGTGGTTTTATTGAATGTATTTGGGACCGATTACTTGCTTGTTGGCTTGGTGGAAGAAATAATGCACAAGCTACTTTTCTAAGACTTTTCTAGGACTTTCTTTTCTTATCGTTGTTCTTCCTTGCTTTTTAAGTTTGACTTTTATTTTTATTTTTATTTTTTTTCCTCTTCTCTTCTTAAGTGACCTCAACTATTACAACGCCACATTGTGTTTTGTCGGCAGTTGAAACCAGTATTCCAGACATTTAATTTCCCTGATGATCTGCCAAGCAAGTAACTGCTTGGTAGTGAAACACGTGTAGGAAAAAACATTTAATTTGAATAAATAGTATTTGTAAGAAAAAATATCTTTAATGGTGATCATTGGTGTCTTGAAAGGAATGCTTTGGTAAGCCTTCATAAAATCACATATATATATATATATATATATATATATATAAGAGGATTTAATGAATTAGAACATTACAATTGTTACAAGAATTAGAACATCAAGTCTAGTATGGCGTACGGTCGTTTCCAAAACATTCTGGAAATACATTATTTTATTTTCTAATTTTTTAATTTTTTAAAAATTAACAAAGCTACTCCAAAAAGTCTCTTCATCAGCGCCTTTAGCACCACCACTTACAGAAATTCAAGGCAAACAATTATATGTACTGTCTGGGTGTTCGAGGGTGGATGGGGTAAGAAATGTTTTATGCATACTGTGTGGTGTGTGTGTATTTTATGCATGTATATGATTGACACTTATGCCCTTCCAATGTGTAAGGGAATATATATATATATATATATATATATATATATATATATATATATATATCTGAAGTTTCTCAACCATTAAAACTATATAAAGAAAAAAAAAAAGAAAAAGAATTTTTTAGTCCCAAGTCGTTAGGTGGAAAATCATTTTTTGTAAGTCAATTTACTTTTTGCAGTTACTATATTAGTTTGCTTCCAAGAATTTACGCTAGTCTTAACATTATTTAAGGGATCATCAGTTGTTTACCATGAAAAACTACTTTCGGGAATTTAAAAACAAAACCGTATTTTATTTCATGGCTTCCCAGCAGAGTTGATCAGACCCCACTTCCCTTAAAAGACAAGAACATAAACGTTTTGTATATTATATATATATATATATATATATATAAAAACTGCCTGATAAATTGAGGAAAGTCTTTTTGCCCAGTGTCAGATGTTTTAAGTGGTTAGGGTTTAGGGTTAGCATGTTGTGCAATAAGAAAATAAGGTAGTTGATTACTTTTAATACATCTAAAACCAATCTTCTCTCCTTTCACCACCAATGCTCGGATTCTCCTTCTCATCTAGGAAGCTCTCTTCTTTGATAAGCTCCTATAACTGACTTTCATTTAAGACCTCTGCATTGTATTGTCTTCTATAAATTACCTATATATATATATATATATATATATATATATATATATATATATATATATAAACTGCCTAATAAAATGAGGAAAAGCAGTGTCACATTTCAATAGAAGTCGATGCATAATGGACAGTGTTTAATGTCGACCCTTCAACAGAGTTAAATAGTTTTAAAGCTGGGTAATTAATTTTGCACTTCATGCATAATTTATGTAATTCATTCTGTATGTGTCAAACCCATTTACTTATGACATAAATTAACGAGAACAAAGCAAGTGTGTACAGCAAAAGGAGGGACTTGATTCATTCTGTAATTAAGAGAAACAATTTGCAAAAACCCGACCCATCCGACTAGCAGCAAAATCACACCCCTTCACTATAAAGGTCTCTAAATTCTGGAAGATTTTTTTTCATTTCGACCGTTTGTTTTTGGAATTCTCTCCCTGCTCTCTGTTTCCCCAACTGTACCAACATGCAAAAATTTAAACAAACATCTTGCTGCCCAACTCTCCATCCAGGTTGCTCCCCCCCCCATACATAAACCTGGTCCCTATCACAGTAGTACCTTTTTACTTATGACATAAATTAGCGAGAACAAAGCAAGTGTGTACAGCAAAAGGAGGGACTTGATTTATTCTGTAATTAAGAGAAACAATTTGCAAAAACCCGACCCACCTGACTAGCAGCAAAATCACACCCCTTCACTATAGAGGTCTCTAAATTCTGGAAGATTTTCTTTCATTTCGACCGTTTGTTTTTGGAATTCTCTCCCTGCTCTCTGTTTCCTCAACTGTACCAACATGCAAAAATTTAAACAAACATCTTGCTGCCCACCTCTCCATCCAGGTTCCTCCCCCCCCCCATACATAAACTTGGTCCCTATCACAGTAGTACCTTTTTACTTATGACATAAATTAGCGAGAACAAAGCAAGTGTGTACAGCAAAAGAAAGAAACGTTTATTCTGTAATTAAGAAAAACAACTTGCAAAACCCCTGACCCACTCAACTATCAGCAAAATCCCACCCCTTCACTGTAGAGGCCCCTAGATGCCGGATAATTTTCTATTCTAATAGCGCCTTTCCTCGGACAGCTTGCTTTTTGAATTCCTTCCCTGCTCCATGTTTCCCTGACCATATCAACATACAGAAATTTAAATGTAATCAAACGTTTTGCTGCCCAACTTCCCACTCAGGTTGGCCTCAATAAATCTGGCTCCTATCACAGTAGTCCCTTATGCTTCAGCAGCAACGATGCCTTGTTTTGAGCGAATGAAAGTTTTTTTTTAATAATAAAATAAATCCCTCAAGAGAGAGATCTAAAAACAGTTTGGTGTTTGCTTTCGTAACAATCGTGTCGCGCTTGGCTGAGCTTGCCAACTCAGACGACTTTCGAGTAATTATGTTTCTTTGGAAATGAATAAATATATTTTTATATATAAAAATGTATTTATGAAAAATGTATAAAAATGCGTTGTTCGCTCCATCCTATTATTGTAGCAAAGTTACTTTGGACGTTGCGTTAATCTTGGGACCGGCACCAATGTGGCAACATCGTTTGCTTTTGGGCGGCTGGCCGATCTTTGCCGGACTTTATGTGACGGCGGGACGATGTGTGACAACATATGCACGTATGTGCAATGTCTCGTCTTGTTATGGCCAGTGAGCAATCATCGTCTGACGATAGTGTCGTCTGCTTCTGGGACTGGCTGGCTGGCTGTTTGGTCGGGACCATCATGCTGCAAATCAAACATCATGTAATAATGGAACAAAACATTTTACTTTTTAATATAAAAATATATATTTATTTTCTTCCGAAGCACATTTTTATAACTTTGTAGAGAACGTAACAAGACGCGTGCGTCTCTTTCAAAATTCAAACCAGTCTCTCGATTTTCAAATCTCTTTACCAGAGAAAGAGAAGGGGGGAAAGTGAGAGAGAAGGAGAGAGGGGCAGAGAAAGAGGGAATACAAACGCCATCAGTGTACACCTTGTCAAATGTTTATTTTTGATTTTCATAACTGATTTTCTCGAACGACAACTGGTCTGATCTCTGATCCCATCACATGCACCTGTCATTGAATTGGTTTGACACCAACCTTCAGTCCTCCAAATATGACTGAGGCACAGGTGCACTCAGTGATCTCAAAACGCAGAGAATTACTGTTTTTGAAATAAGTCTGGCATAAGGATTAAGAATATAACGGGGAACACTTAGCTCCCCAAAAGATTACGCATTGTGCCACATTATAAAGTGTTCGATTTCAGCACAGCGGTCCCTCAGCCAGCCAGATGATTAGTTCTCAGGAGAGAATTAATGACGCCATGTATCGAGACCAAATATCCTTTCGGGCCACTATCCTTGTTACAGTCCTATAAGATGGTTAACCAATTGCGATTCCACCCTCAAAGGCCGACCACTTGGGGACCTGAGATCTCAGCCACGTCATCAGCTGCCCACAGATTTGCTTGTATCACCAAGACAGAGAGATAGTAAGGATTACGTTGAGTATTAATCCTTCCGCTGGATAGCGAGCTGTATGCCTGAACCATCGAAGAGGTTGCAGCAACAAAACAGACAGCAGCGACTTCAGGATAAAGTGTTGGTGGGGAACAGTTGTTGGTACACGGTCAGCTCGTCAGCAACGCAAAATGCACCGAAGGCAGTCACTGTTAAAGACTTCCACCTTCAGTCAATCGATCACTCTAATTGGCCATGTCTCTCAGCCATAGAGGAGAATCTTCTGGACGCTAGATTCAAAGACACACCTCTTGGTTGATATTTAAATCTCCCGACACCCCTCACAAGAACTGTGGGAAGCGCACACATATCTCTCTCCTTCTCATATACATATATATATATATATATATATATAGATTGATGACACGCTGATTAAGGGGCGAATAAATGCAGTCCTCTGCATATGCTTAAAAAAAACCCTCACCGGTAAACACCAGTGTACTATCGCCAGTAAAAACAATAACAAAACAAAAAATCAGCGTAATATACGTGGGGGAAACGCAACGTGAATTGAAAAAAACATTGAGCGAACACAAAAGGGACATAAAAAACAATAACTCTCTCAGTGCACTGTTCTCCCATGTATTAGAGCAGGATCATTATATATATATATATATATATATATATATATATATATATATATATATATATATATATACATAAATGAAAATACTAGACTTTTTACTCAGACTAAAACAATCACTTTTTTGCTCTGCCAAATGAGAGAATATATTTGCCAATTGATTTTTTTGTCTTTTTAAGTTTTTCAAAAAAATATTTTCTTTGCATTTATACAATGGTATTCTTTTGGGTTAGCCCATGGCCATCCCTACTACAGGCCAGGCAATCGTGCAACTGGGGTCTTTTACTGGGGGCCATGTGAATTTTCTTAAATATTCGATATAGAAGTTGCAAACAGAGGTAAAATTCCTCTGTGAGATTAGTTTGATGTTTTTATGTGTTTTACATACCAAATAATAACTACAATGAGCTAATTGATAAATTTTACAATTGACAAATTCCTATAAATGAAGAGACAGGTAATTTTGAATAAACAAAGGAAAATGCATATTTCAATGAAGAATTTTTATTTCAATGTTGGATTTTTTTTAGAGATTTTGTACTTATGTCAAAAGATCATTACTTGTATATTGTGGTTAAAAAGAAAAAAAGGATCCGCACCAGTTGATGATATAGTTTGCAACTTCTATATCGAATATTTAAGAAAATTCACATGGCCCCCAGTAAAAGACCCCAGTTGCACGATTGCCTGGCCTGTAGTAGGGATGGCCATGGGTTAGCCCCATTGTTTTCAATTAAACTGTTTCACTTCGGACCTGAATCCCTATATTATTCAAACCGGAACTTTTCACTATACATACCATTTGGATTTATTTCTGTTTTGTACCCTACATCTGCTTAATAATAATTCTGATTTCCTGGATATGCTTACTTGGACATGTTACTTTTTGTGGGGATGATTGTTTTTTGCTCAAAAAATATTTTTTATATTTTTATATATTTAAAAAAAAATATTTTTAATACTGTGCTTAACAGTAATGTAATTTTACTGTTTTTATCTATTTGATTTCCTCTGATGATAAATGTATGGTTTTGAAAATACATGGATTAAGGAAAAGATTAAAAGTTTATCTGTATATTCCTTGTTTGAACTATTTGATGATTAATAAACATTGTACTTTATCCAATTTTTATTTTCATCATTCATTTTCCTATATTACGGCTCTATATTGTATATTCAGCATTTACTTATCAAGATAGGATTAATTTAAAGATACAATTTATCTTTATTATCTTTCGTTTTATAAATGAAAATACATCTTAATAATGTTTGTTCATGAATACTTCTGCTGTAAGATGTTATAGTAGGAAATAAATAATAAAAACAAGTTATGTTTACAGATCGTTATAATCGTTTAAATAAATATTGAATCAATAAATAAATAATTAAATTTGATACAGTTTAATTGAATAAATTTTTAAAATATTAATTAATATATAAATAATTAAATAAATAAGATGTTATTATAAAAAATAAATAATAAAAACAAGTTATGTTTACAGATCGTTATAATCTTTTTACATTATCTCATGTTATGTTTATGTAGAATTTTTAATAAGTTATGTTTACAGATCGTTATAATCGTTTAAATAAATATTGAATAAATAAGTAAATAATTAAATTTGATACAGTTTAATTTTTTTTAATTTTTAAAATTAATTAATATATAAATAATTAAATAAATAAGATGTTATTATAAAAAATAAATAATAAAAACAAGTTATGTTTACAGATCGTTATAATCTTTTTACATTATCTCATGTTATGTTTATGTAGAATTTTTAATAAGTTATGTTTACAGATCGTTATAATCGTTTAAATAAATATTGAATAAATAAGTAAATAATTAAATTTGATACAGTTTAATTGAATAAATTTAAAAAATTAATTAATATATAAATAATTATATAGATAAGATGTTATTGTAGGAAATAAATAATAAAAACAAGTTATGTTTACAGATCGTTATAATCGTTTAAATAAATATTGAATAAATAAATAAATAATTAAATTTGATACAGTTTAATTTTTTTTAATTTTTAAAATTAATTAATATATAAATAATTAAATAAATAAGATGTTATTGTAAAAACTAAATAATAAAAACAAGTTATGTTTACAGATCGTTATAATCTTTTTACATTATCTCATGTTATGTTTATGTAGAATTTTTAATAAGTTATGTTTACAGATCGTTATAATCGTTTAAATAAATATTGAATCAATAAATAAATAATTAAATTTGATACAGTTTAATTGAATAAATTTTTTAAAAATGAATTAATATATAAATAATTAAATAAATAAGATGTTATTGTAAAAAATAAATAATAAAAACAAGTTATGTTTACAGATCGTTATAATCTTTTTACATTATCTTATGTTATGTTTATGTAGAATTTTTAATAAGTTATGTTTACAGATCGTTATAATCGTTTAAATAAATATTGAATCAATAAATAAATAATTAAATTTGATACAGTTTAATTGAATAAATTTTTAAAAAATTAATATATAAATAATTAAATAAATAAGATGTTATTGTAAAAAATAAATAATAAAAACAAGTTATGTTTACAGATCGTTATAATCTTTTTACATTATCTCATGTTATGTTTATGTAGAATTTTTAATAAGTTATGTTTACAGATCGTTATAATCGTTTAAATAAATATTGAATAAATAAGTAAATAATTAAATTTGATACAGTTTAATTGAATAAATTTTTTAAAAATTAATTAATATATAAATAATTAAATAAATAAGATGTTATTGTAGGAAATGAATAATAAAAACAAGTTATGTTTACAGATCGTTATAATCTTTTTACATTATCTCATGTTATGTTTATGTAGAATTTTTAATAAGTTATGTTTACAGATCGTTATAATCGTTTATATAGTATAAAACAAGTTATGTTTACAGATTGCTGCAACTCATCGTTTTGTTTATTAAATCCCTCCGGTTTGATTGGACGTTTTTTTAGAAGTATGATAGATATATATTGTTAAATATATGGTTTTATTTCTTTTTTTCTTTTCGCATTGCACGATTGAAAGTTTGTAGTTTACCGACTTCCGTCTGGAGTCACCTCTAACTCTTAAAAGTGTCACCCAAACTTTTCCATTCAAACTGCCTTTTCAATCAAGTATGAAATTATGAAAATCAGTAGAGAAATACCCTTATTTCAAAAACCCGTGCAAGAATGGCATTGCTTTGTTTAAAAATTAGTCTCAACCCTGCCTGGTTCTTTTTTTATCTGGCATGGATTGCTTTCGTAGATATGAAAATATCTTTTAACAATGCTTGTCTACGAATACTTCAGCTGTAAGATTTTATTGTAAAAAATAAAACAAGTCACTTATTGATAACTCATCGTTTAGTTTATTAAATTTTTCCGGTTCGATTGGACTTTTTTTTTAGAAGTATGACAGATTTTTTTTTAAACAATTAAATGGAAAAAATCATCTTTAATATAAATTAAAAAATGTTGATAATCTGGGCTGGGTGTACCGTAAATGTTACGAGATAGGAATAAAATGCACTTGACAGAGACACACACCTGGCCTGAAGAAACTAAACACAGTTGATGGCTGGAAGTATCGCCAGATAAAGAAACAGAAAATCTCTGCTCAGAAATCATGTGGTTCACCGACTTCTGTCTGAAGTCACCTCTAACCCTTAAAAATGTCACTCAAACTTTTCCATTCAAACACGGCCCTCATTATGTAATTGTTTAGTTGTTGCAAATGAAAAATAGGTATTGATACAGCTTTTGAACAAGACAAAACCGACTTTTTATTCAGCATTTTCCGACTGTTTACGTAAATGTCCGTAAGATGCCGAAGCGCTTAGTCAATCAGAATGCTGAAGAAGCAGGCAACAAATTTACCTGTAAATTGCTTACATCTTAAAATTCCTGGCAGGCAGTCAATAATTGAAGCAAAGTGATTAAACCGAAAATGAATTTTTTTTAGCTGTAGCACAGACAATTCAGTTTCTCGAAACAGTGATCCAATTTTGTCAGGAAAAGAAACTGATAGCAGAACTGTACCCTGTCAACCAACTTCTTTTCTCTTCCCCTTTTTTTTTTCTTTGTCGTCTGCGTTAACTCCAAAAGAAAATTTGCTAAATGAACCGGACAAAAAAAGAAGTGTTTTTTTTTTTTTGTAACTTTAACCCTAAACTAACCTAGTCATTTTTTGTCCGCTTCAAAAGCTGTACAGGTACAAAAAAAAAGTTTCATTTTTAACTTTCCCGTAAAACATTTTTAAAAATTCATTGATTTTCTTCGTCAAAAAACAAATAAATTGTCATAAAAAAAACAACATATGGTGAGGTTTTTTCTTTCATTAATTTTTTCATGTTGCAAAAACATGATTTTGACGCCCATTCGTTTCGGCTTTTTTTTGGCAGTTTACGTATTGTATTTCTGCATCGGCAAAAGTCGGTTTTGCCTGGTTCAAAAGCCGTACCAGTACCAAAAAATACTTACTTGAGTTCTCTAACACCTTTCTGGTATTTCTTTGAAAGAATGTCCGTGCAATTCTCTTCCACTGAATAAAATTCAACCTCTCTCTGAAATGAAAAAAAACAAAAGAACAGTTCTACTAAATAAAGACTGGGCAGAGATAAGTTACTTTGGAAGTCAATTTCTTTAAGCCATACAACGCATGACAGCATGTAAAACGGATCTTAAAAACTGAATATGATGATGATAACTACTGACTGCAGTTTTATGGATTACTAGACCACCCGTGACCCGTTGGGTCAGTTTGTTATATTAGCTATGGAATTCATGTATGAGCGTGACACTTGTGGCATAAAGAAAATAGTTTTTTTTTTACATAACAGAAGCATTTCTATGAAAGTATATTAAAATGAAAAAAGAATATAGATAGATTTCTATGAGTCGTTCTGTTTATTATAATTGTTTTTTTTTTTTATTTTCTCGCGTACGTAATGAAAACAGAGGGAGTAGGAGTGGTGAAATCTATGAGAGGGAAAGTGGGAGGTGGTTTCGTTCACCGACCGCTAGTATGGCTGATATTAATAATGAGTGTTGTTTTTTTGTTTGTTTGTTTTTGTTTTTTAAAAGGGAGGAGTTTTTTTGAAACTGCGACAGACTTTACGAAGTCCTCCCGTTGAATGTTTTTAGCCGTAAAGAAAACAAAAAAACTATTTGATGAAATTAAATGAAATTGTTTATATTAAAAGCGATATAAAAATTTCTAGAATGAAAAATTTCATGCGTTCATTAATCATAATAGAGAATAACGGAATTGGAATAACAGATTGAAGACGATGCTATTTACGCATGCGCAACCGGATGTTGAAAACCGGAAAGCTGAGAGCTGATTGCAAACATACAAGATCAATAGAATTTTAGTATTATATAGATTACAGTTGAATGCCACCTGTTCCAGGATGATACAATACAGTTAGTATTTCCTCGTAACTCCATGTAGAATGTGTATTAACAGATTAATAACCAATAATTGTTTTTAGTGGTGTTTACTTTTTCATGTATAATATATTTTAATTGCAGTTCGAAATTTAATAGTTATTTTCTACATTGGAGTTCTCCTTTAGATAACTTTAGATGTCCGTGCAAAAAGATAAAGTTACACCGATTTACAAAAAAAAAATTGGATGCTCTTTTTTTCTTTTTTTTTTTGTATTTATCTCCCTCCCACAGCAGTAAGATGTGACACAAGGTCGGAAAGTGGGATTGAAAAGCGAGCACTGCAGAGGTTGAGCACTCTGGCCTACAAAAAATACCTGGGCAGGCTCTGTCGGCATTCCCCGGTAGGAACGCCTCAGGCGATTAGCAATAAGCTAAACCCTTCTCGAAGGATGAGAAGGCAAAGCCTGGGAGGGTGGACCTCCTAGAACTGCACAGGACAACCCCTCAGACCGGCGGAATCAAGGTCTGAAGGCCAAGATGGTACCGGTCTACGGAGTGTATGTAGCATCCATCTGAACAGATACTACACTTTGATCTCAATTGGATGCTTCTTTACAATCTAAAATTGGAGATTTCTGATTTGGTTTCAAGGGTGGGTTTATATAAACACTCAGGAACGAACCAGGAATGTTCAGATTTTCAGAAACGGACACGGAAGAGAAAATGATAACTGAGGAATGAAAATGATTACGATGACGAACAATCAACCAATCAGATTGAGAATTCTCGTCGGATTTTTCTGACTCGTTCCGTCCAGGAACTGTCATTTGAATCTTTCGGTGGCTGATGATACCCATGTGCGGCACTACTATAGATGTTCTCTACAAACTGAAGCAATGTTACTTCCAGCTGTCATGCAGGATGATCTTCTCCAATACTGCCGCGGTCTCTCTGCTGAAGCACCCGCACAAAAACTAAAACTACCCGTAAATGATAGAGGTAATTTTTTTTTTATCGAGGTTAGACACCTCTTGATCTGCCACCTTCTGACTATGCTCGCGCACATTAACAGGGTTATGTCATGAAGGGTGTGATTCTTTGCCACGCAGGCACGATAACTTAGAAAAGCTAACTACAGAATGTAGCCGCACAAAAATGCTTCAAGATGAATCACATATGTCACCCAGTTCGTCAGAGGCGAAGTCATCCATCAGCGAATATGACTCCAATACCAAAGTACAGAAATCCATGGACAGACTGCAGATGGTAGGCTCCCTCTACTGGACTAGAAAACTTCTAGCCTCTGCCAGTATCCTATATCTCTACAAAGCCAGGATTCATCCATGCATGGAGTATTGTTGCAACATCTCGGCTAGTGCACCAACCACTAGTCTCTCCCTCTTAGAGAGGATTAAAAAATAAGCCTCTAATCTAATAGGTCCCACACTGACTACCAAGTTCCAGCTCCTATCCCATCCCCGCAATGTTGCATCTCTGTGCTTGTTTTACAAGTACTTCCACAGATGTGCTCCAATGAAATTGTTGCACTTATGCCCCCTTAACGTAAATACCCTCAACCAACCCGTCGATCAGCAAAATCCCACCCCTTCATTATAGAGGTCTCCAGATGCCGGAAAGCTTTCTACTCTAATAACTTATTTCCACAAACTGCTTGCCTTTGGAATTCCCTCCCTGCTCCCTGTTTCTCCGACTGTACCAACATCCAGAAATTTAAATGTAATGTGACAATGTTCCTTGATTGGGATGAATATAAGTAAAAAAAAAAAAAAAAGATGACTAATACAAAGAGATAATCCCCCCCCCCCCCCCATATAATACGAGATTACCATTAGGTGACAAACCAATGCATTATTTTTATTGTCACCAAAATTCAGAAAATTTTAGCAATTATTTAATAAATTACACATTTTAAAAGAAACTAGTTGGTACTTAGCCGCCGTTGCCCGGGAGTCTTATTACTTTAATTTTTGTTTCACTTTTTTTCTTCTTTTAACTATGTTGATTTTTGATTTTTTTGAATAGGATTTTAAAAGCTAAATTTAATTATTACAGTATCGTTTGGTCATTTTTTGGAAGCGACCGAGTGGAAGGTCAATTATGAGATGGCAGACACCTTGCACAAATATCTTTGTAAAACCGACCTTCAGCCGGACAAAAATCAATCATTGCAGACCCTGCCGAAGCTCGGGATTAACACATAAGAAAAAGGTATCGTTTGGTCAATAAATTATGAATTGAACCAAATTGTGTTATAGAACTAAATTTGTCTTATTTAATGTTGTTTTAATATCTAAAAAATTATTGGATGTAAAAAGTTTCCAAAACTTTGAATCTTTTAGTGCATAAAGTTTTGCTCAGAATTTTTAAGCCAAAATGACTTTCTATTCGACAGTTTAAATGCTTCCAAATTCCTTTAAAATTTTTAAAGCATCCCCCAAAAATTCATTAAAAAAAAAATATTAACAAAAGATTAAAATGGCTGACTTGTTTACGAAAAAACAGAAATGCATTAATAGTAAATAAAAAAAATAATATGTATTATTTGGATTATTCGGACTACTGTTCGCATCTTTGATGTTGTTCTCACAACGTTTCGGACGATGTAACCTTTTTCAGGTGCAACTTGTCGAACTCAGGAATCTGTACGGAATTTTGAGCGAAAAAATAATAATCCAATTTATAATTATCAAAGTTACGTTGATGCGAGAAACACATGTGAAGTTGTTTCACAACTGAATTAATATTGAGTACAAAAGGTTTTGTTTGTAATGATCTATGTCTGTTGTATTTTAAAATCAATCAATTTTATTGGCAAAAATCAATCGCAATAAGACAGAAGATATTGCATCGATATACCATCTGAGTTTTTGACGAGGCGACTTTAAACCTGGATATGGTAGGTATTATCACAACCTCCTCTGGCAGGATGTTCAAGAAAGCAGAAGCACGGACAGAGAATGCTACCTTTCTTTTGTCGAGATGAAGGTGACGATGGTACATCTTCTGTGGGTGTTCGTGGAGACCATGATTAAGTATTGCAATGAAAAATTCCTTTTAAAGTTAGATGTAAATTGCCATTATTGATGCTTTATGCCAGAATCAGGTCTTCTCGCATCTTTCAAGTGAGAACAGATTTTAGTTCTTTGTGTTACATAGTGCTTTAATTATTTATACCTTTCCTTCTTCGTCATGGAAGGGTGTCGTCTCGATGTCGTCTAGTGGTTGAGTTCTTTCTTTGCTTCTGTACTGCCGTGAACAATCGCCATCCGCTGTGTCTGCAACAAAAACCTTCGTAACACGATTCAGGAGGCGAACAATCTTTTAAATTTTGATTAGTTTTATTCAGGCGTCAGTTTTCTGTCGCTCTTGGAGATGTTTTACTAACGTTGAGGGAGAGATTAATTTACTACTTTATCGTAGTTAATTCCTAGCTATCTATGGTTTATTAAGTCATTAGCCATTCGAGGAGGAGGGAAGAAGGAACTTCATCACACCTGTGTTCTTTTAGGGAAATAAATTCCCCTAATCATTTGCAGACTACATGGAGAAAATACGTCTGTTCAGCTTGCTTCCAAAAACCAGACTGGCAAAACTCAGTTTCCCAAACAAGAACCTGTGACGTCACAGAACCCTTATGTGCATGTGCATTCGTCACAGCCTAACTCCCTTGAACCCCCGACCTAAAATGTCTCATCAAAATGGTGGCCTGTCAACCTTTGTGAGCTCCAACTGTGAGAACCAGTTTCATTCTGCACTCGACTGTACGGGTCGACCCGCACTAAATCGCGCAAGCCAAACCAAACGATCCCCCACACATACGTCCACTCAACATGCGTCCGGCCCCACAGGGCCATTATTCAACATTTGTAGGTAAGTGTGGAGAATGTCTTTGTTATTGTCTATGTTAGAAATAAAGTTTCTTTAGTAAAAGAGAAAGTTTACTTGATGACAACTTCCTGTTTTGAAATCGAGAACTGATAAGCCGTCCCTTATCATTTGTGTCTGCTTAGATTTTGTCAGAATTTTTTTATTTCACTAGTTTGAAACACGTGTAGGAAAAAAACTCTTTAATTTGGATATATATGATAAAGAAATAATCTTTGAAAGAAAAAGTATTTTGTGGTGATGAATGGTCTCCGGAACGGAATGTATTGCTAAACCTTCATAAAATCACATATAAATGGTCTGTACCTTGTAATCGAGTATCATCGAGCTTATTTTTATTGGCCCAATCCTGGTCTTCACTAAATAAACTATTTTCTAGGTGAAGAATCTAAAATGCATCGTTCCTTCATTAAAAAGAAGTAGAGCGCTTAGACGTTAAGCTCGCCGATAAGGTGTTAAAATTATTATAGTTTATTCGCTGTTTACAATTGGAGTTGAAAAATACTTGTAGTCCGGGGTTTCGAATCGGATGACCGGTAGTGAATAGTCATATCTCTATGCTGATGAGTCCAGATTAAAAAAGACGAAATGTATACGTACATAGATAATAAACAATAACAAATATTATATATATATATATATATATATATAACAAATATTTATTATATATATATATATAACACATATTTATTATATATATATATATATAACAAATATTTATTATATATATATATAAAACAAATATTTATTATATATATATATATAACAAATATTAATTATATATATATATATATAACAAATATTTATTATATATATATATAACAAATATATATATATATAAAACAAATATATATATATATAAAACAAATATATATATATATATATATATATTACAAATATATATATATATATATAACAAATATATATATATATATAACAAATATATATATATATATATAACAAATATATATATATATAACAAATATTATATATATATATAACAAATATTATATATATAACAAATATTATATATATAACAAATATTATATATATAACAAATATTATATATAACAAATATATATATATATAACAAATATTATATATATAACAAATATTATATATATATATATAACAAATATATATATATATATAACAAATATTATATATATATAACAAATATATATATATATAACAAATATTATATATATATATATATAACAAATATTATATATATAACTATTATATATATATATAACAAATATATATATATATATATATATATATATATATATAAGAAATATATATATATATGTATATATATAACAAATATATATATATATATATAACAAATATTTATTATATATTTAACAAATATTTATTATATATATATATAAAACAAATATTATATATATAACAAATATTTATTATATATATATATATATATATATATATAACAAATATTTATTATATATATATATACATATATATAACAAATATTTATTATATATATATATACATATATATATATAACAAATATTTATTATATATATATATATAACAAATATTTATTATATATATATATATAACAAATATTTATTATATATATATATATAACAAATATTTATTATATATATATATATAACAAATATTTATTATATATATATATGACAAATATTTATTATATATATATATAACAAATATTTATTATATATATATATATATAACAAATATTTATTATATATATATATATATAACAAATATTTATTATATATATATATGACAAATATTTATTATATATATATATATATAACAAATATTTATTATATATATATATATAACAAATATTTATTATATATATATATATATAACAAATATTTATTATATATATATATAACAAATATTTATTATATATATAACAAATATTTATTATATATATATATATAACAAATATTTATTACATATATATATAAATAACAAATATTTATTATATATATATATATAACAAATATTTATTACATATATATATAAATAACAAATATTTATTATATATATATATATAACAAATATTTATTACATATATATATAAATAACAAATATTTATTATATATATATATATATATATATATATTTATATATAACAAATATTTATAATATATATATAACAAATATTTATAATATATATATATATATATATATATATATATATAACAAATATTTATTATATACAGGGTGCGTCAGGTATATGAGAACATCGCGTAATGTCATTATTGTTACGTTATATTAATTATTTTTATTCTTTTTTTGCAGATAATGAAAAATGGCAGATAATAATGTAACGGAACAAATGAAAAGACAGGCTGTAATTGTCGCAATAAAGGCAGATCATAGCGATTTACAAATCGCACAATTTCTTAAAGTCGCCCGTTCTTTTGTTTATAAAGTTCGTAGGGAGTTAGAAGAAAATGATGGTGATTGTAAGCAGGTTGCTAAACGTAAAAAGCACGACCAACGGTCAGACACGATTAGAACACCTGAATTTATTCATCAAGTTCAGAATATTATTGATGAGAGCCCCCAAAAGTCAATGAGGTCCATCGCAAAAGACCTGAATGTTTCAGAAGCCACAATTCGAAGGACTGTTCATGAAAATCTTCGTTACAACTCTTATGTGATGAGGAGAGGCCAGTTTATGTCCGAGACCACCAAAGAGAATCGTTTGATAAGGTCCAAGAGGCTGTTAAACAAACTGAAACATCCTGTTGAGCAAGGCATGCTTTGGTTTTTCTCAGATGAGAAAAACTTTGATCAAGATCAAAAGGTAAACAGAAGGAATGACAGATGGCTGTGCAATGACCCTTCCGAAGTTCCAACAGTCATGCATACAAAATTTCCTGCAACTGTTATGGTTTTGGGGGTTGTTAGCAACGAATAACATGTGATGCCACCACACTTCTTTCGGCAAGGACTAAGAGTCACTTCTGCTGCTTACATTGAAGTCTTGGATACTGTTGTTAAGCCCTGGATCGATAGAGTAACAAATGGAAGGCCCTACATCTTTCAACAAGACTCTGCACCAGCACATAAGGCTCAAAACACTCAGGAATGGTTGGCGGATCATTTTTATGATCACATCACTCCAAACTTGTGGCCTCCAAACTCTCCAGACCTGAATCCATTGGATTATTATGTGTTGGGCGTCGTGGAGAGAGATGTTAATAAACACCCCCACAACACTAAAGATTCTCTAAAAACATCCATTGTCAGAGTGATGGACAACATAGATGAGGACCATCTCAAGCGCGCTTGCAGTCGGTTTAGGTCTCGAATCGAAGCTGTCATTGAAGTAGAGAGGAATTTCATTGAATGAAATTATTAAACAATACCTTAGCTTACATGTTTATATAATTGTTTTTGATTAAGAATATTTTTGTTTGATTTTTTTTATCATTTAATAAAATGGAAAATATGTTCTCATATACCTGACGCACCCTGTATATATATAACAAATATTTATTATATATATATATATATATAACAAATATTTATTATATATATATATATAACAAATATATATATATATATATATATATAACAAATATATATATATATATATATATATAACAAATATATATATATATATAACAAATATATATATATATATAACAAATATATATATATATATATATATATATATATATATATAACAAATATTCATTATATATATATATATAACAAATATATATATATAACAAATATTCATTATATATATATAACAAATATATATATATATAACAAATATTCATTATATATATATATAACAAATATATATATATATAACAAATATTATATATATATATAACAAATATTATATATATATATAACAAATATTATATATATAACAAATATTATATATATATATAACAAATATTATATATATATAACAAATATTATATATATATAACAAATATTATATATATAACAAATATTATATATAAACCAAATATTATATATATATATATATAATATATATATATATATAACAAATATATATATATATATATACGTAACAAATATATATATATATATAACAAATATTAATTATATATATATATATAGAACAAATATTTATTATATATATATACAACAAATATTTATTATATATATATATAACAAATATTTATTATATATATATATAAAATATATTTATTATATATATAACAAATATTTATTATATATATATATATATAACAAATATTTATTATATATATATATATATATATAACAAATATTTATTATATATATATATCAAATATTTATTATATATATATATATAACAAATATTTATTATATATATATATATATAACAAATATTTATTATATATAACAAATATTTATTATATATATATATAACAAATATTAATGATATATATATATAACAAATATTTATGATATATATATATATATAACAAATATTATATATATATATATGTATATAACAAATATTTTTTATATATATATATATATAATATTTATTATATATATAACAAATATTTATTATATATATATAACAAATATTTATTATATATATATATATATATAACAAATATTTATTATATATATATATATAACAAATATTTATTATATATATATATATTACAAATATTTATTATATATATATATATTACAAATATTTATTATATATATATATATATAAAATATGTTTATTATATATATATATAACAAATATTTATTATATATATATATATATAACAAATATTTACTATATATATATATATATATAACAAATATTTATTATATATATATATAACAAATATTTATTATATATATATATATATAAGCTTTATTATATATATATATATATATATATATATAACTAATATTTATTATATATATATAACAAATATTTATATATATATATATATGTATAACAAATATTTATTATATATATATATGTATAACAAATATTTATTATATATATATAACAAATATTTATATATATATATATGTATAACAAATATTTATTATATATATATATATAACAAATATTTATTACATATATATATATATATTACAAATATTTATTATATATACATATATATATATATATATATATATATAACAAATATTTATTATATATATATATAACAAATATATATATATATAACAAATATATATATATATATATAACAAATATATAGATATATATAACAAATATATATATATATATAACAAATATATATATATATATATAACAAATATATATATATATATATAACAAATATATATATATATATATAACAAATATATATATATATATATATAACAAATATATATATATATATAACAAATATATATATATATATAACGAATATTTATTATATATATATATATAACAAATATTATATATATATAACAAATATTATATATATATATATACATATATGACAAATATTATATATATATATATACATATATAACAAATATTATATATATATATAATATTATATATATATATATACATATATAACAAATATTTATTATATATACATATATATATAACAAATATTTATTATATATATATACATATATATATATATATATAACAAATATTTATTATATATATATATACATATATATATATATAACAAATATTTATTATATATATATATATAACAAATATTTATTATATATATATATAAAAAATATTAATTATATATATATATAACAAATATGTATTATATATATATATATAACAAATATTTATTATATATATATATAAAAAATATTTATTATATATATATATAACAAATATTTATTATATATATATATAACAAATATTTTTTATATATATATATAACAAATATTTATTATATATATATATAACAAATATTTATTATATATATATATAACAAATATTTATCATATATATATATATATTTATATATATATAACAAATATTTATTATATATATATATAATAAATATTTATTATATATATATATAATAAATATTTATTATATATATATATAATAAATATTTATTATATATATATATTTATATATATATAACAAATATTTATTATATATATATAACAAATATGTATTATATATATATATAACAAATATGTATTATATATATATATAACATATTTATTATATATATATATATATACAATATATTTAAAGTATATATATATATAACAAATATTTATTATATATATAACAAATATTTATTATATATATAACAAATATTTATTATATATATATAACAAATATTTATTATATATATATATATAACAAATATTTATTATATATATATATATATAACAAATATATATATATATATATATATATATATATATATATAACAAATATATATATATATATATATATATATAACAAATATTTATTATAGAAATATATAACAAATATATATATATATATATATATATAACAAATATTTATTATATATATATATATATAACAAATATTTATTATATATATATATATATATATAACAAATATTTATTATATATATATATATATAACAAATATTTATTATATATATATAAATATATATATATATATAACAAATATATATATATTACAAATATTATATATATATATAACAAATATATATATAACAAATATTATATATATATAACAAATATTATATATATAACAAATATATATATATATATATAACAAATATATATATATAACAAATATATATATATATATATAACAAATATATATATATATATATATATATATATATATATATATAACAAATATATATATATATATATAACAAATATTCATTATATATATATAACAAATATTTATTATATATATATATAACAAATATTATATATATATATAACAAATATTATATATATATATAACAAATATTATATATATATATAACAAATATTATATATATATAAAACAAATATTATATATATATAACAAATATTATATATATATAACAAATATTATATATATATATAACAAATATTATATATATATATACATATATATATATATAACAAATATTTATTATATATATTTATATACATATATATATATAACAAATATTTATTATATATATTTATATACATATATATATATAACAAATATTTATTATATATATTTATATACATATATATATATAACAAATATTTATTATATATATATAACAAATATTTATTATATATATATATATATATAACAAATATTTATTATATATATATAACAAATATTTCTTATATATATATATATAACAAATATTTATTATATATATATAACAAATATTTATTATATATATATATATATAAAATATGTTTATTATATATATATATAACAAATATTTATTATATATATATATATAACAAATATTTACTATATATATATATATATAACAAATATTTATTATATATATATATAACAAATATTTATTATATATATATAACAAATATTTATTATATATATATATATATATATGAATAAATACACAATTCGAGTGTAGATGAAAAAAAGAAAAAAGAAAGCGAGACTTACCCGGGAGAAAACTTTCTCTTGCCATTGGAAAACTTGATCCTCACAGTCGGCATTTGGATTTGCATTAAGCATTTGTTCATTGTTGATTTTGTCTCCAGTTTCATCCGGATCAGTTAGTAACATGTTCGATGTGATCCGCCGGAGACAGATCCTACAAAGAGATCCATATTATTCTCATTTATTTTTTAATTCTTTTATACGGGGGCAACTAAAAATGGAAATTAAATTCTCTTGAATATTTATCAATGTACACTAGCATGCCACCTCTTGCACGGGTGCATCTGTCAACATGCATTAAGCGGTTACATGGTTAGTTGGTTTGCAATGCACGTGAATAACAGGCTTCTTGCGAGTGAGAAATATTTAATTAAAATCATCCAAGAAATGGGAAATATGTCTGGTTTGGAGTTTTGACCACTCAGAATTTGATTTGTCCACTTTAAAAAAGTAACAGTTCAATAGCCACAAGGTTCCCATTCTGCGGTTATGATCCACTTGGGACATACTTACTTATTTGCATACTCCAGATAGCTTCATCGCATGCTTGAAAACACAATTTTTTCATTTATCACGGTCTTGGGACGGTTTTTTTTATCTTTCAGGAGCGGCATGTGAGTCTCAACCCTTACCTGGTCGGCCCATCTTTTTGGTGGTTGTCCTCTTAATCTTTCTCGAATTAAATCTTGATCACGTGGATGTGTAACTCTAAACTGCAGGAAAGGATCCGTTCAACCATGTTTCATCAGAAACTTGACATTGGTGAGATTAGGGATGCCTTACATGCTAGGCGCTTCAGGTGGTTCAGCCATGTCGAGCATGCCACCTCTTGCATTAACACCTGGATATCACATGCACTAGGAGAGCAGGTGTAAGACGTTGTTTGGGGTTGACCACCTCGGAGTCCGGGACACTCACAGCGTCCTAAATATCAAAACCGACTGAAGAAAAAGATTTTTCGTTTAAAATTTTATTTTTAAGGGTCAAGATTGATATCTATCATCAATGAAAAAAAAGAGTGTCACTGCTGACATCAGAGTGCGAACTTGTATCTCTAGATAATGAAATGTTGTTCTTGGGTTTCGTCTCATGTCAATTTATTGTTGGGTCATTTGTAAACCTGAATAACAAAACAGAAACATGGGATTACTAGGGACATTAGGTAACACTCCAATAAACTACAATCCTATAATGCCGAAATCGTACATGTTTTTGTATACGACTGATTTGTAGCCCAAGGTCAATTTGAAGAGATGGTCTTCCCAAATGGTCACCCATTTAGTAATGTCCACGGTCAATGATGCTTAACTTTCACCTCATAATGAAGTGAACTATAAGTATGTAAGTTTTTTGTTCTTTTATCTATTGGTTTATCCTGAATCACAAGAGTATTTTTTCTAGTGGATATGAATGGTATATATGTATGTTTCATTTTACTTCAGTTGAAGTTCTCAAAAATAAAGGGTCCCCCTTCCTGGGGCTAACACTTGATCTCTATATGACATAGATATTCGAATATTTTATTAAGTTTTCCTTTTGCTAGATAATATTATGGAAGTTGGTCTTACAGTACATGTGAAGATTAGCTCCTATACTTCTGGCATGTCTGATCTTTTTTTTTTCAAGGAGTTAATTCCATTATACCAACTAATCCTTGAAGAAATCTACATAAGGGAGAGTTGTCTGTTGTTTCATTTTACTTCAGTCGAAGTTCTCAGAAATAACACTTAATCTCTATATGAGAGTTAGGTATGTTTATCGTTTTTTGTTTCATTTTACTTCAGTCGAAGTTCTCAGAAATCAAGGGGGGCCCCTCCTGGGGCTAACACTTAATCTCTATATGAGATACATAGATATTCGAATATTCTATTAAAGTTCTTCTTTACCCCTAAAACGTTTAGTTAGTAAAGAAGTGAAGAAAATTAATTACCCTCTCCCCAATTGACCAGTTAACTATTTTATAGTATATCTCTCTTGTGATCTCTCAGTCTTACCGGATTCCAGGGCAAGAATTAATCTAGTCTGGTGGAGTATCCATCTACATGCTGTTATTTGAAGTAACATTACTCGGAGAAGGATCACCATTCCCCGTATGGGCCAGTGTATAGCCGTGTTGATGGGATCTTATTTGGGCTTTGAATACTATGTTATTTTGAATATTTGGTCACGGTTTAGGGTGAAATATCCTCATGTCAGGTTGTTCTGACAAACCCTTGTACAGAGAGACCGAAGACACTCGAGGATGGTGTCTAGTAGGTTATTCAAACTCTCTTATGGTAATTCAAACTCTCTATATGTGTATATGTGCGTGTCTATTTAGTGTTTATTATAGTATTTGATGAGGAGTGCACAATTTCCGCATGTTGTACTATATTGAGTACTATTTGCTGTACCATGACTGTTATTGTTTGTATTTTTTCTTTACTTACTATTATGAAGAATAATTAAATTCGGGAGTTGGGCGGAAGAGGACCTTGTAGGTCAGTCCCTGCTCCCGCTAACATTTGTATTTCTTGTATATCAGAAAAATATTAAAGAAAAGATATCTATATATTAATACGATAGCGTGTGTGTTCGTGTGTCACGTTTCCGGCAAAAGCTCTGCGCATGCGTGCCGCACCTAAATTTTGAACAACATTCAACTAGCCTGCGTTTAATAATATTTACATCTGTTTCCCTCTGGCGCAATGGTTAGCGAGGTAGTACTTTTTACTTCAGCCCGACTGGTTTATAGTTCGATCCCAACCAACCTCTAAGATTTTTATTCTACATTTCGAGGGGAAGGGGAAGAAATAATACATTTTTTTTATCACCTGGTTAAAAACTACTTTTTGTGTTGCTTAAAACTATTTTATGTTGGCGTTTTTAATGGCATTGTCTATTTAATTACGTTGACTGCTTAAAAAGTAGGGTATCGGCCAGTATTATTTTGTTGTTGTTTTTTTTTTTTGAACGGATGGCATATGAACCTTTTTTAGTAGATATGCGCAGTGTCCATCGTACACAAGTTACTATTTTAAACAATTATTTCACTCTTATCCAAAAGGGGGGGGATGGCTCATAATAAAGCAAGCGTAACTTACTCACAAATAGAGGGTGCTTTGTTACATTAGGACCCGTATTGAAAACATCATTTCGTGTAATTTACACGGGTTCTGCTAGTTATTATTATTATTTGTACTCACTAGGAGTTCTCACACAGGTCATCAGTGATTGCTCACCGACAACCGGTGGTATTCCTTGGAGTCTGAGTGACAACAAGTCTCCCCCAGATTTCCAATATTCTCCACCTCTTTTCGATAGCCACCGCAAATAAACTTGCAGTATCGCAACAGCCGTTTACCATTGATTTCTCGCTAGTAAGGACCATTGGTCTTCTCTGGGATTTGGGTGGCAATAAGCCTCATCAAGGTCTCAGCAGTCTCTGCGCTTCCAGTTGAGATCTGGTTTGTGCTGTTCCTCCTCAGTCTTCTCGTTTTCCTTGACTCTATGCAAATATTTTGTGTGGTGTCAGCCTAGGCTGGTACCATTTATTGATGGGGTGGGGGGATTATTATTATTATTATAATTATTATGTTTTAATATTAATATAAATACAGTGCTACAATGGAGATGGATGAGAACTCAGATGTGGAGAAAGTATATCTGGATGGCAAAGTCATTGAGGTTTTAGAGAAGTTTTGTTACCTTGGTGATATCATTGGAGCACAGGGAGGAGCAGGTGTTAGTGTGATTGCAAGAATTAGGAGTGGATGGAGTAAGTCCAGGGAACTTCTGCCATTACCACCCAGCAGAGCGTTACCACTGTCAACTAGTACGCAGTGTGATGATGTATGGAAGTGAAACCTGGCCAGTTAGGTTTAAGGACATGCATTGCATGGAGAGAAATGGTATGAGAATGATATGAAGTATGTGTAATGTGAGTCTTAAAGACCGGTTCAGATCTGATAACCTCAGAGAAAGATTAAATCTGGACAATATAGGGAGATGTGTATAGCCACGCTGTAAGAATGGATGAGAGTCGTTTGGTTAGTAGATGTAGAACAGTTGAGGTAGCAGGTACAGTTCACAGGGGAAAGCCAAGGAAAACCATATGAGGAAGTGATAAAAATGGACCTGGGGGAAAGAGATAAATAAAGACCTGGACAGAGATAGGTTACTGTGGAAGTCAATTTCTTAAAACCGTCCAACACATGCCAACATGTAAAGCAAACATTAAACTGAATATGACGATGATGATGATAACACATGGTTCCTGAAATCAGCACTGATGAAAAAAAAAACTTAACTCTTAAGTATAGTGACTAATGCCACATCAGTAACTCATTACATGGTGAAAAAGCATATGATCCAATACTTTTGAGAAAACGAAAATGACCTTATTGTGGTCTTAAACTTTTGTAAATTAGTGTATTATTGGTTTAATTAATCACCATTCACGAAACGCGCGTAGAAGAGACGTGGAAGTAAAACTGATTTGACCTTTCCGAGAGTTTCAAATTCAATCAGTTCTCCATTTTGGCATCTCCCAGTTGCACTTAATGATACCATATAAATGGCAGCCATTTTTTTTTTTTTTTGTTATGTCAGATACAGTGTCACAGAAATCAGTCTTGTCTCCAAGGGAGATAGATGAACCCTTATGAATTCCAATAATCAATAAAATCAATATTTAGATTTCTTCCCTTTGAAAGCAGTCTTTGAAATAATGTCAGGAAAAGAAATATGGTATTATTGTAGATGAACATCTCCAGCTACGACCCTCCCCCCGTCCAAAAATTAGATTTTACTTTTTTTAAACGTTTACGTGTGAACACCCTGAAAGAAAAACACAAAACAAAAAGCAATTATTTTAGAATTTAGATTAAGGCATCAGTTGTGCATATAAATTTAAAGTATAATGATCCCCAAATTCCGGACCATTCTAGCGTTTTAGGGCAGTTAACAAAAAATTTGAAGTATTTTAAAGGGAAATGTGTATAAAATTTAATACAATTTACAATTGAATACACTTGTATAAAATTTAATACAATTTACAATTGAATACACTTGCATAAAATTTAATACAATTTACAATTGAATACACTTGTATAAAATTTAATACAATTTACAATTGAATACACTTGCATAAAATTTAATACAATTTACAATTGAATACACTTGTATAAAATTTAATACAATTTACAATTGAATACACTTGCATAAAATTTAATACAATTTACAATTGAATACACTTGTATAAAATTTAATACAATTTACAATTGAATACACTTGCATAAAATTTAATACAATTTACAATTGAATACACTTGTATAAAATTTAATACAATTTACAATTGAATACACTTGTATAAAATTTAATACAATTTACAATTGTATACAATTGTAAATTGTATAAATTATATTTATATTTGAATACAAATTCAAACTGTATTCAAATAGGAAAACAGCGTTCAGGAATTTATTATTTACAATTGAATACAATTGCAATTGTATACAATTACAATTGTATACAATTACAATTGTATACAATTACAATTGAATACAATTGCAATTATATTCTTTTACAGTTAAATACACATTCAAACTGTTTGTATGCAAATAAGAAAAAGCGTTCATGAATTTATTTATCAACTTCTGTGAATTTGTGTTTGTATGCGTTCACTGACAGCCTATGATCGTCAGCTTATTGTTTGTGTCCGAATTCGGTGCTTGATTTCGACACTGGCCATAGTGTTAATCATGCGGTCTTGGTCACTGCTGTAGCAAATGGATTTTCTTTCCAAACAAAATCACAGCTCAAATTTAAAGCAAGTAATGATGTTTTATTTTGAGGGGTTACAATGATACTTTGTTTCTCTACCAAATGACGGACTTGCAATCCAGACAAACATCTTCAACCAAACACAAACACTCCCTTTGCTTAAGGCCCCAAATGACCCTTTCTCTCTCAGATCAACAGAGACCAAACTGCCCTTCTCTTCCATTTTGCTAGAATATATATAGATATCACATATCATTCGGAGGAGGCCACACAGCCATCCTACTTGAAAATGATAGGCTGTTATATTACTGGACATATTAAACTTACTGCTCATGTCTATCTGGAGTGGACATTAATTCTATAGGATTTCAAGTGGTCTGATTTCTCAACATAAACCCTTCCGTTTTAAAGAGTCAATCACTTTTTCAAATATAGAGATCAAATTTTGGGTAGTCAAACCACAAACCAGATATTTTTCCCACCACCGGCCTGCCATCTGCAGCATGCATCTATGCACCCTATTAAGCATGCAGCACTTCTGAGGATTTGATAAACCTTGAAACTGCAGTAAAGTGTCAAGATAAGCCACATCATTTGTTACAAGCACTGAGGATAGCCATCCTAGAAATAAATGTTTTGGATACTTGAACATTATTATAAATATCGGCGGTAGGCTGAAACAATTGTATGCTGGTAATAATAAAAAAATTGATTTTTTTAGTAAAATGGTGTGAATCTGTTATTCCCTACATTTGATGTGGTTTAAATAACATTAAAATATTGGTACTTTCACAGATTAGGATCAACACTGACTTTGACTGTAATCCTAAACTCTAACACTAACCCCCACCCTAACGACAGGTTCAAAGTTAGCGCGGGTCCTAATCTTTGAAAGCACCAAAATATTTTCTACCATATCTTTAGCCTTACACTATTGAGATATCATAATAGCTTTATGTTATAAAATTTATATTTGAAATATAAAAAATTTGAAATATATATATATATAGTCTTGGAAGTTTCTCAACCATTAAAACTATATTTAAAAAAAACAAAAACAAAAAAACAAACTTAAGTCCCAAGTCGTTCAGTGGAAAATCACTCATGTAAGTAAATTTAACTTTTTCAGTTATTATATTAGTTTGCTTCTAACATTATTTAAGGGATCATCAGTTGTTTACCATGAAAAACTGTTTCGGGAATTTAATATATATATTTAATCACCCCAAAGTCACGTGGTAGGCCGCTTAAGACATGGAGGGGATCAGTTGATGATGACCTGATCCTGGCGGGCGGCACAAGCAGAATCACAACATACAGGAAAAGTTGAAAGTCATTCACGAAACGTCTAACCTCAAGCATGAGATGAAAAATGAAAATAATAACGAGGAAGCCTTCATGCAGATCAGACAATCCTAAGGCACGATCTTTGTGAGTTCGTTGCAGAAGTCAGATTCACTCAACAACAACAGCTACATTAAACTTTATAACTTGAAAAGTAGAGAAATTAAAAACATAAAAATGGTAATATAGAGTTCAGGGCTGGGAGCAGGAGTACACAGGAGTTATCATTTAACCCCTGTCAACACTGGGGGTGCTTGCTAGTTTACACTTATTTTCAATTTTCTTAATTTGTTTTTGCTGAGGATGGGGTATCCTACCGGGTGCCAGATATTCATCCGCTATTTTAGACACTCCAAACGAGAGATCTTTTTAGGATTCTAACCGTCCCTTTAAACGCAATTGTTTCGATCTCTCTTGCACTTGGTTCATCGGGTATATTCGCCAGGTAGTTTTTGAAATGGTTAACAGGGTTCTGGTGAGAATACACATCAGGATCGCATCTGTGAATGATAAGTAAGGATATGTCAGGTGCGGAACCGCAAATCTATGGAGTCAGAATAAAAACGCTGCTTATGTGCAACCATGATTTCTTTGTGTGTAGGGCAAACCTTCCATGACTTTGTATGCATCCGTTGGACCTTGCTGCTTGTTTGTTTCTTCGTTAGGCGAGTCGGACTTCAGCATAAAGTGGATGAAGATCATACTTCAGTATTGTCTAGTCTGCATAAAGTTTTTCTCGTTGGTTGCAGCTATTTATTAATCTGCAATCCTGCAGATGTTTATGCTGACACAGAGAATAGAAAGGCTCAATGGTTGCATGTGAAGTCGGGGAAGGTTTAATACAGAACACACAAAAGAATTGCGCAGAAGTAACATTGCCGCTTTCATTCCATTGATTTGTACTTCCGCACCCGACGCATCTTTGCTTGCCACATGCAGAGGCAGAGACGACCAGAGGATGACAGATCCTGATGCCAACTCCATTGATTTGCACTTCCGCACCCGACTCATCTTTGCTTGCCACATGCAGAGGCAGAGACGACCAGAGGATGACAGATCCTGATGCCAACTCTATTGATTTGCAATTCCGCACCCGACACGTCTTTGCTTGCCACATGCAGAGGCAGAGACGACCAGAGGATGACAGATCCTGATGCCAACTCCATTGATTTGCAATTCCGCACCCAGCACGTCTTTGCTTGTCACATGCAGAGGCAGAGACGACCAGAGGATGACAGATCCTGATGCCAACTCCATTGATTTGCAATTCCGCACCCAGCACGTCTTTGCTTGCCACATGCAGAGGCAGAGACGACCAGAGGATGACAGATCCTGATGCCAACTCCATTGATTTGCAATTCCGCACCCGACACGTCTTTGCTTGCCACATACAGAGGCAGAGACGACCAGAGGATGACAGATCCTGATGCCAACTCCATTGATTTGCAATTCCGCACCCGACACGTCTTTGCTTGCCACATGCAGAGGCAGAGACGACCAGAGGATGACAGATCCTGATGCCAACTCCATTGATTTGCAATTCCGCACCCAGCACGTCTTTGCTTGCCACATGCAGAGGCAGAGACGACCAGAGGATGACAGATCCTGATGCCAACTCCATTGATTTGCAATTCCGCACCCGACACGTCTTTGCTTGCCACATGCAGAGGCAGAGACGACCAGAGGATGACAGATCCTGATGCCAACTCCATTGATTTGCAATTCCGCACCCAGCACGTCTTTGCTTGCCACATGCAGAGGCAGAGACGACCAGAGGATGACAGATCCTGATGCCAACTCCATTGATTTGCAATTCCGCACCCGACACGTCTTTGCTTGCCACATGCAGAGGCAGAGACGACCAGAGGATGACAGATCCTGATGCCAACTCCATTGATTTGCAATTCCGCACCGGACACCTCTTTTCTTGCCACATGCAGAGGCAGCGACGACCAGAGGATGACAGATCCTGATGCCAACTCCATTGATTTGCACTTCCGCACCCGACACGTCTTTGCTTGCCACATGCAGAGGCAGAGACGACCAGAGGATGACAGATCCTGATGCCAACTCCATTGATTTGCAATTCCGCACCCGACACGTCTTTGCTTGCCACATGCAGAGGCAGAGACGACCAGAGGATGACAGATCCTGATGCCAACTCCATTGATTTGCAATTCCGCACCCGACACGTCTTTGCTTGCCACATGCAGAGGCAGAGACGACCAGAGGATGACAGATCCTGATGCCAACTCCATTGATTTGCAATTCCGCACCGGACACCTCTTTTCTTGCCACATGCAGAGGCAGCGACGACCAGAGGATGACTAATCCTGATGCCAACTCCATTGACTTGCAATTCCGCACCCGACACGTCTTTGCTTGCCACATGCAGAGGCAGAGACGACCAGAGGATGACAGATCCTGATGCCAACTCCATTGATTGGCAATTCCGCACCCAGCACGTCTTTGCTTGCCACATGCAAAGGCAGAGACGACCAGAGGATGACAGATCCTGATGCCAACTCCATTGATTTGCAATTCCGCACCCGACACGTCTTTGCTTGCCACATGCAGGGGCAGAGACGACCAGAGGATGACAGATCCTGATGCCAACTCCATTGATTTGCACTTCCGCACCCGACACGTCTTTGCTTGCCACATGCAGAGGCAGAGACGACCAGAGGATGACAGATCCTGATGCCAACTCCATTGATTTGCAATTCCGCACCCGACACGTCTTTGCTTGCCACATGCAGAGGCAGAGACGACCAGAGGATGACAGATCCTGATGCCAACTCCATTGATTTGCAATTCCGCACCCGACACCTCTTTTCTTGCCACATGCAGAGGCAGCGACGACCAGAGGATGACTAATCCTGATGCCAACTCCATTGACTTGCAATTCCGCACCCGACACGTCTTTGCTTGCCACATGCAGAGGCAGAGACGACCAGAGGATGACAGATCCTGATGCCAACTCCATTGATTGGCAATTCCGCACCCAGCACGTCTTTGCTTGCCACATGCAAAGGCAGAGACGACCAGAGGATGACAGATCCTGATGCCAACTCCATTGATTTGCAATTCCGCACCCGACACGTCTTTGCTTGCCACATGCAGGGGCAGAGACGACCAGAGGATGACAGATCCTGATGCCAACTCCATTGATTTGCACTTCCGCACCCGACATGTCTTTGCTTGCCACATGCAGAGGCAGAGACGACCAGAGGATGACAGATCCTGATGCCAACTCCATTGATTTGCAATTCCGCACCCGACACGTCTTTGCTTGCCACATGCAGAGGCAGAGACGACCAGAGGATGACAGATCCTGATGCCAACTCTATTGATTTGCAATTCCGCACCCGACACGTCTTTGCTTGCCACATGCAGAGGCAGAGACGACCAGAGGATGACAGATCCTGATGCCAACTCCATTGATTTGCAATTCCGCACCCGACACATCTTTGCTTGCCACATGCAGAGGCAGAGACGACCAGAGGATGACAGATCCTGATGCCAACTCCATTGATTTGCAATTCCGCACCCAGCACGTCTTTGCTTGCCACATGCAAAGGCAGAGACGACCAGAGGATGACAGATCCTGATGCCAACTCCATTGATTTGCAATTCCGCACCCGACACATCTTTGCTTGCCACATGCAAAGGCAGAGACGACCAGAGGATGACAGATCCTGATGCCAACTCTATTGATTTGCAATTCCGCACCCGACACGTCTTTGCTTGCCACATGCAGAGGCAGAGACGACCAGAGGATGACAGATCCTGATGCCAACTCCATTGATTTGCACTTCCGCACCCGACACATCTTTGCTTGCCACATGCAGAGGCAGAGACGACCAGAGGATGACAGATCCTGATGCCAACTCCATTGATTTGCAATTCCGCACCCAGCACGTCTTTGCTTGCCACATGCAAAGGCAGAGACGACCAGAGGATGACAGATCCTGATGCCAACTCCATTGATTTGCAATTCTGCACCCGACACATCTTTGCTTGCCACATGCAGAGGCAGAGACGACCAGAGGACGACAGATCCTGATGCCAACTCTATTGATTTGCAATTCCGCACCCGACACATCTTTGCTTGCCACATGCAGAGGCAGAGACGACCAGAGGACGACAGATCCTGATGCCAACTCCATTGATTTGCAATTCCGCACCCGACACATCTTTGCTTGCCACATGCAGAGGCAGAGACGACCAGAGGACGACAGATCCTGATGCCAACTCCATTGATTTGCAATTCCGCACCCGACACATCTTTGCTTGCCACATGCAGAAGCAACCAGAGACGACCAGAGGACGACAGATCCTGATGCCAACTCCATTGATTTGTAATTCCGCACCCGACACATCTTTGCTTGCCACATGCAGAGGCAGAGACGACCAGAGGACGACAGATCCTGATGCCAACTCCATTGATTTGCAATTCCGCACCCGACACATCTTTGCTTGCCACATGCAGAGGCAGAGACGACCAGAGGACGACAGATCCTGATGCTAACTCCTGCTGGATTTCCACCAGAGCTATGTTAACCGCATAACTCTGACACGAACACATTGTCGCCGCCCCTTGTGAGGAAGGGTTCGATTTTAGAGGAAAGGCTTGCTGCTCCGAGTGTCAGGAGTAAAAACTTGCAATCTTGCAGGTAGAACTGATAGCTACAGTCAATAAGGACTTCATGCAGACCAGGCAATCCTGAGGCACAATCTTGGTGAGCTCTGCACAGAAGTCCGATTCGCTCAACAACAACAACAGCAGTACCGAATGTGTAATTGCCTCCTTTCATTGACTTTTTGATATTAACTTACTCATCGTCATCAATCCCTTATAATTTTGATCAACTTATTCATAATTCCTCTTGGAGATAATTGTTTTCAGTGCTTGATGCTGCTATGGTCATGTGATTTGGTAGTATTGAGGTTATAAATTCAAAGCTGAGACTGTCTCTTATTGGCACATTTTTTTTTTTTTAACTAGTCGGATGAAGTTTCTGGTTGGATCATTCTACTGCTCCAGAAAGTACTTGACTCCCGATGAAATCCTCCACCTATATAAGCGTCAGATACGCCCTGTGATGAATTACTGCTGCCACCACGTCTGGAGAGGTGCCACTCAAAGTATTCTTGCTTGCTTTGACAGAGTTCAAAATCGACTTCGAAATCTAGCAGAGGATGATGTATTCTGTTCTCTGCAGCCCCTTTCTCACAGAAAGAGACATTGATGCTCGTCTTTTGGCTAAGATCAAAGTGTAGTATCTGTTCCGATGGATACTGCACGCCTGTCCTGTGCAGTTCTAGGAGGTCCACCCTCCAAGGCTTCGCCTCCCCTCTTTGGGGAGGAGTAAGTTTATTGCTTACTGTCTGAGGCGCCCCTACCAGGGAATGCCGACGGGGCTGCCCAGGCAATTTTTAAATGGCCAGAGTGCTCACCTCTCGAGCGCTGGCTTTTAACCCCACTTTCTCGACCCAAGCTGTGGTCACATCTTACTTGTGGGAGTAAGATAAAACTGGCCTTGTGCCTAACTCCGGGAGGAGTAAATAAATATCCTTATTGGAAAGTGCTTGTAAAATAAAAAAATAAAAGACCCCCCCCCCCCCCCCAAAAAAAATCTTTGAGCATTTTTATTAAAGTCATCATGGGAAAGGGTTTTAAGATTTACCCTTTATTGGGTGACTATTAATAAAGGGAAGGGTTCATATCAGATGTATCCCCTTATCAACCTATCACTTATGTTCTGACTGTACATTAAGATTTTTTTCTAATAGTTTCCATCCATGACTTGTGAAAAAAAAAGTGAAATTCCCATACAATTCCTAGCAGCTTTAGTTTACAGGTTGAGGTCAAGACTTCTCACATTTCATTTCAAGTACTAGATTATCAAACAAAACTACACACACACATTATACATAAACACATTATACATAAACACATTATACATATTATACAAGAGAGAATTTGAATGCCTACTGGAGAGAACATGAATGCCTACAGGAGAGAACTTGAATGCTTACTAGACACTGTCTTTGAGTGTCTAAGCTCTCTCTGTGAAGGGGTTTGTCAGGACAACCCCGCATGACGATACTTCCCCCTACATATACACCCTGACTAAATATTCAAAATAACATAGTATTCAAAGCCCAAATAACATCCCCTTGATAAATTGGCTCATATGAGGAATGATGCATATTCTCCAAGTGATGTTACCTCAAGCAACAGCACTTAGCTGGATACGCTACCAGACTAGATGAATTCTTGTCCTGGAATCCGGTAAGACCAAGAGACCACAAGAAAGATATACTATAACATAGTTAACTGGTCGATTAAGGAGAGGAAAATTAATGTTCTTAATTTCTTTACTAACTCAACGTTTGAGAGATAAAGGCGAACTTTAGTTGAACACTCAGATATCTATGTATCTAATATAGCGATCAAGTGTTAGCCCCAGGAATGGGCCCCTTGATTTCTGAGAACTTTGGCTGAAATAAAATGAAACAAGTCGCGCATGCGTGGTCCCCCTCTGTACGTGACTCGATGTGGCGAGTGTAAAATGCAATAAATTTGGGCAATTTGAGGCATTTTTGACCCCCCCCCTTTAACCTCCTGGGGGCGCGAACCAGAATTTTTCTGAAGTTAAGGATGTTCATTTTATATCCAGAACAATTGCCTCTACATTTTGGCCAAGTTTCAGAAAAATTGAATGGATGGATCAAATGTTATGGGAGAAAAGGGTCACTTTTCGCCATTTTGGGGGCTTTTGACGCCCTGGGGGCGCGAACCAGATTTTTTCCAAGGTCAGTAATACTTATTTTCTATTAGTAACAATTGCCTCCATATTTTGACCAAGTTTCAGAGAAATTGAATGGATAGATGAAAAGTTATGGGGCAAAAAATGACATTTTTTGCCATTTCAGGGCCTTTTGACCCCCTGGGGGGGCTAACCAGATTTTTTTTCAAAAATCGGAGAATGTCACTTTCTAACCTGACCAAAGTTACAACTTCATGCAAAATTTCAGAGAAATTCAATGGATGGTTGCGGAAAAAAATGCGGACGGACGTGCCTCAAAACATAAATCCCCCGATTTTATAAATCGGAGGGACCAACAAAATACATATATATGTGAAAACCGAGAATTGTTTATATGTTCATCAACGTTTCGTCTTTATTCAACGACTTTCTGAAGATGACTAAACAGAAAAGTCAACATTTGAAAATACATGGTGCGTCTATGACGCATATATTCTTTTTTGCAAAACAGACGTTAAAATTCAAAATATGTGGTGCGTCTCTGAAGTGGAATTAATGTTTTTTTTGTCTTTTTTTATAAATATCGATGTTATATACAACGTTTTGTTGTGAATGTGGTGTTAAGAGTAGCTAGCCGATATCTAAATGGAAGTTTTGTTCGTTTAGTATTGGTTTGCTGATTAAAGGAGATTAAGTGTAGAAACTGTTGCGTTTTTTAATTGTGGTGTCAGAGTTTATGATGAGTGCTGATTCAAGAAGTCTTCAGTGAGATTTAAAACTAATTTAATTAGTCTAACTTGTTTAAAGTTAAAAGAATGATCATGTTCTAATGCATGGGAGAATAGTGCATTTAGAGAATTGTTATTTTTATATCTTTTTTATGTTCATCAAGCCTTTTCTTAAGTTTGCATTTAGTTTCACCAACATATTGCATGGGACACTATATCTTCTTACTTTAAATGTGGGTGTTTTAGGAAAATCATCATCATATTCGGTTTAACATGTGTTTTACATGCTGACATCTGTTAGACGGCTTTAAGAAATTAGGTTCCAAACTGACCTATCTCTGGACAGGTCTTTATTTATCCCTCTTTCTCTCAAGTCCATTCTTATCACTTCCTCCCATGTTTTCCTTGACCTTCCCCTGCAAACTGGACCTGCTACCTCAACTATTCTACGTCTACTAACCCAAGAACTCTCATCCATTCTTTCAATGTGAGCATACAATCAAAGTCTCCTGTTTTTCACACATCTCCCCATACTGTCCAGATTTAATCTTCCTCTGAGGTCATCAGATCTATGCCAATCTTTAAGACTCACATTACACATCCATCGTACCATTCTCATATCATTTCTCTTCATGCAACGCATGTCCTCAACTCTCACTAGCTAAGTTTCCATACATCCTCACACTGCATACACATGCCTGATAAACTCTTCCCTTGGTCGACAGTGTTTAATAATGGTTGCATGGAGAGAAATGATATGAGAATGATTTCCCTCTGAAAAAATTGTGAGGAAAAAGAAAATATGTAAAAGATAAATGAATATTGGATGCATTTCAATTTTTTCAGCCTGACTGGTGAATTTTTATGCACTGAGGGACCCCCCCCCCCCTCAAGATAAATCGATATTTTGTATATAATGAAAATTTATGTTCTTAAGATAGGCAGAAACAATTGTTTGTAAATAAAGGTGTTTTTGAAGGATATGTGGAATGTTGTTCTCTGAATAACTAAGGTTAATGTTGTTAAATTAAGAGCTCTAGTTTTACACTATTGAGCTACAACATAAACGTTTGGTTTCCCCAAGGAACTGGTTAGCTGGGTCAGACTACTCTACGACTCATCGAACTGCCACTGGTATGTCTAAGGATTTCCCCATCACGGTTAGAGTACACCAAGGCTCAGCCCTCTCCACGTCGCTCTTCATTCTTGTCATGGACACCATCAACCAGGATCTGCACTGGCCGGTGCCCTGGACACTCTTGTATAGAGATGATATTCTGCTCACTTCAAAGATTAAATCCGAACTGCAACAAGTCCAGTTCTGGAAAGACAGACTGGTGCAGTTTGGTCTGTGGCTGAACATCAGAAAGATGGAATATTTGACCACCGATGAAAACGAACATGGCACCATCCAAGTTGACAGACAGGATCTTCAACGAACGCAAAACAGCTCTCTGCGAGAGCTAGGTTAAACATCGTTTGTTTCATTTTCGTCCAATTTACCTACTCTGACCTACATTGTACATAGTTTTATGGATTTAATTCATACTTTTGCATCGTCACGTAATACGCATTGATGGGAAAATTGCTTTGCAATAGGCACACTTAAATAAGTAGGAAAAGCATGTTTTGGTTGAATAAAAAAATATACAAATGGTATATGCAAATTAAGTTAAACTCATATCCATAGCTCTCATTTTTCCCCCTCTATCTTTCACTAGTTTCCAATCCTATAAATACATGCAACTGCAGGCGCACCAGTGATTGCCCACTGGACAATAGATGCACATATTCTGATATTGTATATGCTTGTACTGTAACTGAACAAAATAATTCTATAATGAATCCTAGAGACCACATAAATACAGCCCCTAATCAAATTCCACAATTGAGCACTACAACTAATTTGCACCATAACTCTAGACCTAGCAATTCTAATATCCATCCTCTACCTCAGCAAACCGGTAATGAGTTCCCAATGGAAGGTAACGATAACAATAATATACAATCAATCAACCAACCTAGTCCACATCATGAAAATACAGTAAATAGAAATAGACCTGTGAATAGGAATATAAATGGGGTGGGAATAAGGGTAAATCCTAGGGTACACACATATATTGGGGCCACAGCAAATTTAATTAAATCCCGCATCTCCATGCATAATTACTCCTTCAATAACGATGTCGGTAACAACAAAACATCCCTGACCACTTTAGTTAAAAATTTAAGATCAAATAATATTCCACACAATATAAAATGGTCCATCCTAAAAAAATCAAACTCCTACAGCCCAGGATCCAGATCTTGTGGTCTATGCAATTCTGAAGCCGTAATGATAGCTACTGCACCTAAACATTTAAATCTGATAAATTCTAGAAGTGAATTAGTCTCCAAATGTCGACATGGAAGGAAATTCAAATATGCAATATGGAAACCACCACCAGTCTTGCCGTAGCTGTTTGGGCGAGCAATGAAACCGGGGGTGTCCAGTCTTCGAGATGGGTCCTTTTTAATCTTCTTTGCCTAAAGGATTTAGACTCTGAGGTTGTAAAAGTTTATACACCTAAATTTGCAGTTTCTAAATATCTTTACAATATCTTTACAACCTCTTAATTAGGAAATATTAAACCTTAAATATATTTACAACTTCTTAATTAGGAAAAATTAAACCCTAATTTAGATTAAACTTCTTGATTGGGCAAACCAAACCTTAAATTAAACTTCCTAATCTGATAAAATTAAATCTTAAATTAAACTATTAAATTATTAAGTTCTAATTATTTTGATAACTTCGTAATTGGGAAAATTAAATCTTAATTGGGAAAAATTAAACCTTAAGGCAAGTTAAACTTTTTAAGTGGGGAAAGTTAAACCTTGAGTTGGAATTCCTGGGCTGATAGGATTGAATCTTAAATTAAACTATTAAACACTTTAATAATTTCTAACCTGATAAAATTAAATCTTAAATTAAACTATAAAATTATTGGAATTTAATAACTTCGTAATTTTTAATTTCATAAATATTCTAGATTATTTGATAGGGCGAGATTTGTGAAATCGGTTTTTACTGTAAGCTAGATTTTAAGTAATAATTTTGGATGTGTACGTGATCACACGATCTGACCTATATTTCCTAACTCCCTTCTCTTTTTCTTTTAACTTCTTAACACCTTCCCCTTTGACATAGAATATTCTCACTCGACCCAGACAGGGAACATCTAAACTGGGTGGGGTGGATGGCGGGGTTGTATGTTGCTTTCTTTCTTGAGCCCATCAAACAGGAAGTAACACAGACATAATTTCAGATCCATTAAAGTCATTCTGAGATGTAGACAATTTAATATCGCCTTCTGTTCGTTAGGGATTTGTCATGTCTGGTTGAATCGCTGGGGAGAGAAGATTACTTATTTTTTTCGCTCTGCTGGCAAGATGCGACGGGGATTCAGTCTTATTTTACTCAATTCGGATTTAACGGGTTTTCTAATTAAACAACAAACTTTGATTTGACTTGGGTTGCACATGTCGGGATTTTGGAACTTTGATTGGACTGTTTGTATTATTTGATTTATTTATCATTAACATTGAATATGGACACATTTCGCGACTGGATAACTTTGCCGGCCCCTTCAATTTCACGTATATGGACTGCTGTTTATAACTTGGAGTAATGTCTTTCCTGATTATGCTTCTCAATTTGTATGACCTGGATGGACTGTATGGATTCAACAAAAAGTATGTTTTTGGGTTGATATGTTTGATGTTATGTATTTTTATGTATTTGTGTATATAATTTTATATATTTTCAAAGCGTAATTTTATTACCTGTAGTAGTATAACTGTGGTAATGGTCCTCTGAAGAGAAGAATTATCTTTGAAAACTCATGAGCTAAGGACTTAAGGATACTTTGCTTGAACTTTGAATTCTAATAAAATTTGATTGACACCTTATTTTATTACTTCATTTTATATTATAATATTAATGCTCTATCCAGTATATTGAGCTTCAGTTTTTATCCGGATGTTTCACTAATTATAAGATATTAGTTGACGCTTATATCTTTTGTTGGATTGCTTCATATATATATATATATATATATATATATATATATATATATAAATTGAAAATATAAGTCATTATCATTTATTATATATATATATATATATATATATATATATATATATATATATATATTTCAACTGAAATAACGTTAACAGTTCAGCGTCCGAATATTGCAATTTGTTCCGTTTATTTGAAAAAAATTTTCGTCATTGAATTAACGGTTCAATTTGAGGAAAATTTTCATTGGGCACACCAGTGCAAGTTGTAAAAATATGAAGATCTGCAAGTTGTAAAAATATGAAGATCTGCAAGTTGTAAAAATATGAAGATCTGCAAGTTGTAAAAATATGAAGATCTGCAAGTTGGAAAAATATGAAGATCTGCAAGTTGGAAAAATATGAAGATCTGCAAGTTGGAAAAATATGAAGATCTGCAAGTTGGAAAAATATGAAGATCTGCAAGTTGGAAAAATATGAAGATCTGCAAGTTGGAAAAATATGAAGATCTGCAAGTTGGAAAAATATGAAGATCTGCAAGTTGGAAAAATATGAAGATCTGCAAGTTGGAAAAATATGAAGATCTGCAAGTTGGAAAAATATGAAGATCTGCAAGTTGGAAAAATATGAAGATCTGCAAGTTGGAAAAATATGAAGATCTGCAAGTTGGAAAAATATGAAGATCTGCAAGTTGGAAAAATATGAAGATCTGCAAGTTGGAAAAATATGAAGATCTGCAAGTTGGAAAAATATGAAGATCTGCAAGTTGGAAAAATATGAAGATCTGCAAGTTGTAAAAATATGAAGATCTGCAAGTTGGAAAAATATGAAGATCTGCAAGTTGGAAAAATATGAAGATCTGCAAGTTGGAAAAATATGAAGATCTGCAAGTTGGAAAAATATGAAGATCTGCAAGTTGTAAAAATATGAAGATCTACAAGAACAATGTGTGAGAAATGGCTAGAAAGCCATTGTATTTCCTATCAAAGTCCGATGCCAAGGGTTCATTGTCAACTCAACCTCCACGTTTTTGAATAATCTTGGTCTTTATCCACCAGACAAGAAAAATACATAAAGAAAATACATCAGCGTGGATATGGCAATCCCACAGAGTGACGACAATCCAACAAAGTCTGGTAGTATCGTGAGACACTGCTGGGGTGCTCTGGGTTAGTGATAATGATGATTCGGCTCAGAAACCATGCCTGAACCGGGAACCCAGAGTCATGAAGGCTTTGTTGGAAGCAATCATGTTGTACAACCATTTTATATATTATAAATAAAACAACAATTTAAAAAAACAAAAATATTATGCAACAGTGTAAATAAATTGGAAAGTGTTATTTTCGATTTTCGTTTAAAGAACCCGGGTTTCATTATGTGTGGTTGCCTTTCAGCTGTCATAACTCATCACCAGATTTTACCGAGCCAATATTGGCGGCCATGAGGGTTAATACGTAAAAGCACAAACTCCACTAGTCCACCCTCCCAGGCTTTGCCTCCCCTCTTTGGGGAGGAGTAAGTTTATTACTTACTGCCTGAGGCGCCCCTACCGAGGAATGCCGACGGGGCTGCCTAGGCATTTTTTGTAGGCCAGATAGCTCAAATTCTCGGCCGCTGGCTTTTCAAATCCCACTTTCCGACCTTGTGTCACATCTTACCGCTGTGGGAGGGAGATAAACAACCACTCTGATGATGTTTTTATCTTGCTTGCTTGTCACCGTGCACACTTCACCTGTACATGAATGTTTCAGATGGTGCGAGGAAGGGCGAATAACGTAAATAAAGACTAGACAATAAGAGAAGTGGTGAGAGTAATGGAATGATGTAAATAATGTGGAAAATAGGAGGAGCAGTGACGAACCAGAGTGTGGCTGCTGGCAACTGAGGATGTCCTTCCAACATCTAAGATGAAGGACAGTTGTCGCAGAGAATTTATATCAGTAGAGGATGGCGCTCAATTGTTATAAAAACCTTCCTCACTACTGAAGAGCGTTACTCGTCAATTTGTAGTTATTAGACCTAAGGAATTTTTTATTTTTTTCACAACCTCGCTCTTCAGCTAGCTTCACTCTTGGTTACCGCATATTTTTTTCGACATTTTGCGAAAAAAATAAAAACGCGACACTACTTCCTGAAGGAAGAACGTCTAACTTTAGCAACAGTTTTATATATTGAGTCTTGTTGTTCACCTTCCCTGTTGAGATATGGAGGCAACTAACACACCTACTGTGGCAGATTCCAAGGAGCAGCACCTTACTAGGATCTCCATTTTGAAGATGAAAATTAAGGAAAGGCTGCGATTGTCCCATAGATCGGAAATTACTTCTGCTATATTCTCAGTATTTCACCGGGAAATTTTGGAGTACATCAATGAAATAGAGATAGTCATCTGCAAACTCTAGATTTCATGCATATCTGATGAGAAAAAAAAAGAGCAAATGGAATCGGATTGGTTAAACTCTCAAATGTCTATACGAAAGGAATTAGAAGATCTCTGTTCCTCTCTACATGTGCCAGAGGCCAGTGGTTATTTGGACCAACAGTCCCTTCCATATACGTCAGAATCTACCCTGAATAGAACTCATTCATCGTTTTCAGTGAGATTCCCCCAGGTGCAGATCACAGGACCCACGTTTCGCGGTCGTGAAATGGAGAACGACCGAATGAGTTTCCACAACTTTTTGTCCTGATTTGAAAATTGTGTCGCGGGCATGTCAAACGATGCAGAGAAATTGAATTTCTTAAAATGCTCCTTGTCTGAGAGACCTCTGCTGTTGATTAATCACTTGAGTTGTGTCAATGCAAATTATCAGCAGGCGCTCTCAGTATTAAAAAAGGAATACCTAGATGTCAACGATATCATTGACAAGATTTTCCAAGATATCATCGATTTCTTTCCCAAAAAGAAGAGTTCTTACGAAGATCTTGGGGGTTTCATTAGCAAGACTGCTTCGATTTTGAAAGAGTTGGCCCACTCACTTTCTTGCGACTTCTCTGAAGATGATTCGGCAGGAGCCCGACTAATGGCCAAACTTCTGTTCTTGAAATTTCCAAGAAAGTTGAAAGGAGAGCTGATTCTATTATGCGGAAGTAGAATTCCATCTCTGTCTGTCTTGCTGCGAGACACCAGTGAGGCAATCAAACGCCTGCAAATTAAAGGCGGAGGAGTGTCTGGTCCTTCCCTAGGGATTAATCGAAGGAATCCACGTGTAACTTTCTCAAAATCCAGAGGAGCCACTACCCACCGAGATGCCTCGTTCCAGGTTGTTTTGGCGTTCAATTGTTTTAAAAACTTTTCTCACTACTGAAGAGCATTACTCGTCAATTTGTCACCACACTACAGTAGTTATTAGATCGAAGGAGAGAGTCGCGAAGGAAGTTTTTTTTTTTTTTCGCAACCTCGCTCTTCAGCTAGCTTCACTTTTGGTTACCTCTGATTTTTTTCGACAATAATTAAGACAGAGAGAGAGAGCGAGCGAGACGGGGGAATGGTCTATTATGACATCACAATGTTATCTGTAAAATGAGAGAGAGAGAGAGAGAGAGAGAGGGAGAGAGAGAGAGAGAGAGAGGGGGTCTAATAGAATAGTTACTTATTCAGATTAGGACCCAAGCTAATCCTAACCGACGCCAAGTCGATTTTAGCTAGGGTCCTAATCTGGATAAGTACCATCTATTATAACATCACAATGTAATCAGACTTTGTGAAATCTTTTGACTTGATAATGGATAGATATAAATAATTAAAAAAAAAAGAAGAGAAATAAGTAGCGAGAAAGGGGGGGGGAGAGATAGAGAGAGTCTTATTATAACATCACAATGTAATCAGACTTTGTGAAATCTTTTGACTTGATAATGGATAGATATAAATAATTAAAAAAAAGAAAAAAAAAAGAAAGAGAAATAAGTAGCGAGAAAGGGGGGGGGAGATAGAGAGAGTCTTATTATAACATCACAATGTATTCTGACTTTGATAATCCTTGTAAATTTTACACTGTAAAATAAATGATTATCAACCAGTGTCAAAGGCAAACATTAAACTAACGAGTCATGAGTGGGCTCATATAAAATACTAAAAAATTTCGAGGACAATAACATTTAATTATTATTTTTTTTAAATCAGAAAATTAACTAATAACAAAACTTAAACTTGCAGTGTTTACACAATCTCGTTGAATTGTGTTTGTTTTGGTGATACGAGGAAAGGGAGTTAACAACAAAGAATTAATTTATTAAAAATACTCCCTACACAAAAATAAAAATGAATAGTAAATCTTTTCAAAAATATATTTATACAGAACTGACCGCAGTTTGAAATTTTGGAGCGGGTCTTTACTTCTGTAATAAGCAACACCGTCATCGCTGGCTGAGTAAAAGTCCGCCATGTTCGAATTTGAAAATAACACAAATTCTTGTTGTCAAGTCTGCAGTAAATATAGCATACCTGTTCGATTGGCGTAAAATAAAACTAATAAAAACACCAAAATCTACTGTTTAATATTTTTTAAATATTAAAATAAAATTTTTAAAATTAGTCTGCAGGTTTAGTTTTTGTTTATTCGAAATTGGATCTTGTCTTATTTGTATTAAAACCTGACGTCATTAAATAATGGCGGACTCGTGCGTAGGGAAAAAATATGTCAGGTCGACCGCCTAATGAAAGGTGAGTTTAATTGTCTTTTACGTTTGTGATTTCTCAAGAAAACGTGGCGGTTTTATCAGGGTTATTGTTTTTGAACTTTTATAACGATAAATTTTTCCTAAAATTGTTAAAATGGTCTATAATAATAGTCACAAGTTTGACCCAGATACCAAATTTCCCTCTTCTATTTTTTTTCGGAGAAAGGGGGGGAGCTGCGTTCATTTTTGTCCATAACCGCATTTGTCAATAATTAAAATATTTTATTTTTTAATTTAGTTCTTTAAGCGAATTGCTATTTTTCTTGTTTAGTCTTTCAGATTATGTTTAATCTATTCATAATTGTAGTATTATATTATTGCTTTTATAATATTCATATCTGCATTCAGTTATGTTTTTAGAGAGGCTTATCATCGTCGATTTAAAATAAAATAAGTTATTTTATTTGAAGTCTTCATTGATAAGGCTCTCAAAAACATTCTTACCTAGTTATTATAATGTTTCTAACAAAACGTGACATTTTGTATGCATGTAAAACTTATGGCAAGATAGCTACACAGAAACCTTTGTTTCATTCATCGAAGGAACTCGTCAGGCTAACAAACTCTACTAATGTATTGAGCACTGTTGAAGTAAAATACTGAACACACAAAACTCGTAATATATTATCTTGTAAGTTCGTGTGTCTATATACATATGTGTATGCTAAATTATCCATAAAACGCAACTACAAGTTGTCTGCCCTTGATATATGAATCATTTTCGATTTTTAAAAAATATATATTTTTTAATGAATTGCTAATATTTTGTGTAATATATCCATATTCTCTTCACAATTTACTCTACTCACAATTGTATTATATTGCTTCTATTTATGAGTGTGTGTGTATATATATATATATATATATATATATAACTCATATGTGTGTGTGTGTACACAAATATATATATATGTAACTATTTCATATATACACTATTAAATATATTATTACGTACATATTTTTTCGTATTTAGTTCAACAGTGATCAATACACGAATAGTTCCGTAGTGACAGAAAGGAATTAGCCTGGTGAGTTCTTTTGGGGAATAAAACACGCGTTTCTATATAGCTTACTTGCCATATGTATATTTTTATACTACTAATATATATATATATATATATATATAACATGAAAAATCGAACTCAAGAGGGGGAACAGATCCGAACAAAGACAGCAAATCTTGCACATACAAAGAACTCGATATCCCTTCAGACAGAGCTTTATAACAATAATAAATATTTAGTGTTTAGTCTCTTTTAAATATATATATATATATATATATATATATATATATATAATGTGTGTGTGTGTAACAAATGTTCAATTCCCATTGAGGACTTCACGAATTATCTGCCCTTGATATAGATAATTTTTGTACTTTTTTAAATAAAAAAAAATGTTTATTTATATAAATGTTTGTTTATCTTCTATGTTTAATTTTAGATTATAAATTAACTCTATTTCATTAAATAAATAAAGTTATCTACAGAAAGATAATGTTTTGTTTCTCTTGATAACGATTTCCGTTTTCTAAATCTTAGGATAAAAAAAACAAACTCCCGGAAGACTTTTTTTAATTTTTTTTATTATTTAAGCCTTTGTTTCTTAAAAGAGAATCGAGATGTCGATAATTGTTTATTAAATATTTAATTAAATTATTTATTTTGATAAAATGTAACCTGCTTCATCTCTAATAATGTTTGTGGCTTTCGTTTAAAAACTGGATAAATACGAGTTTTAAAAGTCGTCGTCGTCGTCGAAAGCTGCGACGATGAACGATTTTATTTGAAAATGGCCGCCATCGGTTTGAAACAACAAAAAAAAAAACTTTACTCGAAAATTATTTGAAAATAAAATCTTTTTGGTTTAAATGTTCCTTAAAAAAATAAATAAAAATGTTAGAGTTGTTTATTTTATGTTTTTTTTTTTATATGTATATACATCTACATATTTTATGAGAACTTCCGTTTGTTTATAAAAACAAACTATCAACAAACCTTATTGTTTAATTCATGTCTTGAGTGTAAAAATAATACATTTCTGATTCATCAAAACAATTTTTTTTTTCAATGAATAAATGTGTAGTAGTATTAATAGCTTAGTATTTATTTAGATTATACGAATTAAAAAGATTATATTGTTTATTTGGCTACTCTTTGTTTAAATTAAAACTATATATAAAGATGCAGATAAAAAAAATTCTAAATATTTCATCTGATAGATTCCAATAATGTCCCTGTAAATTCATTTTATAACCAAACAATGTTTAATTCACGTCTTAAGTCTAAACATACACATTTTTCATTCATCTAAGCAACATTTTTTTGTTTTGTTTTATTCAAATTTTAAAGTTTAGTAGTTTAAAATTTATTTATATTTAAAAAACAAAACAATTGTTACTTTGAATATCTTTTTAAATCATTTATTGTAAAAAATATAGATTAATGTGTATTTTGTATGTACTTTTAAACTAATTAAAAAAATTTAGTAGTTGTAGTAATAGTTTTACATTTAAAATTAAAAAAAGATCACTGGTCCTTTTGTTTAAATCAATAATTTGATGTAAAATAATGTAAATATTTCATCTGAATTCATCCATTTATTAAAATAATATAGAGCTATTTTAAAACCTTATTAAAATATATATATATAAATAAAACAAACTTGTTTATATTTTTAATGAAATTTAAGAGGTCAGTAGTAGTAGTATTACATATTTGGAGTATAATAATAGGACATGTTTTATTTATACATTGGTGATCTCTTGTTTAAACAGTGTCAACTTAAAAAAAATAATTATATATACAGATTCAAAATGTTCACCAGATAGACCCCAATAATGCCCTTGTAAATTATTATTTTTGAATTAATCCAGTTTATTCTTAAAATGACTTAGTCATTGTAAGAATAAACTTGATGGATCCTAAAAAGTATTTGATATCTGATGAGACAATTTGTTCAAAAAATATATTACTCTATTATAATCATTGTTTGGTCAATTTACTTTTAAAAATCTTTCTTGTCAATAAATTACTAGTGTGCGTCTATGTATCTATATAATAGGTATGTTAATATATACAGGATTCACTCCTAAACTAATTAACTGATCATTATGAATTTGGAAACAGCTCCTAGACATAAGGGGTCAAAATGTAGGCTAGATTTATTTTTTTATACAAATGTAAAAAAGAAAATGGAAGTTGTTCGTGAAAATTCAGAAACCTTCGATTTGTTTAAAATATTCAATAATACGTATTAGACAATAATTAATGTTGCCCAAATTTCAGAGGGGTGCATAATATAGACACAGCGTCTCATTTGAATATTCAAATATATCAGATTTGCATCGAATTTTATACCAAGATTCTCTAAATTTAAAAATTAAATTATGGATATTTTCTAGAATCAAAATCATATAAAAATCCCAACACAAAAAATTTCCTCCATCCCCTCCCCCTCCCCTCTCTTCACTCAACCAAACACCATGAATAAATACTTAAACATATAAAGAACTTGAAGCAGAAAAACTTTCACCAAAATGACCGGATTCGGCATTAAATAACCCAAAAAGGGTTGATATGTCGTAAAACAAAACAACCAAAATCATTTATGAATTTTTATCAAAATTGGGAGAAAGATGTTTTGACATAAGGTTTAGTATAGTTATATTTTTATTTTAATCTTTGTAAGGGGACATAAAAGTGGTGCTAAACTATTCTGTTCGGGGGGGGGGTAATTTTACCTGTCCTGAGACTGGTATTCTATTTATTTTTTTCATTTCACTTGAGTTAGATTTCAGAAATTAAGGGACCCTTGTCGAGGGTAACACTTGATTTCTATATGAGTTGTATAGATATCCGAGTGTTCTATTCTTTTTGGCCAAGCAATTTTTAATGGCTAGAGTGCTCATCTCTCGGGACTGGCTTTTCAAACCCCACTTTCCCGACCTTGGGTCACATCTTACTTGTGGGAGTAAGATAAAACTGGCCTTGTGCCTAACTCCTGGAGAGGAGTAAATAAATACTCTACATCAAATGTTGAGTTAGTAAAGCAGGGAACAATATTAATTTCCCTCTCCTCAATTGACCACTTAATTATAGTTAATCTTTATTGTGGTCTTTTGCTGGATTCCAGGATCGGAATTCATCTAGTCTGGTGGAGTATCCAGCGTAGAGGTAACATGACTAGATGCCCCATTCCTCGTATAGCTATACCTAGGGGATCTTATTTCGACTTTAAATACTATGTTATTTTCAATATTTGGTTCGGGTTTACTTGTAAGATAAAGTATCCTCATGTCAGATTGCCTGATTAACCCCTTTTGAAGAAAGATCGAAGAGACTCGATTATAGTATCTAAGTAGGCATTAAAACTCCTCTCCTAGTGTGTCGATAAACATTGTTTCATATTTAGAAATCCCATTACTTTAAAGTCTTTTTTTTTTTTTTTGATAAAGTAGTTAAACCTAAGGATTGACTGTTTATAATTGCTATCCTTTACTTCCAATTCCCATGTTTGCTTTGTTTATATTTTATTTATAAAACAAGTAATCTGTTATTGTTGTCCATTTCTCATAATTAAATTCTTAAATTATAATTTAAAAAAAGAAATTTTTTAATAATATATTTCTAATTTCTTTAACTTTGTTTTCTCATTTTCTTTATTTTCGACCTGTAGAAATTATTTTGAAAAGAAAAAAAAAAGATTTATAAGCATAGCTTAAAAAAATTTTTTTTTAGCTAAGTTATTTGAAGTAAGACAATATTAAAAATAGTTGCATTAAACGTTTTAAGTAAAATTATTTAAACCGTAATTAGTTTTTACATTTACTTATTGATGAGAAGAACACCCGTCTCAGGATGAGTAAAATGAATTCCCTCAACAGAACAATTCTGCACCACTTTTTATGTCCCTCTTACGAAAAGTAAAATCCAGCTAAACCTTATGTCTAGAATCCTTATTCCTAATTTGATCAGAATTCATTGTGAGATTAGGATTCCCACCCCCTTAGCATAACTAAATTAACTTTAGTATAGTCTACATTTGGACCTTTATGCCTAACTGCTGTTACAAAATTTATAATGATCAGTTAATTAGTTTAGGAGTAAATCCTGTACATACAGATATATAAACATACTTAATAAAAATAGATTGCCTAATTAGTTTCCTCCTCACGAGGACAAAGTTAGTTACAAGATCAGTTTGCACCGAAAAGGAACACTTGGGATTGAAAGCAAAAAAAAAGAAGAAAAAAAAGCAAGCTTCAGTCGAGGAGGAGTTATCCTCTTTTAAACTGAGGACAGAAATACTACAATTTGATTTATGTGCGGAAAAAAAAAGTACAAACCAATTTAAGAAATAAAGCCCAAGACCCTCAAGTGTAGGGAGTGGGTGATGATGATGATCGTGGTCCTTGGCCTTTTGGCTAAGATCAAAGTGTAGTATGTTCCGATGGATACTGCACCCCATAGACTGGCATTGTCTTGGCCTTCGGGGCTTGATTTATGCCGGTCTATGGGTCTGTCCTATGCAGTTCTAGGAGGTCCACCCTTCCAGGCTTTGTCTCCCCTCTTTGGGTAGGAGTAAGTTTATTGCTTACTGCCTGAGGCGTCCCTACCGGGGAATGCCGACGAGGCTGCCCAGGCAATTTTTAATGGCCAGAGTGCTCACCTCTCGGGCGCTGGCTTTTCAAACCCCACTTTCCCGACCTTGGGTCACATCTTACTTGTGGGAGTAAGATAAAACTGGCCTTGTGCCTAACTCCTGGAGAGGAGTAAATAAATACTCTTAATAACGAGTCGCATTTTGGCCTCTTTACTCAAGCATTGTTTCTTTCACCGTTTCTCCATCACTTTCATTTCCAGCAATCACCACAATACCACATTTACGCTATGGCGTACGTACCCTACTTAAAATATCTCTATCACTTGAAATCAATTTTATTCCCAACTACACTTTGATCCTAGATAAACAACCGGTTTTAAGTATTGCAAATGTTTTCACTTAAGATTAAAGAATATAAAAACATGTTTCGTTATGGTGTTGTATACTAGACAAGGAACCCTGTGTTGCCCGGGAGAAATAAAATGAATAATACAGTATTACATTTGGTAAGTTGTATATGTCAATCCAAAAGTGCTCAATATCTTTGATAGAGTCGGTATTACCGGGAGCAAGAACCTCAAGATGTTTTAGTGTTGTATACTAGATAGGGGAGGGATATAGTGAGAGAAACAATTTGAAAGAAAGATGTTGTGCACACTTTTTAAACTCTTCTATTTTACTTATGGTCCCAGTCAACGCCGGATAGCCCTGCTAGTTTCATGATAAAAATAAGAATAGTTTAAATGTTGATTAATTTAATTTTCATTCTGAATGTTATCGTTTTAAAAAAAATTTTTTTTAGTGATTGTTGTAATATTATTTTTATCACGTAAATGATAGGATTTCATGGAAGAAAGTCTCCATTTACTTAACTCCCCACGAGGGCAGTTAAACACATGGTCGGTTTGTAATGTGAGGAAATCCAGTTCCCCCAAAAGAGGAACTCTTGATTGACACAAAAATAAAAATTGCCTCGCTCAAAAAAGATTTATCCGTCACTTCTTCTTGCCAAGAAGAAAGCAGCCCTGTATCGCCATGGCAACCCCCATCTGATGTGGAAAAGACCCGTTAAACAGAAGATATTGAGCACTAATATATAAACACTGTAAGGTTCACAGGAGGATTGTTTATCGCATCTCTACATTGGTAATACTATATATTTATATTAATCTATCCTATTACTAAACTCTGGATATGGCTTGCTTTTTGCTTGTCACCCTGCACACTGGATGACGTAAATAAAGGGTCGAATGATAAGAGGAGTAGCGGGAGGAGGTTAATGACGCAAATAATTAAGAGTATGAATGACGTATGACAGCACAAGAGTTTCGTACCCCATCTTTTTTTTGAAAACGGCAGTAGCCTTAACTTGAAATTTTTAAATAGTTATGAAAACTTTAAAATTTCCAAATATCTAATAATAGTAATATATATATATATAATATAAAAAAATTATTTTTAGTAAAATAAAGAATAAAAATGTGTCCGATAGTGCCCCCATTTTAAATAAAAGCCCCTTTTGTATGCATATACACCAGAATAGTCATTAAAAGATTCAATATATCTTTCCCATTGATATTTTTGTAAGTTTCTAGGATTGTTAATTTAATTTATACACAAGAAACCTTATTTAACTTATACAAGAAACTTTTTTTTAAAATGTTGGTAAATTAGTCGTTTCCCAGCCAAAATAGCAGGCAAAAAATCAGCTGCGATTTCCTGATTTTTTTCTGGTCTCACAAATGAGTAAGTAAACCCAAATGAATTGTTTTGGGCTAATTTCACAACTGTATTTTCTTTAAAAATAATTTAAGGTAAATTTTAAATTAGTCCCAAACAATTTATTTGGGCTTACTTACTCATTTGTGAGGTCGGAAAATTGCATCCGATTCATTGTCCGCCATTTTGGCAGGGAAACGACTAATTTACCAAAATGTTTATTCAATATATGACCTTTTAATATTTGTTTTAACGAATAATCTCTTAATAAACTTGTGACAACTTCTCGTGTTTCTCGCCTCTGCGTGACTGACATTGTTTTTATTTACGGATAGGTACAACTAGTCATATAATAATGTAATTCGTTACTGTCTTAGATTTGAACATGATGCAAATTAATCCTAAGTTTTAAAAACATAATTAGTAATTACAATTAAATCTATTTGAAAACCTCCTATAAAAGACAACTCCAATGTTTCTTACATTTGAATTAACAATTTAACATTTCATATGAATAATATTGCATGGGAAAAAACCCTCTTTCCTTATTTTCTTAAGGATCTTATAAAATATCCTATAAAATGATCTTATACACGGCCCTATAAAAATGGCCAATAAAAGACGAGAATCAAAGTGTACTATCTACTTTGTCCTCAGGAGAAATTCTTCTCGGCTAAGGAATTTTTTATTTCGTTACAGAGTGCTCCTTTTTGTGGAGTTAGATGTTCCCACATTAAAAACAGTCTTTCTTTCTAACTTAGCCCTCGTGGGGAGGCGAGTAAATAGGGACCCTATAAAATTGACACTTCTCTTCTTTCTCGCCCGCTCTGTCTGGCCATGGAGTGTGCAGATTCTTTATTCGCCCTCCCATCCCCACCTCCTCTCACCACAACCCGCCCACTACTTCTATCGCCTCTACTTTCACTTCTCCCCCACTCCCACTTCCACGCTTTGCTCGCCTCTCACCGCTACCACATTGTACTCCTTGCTCTCACCCTCCTCCAGACTATTTTTATTATTACTCTAAAAACGCTATTCCCGCCCTACAGATTCTTATTTACTACACTCTGTCAGGACGACGACGACGACAACGAATAAGACACGGCTTGTTTATTCCTATTACTCCTCCTGCTACTTCATTACTACAGCCTCGAATGTAGTAAACTACTCTCTCTCTCCCCGCCTTCTCTATTTCAGCCTAGACCCCACTCCCCATGTTGTAGTCCCTTGCAAGTATTGCCAATCTTTATCTTTTTACTCATTATTTTTCTATCTAACAGTATTGGTTCGGCCGACAAGGATTTTCATACCTGGGCCAGCCGTGTTGCTACTGCTGCAATATCCTCTGATTACAGGTAAAAACAAATGCCTATCTTTGGCTATACTCTCTCTCTCTCTGTCACCCTCTCTCTGTCACTGTCTCTCTGTCACTCTCCCTCTCTCTGTCACCCTCCCTCTCTCTGTCACCCTCCCTCTCTCTGTCACCCTCTCTCTCTCTCTGTCACCCTCTCTCTCTCTCTGTCACCCTCTCTCTCTCTGTGTCACCCTCTCTCTCTCTGTGTCACCCTCTCTCTCTCTGTGTCACCCTCTCTCTCTCTCTGTCACCCTCTCTCTCTCTGTCACCCTCTCTCTCTCTGTCACCCTCTCTCTCTCTGTCACCCTCTCTCTCTCTGTCACCCTCTCTCTCTCTGTCACCCTCTCTCTCTCTGTCACCCTCTCTCTCTCTGTCACCCTCTCTCTCTCTCTGTCACCCTCTCTCTCTCTCTGTCACCCTCTCTCTCTCTCTGTCACCCTCTCTCTCTCTCTGTCACCCTCTCTCTCTCTCTGTCACCCTCTCTCTCTCTGTCACCCTCTCTCTCTCTGTCACCCTCTCTCTCTCTGTCACCCTCTCTCTCTCTGTCACCCTCTCTCTCTCTGTCACCCTCTCTCTCTCTCGTCACCCTCTCTCTCTCTCTGTCACCCTCTCTCTCTCTCTGTCACCCTCTCTCTCTCTCTGTCACCCTCTCTCTCTCTCTGTCACCCTCCCTCTCTCTCTGTCACCCTCTCTCTCTCTCTGTCACCCTCTCTCTCTCTCTGTCACCCTCTCTCTCTCTCTGTCACCCTCTCTCTCTCTCTCTGTCACCCTCTCTCTCTCTCTCTGTCACCCTCTCTCTCTCTCTGTCACCCTCTCTCTCTCTCTGTCACCCTCTCTCTCTCTCTGTCACCCTCTCTCTGTCACCCCTCTCTCTCTCTGTCACTCCTCTCTCTCTGTCACCCTCTCTGTCTCTGTCACCCTCTCTCTCTGTCTCTGTCACCCTCTCTCTCTGTCTCTGTCACCCTCTCTCTCTGTCTCTGTCACCCTCTCTCTCTGTCTCTGTCACCTCTCTCTCTGTCTCTGTCACCCTCTCTCTCTGTCTCTGTCACCCTCTCTCTCTGTCTCTGTCACCCTCTCTCTCTGTCTCTGTCACCCTCTCTCTCTGTCTCTGTCACCCTCTCTCTCTCTCTGTCACCCTCTCTCTCTCTCTCTGTCACCCTCTCTCTCTCTCTCTCTGTCACCCTCTCTCTCTCTCTCTCTGTCACCCTCTCTCTCTCTCTCTGTCCCCTCTCTCTCTCTCTCTGTCACCCTCTCTCTGTCACCCTCTCTCTCTCTCTCTGTCACCCTCTCTCTCTCTCTCTGTCACCCTCTCTCTCTGTCACCCTCTCTCCCACCCTCTCTCTCTCTCTCTCACCCTCTCTCTCTCTCACCCTCTCTCTCTCTCTCACCCTCTCTCTCTCTCTCTCTGTCACCCTCTCTCTCTCTCTGTCACCCTCTCTCTCTCTCTGTCACTCTCTCTCTCTCTCTGTCACTCTCTCTCTCTCTCTGTCACTCTCTCTTTCTCACCCCTCTCTCTCTTTCTCACCCTCTCTGTCACCTTCTCTCTGTCACCCTCTCTCTCTGTCTCTGTCACCCTCTCTCTCTGTCTCTGTCACCCTCTCTCTCTCTCTGTCACCCTCTCTCTCTCTCTCTGTCACCCTCTCTCTCTCTCTCTGTCACCCTCTCTCTCTCTCTCTGTCACCCTCTCTCTCTCTCTCTGGCACCCTCTCTCTCTCTCTCTGTCACCCTCTCTCTCTCTGTCACCCTCTCTCGCCCTCTCTCTCTCTGTCACCCTCTCTCTCTGTCACCCTCTCTCTCTGTCACCCTCTCTCTCTGTCACCCTCTCTCTCTCTCTGTCACCCTCTCTCTCTCTCTGTCACCCTCTCTCTCTCTCTCTGTCACCCTCTCTCTCTCTCTGTCACCCTCTCTCTCTCTCTGTCACTCTCTCTTTCTCACCCCCTCTCTCTCTCTTTCTCACCCTCTCTGTCACCTTCTCTCTCTCTCTGTCACTCTCTCTCTCTCTCTCTATCAAACCTGTCTCTCTTCCCTGTTCTTTGTGTGTGTTACCCTCTCTCTATATATCTCACCTTTTTCTTTCTAAAAAAAAATAGGTAGTTTGGTAGGTTCTACCACACTAGTTTTTTTTGTTTTTTTGTTTGTGATTTTATCATAAACAAATAAAAATACCAACATTTGAGG